>JAQPPZ010016913.1:2465953-3698929 GCA_028583015.1 Wollemia nobilis | reverse complement strand
AATCCATGTGGATTTCCCACAAAGACTTCAAAGGATTGGTTTCAGCATGGTGGCAATCGAAGGTGGAAGGAAGCGCTCCTAAGAGGGTGGCTTTAATGCTCAAAATGGTCAAAGAAAAACTGAAGATTTGGAACAAAGAGGTGTTCGGCAACATTTTTGAGTCCAAAAAATCCACCGTTGAGAACCTGAAGGTTGTGGAGGAAAGAATGGCTATCGAAGGTTACACTGAGGGTATCAAGGAGGAAGAGCGAAGCCTTTTGGTGGACTTTCATTCTATTCTCGCTAGGGAGGAAACGTTCTGGCACCAGAAATCTTGTGACCTATGGTTGAAGAATGGAGACTCCAACACGAGATTTTTTCATGCGTCTACTATGAGGCATAGGGGGGCCAACAAGATCAGAGAAGTGACTTGTAAGGATGGGCACATTACCAGGGATATTGAGGAAATTAGGAGCGAAGTGGTTAATTTCTTTCAGGATTTGCTTGGCACTCCTCCGGATAGCAACCTCCAGGTCCAGAAATCTATGCTCGCCAACTTTCTAACTAAAGCTCCTCATGAGGTAAGCATGAAACTTCTGGAACCTTTTTCCTCGTTTGATATTAAAGAAGCATTGTTCTCCATGCAACCAGATAAGGCCCTTGGGCCCGATGGTTTCCCCCCTCGATTCGTCCAAGTCATCTGGGAAGTCGTGGGCCCGGATGTGTGTGATGCTATTCGGGTTATCCAAGCGTCCAGATCTATCCACCTGAAACTCAATTCCACATTTCTTGCCCTCATTCCTAAGTCTCCTTCCTACAAAATTTTCTCTAACTATCGGCCCATTAGCCTATGCAATGTTTTTTACAATATCCTTACCAAGTCTATAGCCAATAGACTCAAAAAAGTCCTCCCCCTCCTGATTGATCCTTGTCAGGGAAGCACTATCAAAGGCAGAAACATTCTTGATGGTGTTATCACTATTCATGAGACCCTTCATTCCGCTTACCGCTCTAAGAATGCTACTCTTTTTCTTAAGCTCGACATGAACAAAGCCTTCGACCGTGTTGACCAAAATTTTTTGTGTGCAGTCCTCCTCAAGTTCGTCTTTCATCCCCATTGGATTGACCTTGTCTACAGTTGTATATCCACTCCCTTTTTTTCTATCTTGGTCAATGGGTCCCCAGCTGGGTATTTCCAAAGTTCCAGAGGCCTTAGACAGGGTGATCCTCTTTCTCCCATCTTGTTCATTCTTTTGGCGGAGGTTCTGAGTTGGTCCATGAAAGAGGCTCTTCGACAGAACAAGATTTCTGGAATCTTGTCGACTTCTAGATTTAATCCTGTCACTCATCAGCAATTTGTGGATGACACCCTCATCTCCACTGGGGCATCTGTTGCTCAAGCAAAGTCACTCAAGAGGATCCTATTCCGTTATGAGCAAGCTGCAGGGCAAAAGGTCAATTACATCAAGAGAAAAATTTACTTTATTAACACTCCTATGCGCAGACAAATTTGGATTGCTAGAATTCTTGAGTGCACTATTGATTCCCTACCTATGTCCTATCTGGGTTTGCCTCTATCTTATAGTGGGCGGGCCAGTGGGGACATGTGGAACTCGATTCTTGAGTGCCTTCACAGGAAACTCGGCACTTGGAAGGGCAAACTCCTATTGCAAGCTGGGAAAGCCACCCTTACCAAAGCCTGTCTTCAGGGGATCCCGACCTACTTCATGTCAGTGTTCATGCTTTCGAGTGTAGTTCAATCCAAGATTGAGAAGATTCAGAGGACCTTTCTTTGGTCTCGTAATGAAGATAAATCTAGACTTCCCCTTGTAGCCTGGGACAAGGTGTGTTCGAGGATTGATCAAGGTGGCCTGGGGTTGAGAAGATCAAGACTTATGAATTTGTCTCTGATCGCGAAGCATGCTTGGAGGATTATGTCTAATGACTCGGTGGAGTGGGTTTCATTGGTTAAAATGAAGTATCTTGGCCCCACTCCCTTCTTGGATGTTGAAACATCCTCCGTGGCATCGATCTTTTGGAAATCTATGCTCCAAACCCGACATTTGATCAGTCTGGGAGCCCGCTAGATTCTGGGTGATGGCAACTACATTTCCTTTTGGAAGGATAGGTGGGCAACTGAATAAGCCCTTGGGTCGAGGGCGGACCTCTCTGGGTTGAGAAGCCTGACCGACCCTAACGCCCAGCTCAAGGTGGCGGGTTTCATAGATCGGAGCACCCGTTTCCCTCGGTGGAAGCTTCCTATTGTGGAGGGGTTTAATAATAAGGTTACCTTCCTTGATAATATCCTTTAGTCAGTTTTAATTCCTTCTACCGATATAAATGATAGGATCATCTGGAGTGGTACAGAGGATGGGCGTTTCTCTATTAAATCAGCTTATGAGCTCCTCACCACCAAGACTGCTCTGGACTACAGGTGGAATACTGTTTGGAGGAAAGGAGTTGTTCCTAAAATCAACTTCTTTGCATGGATTGCTTTCCACAATAAAGCCTTAACTATTGACAACCTTCACAAGAGAGGTTTTGCCTTCCCCAATAGGTTTTACTGGTGTTTAGCAGATTGTGAGACGAGGGATCATTTATTCTTGCATTGCTTGTTTTCCCACTCTGTTCTGAGCATTGTCCTATCCTCCTTCCAGATCCTCTGGTGCTCTCCCCGATCCCTTATAGATGTTTTTCACCAATGGCCTAATCCTTTCAATAATCCCAACCTCTGCTTCCTCCTCGAGGCCTCCTTCCACCATTTAATTTGGCAAATTTTGTTAGAGAGGAATGCCAGAATCTTTGGTAGAGCTCCTAGAGGGCCCCCTTCTATTGCTCAAAGGGCGTTATCTTACGCCATTGAGAATTCTATTGTTGTTCCCAGTCCCCATCCCCATATTTCGAGCGAAGAAGCTATTCTCAAAATGATGAATCTTTGGTCATTTTTGGAGGTTGTTAAAGGGCCCTGTCGAAGGAATGTTGTGTGGACCAAACCCCCCATGGGGTGGATTAAATTAAACTTTGATGGAGCGGCTAAGTGGAATCCTAGGCCCACTGGCGCTGGTGGGGTTGTCCGTGATCATGACGAGAATATTGTGATGGCCTATTGTGAATATTTGGGCTCCCAGACGAATCATTATGCTGAAGCCCGAGGTGCTCTGAATGGTATTCGAATTCTCTTTGAGGATCCCCAGCCTCTTATCATTGAGGGTGACTCACCCAACATCGTGAATTACCTTCTTGGCACCAAAAATCTATCTTGGAAAGTCTACAACATCATACTTGAGGTTAGATATCTTCTCTCCTATCACGGTAGATGGAAAGCAAATCATATTTTGAGAGAAGGAAATCGTGTGGCTGACCACATGGCCAATAAAGGGCTCGCGACCACGTGCCCGGTTGTGTGGCGGTCTCGCTTCCCATCCGAGGTGGAAAGGTTGGCCAGGGCAGACATCCCTTCCTAATGTTTTCCTTGCACAATTTTTGGAAGGCCCATTCCGACATGTTTTGGGGTGGCATGGAATTTTTGGAAGGCCTGGACCTGGCTGCTTCCATTCTTACTTTTGTCAACTCCATGATTTCTATCCTGAAGCAGAACCAGCAGCGCCCAAATTCGGAAGGACATGAGGATCGTGATTAGTTTTCCATGGTGTCTGTCTCTTTGTTTGCGGCCTCTCTTTGGGTTTCTCTTGGGTCTGTCCTATTTTCTTTTTGTTGTTGGGTCTCCAGGCCTTAAAGCCCTTTTTGCTATTTTCAAGTCTGCAGCATTAGGATGGTTTTATTTTCATTTAGGTTTATTGTTACAGCCAAGAGGTATGATGCATCATTAGAAAGTTGGTTGATTTTGTACATAAGGTTTTGGGATCCTCTATAAAAACCCACTGTTAATATATTATAATAATTACCAAAAAAAAAACAATACGATAGGTTCAACATATTAACAAGGAATCGTCTATTCAGTACGATCTTGATTTAGGTGTGAACATTCTTGATGAACCTAAGGAATGTGTCAAAAAAAATTTGAACTCTCTTTAAGTACCATGTACCATTCAGGATTAAAATTTTAAATAAAATGAAGCATTAGATGTTAATACATCTACCATTAATAAGGAAATACCAGAAAATGAGCAAGACAAGTCAAAAGCTTCCATAGTAGAGCTAGGAGAGGATAAATTTGAGGAAAAAGAAAGTTGTGAAAGAATACTGAGGAATAGAATAATAAGATCTACTCTTGATACAAGTAAGGTAAAAAGAGGAAAACCCTTAAATTATCAAGCGAGATCTATGGAAGCAAGAGCAAACATAGAGAAAGAAACACAAACTAAGTTGGTTGAACTTCTCTTTACCAAATAACAAAATGATAGCTATAATTCATAGGTGGGACCAATAGCCCCTAATGAGATATGATTACCATATCATGGAATATAAGGGGTGCTAATGTCCCCTAAAAGTGAATGTGTATCAGGAACCTTTATTTAAGTAATAAGCCTAATATCCTTTGTATCAAGGAAACTAAAATGACAATAGAAAATGTTTTCAAAACTATGAAAGCAGTATAAGCGAGATGTGAATGGGATGCTATAGATCCTAAAGGAGAGGTAGGGGAAATTCTAACTTCTTGGAATCCTATTAGAATCTCTTGTTTAACCATTCATAAAAATAGGCATTGGATAGCCCCTTTAGTTACATGCTTCTTTGTAGATATTCATTTCATCCTTATCAATATGTATGGCCCTACAACTTAGTCAAGCAGATTAGAAGTTTAGAGTGGGATTGAAGCTTTATGAGAAGTAAATACCAAGAAATCCAATTCATGATCATAGGAAATTTTAATGCCATAACCAAGTTGGATGAAAATTTTGGGGGAATTAGGAAACTAACCCAAAGTATGAAATATTTCTCAGCTTTTATTCAAAACAATAATCTATGAGAGGTTGATTTTAAAGAAGACAACTATACATGGATCAACAATAGGAGAGGACAAAATCTAATAGAAAAAAAAATAGACAAATGCATTCTCTTAGATCATTGGCTAGATGAAGGGACTTGTGCTAAAATTAATACCTTGACAAGGATTGGTTTAGATCATTGGCCAATAAAAGTTAAAATGGTGGTAAGTGAATTCAAAAAAGGATTATATTTTAAATATGAGCGGATGTGGGAATACCATCCTCAATTTATTGATATGATAGCACATACATGAAATTATTCATGAAACAATGGGTTGACTTCCAAAACAAATTAAATCAATGATATCTAGATTAAAATAATGAAACAAGAACACTTTTGGAAATGTTTTTTAGAAGAAAGAAGAACTAAAATATAAACTTTAAAAATTATAAAAAGGTGATCATAATAATCCAATATTGAAGGAAAGGGAGTTACTTAGTGAATATCATAATATTTTGAGTAAGAAAGAGAATTTTTGGAGATTAAAATCAAGAAAAACTTGGTTAAAAGGAGATAAAAACATAATTTTTCATAGGATGGCAATAGTACAGAGATCAACATCCAAAATAGTAGAATTAAATCAATAGAAGGGGTTGAATTGAAGAACAAAGTGAAATTAGAAAGGAGGTAAGGTATTTTTATCAAAATATTCTAGGATCTGAGGAGTTTGAAGTTCATAATGATAAACTTCTACAATAAGTTCCTTCAATTGTAACATATGAATACAATAGGAAACTAATGGAACCTATTAGTTTTTAAGAAGTTCATCTAGATATTTTCTCTTGTAATAAGGATAAATCTCCAGGTTTGGATGATCTCTCTACAACATTCTATCAACATAATTAGGATATAGTGAAGGATTATTTATTGGTGGTAGTGGAATAGTCTAGGATAAAACAATGCATACCTTATAAAATAAATACAACATATCTTACCTTGATTCCAAAAAAGAAGGATGTAGAATTATTTGATTCATTTTGACCCATAAGCCTATGTAATATGGCATATAAGATTATTTTCAAAGTGATGGTGAATTATTTAAAACCATTGTTAGACAAAATTATTTTAGAACAACAAAGAGGATTTGTGAAAGGGAGACAGATTCTATATGGGAACATAGTAGCTTATGAAGTTATGCATTCAACAACTTCAAGAAAATAGAAAACAATGATCTTAAAATTTGATATGATTAAGGCCTATGATAGGGTTAAATGTGATTTTATTTTTGCAGTACTAGAAAATTTTGGATTTGGGAATAAATGGATCAGATGGATTAAATCTTGTGTCTATACAATTTCATATTTAGTGCTAGTCAATGGTTTAGTAATAGAATCATTTAAAGCCAAGAGAGGCCTTAGATAAGGATATCCTCTATCACCATATTTGTTCATTATTATGGCAATGTTTTGGGTAGGAACTTGAAGGAGGCTTACAAAGATAGGCTTATAAGTGGACTTAAGGCTAGTAATAACAATGACAACATCACCCATCAATATTTTGTAGATGATACAACCTTTTTGATAGGGAAATAATATATGAGGTCAATGCTTTGAATAACTTATTAAAGGAATACGAAAGAGCATCAAGGCAAAAATTTAATAGGTAAAAATCCAAAATTTACTTCCTAAATACCCCAACTGAAATCAAAGGAGGGATATGTAGGTTACTTCAAAAGGAGGAGATAAATTTACCAACAACTTATCTAGGGATGTCCTTATTTGAGGTAAGAATGAGGATAGAATCATGAAATCTAGTTATAAGTAAAGTTTAAAATAAACTACCAGTATGGAAAGGTAGATGGTTAGTATTAGAAAAAATAGTGTAGCTAAATAATTAGTCTTATAGGCCATTCCAACATATTATGTCTTTGTATACTATACCAAAAAATATATTTAAAAGTTTAATCTATATTATGCAATCATTTTTGTGGTCAGGATTACATGATAAAAGGAAATTCCTTTGGTGAAATAGATCAAGGTGTGTGATGATAAAACTAGGGGAGGTATTAGTTTAAGAGTGCTTACGATGCAAACTTAGCTCTCAGAGGAAAAGTAATTTGGATATTGTACAAAGAGAATCAAAGATAATGGGCAAGAATTCTTCTAAGTATGTTGAGCCTAATGACCCAAGCTTAATATTTACTACATTCTCTCTACCAAATGGTTCTACACTATGGAATGGTTAAAAAAATCAATTGATCTTGTGATTAAAGGTTTAAGATGGTAGTGGAAATTGGAGAAAATTTTTCTACTTGGATGGATACTTGGTTTGATAAAAAAACCATTCAATATAGATCCAATTTTAAAACCATGGATGAGATTACTTCAAGATAAATATGATGAAAGGATTTCAAACATTTTGTACAAGGATCAAGCAGGAAGATACAAAGGGAAAGAAGATTACAAGACATTGATGTTAGGAGGCAGTTGAGTAGAAAGTTAATAATAGTGATTACTTCGAGGGGAGCCAAGGATAAGTTGATCTCAGAGTTGAATAGCTTTGGAGAAGACACAATAAGAAGCGGATATAATATAAAGCACCATAAAAATAGGAATATTATGGAGAGATATTTGTGATAGCCTGAGCATTCCTAAAGTCAAAATGTTTGTTTGGCTAGTAGGTCATAGAAGAATTTTATCCTGGGATAACTTTATGAAAAGGGGTTTTCATGGCCTCTCAAAATGTGTTCTCTATAAAATGGAGAGTATAGACCATCTCTTGGGACACTGCTCAATAGTCTGAAAACTCTGACAATGGATTATTAATATGTTTGGTAAATTCATGGTGATGAATGGCAAAATTAAGGAATGGTTAAAGCAAATGCCAAAGAACTTTTAAAAGTGATGCCTTATAGAAAATTTGGGATATATCAAAAGATATAATACTTTGGAATATTTTTTTAGAAAGGAATAGAATAATATTAATATAAAATGAAAGTAGTTTAGAGGTAATGAAAAGGAAATTTTGTTTAGCCATAGAGGAGTCTAAACCAACCCTATCAACTCATCCAATCCCTAATCTAGAAGCAAAGAGCCTTGATATATGGAATCAAGTCATCAAATGGAATTATGATGTTGGGGATAGGATAAAAAAAAGAAGGCAAAGAATATAAAATGGAAACCACCAGATGTGGAGTTGGTAAAAATGAATTTTGATGGAGCATCTAAAGAAACTCCAGGACCAAGAGGAGGAGGAATAATTAGAACTAATTGAGGATAAATTTTGTCTCATTACACTTTCAATAGTGGATGCAATACAAATAATAAAGTTGAAGCTTGGGAAACTTTGGAAGGATTAAAATATGCAAAAAAATGAAATGGAAGAAAGTATGGATGGAAGGTGATTCTCTCGTAGTTATAAATACAATTTTGAGGAAAGAAAAGGCGTCATGGAACATATAAGAGATAATTGTGGAAATTCAAGACCTTGCTATAGATTTTTAAGAAATTAGGTTTGCACATATATTAAGGGAAGGAAATAAATGTACATATAGGCTAGCCAATAAAGGGGTTTTAATTGAGGATCGTGAAGTTAAATTCTTTTTTCCTTGGTTAGAGGAAGTAGTAAGTTTAGCTAAAGTTGATAATAAAATGTTGATTGTTTTATTCAAATAATGATTAATATTTACTTTAATGTTTTCCATTGGTACTATCTAATTTATTTTATATATTAATGCGCTTTCATATATACTATTTATTACAATTTTTGTGGGTGCACTTATGCTTCAGGAAGGAAACTAGAAATCTAGATCTAGTAAAGTGGGCTATGATAGTGCGATGTTTTAAAAGTATTACTCTACTAATATGCAATGCATAGATAGAAGAGGTGAAGCTTTGGTATTGTGAAGGCTGTTGTAGAAAATATCAAGAAGGATGCTGAACTCTAGAATATTTTTATTCACATAGAGAATGGAAAATTCTCTAAAAACTAAAAATCAAGAATTTAGTCATTTTATGTAAAATGATGTAGGTTTCTAGCTATAGCAACTCAATTGATATGAGAATTGAATCTATTTGTAAACTCTCATGCTCTAAAGAATAGATTTGTGATTTTTCAAGGGTGTGGGACCCAAGTACAACCCCTTGTTCTTTAGAAAAAAAAATATTCCTACTGAAGAATAGTTTATGGATATTTTTACAAAGGGACTTGCACATATTAAATTTAAATTGTTTCTCAGCCCTCTTTGTATAGAAAATAATGTAATGAGAGGAGATGTTAGATAGTCATTACATTATACCTTATGAAAGGTTAGTTTGGTTATAATGATCATTAGTTGTAGCGGTCATTGGTTATAATTATTGATAACCAAATATAATATATTCAACATTAGATATGGCATCAATATAAATTAATTAATTCCCACCTGAAGAACATGTGCTTATACTGAGAGGGGGGTGAACAAGTATAAGATAAAACTTTTTTCTTTTCAATCCATATGATAACATCAACAATATTAAAGTAGTAAACATTACACAAAGCATCACACACATGAGAGACATGATTTAACGTGGTTCACCCAATGTGGGCTACTCCACGAAGAAAATATTCCTTATAAAATTTTCTCAATAAATTCTCTTGGGAATCCTTTCCCTATTACAATGTTTATGGACCTCTGTCCAAAGGAGACACCAATCCCCTAATCAAGTTTGTGGATCTCTATCCATAGGAGAACTCCTTCTCCTCTGCTCTGGTTGGTGATCCTCTTAGAAGACTACTACCTCCACTACACTGGCTTGTGGATCTCTCTCCACTGAAGACCCCTATCCTCACTCAAAAGACCTTTGTCCTCACTACCCTGGCTAATGGATCTCTATCCACTGGAGACTATTGTCCTCTACTCTATCACCTCCAAAGTTTGCTCTTACTCTGTTCTATCTCTATCTCAGATCTATACTAAACACTATCCTCTGCCCTGCACAAATCTTCTCAATATCTATCTTAAATATGCACTAAACACTATCCATTGGTCTAGCACAAATTTGCTCAATCTTTGTCTCAAATCTGCACTAAACATTGTCCATCATTCTAGCACAAATCTGCTCAATCTCTATCTCAAATCTGTACAACAAGTCTTCACCAAGACTTGTCTCAAATTCTTGTAAGCTTCCACAAAATCTCACACAAATCTATCCTTAAGTCCACTTTAGGACTTACTCAAATCTTCTCACTATATTTCACAAAATCTTGTTCAAATCAATGGCTAACTTGCATATAAAACTTAACTCAATCTTTCATAGAAAACCTCTTCAATCACACTAACTAGTTCCACTCAAAATCTTGTTAAACCATAGAAGCATATAGAGAATTGTTAGAGACTCAATATGTTTCACACTCACAAACACTCAATCACTTTCAATCCTTTCCATCAACTCAATTCAGAATAAAGAACAATTTGTTTCACAGAACTTGAACTATCACTCCAACACTTTCAATCAACTATGCTCAACCAACTCCACTCAACCAATCACTCAATGGAACATAACTTGCTTACAAACCCTAATCAAGCATATGAAAGTTTACTCAAATATTTCCAACAATGCTTATCAAACAACCTTTTCACTCCAACTTAGCATTCATAACATTCAACCCAACAATATTTCACTCACAAGGAAGATATGCCCATACCTTTTTCTTGATGGAGAAATGACCTCAAAACCTGTCTCAACACAATCAACCTCTTTGCCAATCTCAATGGTTAGATATCAAAAATCTATCCTCAATTATTTCCTTCAAATATTTCACCATACAAAAATTATTAATTCTCAAGTACACCTTATAATCTCCAACTTTATCAAATAAATATTTCACCCACTCAATTTCACAATAACCCCTTTCAAAAATTTAATGCATGAAACAATCCAAACACTACTTATGTCTCCCTACTCAATATTGCATTTTTCAAATAATTAACTTTATAAAATAATGCAATATATTTTTAACCTTCAATAAAAATATTTCTCACTTTCTCTAAGGTAAAAATTAATTACCTTACCCTTTTAACTCCCTAATCACTCAACAAAAACCAAATAACCACATGCTAATAACTTTCCCACTTCACACTTTAACCCAAGCGTAAAAATTAAAGCATGTGCTTTAAGCACCACAACAACCTTAGTCTATGCACAATTTAACCAAAAATCAAATACCTTAGTGCACGCTCTTCGTGGGACTCGATCCCTGGTCGAAGTACCACCTGCACCTTAGCCATGGCTCCCCTACCATGTGAGCTAAGCACTCACATGGGAGGCAAAAGTGCCTAGAGTGCTTTGACTCCTCCTCCCACGCCAAAAGCCAAAAGGCTTGTCTCCCGCATCACCGTCGAGACTCGAATGTAGCACCTCTACGTTCCCAATGCTTTACACACCTTGGATTCACCGCTAGCCCAACCACTGGTTGGTGTTTGACTTTTCCACCTTAGTCGCTTTGTCTTCCATAGATTTCAAGGGTAAATAAAAATTATAACCTTTGTCCTTTGCTTGCTCATGAAATATTTGCCTTCACTCTGCATGCATTAATAATTTTGGAGACTTAGACTTTTAGGGGTAAGTGCTATGGTATTTATACCATATGCCTTCCTTTTTCCAACGTCGATGGAGAATATAAAATTTGAATTCATTTTGGCACCCAACCCAACTTTGGGTTATGAAAATATTATTTTTATAAATAAATTTATAATATAAATATTATAAATTATTTATAAACTACCTTAGGCATAATTAAACTTTTAATATTATAATAAAGTATTATAATATTATTTCCATTGGGCCTAGGTGTTTTCCTCTTTCGCCCTTAGACCTTTTCTGACCGCCTTTAATATTATAATATTATTTCCTTTAGGCCTTTTCTTCAGGGTATTTAACCATCCTTTTGACCAATCATCTGGAGCTCTTAGACCAAATCTCTTGGGCTTAAAATATAAATATTTTAACCCTTATTTTGCCAAGTCCTACACTGATTCCTGACACTGACTCTTGACATCAATGACAACACAACTAACTCAAAATTTCCAACAATCTCCCCTTTTTCATTGATGGCAACCCCTTTTTTTTACCAAACCTTTTCCTCTTTCAAAATTGCTCCCCCTGACTGAATGCTCTCCCCCTAACTCAAATCTCTCCCCCTTTGACATCAATGGCAAAGGGCCACCTTTGGGGCTTGGGGCTAAGAATGAGACTCTTAGCTTAGCCCCTCCCCCACCTCCTCTTGAGGTGGTTAATTCTGGGGTGGGAGTAGAACTACTCCCAATTTTCCTCGAAGATACTCAAAAGTCTCTTTCGAAAGTGGCTTAGTGAAAATATCCACTATCTTCTCCTTTGTAGTAACATATTCCAACTTGACTTGCTTTTCTATCACCTGTTCTCTCAGAAAGTGATACTTGATCGAAATGTGCTTTGTCCTAGAGTGCATCACTAGATTCTTTGAGATATTTATAGCACTTGTATTATCACACAATATGGGAATAGGATGATCATGCTTTATCTTGAAATCCTCTAGAGTTCACTTCATCCATAATACCTGTGTACAACTAGAAACTGCTGCAATATACTCTACCTCTACTGTAGATAAGGATACTGATGCCTATTTCTTACTTAGCCAAGAGACTAAATAGTCTCCAAGAAAGAATGCTCCTCCACTTGTACTCTTTCTATCATCAATGTTGCCATCCCAATCTACATCTGTGTAAGTTGTGAGAGTGAAACTATCACTTTTGGGATACCAGAGCCCAAAATCCATGGTCCCTTTTAGATACTTGAGAATCCTCTTTACTACTACTACATGTGTCTCCTTGGGTGCTTCTTGAAACCTTGCCACTAATCCAACTACTTGCATGATATCTGGTCTTGTAGTTGTGACATACAATAAGTTGTCAATCATAGATCTGTATAATTTTTTATTTACCTCTAGAGATTCATCATATTTACTTAGCTTACATCCTGTAACCATGGGGGTACTTACTGGTTTGCAATCTTCTAACTTGAATTTCTTTAGCATCTCTTTTATATACTTGGTTTGTGAAAGGAATACCCCTTTCTCTGATTATGAAATCTGAAGTCCAAGAAAGAAAGACAACTCACCAAGCATAGACATCTCAAATTCATTCTGCATGCTCTTTGCAAATTTTTGACACATCTTATCATTGTTCCCTCCAAAAATGATGTCATCCACATAAACAACCACAATTAGTAGATCATTCCCTTCATTTTTTATGTATAAGTTACTATCCACTATTCCTTTCCTAAACCCCTATTCCTAAAGGTACTTATCCAATCTTGAGTACCACGCTCTAGGAGCCTGTTTTAGACCATATAGTGCCTTCTTCAATCTGCATACATAGTCTAGTTTACCTATTAAGTTGAATCCCTCTGGCTACTCAATATAAACTTCTTCTTCCAGAACACCATTTAGAAATGTTGATTTAACATCCATCTGATATACTTTGAATTTTTTGAAGCTTGAGAAGGCTAAGAATATTCTGATAGCTTCAAGTCATGCAACTGGAGCAAATGTCTCATCAAATTCAATTCCCTCTACCTGTGCATAACCTTTGCATACTAATCTTGCTTTATTTCTGACTACTTGACCATCTTCATTTAACTTGTTTCTGAATACCCATTTAGTGCCAATCACATTCTTATCCTTTGGTCATGGGACAAGTTCCCAAGTCTTACTTTTCTCTATCTGATCTAGTTCCTCATTCATTGCCTTAATCCAAAAGTCATCTTCACTTGCCTCATTGAAATATTTTGGCTCAATTTTGGATAACAAAGAAAAATTTGCTTGTTGATTTGATGTTATTACCCTTCTCCTTGTCTGTCTCTCATCTGGATTCCCAATGATTAGATCTCTTGGATGATGTTTTTGTACATACTTGGATGGAGTCTTAGGAAGAAGTCTTTTTGTTTCTTCCTCTTCTCCTTCTGATTCCTCACATAACTCTTCTTGACAACTTCCATCTTCCTGATACACAATTTCTTGAACTGGTTCTCTTAACCCTATCTTCTCATCAACTGTTACATTTATACTTTCTACAATAGTACGTGTCCTTTTGTTGTAGCATCTATAGGCTTTGCTCTTAGTGGAATAACCAAGAAAAATGCCCTCATCACATCTTGGGTCAAACTTGCCCAAGTCTTTCTCTTCCCATCTTATGTAACACTTGCTTCCAAAAATTTTGAAGTATTTCACAATGGTTGGTCTTCCCTTCCAAAGCTCATATGGAGTCTTGTGATGGTTCACTCTTATTTGAGCCCTATCGATGATATAAACTGTTGTGTTAACTACCTCCCTCCAAAAACCATCTGAAAGCTTGGATTCATTTAACATAGCTCTAGCCATATTTTCAACAGTCCTATTCTTCCTTTCAACAACTCCATTTTGTTGAGGAGTTCTTGCAACTGAGTATTCTCTTTTGATCCCATGTTGTTCACAATAGTTTACAAATTCATTTGAGGTAAATTCTCCTCCTCTGTCTGATCTCAAACACTTAATCCTTTTACCTATTTCATTTTCAACCAACTCTTTAAATACCTTGAATTTATCAAGTGCTTCTGACTTCTCTTTCAAGAAGGCTACCCAAATCATTCTGGAATAATCATCTATAAACAATATGAAGTAACTTTCACCTTGAATACTTTGTGTTCTGGTAGGACCACATAGATCAATATGTATTAGTTTCAATGGCTCAGATGACATAAATCCTTTTGATTTGAAACTTGTTCTAGTTTGCTTTCCATGTTGACAAGGTGCACAAATTGTGTTTTGTGGCCTTTTTAGCTTGGGTAAATCTTTGACAACCTATTTATTGCTTATGTTCACTATGTTGTCAAAGTTCAAATGACCCATTCTTCTATGCCACAACCAACTCTCATCTTCTTGTGATAGAAAACACTTTTCTCCTTTAATATCACTTAACATGTAGAGGTTGTTTGTAGTTCTATTTGCATTTGCAATAAGTTTTCCAGTTTTAGACTTTCTAATCTCACACCTACTTGGATGAAAAGTAACCATGTGCCCTTGATCACAAAGTTGGCTCACACTTAGTAGATTGTGCCTCAACCCCTTGACATACAATACATTCTCTATTTTTGTTTTCCCATTATCTAAACTCAGAGTTCCTTTCCCACAAATTTTTGTTGATCCATTATCACCAAATCTTATTGATCCTCCATCAGTTTCTTTGAGTACTAGAAATTTACTTTTGTCTCCTGTCATGTGACTAGAACATCCACTATCAAGATACCATTATTTTCCCTTATCCTGAACATGAAGAGTTGTTTGTACTAACATTGATCTAACTTTTTCATGCCCTTTTCTCTCTTTCCTAACTGTTGAAGTTGTATTCTTTTTACTTGACTCAGGAAATACCATTTTACACCATCTAGCCTTGTGCCCAAGATTATTGCACTTATAACATATGACATCACTATTCATAAGAGGTGCAAAAGAATTGAAATTTCTATTGACATCCTTTTTAACATAACCAGTGCAATGTACAACTCTATGACCATATTTTTTACATGAAAAGCAATAGCCATGGAAGAGAGTATGTAACCTGTTTGAATACCTTGGAAAATATGGTCGAGTGCTCCTTATTTTGTTGTGATTAACTTTTGTCCATGGTTCTTCTTTGCTTTCTTCTTTCTTGATGTCTTTTCCTTCTAGAGTATGAGTCACTTGCTTATCTTTGTTTGAAGTCTCTGCTTCTTGAAGGCTTGACTCCTCTCTCTGTTTCCCCAACTTTATATCTTGTAGTAACTTGGTCTTTTCAACTTCATTCCTTAGATAAACAATTTTTGCTTCCAATATTTCACATTCTATTTCTCTTGCTCTTAATAGATCTATCATATCCTATTCAATTTTCTTTCCCTCTTCTACCTTTATCTTGAGTTCTGTGAGACTCTGTAGAAGTTCTATCCTTGCTTCTTCATTCTCTTGAATTTGATCCTTCAAACTTGAGTTCTTATTTCTAACCTTTTCAAGGTTCTTGAGAGCAACAAAGAATTCCTCTTTTATGTCAAATATGGTCTCTTCTTCACTCTCTGAATTCATGTGTGTTTCTTATGGATCTTCCTCCAAGTTGTTAGTCTTTTCATGGAGAGACCCACTCTGATACCAATTGAAGAACATGTGCTTATACTGAGAGGGGGGTGAACAATATAAGATAAAAAATTTTGCTTTTCAATCCATATGATAACATCAACAATATTAAAGTAGTAAACATTACACAAAGCATCACACACATGAGAGACATGATTTAACATGGTTCACCCAATGTGGGCTACTCCACGGAGAAAATATTCCTTATAAAATTTTCTCAATAAATTCTCTTGGGAATCCTTTCCCTATTACAATGTTTATGGACCTCTGTCCAAAGGAGACACCAATCCCCTAATCAAGTTTATGGATCTCTATCCATAGGAGAACTCCTCCTCCTCTGCTCTGGCTAGTGATCCTCTTAGAAGACTACTACCTCCACTACACTAGCTTGTGGATCTCTCTCCATTGAAGACCCTTGTCCTCACTCAGAAGACCTCTATCCTCACCACCTTGGCTAATGGATCTCTATCCACTAGAGACTACTATCCTCTACTCTGTCACCTCCAAAGTCTGCTCTTACTCTATTCTATCTCTATCTCATATCTATACTAAACATTGTCCTCTACCCTACACAAATCTTCTCAATATCTATCTCAAATCTGCACTAAACACTATCCATCGATCTAGCACAAATCTGCTCAATATCTATCTCAAATCTACACTAAACATTGTCCATCGATCTAGTACAAATCTCTAATCTATCTCAAATATGTACAAAAATCTTCACCAAGACTTATCTCAAATATGCTTGTAAGCTTCCACAAAATCTCACACAAATCTGTCCTTAAGTCCACTTTAGGACTTACTCAAATCTGCTCACTAGCTTTCACAAAATCTTGTTCAAATCAATTGCTAACTTGCATATAAAACTTAACTCAATCTTTCATAGAAAACCTCTTCAATCACACTAACTAGTTTCACTCATAATCTTGTTAAACCATAGAAGCATATAGATAATTGTTAGAGACTCAATATGTTTCACACTCACAAACACTCAATCACTTTCAATCCTTTCCATCAACTCAATTTAGAATAAAGAACAATTTGTTTCATATAACTTGAACTATCACTCCAACACTTTCAATCAACTATGCTCAACCAACTCCACTTAATCAATCACTCAATGGAACATAACTTGCTTACAAACCCTAATCAAGCATATGAAAGTTTACTCAAATATTTCCAACAATGCTTATCAAACAACCTTTTCACTCCAACTTAGCATTCATAACATTCAACCCAACAATATTTCACTCACAAGGAAGATATGCCCATACCTTTTTCTTGATGGAGAAATGACCTCAAAACCTGTCTCAACACAATCAACCTCTTTGCCAATCTCAATGGTTAGATATAAAAAATCTATCCTCAATTATTTCCTTCAAATATTTCACCATACAAAAATTATTAATTCTCAATTACACCTTATAATCTCCAACTTTATCAAATAAATATTTCACCCACTCAATTTCACAATAACCCCTTTCAGAAATTTAATGCATGAAGCAATCCAAACACTACTTATGTCTCCCTACTCAATATTGCATTTTTCAAATAATTAACTTTATAAAACAATGCAATATATTTTTAACCTTCAATAAAAATATTTCTCACTTTCTCTAAGGTAAAAATTAATTACCTTACCCTTTTAACTCCCTAAGCACTCAACAAAAACCAAATAACCATGTGCTAATAACTTTCCCACTTCACACTTTAACCCAAGCACAAAAATTAAAGCATGCACTTTAAGCACCACAACAACCTTAGTCTATGCACAATTTAACCAAAAATAAAATACCTTAGTGCGCGCTCTTCATGGGACTCGATCCTTGGTCGAAGCATCACCTGCGCCTTAGCCATGGCTCCCCTGTCGCGTGAGCTAAGCGCTCACGTGGGAGGCAAAAGCACCTAGAGCACTTTGACTCCTCCTCCCATGCCAAAAGCCAAAAGGCTTTGTCCCTGCATCGTCGTCGAGACTCGAACGCAACACCTCTGCGTTCCCAATGCTCTACACACCTCGGATTCACCACTAGCCCAACCAGCTGGTTGGTGTTTGACTTTTCCACCTTAGTCGCTTTGTCTTCCATGGATTTTGGGGGTAAATAAAAATTATAATCTTTGTCCTTTGCTTGCTCACGAAATATTCGCCTTCACTCTAAATCGCATGCATTAATAATTTCGGAGACTTACCTTTTAGGGGTAAGTGCTATGGTATTTATACCATATGCCTTCCTTTTTCCAATGTCGGTGGAGAATATAAAATTTGAATTCATTTTGGCACCCAACCCAACTTTGGGTTATGAAAATATTATTTTTATAAATAAATTTATAATATAAATATTATAAATTATTTATAAACTACCTTAGGCATAATTAAAATTTTAATATTATAATATTAAGTATTATAATATTATTTCCATTGGGCCTAGGTGTTTTCCTCTTTCGCCCTTAGACCTTTTCTGATCGCCTTTAATATTATAATAATAAATATTATAATATTATTTCCTTTAGGCCTTTTCTTCAGGGTATTTAACCGTCCTTTTGACCAATCATCTGGAGCTCTTAGACCAAATCTCTTGGGCTTAAAATATAAATATTTTAACCCTTCTTTTGCCAAGTCCTGCACTGATTCCTGACACTGACTCTTGACATCAATGACAACACAACTAACTCAAAATTTCCAACACCACCAAGACTTATGTTTAGATATTTTTTTCAATTTGTAATTTATTATGCTTTATTAAATAATAGAATAAATTTTAATCATTGCTTACATATTGTACTAGATAACTTATTTTGAACTATCATACTATAGTTATAATGATTTTTATGAGGCACTTGACAACTTCCATGAAATTATTTGAAAATGACAAATCATTTATCATAACATGTAAACTATTAGTTAGTGAAAGTATACCACTTAAATCATCAATGTTTATTATACATTGGAGATTTAAATAAAATTTAATATATCAAAAAAACAAAAACAAAAATTATCAATGGAATGGAAGTAGAATGGTTGATCTACAAATTATACAAGTTTTATCAATGGAATGGAAGTAAAATTATTGATCTACAATTTATATAAGTAAGCAAAATCATTTTTCACATACCATAAGTTTATAATACAATATATTATATTATTAAAATAGTTGAAGGCATTTTATTTAACAAAATATCTAAAATAGTTTTAAGGTATTCTATTTTGTATAATATTTTGTGAGTTGAGTGGGAAATTCTTTTAAATGTGAATTAAGATGATTTCTCTTAAATATAATATTAAGATGCTTTCTCTTAAATAAAACATTAAAATACCTTCTTTTAAATATGACACTAATTTGCTCTCTAAATACACTTGAATTAAATGTGCAAGTAACTTATATATTAAATTAACTATAAATCACACTCTTTGTATGTAGAATAGAAATATTGGAACTTTTTATTATTATTATTATTATTATTATATAAATATTTTATCTATATCTATTAATTTTCAATCACATGTGTTCTATCAAGTTCATTCTCTTGTTCTACTAAAAATACTTACAAGATATTTGAGGAAAAACAAAGTTTAATTATTATAAATTTTTTATATAATTTAGTATTATTTATATATATTTATAAAAATTAAAGTTGTATTTAATTTTTTTTTAAGTTATATGTGGTTTTTATTGGGGGCTACTCCCATCAAATTATCAAAATATCACATTTGTTGTAGCATACATTTTTATCACAATTTTTTCATTTTTTTCTTAAATATATTTTTTAACTTCCTTGTAGTGTTATGTTTCCACAATCAGCTCTTTGATATCATTTTTATTAAGAGATAAAATCTCACTTGACCAGTTGCCTTCTAAAACTTGAATTTTACCGAGATGAAGATCAATACAACAATTCACTAATTTATCTACTACCTTATTTCCTTCTCTAGAATATGCTTACACTTCCAAGAGATTACCTCTTGTAATGGATGATGAACATTAGGAATACTATTATTTTTTATCTAGCCTCCACATCCAATTTTGTTAATAGCATTCATAATGATAATTTGTGAGTCCCCCTCAATTGAAATATATTTCCATCTTTTTTCTACTGCAATTTTAATCCTTCTAAGAAGTGCCCTAGCCTCTACATAGTTGTTAGTTGAAGTTCCATATAATTATTAATAAGTGAGGAGAATTTTGCCTTTACTATTTCTAAAAACACCACCTCCACCAGCTTTTCCTAGATTTTATTTAGAAGCACCATCAAAATTAATTTTGATAAACTCAATTTTTGGACATTTCTATTTTATCATAGATTGAAGTAGATTCTTTGTTTTAATTCCATTGTCGCATATCACTCTTCCATGTATGTTCAAATCCTGTAGCCTATTAGCACATATTTTTTTATGATTGAGACTTCCCATGATGAGCATCATATTTGTAGACATACTACAAGTCTGCAAGAGAGGCAATAATACAGTTCCAAACTCAGGCATGATTTCAAGATTTCTGTTAAAAACTACATTATTCCTTTTAAGCCATAAATTCCAACAGCTAATGGTGGGCCAATCCTTCAAAGAATACATAATGTTTTAGCTTTGAAATAATTAATCGAACATTTTATCAACTCTTTCAATGTTGATGGAGCTACCCAATATAATTTCATATTTTTTAAAAAATAACCCCAAATGGTATGCGCAAACGGACAATGAAAAATTAAATGGTTTGATGTTTATAAATCCTTCTCACACAAGGCACATTTGAAGGGTCCATAATATCCTCTTCTTTGTAAACTCT
This sequence comes from Wollemia nobilis, assembly GCA_028583015.1. Classification (NCBI taxonomy): domain Eukaryota; kingdom Viridiplantae; phylum Streptophyta; class Pinopsida; order Araucariales; family Araucariaceae; genus Wollemia; species Wollemia nobilis. The sequence goes on along the minus strand of JAQPPZ010016913.1, from coordinate 3,678,122 downwards.
CTCCTGTAACAATCTTACTTTAAACTATTAACCAAAGGAATGTTGAGGCCTTAAGCTAGAGCCTCTAATGATCAAACATTCTTTCAAGTAAAATATATGGAAGAAAGAAATTTTGATTGTTCTAAATCCTTATATCCCAACTTGATCGAGTATCCACCATCCTTTGATAAATTCCAAACCAACTCATCTTTTCATGCAAAAATCGATAAATAAAACCATTGAAGCATCTTTTGAAGTTCATATGCAATATGTTTGAGTTCCTCTCCTTCAACCAGGTTACTAAAAGAAACCCATGATCTAGAGTTGTTGCTCATAATAATATAGTCATTGACCTTTGGACCTTTACACGCTAAGCATGCTTGAGCCAATGGTTGTTATTTTGAGTTAAATATAAGAAGATAAGGCTTCAACCAAGCATCAGAATAAAAATTTGCATAACTCACCTCATTGACTGACCATCTAATATTTGTTTTTATCAATTGTAAACTCTTTAATATGAAGTTCTATATTGATGATCATTTGGATAGAGTTATTTTCCTAAATAATTTCATTGCATCAAGAGAACCTATATATTTTTTAAATATTATATTTTTCCAATTCTTTCCTTGATCTTTGAATAATCTCCATCCAAATTTGTTCCATAAGTCTACAATTCCACAAGTTGCTCCTTCAATATTCTTTCCTTTGCAAACCCTATCCCACTTACAAAGAGAAAACCTAAATTTTTTTCTCACAACCTTTCCATAGAAAGTTTCTTTGAATTTTATCAATTTTTGATGTTATACTTATTGGCAGTCTTGAAAGTGATATTATATAATTAGGAATGGATTCCAATGTAGTATTTATGAGTTGTAGCCTTGTTGCCATGGTTAAAAACTTACCTTTCTAGCCTACCAAGCAAGCTTTTATTGTATCCGAAAAAGAGATCCAAAACTCCTTTTTATTTCCTTCATCAGACAAAGGAATACCAAACTAGGTTGATAGAAATTTTTTTATTTTAAATCCTAAAATATTCACAATAATTTGTTGTAAATCTAGGGCAGTATTAATAAAAAATCTTGGATTTTTTAGTATTTACCAACTATCCAATAGCCTTCTCATAGCATGATAATATTGATTTAAACTTCATGGCCTCATTGACTGAGGGATAACCCAAAAGAAAAGTATCATCAACAAATTGGAAATGAGATTCAAAGGGAAAAATTGGAATACCCTTGATTTTTCCTTCCATTTTTTCTTTTGAAAAAGCTTTCCCTAATACTTCCGCTAGAATAATGAATAGATAAGGAGAAAGGGGATCATTTTGACAAAGTCTACAAGATGACTTGAAGTAATCAACAAGAACACCAACTATAATCAAAGACAAATTTTTTGACAATAACTTGTAAAAAAATTCAAGAAAGCCTATCATATGCTTTGTTCATATCTAATTTCAAAAGCATACCTAGTTTTTTCATGGAATGAAGAGAATGTATGACCTTTTGTGCAATAATTATACCATCAAGAATTTGTTTACAATATGCATTTGATAATCAATAATTCCCCCCTCAATTTGAGTAGAGAAAGTTGCATTTGATATTATCTTAAATTAGGTCTCGATGGGGACAACATAGTGGTTAGGGCTTTGGCTTCTCTTTGGGAGGTCCAAGGTTCAAACCACGACATGTGTGTAATGGTGTGCATTGTATGTGTTACAAAATATTTATATATACTTTTTAGGTTATGATTTTTTTAAATAATAATTTTTATTATTTTTTAATAATGTAGTTATAATTTATGGTTATGGTTAGGTCTCGATGGGACAACACAACGGTTTGGGCTTTGGCTCTTCTTTGGGAGGTCCAAGATTCAAAGAGTGGTGTGGGCGAGTGTGTGAGGGGTGGGTGTGTGGTAGATGTGTGCTAAATTCCCTATTGATAAGCATAGCTCTCGACTTTACGAGGGATCATGGTTAGAAGGAGAATGCTTAACCCTATATGTTAGTCGTAAAGGTTTCTCACACTAACCAAATCAAAATAATAATAATAATTTATTTTTAAAATATTATTAAATAATTATATAAAATAAAAATATATGAATCAAATTTTATAATTTAGAATATATATATATATATATATATATATATATATATATATATATATAATTGTTTTAAATATTATGCTAGTAGTTCATATAATAATATAGTATCTCATTTTTATTTTTCTTTTTTTAACTAAATTTATAATACAAATAAAATTACATAAAATTATTTGTTTTTTTATGTTAGATTATTTATTTTATTTGATATCTGTCATACATTATTGAAAATAATTAATATCCCATTATTTAGGAGAGAATCTTCTTGCATTATTGTACAATAACTTTATTACCATTGGTTAATTGATATAAAAGAACATACAAAATAATGATGTTTATCTTTATCTCTATCGCAAATATATTATTACAAAGATTTTTATATAATAATCGTTTTTAATTGGATGTTATTTTAATTCTTATGTGTATAGGGTATTTTATTTATAATTTTAATCATCCTAATAATATATAATAAAATACTATATATAAATAAAGTAATATACTTAATTAAAATATATAATTTTAATTATTTAATATCAAGTAATTTATGAAGTGGTGTTTAAGAGATCTAAGTTAGAATCTTGTCAAATAAGACATGGATAATATCCAAGCTTTATTGTATTACCATTGTGCGATGATGATGTAACATGGATGAGACCCCTTTCAATTCTTAATTTGTGAATTAATACAATATAAAAATTAAAATATAATCTTTATAATATATGAACTAAATCACCCTATGATTTATTTTTTTATATATAGAAGAATCGGTAACTACCTTTTCTTCTTAATAATTGATCACATGATCAAGTTGTATTGCTTCCAATTGTAGCATCAAATCATGATGTTACCATTATCTTGCTTTGGTAAACACGACTCAGAATGAGGGAGATCCTTAGTGGCTTGAGGTTGGTACCATCATCGTCATTAAGCTACGCACACTCATTGAACTTAAGTTAAACTACTACCTTTGCCCAAATTGGGCATGCCTCCAAGGTTTAAACCTAGGTCTCCTCTTGGTAAGTGGCCAACGTCGTACCAATCCACCTCAAAAAGAAAAAAGAAAGAGTTAACAATTTTAAAAAATAATTATTCACCAATTTTACTAACTTAACAATATTAAAATATTTGTATACATCAAATAAAATAAAATCTAAATGTATATGTAAATAAAATAGGTTTTAATATTATTTAAGTTATTTATATATATATATAAGTAAAATTTTAAATAATAAAAAGTAAATTTAAGTTATATATTTTTTTATTTGGTAGAAGGGGTTTTGAAAGGAACCCCAAACCTTTTACAAAATGGATCCACACACCTTCGAGAGATTAAGGGAGGCCCATAGGCTACCAAAAGAGAAACCAAGAGATTAAGGGAGGTCCATAGGCCACCAAAAGAGAAACCAAGATCCAGAGATCCAATAGGATCAAACCTAAACAAAACTGTCAAAACAGTTCCATACATTCTCCTAAAATTTTGAGATAGCCTAAGGTAGCTCAATCTTGCATGCAAATGCTCTAGCCAAGCTAACTAGACTAACAAAACAAAAAGGATAGGATAGAAAACATTTCCAACAAACCACCTGGGACCTAGTTCTTGGTTTCGTTGGGTTCCTTCCCCAGCTCTTCATCCTTTGGTTCCCACTCTTCCCTCCTCTTGTTTGAATTTAAAAAAGACAGTTCCTAAAATTTAAAAAGTACCACGAAATTCTCCTTGAATAGAGCTGAAATTTGGCCACCAAATAAGTAGCAAGCAAAATACCTTCTTCTGACATCATTAGCTAGTTGGATTAAGCCTTCCAAAAACTCCCTATTCCAAACTGTGATGTCGTTTTGAGAGGTGTCCAGGTTATCTAAAAAATCGGCCGAATTGCATCATTAGCTAGTTGGATTAAGCCTTCCAAAAACTCCCTATTCCAAACTGTGATGTCGTTTTGAGAGGTGTCCAGGTTATCTAAAAAATCGGCCGAATTGTTACCCGCCCTAAACACGTCTTGGTATTGGACAATTTCAAATGTTTTGGCCAATTTATGCACTTCCTCCAATAGGTTTGAGATTTTCCAAGTTGGAGTCTGCATCTCTCTAACCATATTAATGATATTGAGCGAGTCACCTTCGATTATGACTTTTATAAATCTTGAAGATTTTAACTGCAAGACTCCTTGAAAGAGAGCTCTAGCCTCAACTACATGGCTAGTTTGGGTTCCGATGTTTTCAACAAATGCCAACAAAATTCACCCCTCCACATCCCTGATGACACCATCTACTCCAACCCATCTCGGATTACCCTTAGACGCATCAAAGTTTAATTTTATCCACCCAGGAAGGGGCGGTTTCCAAACAATGTCTGCTCTTACGTGGTGATGGATTCTCAGGACCGAAGTAAGAGAAGATTTAAAAGCCAATTTTTTTTCTATCCCATACCAGCGTTCCCCGCATCCAAGGATAGGAGATCAACATTCTCCACTACAACAAGGACAATCTTAACGAAAACTAACTCTGGGTAATGATAAGTGTTCTTAAAAGATATGGAATTTCTTTCCTTCCATATCCACCACCACATATGAGGGAGGATAAAGGATGTGAATGATCGAATCTGAGGCGACAAATAGGGAGTGCTCCATTGCACATGGACATTTAGCTCTTTAAGGAGAACCCAATCCATTCCCACTAGACGAAGTAGCATCCCAAAAATTTCTTTAGAATAGGAACACATGGAGAACAGATGCTCGGAAGATTCTTCTGACATCCCACATAGATAAAATCTATTAGGCAAACTAAGACTTCTCTTCTGTAAATTATTCAACATTAAGCACTTTCCCTGCACAACGAACCAAAAAAATATATTCGCTTTGAGCATGAGACCTTTACGCCAAATTTTCTTAACTGGGACCAAGGCTCTTCGTGATCGTCAAGGAGTGCATACATCTATTTGATGGAGAAACATCCATTATTTTCAGCTCTCCAAACTAGCTTATTTTGTTTATCTTCAGAGACTATAACAATGTATTTTAGCAATTCTGAAAAGGCTTTACAAACGGACTTTTCATCAATCAAAGAAGGAAAGATGTTTCTAACATTATCTACAGTTCACCATCTCAAAGTAATCACAAACCCTTGAAACTATTTTAATATATTTAAATTATATAGTAAAATACTAATCTTCATTAAATAGACATATTCATTTATAACAATTTTTTAAGTAGATATAAAGTATAAGTAAAGTAACTATAATATTATTTTAAAATTAATTAAATATTAAAAGATCGAATCGTAATCGTTTTAAATGGAATACCCACCTAGAGACACTTTAAACTCTGATGGAAGTTTCTTATTTTCTGAATTATCTACATGAAGTATGCAGATCAAAATGAAGAAGCTTTGAATATTAATAATACATTTACGTATATCCTTTTTAGGTTAAAATATAGTAAAAGCTGGTACAAATCTTTATCGCTCCACATGCAGATTGTCTAACTACATGTAGACGGAGTGGTAAGAATCAATGCTTTGCTTCTTAAAGAAGCATGCCGGATAAAGAAAATACGGTGTAGACCATACACGAAAAGATGACCGACACCCGATACCTGCAAAGTGTGGTTCACCTACCCTTGTCATGTGGGTCTTTCCATGATGATTCAGAATTATTTAAAGCGTTATTATTGTAGAAACAAAATTTTAATTATGAAATATGTTATCATAATTACATCATCATATCATATTAACAACTTGCATTTTTTTTTTTTTTTTGGAATCATCCACTGGGCTGTCAACGCTAGAAATAGAGATTCCTAAGGCCCAGTACATGCATCTGCACCTATAACTTGCATTTTTCTCTTTTTTTTGGTACAGGCGGTTCTAGTCCCACCCCTGAGAAGTGGAAGAGACAATCTGCGTCCACCAACCTTATCTCCAATTTCAGACAAGAATAAGAATTCGATGGAACAGAGCTTTCGCGAACAAAACATACGAACCGCGTGGTAAATGAAAAATAAAACCAACGTGGGCCCCATACCACTGTTTGTACCTTGTCACCTACTGCTGCCTGCCGTGGATGGTGCCTATGACGGTGCTGCAGCGGAAAATATCATTGCTAGCAATTACGGTGGCGAGGCCCGTCTTTGCACATGGAGGAACAGCGAGATGGTGTCGTTTTCATGGTGGGCACGGCACGTGGAGGGACGGCGAGACGGTGTCGTTTTAGGGGTGGGCCCCGGGGGACCAAAGCGCGCTTGCGAAGGAAAATTTTAATGGAAAGACGGCGAATTGACAGAAAAATTGGGGACACGCGCAGGTGGAATTGCTTGCGAAACTCGGCTTCCTAATTGGCCGCCGTATCGGTTGTTAGATATAGTTTTCTGGTTGAATTTTTGGGCAGTTGACGTAAAATTTTATTTGCGAGCTTTCTATTCTGCAGCCACGTCCTGTCACGTCTGACTTGGATTTGCTTTTTTCATGGGCAGAAAGCAATGTATAAGACGTCTGGAAAGTAAAAAGAAACCACCTGCGCAGGAAATAAAAAAGACGTCTGGAAAAGTAAAACGCCGGAATTAAAAAACAGACGTCTAAGAAGTTTTAAAATAACCGTCTACTTCGTGCGCCGGAATTAAAATGACGGAATCCGAGGCGGGGCTTGGGTTGCGGGAACGAATCCGAGGCGGAATTATATTTCCCGACTGTTTATCTATTACGACGTGTTAATTGCCGGCTACATCCTCCCCAACAGTCTCATGGCGTATTCGTATTTAGATATTTTCTGTTGTATACGATAGATTGAATATCAATACATACTTTCTTATACTAATAGAGCCACGAGTTGCTACGAAACGGTTGTAGCATTTGGCGAGTGAATACTGAAACTAAAGAATCACAACAAATAATAATTTTTTTTTTTTAATTTAGGGAAAAACTTTTTGAGGAGTCGTTTTGGTCTGAGAAATCATGAGCATACCGGTATTATCAAGTACACAGTGTGATTTTGATAGGATGGATTCAAACCAGCAACCTCCTTTAGAGGATTGACCTGCACTCTCCAAGTCACCTACAACACGTAAATAGCAAATAATAATATTATTTTTATTTTTATATATAATTAAATTAAATTTATTGATATAAACTTGTTGAATAAAGGAAAATTTAATAAAACTGCGAGATAAGGAGTGCGAGCCAGATTTCGTTTTCTCAAGCTAACAGGAATCAGGGTTTCAACGGACAAGGAGCTGGAACCAGATCGATTAAGCTAGGGAACGGGATCGAGGATGGAATGGACGGTAAGGGAAGCGGATCTAGGATTTCGGAGGACGAATCTGACAATATCTGGAGGAAGGAACCCCAAACAAACATCATGAGGAAACAAGGAATGAGCGGTGAGTTTGCCCTAATGGCGTAGCATCCGAGACTATTTCCTTTGCCAAAATAGTCAAAGGAGGCCCTAAACCCCCTTCGATTCCCAAGCATACTTTTATCCCGTGTGGAGTTGATTAGATTATTTCGGAGGAGATTATGGCTAACTACATATCCATAGAATCTTTCTCCCTGGTGGGAAAATTTGTCGGAGGGAGACCCGATATAGAAGCTATTCGGCGTTGGGCGGCCGCTAAATGGAAAACGCGAGGATGTTTGGAAATCATTGCCATGTCCAGAGGTTTATTTCTGATTCATCTTAACAATCAAGAGGATGCAGACCGTATCCTGTTCGGTGGTCCCTGGTTCTTTGGGAGGAGAAGCCTCTTCCTTCGCAAATGGGGAGACGATTTTGACCTCGAAACCCAAAACATAAAATTCGCTCCAATTTGGGTCAGGATCCCCAACTTGTCGCTCATGTTTTGGCATGAGGAGTTTCGCCATGGGATTGTCAAAACCATTGGAGAACTGGTCACCATAGATCCGACGATGAAAGCTAGATCAAGATTTACGCAGGCTCGTATATATGTTAACGCGAACCTAGAATCTCAACTTTCAACTCATGTAAATTTAATCTATGGATCTTACCGCAAAAGTCAAGTTGTGGAATATGAGAATAGGCTTGCTTTTTATTTTGAGTGTAACACCCAAGGTCACCTTCGAAATCAATGCCCGAAGTTGCGCCCTAGCCAGAATACCCTAAAAGGGCAAGATCGCATGAGCAAAGACTTCCAGTAGCACTCTCGCTTTTTAGCATCCAAGAACCAATATAACCACATTTCCAAGGCCGAGCAACGACATGAATCCAAGGAAAAGCAACCGACTGGCGTAAATAAAAAGGCAAGTTCTTATTATGCTTTGGCTAATAGTTTTAGTGTTTTAATGAATCAAATATTATTTTTGATGGCAATCAAGATGAATGCCCTAGCCTGGATATTTTTGATCCAAATCCCACTGCCCCCATCAATGACGCTTCTTTCCATCCAACAAATCCCTCCACCAATGATGCGACCGAATCCCTTCGCCCTCCCAATCCCCCGCCTCCACCTCCACTTTCTTATTCTCCTCCGCCATCCAATCCTCTTTCACCCTCTGGATTGGGACCTTCTCACCCTCCTCCCATCCTTGGATTTGATGAGATTGTTAATCTAGAAGGGGAGTGCGGGATCCTTGGAGCTTGGAGTCCTAAGCACACTAGAAGTTATAAGAAATCTTAGATAAATGTTGGTAGTGACAGAAAAATGGGAAGACCCTCTGCAGTTGAACAAAGAAAAAGAGATATAGAAGAAGAGATAGCTAATGGCATTCAATGAACCCTATTTCCAAATATCATGGCATCCAATGGAGATGAAACGAATAGAACCAAACCTCCTCTGCAACAAACCAAAGGAGGGAGAAAACCTGGTAAATGTTCCAAATGAAAGTCCTCTCTTGGAATGCGAGAGGGCTTAATGGGATAGTAAAACAAAGAATTGTTATCTCATTAAGAAAGGAGTTTAGACCGACTATTTTCATTATGCAAGAATCAAAATTGGGCGCACAATCTTCTCCCCAAGTTGCTAAAACTATTTGGAAACAGTGTGAATTTTCTTTCAGCCCTTCAGTTGGATCATCTGGTGGTCTCCTATGTCTATGGGATCCTACCAAAGTGGAGGGAAGGGTGATTTCCAGTCAAGGTCGGATTTTCAATATTTTGTTCCATAATCTGATTTCTAAACAGTCCTGTATCTTGACAAATATTTATGCCCCAAACAGTCCTCAAGACAGGCTAAGTTTATGGAATACCCTCACCCAAATGAGGACAACCTTTTCTAATATTCCATGGATTCTTGCAGGAGATTTTAATGCTCCTCTCTACCCCTCAGAGAAGAGAGGAGGAAATGATATCAATCCTAGATCCACTTAAGACTTTTGCAATTTTGTGAACACTAATGATCTGATGGATGTACAACTGAAAGGGTATCAGTTTACATGGAGTAACAAAAGAGCTGGAGCGCATCTTATTCGGGAGAGACTTGACATATTTTTCCTATCCCAGGATGCTCTATAGATGTTTGGTGATGCCACTCTCCAAGCTCTTCCTAAAATTGGTTTTGATCATAGCCCTCTGATTTTTGAATCAGCCAATAGACCTTCCTTCAAAATTCCCTTTAGGTTTGAAGCAATGTGGACTCAACACCCAAATTTAAGGGTGTGTGTTGGTGAATGGTGGAAATAAACTTTTCCTGGATCTCATATCAGGCAGTTTTCTCAAAAATTACGCTCTATCAAAAACAAGCTAAAAATTTGGAACAGGGAGGTTTTTGGAAACATCTTTGAAAACAAACAGAATATAAGGGATAAATTGTAGATAATCAAAAATCAGTTTCAGCAAGGACAGGAGGGTCCTCATTCGAGACAGGAGGAAAAATTGCTTCTTTCATAATACCATAACATTCTAAAGAAAGAGGATATTTTTTGGCATCAAAAATCTAGGCACTTATGGCTAAAATATGGGGATTTGAACACTAAATTCTTTCACATTTCAACCCTCAAGCACAGAGGATCAAACAAGATCAAGGGTCTGGTAAAGAGTGATGGTTCTTACACCGCTGACATCTACGAAATCAGGGATGAGGTTGTTCATCATTTTGAGTCTTTGTTGGGATCCCAGCCTATCCAATCCTCCCAAGCAATGGATTCCATCCTTAGGCACATTCCGAGAATTGTTACTGATGAAATGAATGCCAATCTCCTAAAACCACTTAATGATGAGGAAATCCACAAAGCTCTTTTTTCCATGCAACCAGACAAAGCTCCTGGGCCTGATGGGTTTTCCCCTCATTTTTTCCAAACTTTTTGGGAAATCATAGGTCCTGACCTTTGCCTGGCCATTTAAGAGATGGAAAATTCCAGATTTATCCCCAGAGATGTAAATTCTACTTTCCTAGCCCTTATCCCTAAAAGCCCTACTGCCAAGAGTTTTTCTGATTACCATCCTATAAGCCTCTGCAATGTGGTCTACAAGATTCTTACCAAAGCTATGGCCACCAGAATTAAAGATTTCCTTCCATACATCATAGACTCATGTCAGGGCAGGTCTGTTAAAGGTCGAAATATTGTTGATGGTGTGATAACTATTCATGAGCTAATCCACTCTGCCCATAAATCTAAAAAAAGTGCTTTCTTCTTGAAGTTGGATATGAACAAAGCCTTTGATAGGGTCAATAGATATTTTTTGTCTAAAGTCCTTCTAAAGTTTGGCTTTCACAATGATTGGACCCATCTCATTATGCAATGTGTTTCCTCTTCTTGGTTTTCCATCCTGGTGAATGGCTCCACAGCTGGGTACTTCCCATGTACTAGAGGATTAAGACAAGGGGACCCCTTGTCCCCCACCCTCTTCATCATTCTGGCTGAATCTCTTGGTAGAACTATAAAGTCAGCCTATTCTCTGGGGTTAATTTCTAGCATAAAAGCTCCTTCCAACCTAAGACCTACCACTTGTTGGAACAAAATCTACCTGTGGTTGTTATTTGCACCTTGATTTTGTCAACATTGAATAGACGAGACTGATCGTGAGATCTTTCGTCTAATCTCCAGAGGAGGTTGGTTCCTTAATGGTTTTTATGGGAAAAGGGAAAAGAGTATTACTGAAAGAGAGGGAAATATAGTCGAGGCTAGAGCTTGCTTGTGGTACAGATTAAACAACAACTAAGATGAACACATATACTTTACTTGTCAAAGCATTTAATATTATCTCCATGCAGAAATCATGAATTTCCCAATGTGATTTAGATCTCTATCTAACACATGTATATATCAGATTTCAACTCCAACAATATGATTTATGTTTTGCGTAAGTCCAGATCTTAGAACAAACACAATCTATATTTCAATAATGTGAATAGAAGTGAGAAATGTTAATACATACACTTGCACAATGTGAACCAGAAGCCAAATAGAAGCGTAATTGTATTGCTTGTATTCAAAGTACATACATCCAGTCTTGTAAACGTCTAAGAGCCGACCTCTTTTTAGAATACGTTTACTCTTATATATACCCTATGGGGGTATCTCTATAATTAGTACATTCTAATATAGAATCAATTACAAGCAATCAGAATATAATCATGCTTCCATATCCTTTGCATGGCTTCCAACAAACAAAAACTAATAGCATGAATCTAGGAATTGATATATTCTACTGTCTACTTCTAGTTACTGACATAAGCTTTTGAAGGCATCTTATTCATTACTAAATATATCCATGTCGGCAAACCCTTATCATGTCACGAAATCGTGACATCTTCTCCTTTCTGGCTCTCTCAGGCTACATTGAGAGCGAAAATTCACCATGTCATGAAATCATGACACCTTCTCCTTCGGGCTCCTTCGCTGCATTGCGGGAGAAAATTCGCCATGTCACAAAATCGTGACATCTTCTTGTACTTTATCTTTTGTGAGCAGTATGGGGCAAAATTTCCATGTCGTGAAATCATGACACTCTTTCTCTCTTTGCTTCTTCAATCGGTTTTATGAGTGAAAACCCATCATGTCATGAAATCGTGATGCTCTCTTACTTTCTGACCTCTTCGAGCCACATCCTGATGAAAAACCGACATGTCATGAAATCACGACCTTCTTCATGCCTTAGCCAATTCTTTGCCTCATGTCTCAAAAATGAAATACTGGTCTTCTTATGCAAAAATATTCTATCTACTGGAGGTAGTCTCTTTTAGACTAACATTCTTGGCGCCTTCTGGGGAAATTTTGTTGGCAAAAATATTAGAATCCAGGACCTTCATCCATTGGGAAACGGAGTTAAAATATTAAAATAATATAGGAGAGGAGATTTTTGGGAAAGAATATTCAAGAAGAAATGCAAAATAAAGCATTACCTTTACAAGATATCTTTTGTAGCTTATGGATTTTTTACTAAAAATACATTAACAACTTAAGATAATTTGAAACAGATTTCATGGTTGGCTGCTAGTCCCTCCTTCTGTTAGCTGCTTTTGATTATCATGTTTGGATTTCTTCAGTTTTTCTATTGTATCAACCACTTCATTGTAGGTAAGGCAAACCTGCTTCCAGTCTTCATCTTCAAGATCTGAAGAATCCATAAACAACTGATATATATATTGCAACTCTTCCACTTTATCATGGGACACTATCTTGTTTCTCAGAATCAATTCTTGTAAGCAAGACTTAATCTGTGTAAGGTTCTGCACCATGGTGAATATCAACATTTCCTCTATAGGCTCTTCCCAATTTTCTATCTCTGACTCATCTTCTGTGAAAGCTTTAAGGGATAGTGTTAGCGCATCTTCACTCAACACTTTTGAATTATCATCCCATAAATAGGGAAGTCCACATTTATTAGCCAAATTTAAATGCTTCACTAATCCTTTTGCTTCAGCTTCCAATTCTTGAAGTAGCTTATCACCCTGAGTCACCAGTTTAAGTCTCCTAAAGAAACTTTTTGCTGCAATTTTAGCTTGAGACCATGCTTCACTACGGATTTTAGCAGTAACACTCTCGGGCATCTTTTCTGATAAAACTTGAATTTTTGTGGCCGCATCTGATCTTTCTTGAAGAAATTTTACTGAAGCTCTTAATTCTTCATCGACTACTTCAATTACTTCTTTCACTTTGGCCAGGTATAATAACATGGGCCTTGCTTTAAGGCTCAATGCCAATATGTCTTCGAGCATTTCTCTTCTTACCGCCTTGGCCTTTTCTTTTGAAAAACTAGATGGAGTGTTCTGCTTTTCAACCAACTACTGCTGGAGTTGTTGAACCTATAGAGTTAGAGAGTGAATCTGTGCATCAGCCTCTTTCAATTTTTCTTTAAATGTAGCTGCTTCATTAGCAGCTTCACCAAATCTATCCTCCCACTTCTTAGCTTCTAGCTTTAGAGCCTTTTCAGTCAGTTTCTGCTCTTGCAGGATGGACTCTAACTCCCTCCTGGCTTCTTGCTCTTTGACAAACTTTTCTCTGAAAAATTCTCCATGTAAGTAAATAGTCCCAAAATGGGCCTGAGATTTTCCCCACTCATCTGACATATGTAGCTGAGTAATATCTTCAGCTGTGTCTTCTGCTTGATAATCTTCAATGGTCATATCCCTTTTTGATTTATGGGAAACTGGTGTTAATTTTACCTTTTTCCTCTGCATTGTGGTGGGATCCAGGGAAATTATCTCTTGAATACGAGTTGGGGCTTTAGAATCTTCAACAGAATGAGATGCCCACCAATCTAAAGCATTCTTGTTTGCTTTTCTCAAATCTTTCAATTTTGAAAGAGTGGGATGACTTTCATCATTTGGAGAAGATATTGACTTAATAGCTGGAATACTTGCGCTAGAGAGAAATGGATTGGGGATCAACTCAACATCAACTTCAGATTGAAGTTGAGAAAATAATGTTGGTTCTGGGGAAGAAAACATGAATCCAAAGGGAACATTATATCTTTCTTTGAACAAGAAATGGAAGGAAAATCATTGTAGGAATAAGTAGAGAGAAAATATTGAAGGAAAAGGGAAATCATACCTTTGTCTATTTGAAGCACTTGTTGATGTTGATCTCCTTCTCCATGGTCTTGATCCCTTTCACTCATCATCTGATCTAGATTTTCACTTTGTGTAGGGACTTCAACATTTCTGTTGTTATCAATTCTGTCTTCACCATCAGTAATTCCTTCAAGATTTATAATTTCAACATTTGGAGGAATTCCCCTAGGTTGTCTTCTCTTACGTTCCACATTTTCCTATTTTACAGTAATTTCTTTAGAAATATTTACATTTTGATCCTCCTGAGCAAAGTCATTTGGATCATCCATAGTCCCAATCTGGACATTTTCCTGTTCAGTAACCTCTGGATTTAGAACGTTACCCTCATTATCCTGAACAATTTGCTCGTTCTCTAGAGCCATTTCTATTTTATCAGTATCATTATTTTGAGCGATTTGCTCAAGAACTGGGTTTCCTTCAACAATTTTATTATTTTTTCCTTTAACTTCTGCTATAGACTTTAGCCTCTTCCTCTTAATACAAAGAGGTTCTTCATCAGATTCTGTAGCTGAACTCGATGGGGGAACAAACTTAATAGTTTTAGAAACTGGAGCTTTACTTCTGGATGAATCAGCTCCTAAGGCTAGGCGTTTTCCTCTTCTTTCAGCCTGCAAGGGTTCAGTGATCCCTTGTCCTTCTTTTCCTAGACCTTTGCCTTCATATCCCATTTTTAACATCATCTGAGCGGCTTTCCCATATGTTTTTCCTTGCTCCTTTGTGAAAACTTCTGTAGTGGCCCTTTTCTTTGAACTTCTCAACCTGGTTTGTGCTTGAGCCAATGGTTGTTCAACTACAACCTTCTTACCTTTCTCCTGTTCAACATTTTGTTTTTTAGCAGCTTCAGGACTTGTCCCTTTGCTACCACCAACACTACGAGGTATTTTCATAGGGAAAATTCCTAACCAGGATTTCTGATAATGGTCATATCTTACTGAGAATTCAAGGTCATTTTTTATGGGATATCTTGATTCAATCATGTCTGTTTGCACTCTCATAGTCCACCATTCATGAATCTTTCCTATCATCCAATCTGCACCTTTTTTCTGCATCCTAGCAATGGTGTTTTCATTTAACACATGCCCCTCATTATTTCCTGGGTCAAAATGCAACACATGTTCATAAAATTCATGCCAAGGAGGCAATGGCTGCATTTGTTCCACATGCCATTCTAATGGAGCATCTTCATCATTATTTCTACAGGCTTCGATATCTGGCCTAATAGATGCATGGTATACTTTCAATGGAATTCTATTCAGAATAGCCTGTCTCTCTGCAAATCGGTTTAGAGGATCATATTTCCATCTTTGAGGGATTTCTACTAACCCCAAATCTCTTAGAGCCTGAGCAATTTGCTCATTTTGACCTCGTTTAGAAACCACAATACCTTCAAGCTGGAAAGGCATGGTACAGGTACCAGTTTTACCTATACCCGTGCCATATTTCACATTAATATATTCAATTTGCCTTACATATTCTAATGCAAACAATCTATCAGTAACATAATGCGGGAGTAAGAAAGGTTTTCCTATAAAACCATACAACCTAATAACAACCCCCTGGGTGAGTATAAACCAATCACCCTCCTCAACATGTTTATTTTGTAAAATCTTTTCAGCTCTGGAGGTTAACCTTCTGACTTCCCCATACATTATTTTCAAAGCGGGACCTAGAAATTCCCTATTGAAATCATAATATGACTCGGTTTTGTACAACACATTGGTCCAATCATACACTGGTAAAGTCCTTCCTTTATCATCTTTATCATTAACAGAAATGAATGCTAGCTCTTTGGCCATAAAGAAAAAGAACAACCACACTAAATAGGAAGAAAAATGGAAAGAGTACTGAGAACCCCTCTTGATAGCAGATAACCCTTCATGTATTCCTTCAAACAAATACCCTGGCCAGTCAAAAAACAAAGGTCGAACACTCTTATCCATAACTGTAGAGTCATAATTTTTTGGGTTAGATAGGCAATTGACCAAAGCAATTTGCCACCCATGAACCTTTTCATCAGTCTTTAACCCTGCCACCATAGCCAATATGGAAAATAATTCTGGGTTTTTAAATTCAGCTATGGGAATAGGAGTTTTAGGCATCCTTCCTCCATTAGGTGGATTTCTCAACTGTGTATAAAGAAAATTCTTGATTTTTTAGAAGGAATGAAATATTTTGCCTGGTCTACTGGGTCAAAAGCCTTGGGCTCAAGAGCGGGTACATACCCAACAACAAAAGCAAAAATGAAAGCATCTGGGTTTAGAGCAAAAAGCACTCTCCCACTCTTATTTGTAACCACCCTTTTCTTTTCATCATAAAAATTTGCAATTGCTTTAACTAGTTCGGGGTAAGGGTGCACAGGAATATAAACATACCAGTATAGCAATGAATGAAAAGCAAAAGTAGCAGGAGAAGATGCAGAAACCCCAGTCGCCATTCTATCTTCAATATCTTTTCGAATTTTTACTGGGTCCTTCCATGTCACTACTGTATCTCCAATTCTAGCATCTCGATCAACAAATTTTTCGCTCACTTCTTCTCCACGTCTTGTTGTTGAAGGTGAAGTAGATGGACCCGCCATTGTTGTTTTCTGAGCATTCTTTTTTGGAGCCATGAGATTTTTGTCACACTGAACCTTTCTTTCTGAACTGAACTTGAACTAGGAAAAGCAGGAATAGAAAGTGACGCAGTGGATTTCACTCAGGAGCAAAATTAGGGTTTTACGTCAATTGGAAACATATGCATGGTGTGCATTAATTGCGGTTGGTGGGCTGGATTTGCTCGGATCCCCTTGTGCATTATTTCTGCCACCCTTTCGAATGTTTTGAAAACCTGACCAATGATTATCCATTGTGCAAATTAAAATTACACTTACCAAAGCTCTCCCCATTTACAAAGGTGGTTCCTTTATGCAATTATTGAAAGACCACGTGGCAAATTTCAAATTCCTATCGACAACCGATCATTCACCATATTTAATAAAAGGAACGCATATCAAAGTTCTTTGAAAATGGTTTTCTCCCACCAACAATTGGAAAACCACGTGGCAATTTTGAATTTGAACTGCTATATCCGACAATATAGCACTTTCTAATTTCATCTTTTCTCTTGTTGGTGACTTCTGATTGGTTGCAGGATGCTGACAAAAATTCTCTGAACTAGAAATAACTTTGGAAATATTTACAAACTTACCATAATATACATTATATACATAAGTTTTATCCTCTTTTCTATTTGAAATAGAGCTTTAAGTGAAAAGCATTCACTGTGATGGGTAGAACCATACCCTGTTGATCCTGTAATTGAAAAGAATTAAATTACCTTTCAACAATTATCTCGAAAGGGCCTTCCCAGAAAGCATCAAATTTGTCATGATTACCTGGCTTTGCTTTTTTCACATTCCATTTCAAAACTAGATCTCCCACTTTAAATTTTTTGCAGGTTGTCTTTTTATTAAACCATCCTTCTGTGTCTACCATATGTTTCTAGTGATGATTATAAGCCTCTTCTCTCTGTTCTTCTAATTGTAGAAGTTGCATTAATCGGGCATCCATAGGTTGACCTCCTTCTTCATTTATCTGATTTAGCAACTTTAGTGTTGGTATTTCCATATGTATAGGCAAAATAGCTTCTTTACCATAGACTAAAGAATAAGGGGATGTATTAATGGATTTTTTTATTGAAATCCTGTCAGCCCATAGTGCTTGGTTAATCAAGGAATGCCAGTTCCTCTTATTATCTTCTAGTGTTCTTTTCAGAATTCTGAGGAGATTTTTATTTGTAGACTCAGCTAGACCATTACCCTGTGGGTAATAATTGGAAGAAGTCTTCAAATATATGCCATATCTACTAGTAAACTCAATCATTTTTGCTCCGATGAAGGCTGATCCATTATCTGTAATTAGTGAATCTGGTACACCAAACCTTGTAATCAAGCTTTCCACAAATTCAATCACCACCTCTTGATCAACTTTTTTAGTAGGGATAGCTTCAGCCCACTTAGTAAAATAATCTGTGGCAGTAAGTATATACTTATGGCCAGTTGATGAATTGGGTTCTATTATCCCAACAAAGTCTAACCCCCACTGCTGGAAAGGTTCTTCGACTTGGACAGGTTTTAAGGGCATAGGAGCATTTCTATTTCTCCCTACATATCTCTGACATTGCTCACAACTTTTGGTGACCTTGTAAGTGTCTAAAAAAATGGAAGGCCAATAACAACCTGCTCGAAGTATTTTCAAAGCAGTGGATCTTCCTGAATAATGTCCTCTAGAGAGACCTCCATGGAATTCTTTTAACACCTTTTGTTTCTCATCTTCTCTTATACATTTCAAAAGTACACCATCTATATTTTTTCTGTACAACCCTTCTGATTGAAGGGTGTACTTCAAAGCTTGTGCTCTAAATCTTCTTCTTTGTGAAGCATTCAAACTTTGAGGACACATTCCAGTCTGAAAGTACTCCACAAGATCATCAATCCAATCAGTGTTTCTTGGACTTGGATCTGATTTTGTATTAGCCATTACACCTTGGGGTTCCACATGCTCATCTGTAGCTTGTTTGGCCAATTCTTGACACAGGGCTCTACCTCTTACTATCTTTGTTGGATGTATCTCTACATCATATTCCTGTATCTTAGTCACCCAACCAACTCTTTTTTCACCAAGTTCTCCTTGTATTATAAAGTTTCTGACATCAGGATGGATCACATAAACAATGATTTTGCTCTGTGACAGAAAATGCTTAAATTTTTTCAAGGATTTCATGACAACATAAACTTGTTTTTCAATAAAATTGTATCTCTCCTCGTGATCGTGCATGGTGGAACTCAGAAAAGCTATGGGTCTCTCTTCATTGTCTATCCCCTTCTGTGTAAGGACTATAGCATAACTTTCTGGTTCACCAACAACATATAGAATAAAATCTCGTGAGTAATCAGGATTAACCAGTACAGGTGCTTGTGCTATCTCTTCTAGGATTTTCCTGAAAGCATTCTTCCTTGTATCGGTCCATTTGAAAGGTGCATATTTTTTCAATAATTCAGTCATTGGTTTAACAATCTGTGCAAAATCTGCAACAAATTTTTGCACAAAATTTATTTGTCCAAAGAAATATTGCAAACCTTTCTTATTAACTGGTAGGGACAGTTCCAGAAGTGCTTTCACTCTATCAGGGTCAATAGCTAATCCAGCTTTAGAGATGACATGACCAAGTAAGATACCTTCTTCTACAACGAATATGGATTTCTTTGGGTTCAAAGATATTCCAAATTCTCTACATTTTTCAAATACTTGTTCAAGGTGTGTTATATGATCTTGCTCATGATGAGAAAAGATAGTCATATCATCTAAATAAATAACTATAATCTTGCTAGCAAGTTCACCAAAAGCTACATCCATTGCTCTTTGGAAAGTTGCTCCAACATTAGACAAACCGAAAGGCATTCTCTGGTAGGCAAATGTGCCCCATTTTGTGGTAAAAGCGGTCTTGAATTGATCTTCATCTCTGACCCATACCTGATTATACCCTAAAAAACCATCTAGTAAAGAAAACCTTTCTGCCCCTGCAACTGTGTGTAAAATTTGATCAATCTGAGGAAGGGGATAATGGTCTTTGAGTGATGCTCTATTTAGATTCTTGAAGTCTACACACAATCTAATGTCTCCATTTTTCTTCCTGACTGGTACCAAGTTTGCCACCCAGGTAGAATGTTTAATAGGATACACTATTTTAGCTTGAAGAAGTTTTAGCAACTCCTGCTTCATCAAAGACTCTATCTTTGGGTTTACCGGTATCTTTGCTTTTGCCTAAAAGGCTTGGCTCCTTCTTCTAATTCAATGGTGTGCTGGATAATCTCTTTTCTATACACCTTTAGATCACTGTACACCCAAGCTATGATATCAAGAAATTTCTTGCATAATTCCCTGATTTGGTTCAATTCTTCTTCTATACAACTAACCCCTACTTTAATCATCTTTCTCGGTTCTAACTCCACTTCTTTATACCTACGTTTATCAACTTTTATTTTATGACCTATAGCCCTATCATTGTTATCAAATAAACTTTCAAGGGTGATAAGTCCCTTAGGGATATGATTATTCTTCAATTGAATCATATCTTCTTCTTCTTCATCTTGTAGATTTCTGTCACTTGAGCAGTTCATTTCATAGATTAAAAAATCTAATATTTGCTCATCATTTTCAAAAACTTGCCAGAAGATATTCTTGTCTAGCACTGAAGGTCTATATATGAGTCTAACCGTCTTGGATTTCTGAATAACATTACTGACAGGACATAAATTAGCTCCCATTGATGCCAATAAATCTGCGTGGGTATTCTGTTCTCTAGGAATAGACTTCATATTTAGAGCCTCAAAGGCTTCTAAGAGATTCCTGAAGAACACAAGCTTATACTGAGAGGGGGGGTGAACAGTATAAGACCTCTTTTTACTTTTTCCTTTATACTTCAAAATAGTAAAGCAATATACCCAAAGCAATATCAAAGCAATGCACAATATCATCCACAAAGTGACACCAATTTTAACGTGGTTCACCCAAAATGGTTGGGCTACGTCCACAAAACTTTTCTCTAAAAGTTATCTCAAAGTTCTTTGGGAATCCTTCCCAATTACAATGTTTATGAGCCTCGGCCCAAAGGAGATACCTTCCCCCAATCAAAATTTATGAGCCTCTGCTCCAAAGGAGATACCTTCCCCTCTGCTCTGGAAATGATCCCTCGGAAGATCAACTGCCTCTACCTCTTGCCGGCCACGTGGAACTCCTTTCCACCGAAGACCTCCTGTCCTCAATGCTTAGCCTAAGAGACCTCTGCCTTCTATGATCACGTCCACAGTAGCTCAGCAACTTGTACCAAACATAGTCAGTCGGTCTAGTACAAGTCTTCCTCTGTCTGTCAGATCTGTCCAACTCTTGAACAAATCAATCCTCTGCACACAAGCCTTCTCAAAGACTTGCCAAATCTGTCCTCAGGTTCTTCTCAAAGAACCAGTGCACCTCTGTCCTCAAGTTCTCTGATAGAACTATCAAACTCAGCTCACAAGTCCTCTGCTAGGACCTGTCCAAATCTGCTCACAAGTCCCCATTGAAACCTGTCCAAGACTGCTCACAAGTCCCCATTGAAACCTGTCCAAAACTCAGCAAGCTCACCAAGAAAAAAAACTTTCTTAGTAGGAAATCACAAGGTGAATTGTTAGAGACCCAATGTGATTTGTCAAACTCATAGAAGCATAAAGAGAATTGTTAGAGACTCAATATGTTCTATACTCAACTCCCAATCTCAAAACTCAACTCAAATCAACTCGGCTCAAACTCAATCTCAAATCTGAAAACTCAACTCAATATCTGAAATGGATAGGATAGAATGCTTTCTTTCAAGAACATGAAACCCCAACAATTGCCAACTATGCAAAGAATCACATAACAATGATACTCATGTTCTTTTCACCATCAATTAGGGCTTCAACAACAATGCTCATCAAACAAGGTTCAATCAACACCATTCAACTCAAAACACAACCTTGAAGCATTTCACAATCAACATTAGAAAAGGAAACAAGTAGAACTCCTTTTCTCTCCAATATTGTTTGAACAAAAAGCATCCACCAACTCAAATCACAAGAGCACACAACAACTTTTCAAATCATCAACAAAGGAGTAAGCCCAACACTTTAACCAAGTAAAGAATAGCTTGATTATTACCAATTTAATGAAAGCAAATGTCAATCTCAAAGCTGCCCACTTAAGGTTTCACAACTTCACACAAGAAGCAATTTTAACCTTAAAACATCATGCTTTCATTTCCATAATCAACCAAAAGCACTCTCAACATTACAAGAAAAATTTATCCCTTATACACCTTATTTCTCCCTTATAGTCTTATCAAAAATAAAATTTATCTCTCATAAGAATGCAATAAGATATTTCAAACAACACCTTCAAAAGAATATTTTATCAAAATAAAACAAGCTTTAAACTCCTTATAACTCCTAAGCTGTTTTTCCCTCTAATAAACTTCCTCCATCCGCAAAATACACTTAGCAAAAATTAATTTCGAAAATACCTTGGCCAACATCAAAAATCATGCTATGGAGAAATTGCGCACAAATTCTAACACCACCCGCTGCGTCCACTTCACGATGAAAAACCCTTTCGCGTTATTCGAACGCGGAACCTCCCGTTCGGGTAGCGCGCCAACAACCTAGCCGCTACCGGTGCGCCAAAGGCGCCCGATGAGGTTTAAACCTCACGCTGTTAGCCTTGTTCCTTCTACGCCAGGGATTAAATAAAACAATAGTGCCTCCCTTTCTTCTGACGTGAACACGAAGACGAAAACCTTACGACGGATTTACGACAAACGACGAGTACAAAAAATGAATAGCGGATTCACGAAAACAGCGAGGAAGAAATCGAACAGTAGATCACGAATTCACAGCGAGCAACTCTTTTCAAAATGCGGATGGGATAATTCTTGATTTTCATCGAGGGAGATTTATATGCATTTTTACCATAAGCTCTTGACGTCGGCGAGGAGTTTAACACGTCGACGGAGGTCTTGGCTAGCGCCCACAATCTTAAAACATAGCGCCATGGGTTAGGATAACCCATTGCAAACAATAATTTAATATTTATTTAAAAATAATTAAAGGGAACCTTAACAAGGTTTTTAATTATTTAAATAAATACTTCCTCCTGGACCCAAATGCATTAAACTAATGCATCCACCTGTAATCTTTAAACTTGCCAACTTGGGGTTTACAAAAGACCTTTGAAACTGTCATGTCGTAACCTTCATCAAAACAAATTATTTGACATCAAATCAAATTCCTTCAAGAGCTTCTTGACATCAATGACAACTTATACACTTGAGCAAAGGCAATGTACCCAAAGTACCCAAAATTGCCAACAATCTCCCCCTTTGTCATTGATGGCAAACCTTTACTGAAAACACTTCTCAAGAGCCAAAACTGAAACCAACTGTGCTAACAACCGACCAACTGTGCCCACAACTGAGAATCTTCCTTTGAAGTTTTGCTCCCCACGACTTGAAGCTCTCCTCTTCACTTTGAAGCTCTCCCCCTTACTCATATCTCTCCCCCTTTGTCATCAATGGCAAAGGGTCACCTTTGGGGCTCGGGACTAAGAATGAGCCTCTTAGCTTAGTCCCTCCCCCACCTCCTGATGAGGTGATTAATTCTAGGGTGGGAGTAAAACTCCCATTAGGCATTGATCATCATCAGCGTCTATAACTTCCTTGTCGGGCCTTCTCTTGAACTCTTTGTCCATATTCCTATTCTTGTCACTATTCTTGTTCTTGTTCTCATCCCTGTTCTTGTCCATGCCTTGATCCTTGGACTTGATCATGCCACTGTTCCTGTTCCTGTATTCTGGAATTTCAGCTCTACACTGTCTGATTATGTGACCTTCATTGTTGCACTTGAAACACTTGACGATGTTGTTTCTCTGAGGTAAACTTGATCTTTGAATCCACCGTTCGACCAAACTGTTCGACCAAACTGTTCGGCCAAACTTCCAAACTCCAAACTTGACCAAACCTGTTCTGACCAAACCTGTTCTGACCAAACTTGTTTTGACCAAACTGTTCTGTTATTTACCTTGCAATAGACTGCCTTGTGCCCAAACTGTTTACAAGAGTAGCAATACCCTTGAAAGTAACTAGCACTTCTGAAATTGTCATTTACCTTCTTCACTTGAGCCATGCAATGTGAAGCCATGTGACCAAACCTATGACAAGCAAAACATCTGCCTTGAAACTTTCCTTTATTTGACCTCTTGGGTCCTGAATACTTCTTCTTCTCATTCTGAATTCTATTTTCTATTTCTGTGCATCTATCATTCAAGGACTCCTTTTCTGAAATACTTTCCTCATCAGAACTCTCTTCCTTTTGGAGTCTCTTACTAGACTCTCCAACTTGTTCCTTGTGTGGCTTAACAAAACCAAGGCCTGTTTTATCTGTTGTCTTTCTTTGACCTTTGATGAGTGACTTAACCTTTTTGGAGCTATCTTGAAACCTGTAAAGCTTATCCTTGTACTCTTTAGTTTCCTCTTTCAAAGAAGCCATTTTCTGTTCTAACTCACTATACTCAAGAACCTTAGACTCTAACTCATCCTTGAGTTCTTGTGTCTTAGCTATAGAGAAGTCAAGACTTTCTATAAGATCATCTCTCTCCATACAACATTCATCTAACTTATCCTTGAGTCTAGCATTCTTCTTTCTTTCCTTTTTCAAAGCACTAAGAGCACTAATAAGTTCACCTTCAAGATCTACTTCACCTTCCTCTATATCTTCCTCTATTTGTTTGCTTTTTGAATCATCAAAGCCTTTTTCAGATTTCTTATCACTAGAGGTGCTACCCTTTTCAAAAACCATACATGCATCTTCCTTATAGTTTTCTGAAGCATCCTCATACATACTAGAAACCAAATCATTATTTGTGCAATCATCCTCAAGGTGACCAAAGTTTCCACATCTAAGACATTTCATGATAATGAATCTATGTTTCGGTTCTTCCTCTTTTTTGATATGAACAACATCTCATTTTCATCATCACTTGAAGAACTTTCACTATCACTACTAGAACACTTACTTGCTTTGTCTAGGTAGAAACTCTTCTTGTGCTTGTGAGAATACCTCTTTCCTTGATTGTTGTGCTCATCTTTGTTCTTCCTGTGATGCTTGTGCTTTTCAGAATCCTTGCTCTTAGAATCCTGTTTATCTTCATCACTTTCATTCTTGGGAACAGATACGATCGGTAGCATAATGACCAAACTTTCCACAATTGAAACATCTTATATTTTTCATACTTTTGTGCTTTCTAGAGAACTTGCCTTTCTTGCTTGTAATATGCCTCTTCATCACTAGAAGACTCATCACTATCTTGAAGTTGTTTACCCTTGGATTTCTTGGTAGCCTTGAAAGTCTGCCTCTTTCTTGACATCAACCTTCACTTGAGTTCTCAACTCAAATGCTGCAAGTATACTATGGAGCTCATCCTTTTTCAACTTATCCAAATCTTTAGCTTCCTCAATAGCAGAAATATTTTCACTAAATCTATTAGGAAGAGATCTTAAAATCTTATCACAAACATCATTTTCAGCAAGCTCAAGACCTAAGTCTTTCATGGAGTTAACAACCTCATCCATACGAAGCATGTAGTCACTAATATTTTCATCATCATTCATCTTGAGTTGTTCAAACATACCTTTGAAGTGTCTCAACTTGGCCTTTCTGACATTTGTATCACCTGTATGAACCACCTTCAACTGTTTCCACATTTCACTAGTTGTCTTGCGGTGAATCACTTTGGTGAGATCTGCTTTCTGTAAGCCTTTCGGGATTGCATTCATTGCTTTTGAATTGTTGTGATGTAGGAGCCTTTCTTCTTTAGTATTAGGACCATGTTCAGGAATAGTGTACTCATCTTCAATCACTTCCCAAACCTCATTCCCAAGTGCCATTAGATGAACCTTCATCCTTGCACTCCAAAGACCAAAATCTGACCCATCAAGAATAGGTGTTGCATTGCCACTTGAATGATCCATTGTGTTCTTTACTAGCTTTTCCTTCAAGGTGTTAAACTTTTCGAAGGCACCTGCTCCGATACCAATTGAAGAACACAAGCTTATACTTTGAGAGGGGGGTGAACAGTATAAGACCTCTTTTTACTTTTTCCTTTATACTTCAAAATAGTAAAGCAATATACCCAAAGCAATATCAAAGCAATGCACAATATCATCCACAAAGTGACACCAATTTTAACGTGGTTCACCCAAAATGGTTGGGCTACGTCCACAAAACTTTTCTCTAAAAGTTATCTCAAAGTTCTTTGGGAATCCTTCCCAATTACAATGTTTATGAGCCTCGGCCCAAAGGAGATACCTTCCCCCAATCAGAAGTTGGCTGCTCAAAGGAGATACCTTCCCCTCTGCTCTGGAAATGATCCCTCAGAAGATCAACTGCCTCTACCTCTTGCCAGCACGTGGAACTCCTTTCCACCGAAGACCTCCTGTCCTCAATGCTTAGCCTAAGAGACCTCTGCCTTCTATGATCACGTCCACAGCAGCTCAACAACCTGTACCAAACATAGTCAGTCGGTCTAGTACAAGTCTTCCTCTGTCTGTCAGATCTATCCAACGCTTGAACAAATCAATCCTCTGCACACAAGCCTTCTCAAAGACTTGCCAAATCTGTCCTCAGGTTCTTCTCAAAGAACCAGTGCACCTCTGTCCTCAAGTTCTCTGATAGAACTATCAAACTCAGCTCACAAGTCCTCTGCTAGGACCTGTCCAAATCTGCTCACAAGTCCCCATCGAAACCTGTCCAAGACTGCTCACAAGTCCCCATCGAAACCTGTCCAAAACTCAGCAAGCTCACCAAGAAAAAAAACTTTCTTAGTAGGAAATCACAAGGTGAATTGTTAGAGACCCAATGTGATTTGTCAAACTCATAGAAGCATAAAGAGAATTGTTAGAGACTCAATATGTTCTATACTCAACTCCCAATCTCAAAACTCAACTCAAATCAACTCGGCTCAAACTCAATCTCAAATCTGAAAACTCAACTCAATATCTGAAATGGATAGGATAGAATGCTTTCTTTCAAGAACATGAAACCCCAACAATTGCCAACTATGCAAAGAATCACATAACAATGATACTCATGTTCTTTTCACCATCAATTAGGGCTTCAACAACAATGCTCATCAAACAAGGTTCAATCAACACCATTCAACTCAAAACACAACCTTGAAGCATTTCACAATCAACATTAGAAAAGGAAACAAGTAGAACTCCTTTTCTCTCCAATATTGTTTGAACAAAAAGCATCCACCAACTCAAATCAACAATAGCACACACAACTTTTCAAATCATCAACAAAGGAGTAAGCCCAACACTTTAACCAAGTAAAGAATAGCTTGATTATTACCAATTTAATGAAAGCAAATGTCAATCTCAAAGCTGCCCACTTAAGGTTTCACAACTTCACACAAGAAGCAATTTTAACCTTAAAACATCATGCTTTCATTTCCATAATCAACCAAAAGCACTCTCAACATTACAAGAAAAATTTATCCCTTATACACCTTATTTCTCCCTTATAGTCTTATCAAAAATAAAATTTATCTCTCATAAGAATGCAATAAGATATTTCAAACAACACCTTCAAAAGAATATTTTATCAAAATAAAACAAGCTTTAAACTCCTTATAACTCCTAAGCTGTTTTTCCCTCTAATAAACTTCCTCCATCCGCAAAATACACTTAGCAAAAATTAATTTCGAAAATACCTTGGCCAACATCAAAAATCGTGCTATGGAGAAATTGCGCACGAATTCTAACACCACCCATTGCGTCCACTTCACGATGAAAAACCCTTTCGCGTTATTCGAATGCGGAACCTCCCGTTCGGGTAGCGCGCCAACAACCTAGCCGCTACCGGTGCGCCAAAGGCGCCCGGTGAGGTTTAAACCTCACGCTGTTAGCCTTGTTCCTTCTATGCCAGGGATTAAATAAAACAACAGTGCCTCCCTTTCTTCTGACGTGAACACGAAGACGAAAACCTTACGACGGATTTACGACAAACGGCGAGTACAAAAAAATGAACAGCGGATTCACGAAATCACAGCGAGGAAGAAATCGAACAGCAGATCACGAATTCACAGCGAGCAACTCTTTTCAAAATGCGGATGGGATAATTCTTGATTTTCATCGAGGGAGATTTATATGCATTTTTACCATAAGCTCTTGACGTCGGCGAGGAGTTTAACACGTCGACGGAGGTCTTGGCTAGCGCCCACAATCTTAAAACATAGCGCCATGGGTTAGGATAACCCATTGCAAACAATAATTTAATATTTATTTAAAAATAATTAAAGGGAACCTTAACAAGGTTTTTAATTATTTAAATAAATACTTCCTCCTGGACCCAAATGCATTAAACTAATGCATCCACCTGTAATCTTTAAACTTGCCAACTTGGGGTTTACAAAAGACCTTTGAAGCTGTCATGTCGTAACCTTCATCAAAACAAATTATTTGACATCAAATCAAATTCCTTCAAGAGCTTCTTGACATCAATGACAACTTATACACTTGAGCAAAGGCAATGTACCCAAAGTACCCAAAATTGCCAACAATTCCATACTTTATTTCTATAAGACTTTAGATAATGTTGTTTACTGATACATTTCTTTGTGACTTGATTCATGATAAGTTCTGAGTCTCCATAAATGAGTAGTTGTTTCACTCCCAGTTTTTCAGCTTTCCTCAGTCCTAAAAAAAGTGCCTCATACTCTACCGCATTGTTGGTGCAACTCCACATCAACCTGTAAGAGAAAACCCTTTCCTTCCCTATGGGAGAAATCAAAACTATTCCAACACCAACTCCATTCTTACACCTAGCTCCATATAATAAAAGCTTCCACATTTGATTAGTAGAGTTATTTTATTCGATAGCAGGTGTCAATTGTTTTTTGGTTTTTCAATGGAATAACTTCCTATTTCTGTCTCTACCATGGCATTGAAATCCTGTAGAGAAAACTGATATTCTACTTGAAGATCTTCTAAGGTCTCTTCCATTAAATCCACTTCTTTAATTTCTTCCATCATTATATTCACGGTGTCAGCGTCCCCTATTTTTTCTACATGAAAAGTAGATGGTTTCTCATTAAAGATCTTACTCTTCCTACATTTGAAAGGTATTTCTAAATTTGAGTAATCCATAGATAGGTATCCTCCTATTTTTATCGTGAATTCTCTATATAAGCACATACCAAAGTATGGTGCCAAATATACCACTACTACTTCTTTTATAACCACCATTTGGGACATCCTGTGAAGCTGTATGGGAATGTCTTTAATTACTCCTACAATTTTTACTGGAGTACCATCCAATTTTAGGACACCTGGATTGCTCCTAGTGTATTCCATTCCCATAATTTCACATACTGCTTTGGGTATTACTGTAGTAGCAACACCTGAATATATCATGCAGTTGTGAACCACCCATCCTTCCATTTGAAGAGATAAATAAAATGGAGGAGGTCTATTCTTTCGAGTAGCAGATGTTAGATTTGTCTGGACTGTATTTGAAGGGGAAATATTTTTACCTTTACCTTTCATTTTCTTTAGAGATTCTTGCAGGAGATCAATTTGACCAGGGAATTGAAGAGCATCATACATACTCGCATTTGAGGGAGTCTTCTTCATTTCTTCAACTATGTTGAATGTAGGATATTCAAATTTTTTTTCTCTTTCCTTCATGAAGATATCATACTTATTTATGTATCCCTGAGTAGCTTCGGTCCTTTACCTTTTTGTTAATGAAGGGAATCTCAACCTTTCCTTAGCTTGGTCTTGAGTTTCAGTTTCCTTTTGTGGTGTAAATTCTTTATGTATTTCTTTCCCTTGGCTTTGGGCTGGAACCTGAGATTTCTCATAAGGCAAATTTCCTTTGGGAGCTATTTTGGGAGCTGGGAGAAAACTTAAAGGTTGAAGTTCCTTAGGATCTACCTACAAAGGTTTTTTACCCGATCTGGTTAGAACTGCAACTTGTTCTACCGTAGGCATCATGAAGTTGTGGTATTTTTTTCTAATCTTATGTACATGACCTTTCATGCTTTTCTTTGCTTTCTCAACAACTATACTCAATACATAATGTTTATGGATCATACACGAACTCTCTCCATGTGGATAATTACACGTGGTGCACCAATAATTAGAATTTACAGAAGGCTCAGCAACATATTCTATTTCATTCGTATAAATGATATTTGATCTTTCATGTCACCTGTTACTTGATTGCACTGCATCTCTTGTTATATGAGGAAACCTTCTTGGTTGAAAATTCCTCACAACTTCTTTTTTCTTCATTGAAGTCATATCATTTGCTAGATTTTTCATTGTATCCAGTATAAGAGTGAGCTAATTATCAGGGACTGACTGAGGTGGTGGTATAGGTAATGCGGGGATTGTAGGAATAGGAGGTAATGCAAGAGAGTTCTGAGGCATCTGTATGGTAAGAATGTAATGTGGACCATTCCATTTTGGGAGATCTACATTTGGAAAATGAGAAGCACTGGAAGAAGTAGCATTGGGAGCTTGGGGGATATCGGGAAAAATAGGCATTATTGCTTTAGGTGGATATCTTCATGTGGTAATAAGATCTCTTTTTGCTATAAAATCTTGTTAATAAATGGCAAGGAAAGTGAATATTCATGACTACCGTATTATCATACTGATATTTGTATCAAAAGCTCTTAATTAATAATATACTACTTGCTTTGTGGTTGGTTTTAATCCCGTAGGAACTCCTTTCCAAGTGCGAGTGAATCGAATATTAAAATCAATAATCTCCTCTTAAGGATGTTTTCTTATAATGGTGAATTGGATGAGTAGGGATAACATAATTGCATGTTGATTGTACTCATCAATAAGTTTACTAGCGAGCTCTACCCAGGTCGTGATCATTTGAGGAGGGAGTGCTTTGTACCAATAGATAATTTTTCCTTTAAAGGAAATCACTAGAAATATGATCATAATGTCTTCCTGAGTGATGTTATAAGTTGTGGCCAAAGCTGCAACATCTAAGCAATGTTCATATGTCGTTTTACCTATTTCGTCATATGAAGGCAACGCCTTCAACGTTGATGGAGGAATCGGATTTTGGGCCACAAAATTTAATGGAGTGGTTCCATGTGATATAAGTTGATGGAGGAGCAACCATTGTAGCAACTGTACTTGCCTGTATTATAGAACTACTGGTAGTCACTGAAAATGGATTAATACTATAAATAGGTAAAACAGAGGATACAAGGGTGTTAATACTAGGATAAGATCTATTCCAAAAAATATCAAGGAGGGTTGGGATTTAGAAAGGTCAAATAGATGAACTTGACTCTCATAGCCAAAAAAGGTTGGATACTCCTCATCAATGAGAAAGTAGGATGCTTTAATATCATCAAGGGAAAACACCTTTGGTAGAACAACTTCCTAGATGATATCACTATTCCCGAAGGGTCTGGATTTTGGAACTCCATTCTAAATTTCAAGCACCTTATCCGGAAAGAGATCATATGGAAGCTAGGCAATGGAAGAAGCAACAATTTCTAGGACCCATGGATTTTGGAATCTCCCCTTATAGAGTATCCAAATATGATCATCTTAAAACCTATTACTGACCACCTCTTTGGGAGCAAAGTTTGCAACTTTATAGATGACAAACATGAGAGAAAAGTCTAGAAAAACATTCTTCATAACAACTTAAATGAAAGGTAGGTGAGAGTTGCAAAGGACCTTTCCAATCTTCTAAGGGCCTATGTCATACCTAATGCTAATTATGAAGATTCTCCAATATGGAAAGCAAATGAAGATGGATGTTTTTTAGTCAAGTCTTTCTACTACATCTCAGATGAAAACATGGATAATTGGTTTCCTACCAATATCATTTATCTCAAGCATCTCACCCCCAATATTACTTTCTTCTTTTGGCTTATGGTTTAAAATAAAATTATCACCATCGACAACCTTCAATCCAAAGGAATGACCATCCCCAATAGGTGCTACCTTTGCAATTCCAACCTTGAATCCACCCACCACCTTTTTCTTACTTGCCCCTTTTCTTTGAGTGTCCTCCATTCCATTTTCATTGCCTTTGGGATCACTTGGGCCCACCCCAACTCCATTATCGACCTTTTTCTTCAATGGCCTCCTTCCTTCTTTGGTCATCGTCTAAAATATCTTTGGTACTTTTGTCTCTCACTATTTTTGGGAAATTTAGAGAGAAATTTTAGAGCCTTTTGCAGCATCTCCAAAGAACTCAATGGGTTCTTCAAAGTATCTTGCTTTAGATCTAGTTATCATATAAGTAAATAATCATGAGTTTTTAACCAGATAAATAGATAAGGTATTTCTTAGGTCTATAACTTCAGACGGAGTCGCCAGGTGATTTGATTTGGATTTTAAATATCAAATGCAAACACCAAATATTATAGAATATTGTGGGATTTAGGGTCCCATCGGGCGTGCCAAAAATTGTTGGAACAAAATTTGCCTGTGGTTGTTATTTGCGTCTTGATTTTGTCAATATTGAATAGATGAGACTGATCATGAGATCTTTCGTCTAATCTCTAGAGGAGGCTGGTTCCTTAATGATTTTTATGAAAAAAGGGAAAAAAAGTATTACTGAAAGAGAGGGAAATATAGCTGAGGCTAGAAATTGAATGTGGTGTAGATTAAACAACTAAGATGAAAACATATACTTTACTTGTTAAAGCATTTAATATTTTCTCCATACAGAAATCATGAATTTCCCAATGTGATTTAGATCTCTATCTAAATCATGTATATATCAAATTACAACTCCAACAATATGATTTATGTATTACGTAAGTCTAGATCTCAGAACAAACATAATCTATATTTCAATAATGTGAATAGAAGTGAGAATTGTTAATAAATACACTTGCACATTGTGAACCAGAAGACAAAACGAAGCGTAATTGTATTGCTTGTATTCAAACTACATACATCCAATCTTGTAAACGTCTAAGAGCTGACCTCTTTTTAGAATATGTTTACTCTTATATATACCCTATGGGGGTATCTCTATAATTAGTACATTCTGATATAGAATTAGTTACAAGCAATCAGAATATAATCATGCTTCCATATCCTTTGCATGGCTTCCAACAAACAAAAAACTAATAGCATGAATCTAGGAATTGATATATTCTATTGTCTACTTCCAGTTACTGACATAATATTTTGAAGACATCTTGTTTATTACTAAATATATCCATGTCGGCAGACCCTGATCATGTCGCAAAATCGCAACGTCTTCTCCTTTCTGGCTCTTTCAGGCTATATTGCGGGCAAAAATTCACCATGTCGCGAAATCGCAACACCTTCTCCTTCAGGCTGCATTGTGGGAGAAAATTCGCCATGTCGTGAAATCGCAACATCTTCTTGGAATTTATATTTTGTGAGCAATATGGGGTAAAAATTTGCAACGTCACAAAATCACGACAATATTTCTTTATTTGCTTCTTCAGTCGATTTTATGAGCGAAAACCCATCATGTCACGAAATCACGACACTCTCTTGCTTTTTGACCTCTTCGAGCCACATCCTGATGAAAAACCAACATGTCGCAAAATTGTGACCTTCTTTATGCCTTAGCCAATTATTTGCCTCATGTCTCAAAAATGAAATACTGGTCTTCTTATGCAAAAATATTCTATCTACTGGAGGTAGTCTCTTTTAGACTAACACCACCCACCAACAATTTTTTAATGACACTTTGTTGGCTACCATAGCTTTCATCCTAGAAGCCTGTACTATCAAGCCTATTCTTAACCTCTTTGAATATGTAGCTAGGCAAAAAATAAATTATTCCAAGAGCAAAACCTTTTTTCTTAATACTCTGTCTTGTGCTAAACTTCTATTGCTAATATCATGGAATGTTCCATTGCTAATATACCCACTGCCTATCTTGGGTTGCCCATGTTTGTGGGTCACCCAAAATATGTAATGTGGAATAATGTAATGAGTGGATTCACAAGAAATTAATAGGCTAGAAAGGTGTTTTGATTTCTTTGGCAGGAAAATCCATGATAGTCATGTCAGTTCTTCAAAGCATTCCTGTTTATTTTTTATCTGTTTTCAAAGTGCCTGCAATAGTTGGATCTAAAATAGAACAAATTCAAAAGCGCTTCCTATGGACAGGAACTGATAATAAAAAAAGTTTCACTTGGTTGCTTGGGATATTGTTTTCTCCCCAAAAGATAAAGGGGGTCTTGGTTTTCGAAGAATTCACAAGATGAATCATGCCCTTTTGGCAAAATAGGCATGGAATATCTTTACCCATGAGAACTTGGAATGGATATCTATCGTAAGGGAGAAATATCTACAACACCATTCCTTTATGGATGAGGAAGCTCCTCAAGCTGGAACCCATTTCTAGAAGTTTATCCTCCAAACAAGACCGTTGCTCAGTAGAGGTGTAAGATGATAGCTTGGTGATGGGAAGACAATCAATTTTTAGCATGATACTTGGGTGAAGGAAGAGGCTCTTATAAATGATCAGAATATTGTTGTCCTAAAACCCTTAATAGATGCAAATATGGGACCAAAATTTGCTGACTTCAAAATTTGCTGACTTCATCGTCCAAACCCAGGAGCATCCCATGTGGAAACAACTAAGTTTCAATTCGGATGATGAATTAATTTCCCAAGATGTTAAGGTCATGCAGTCCATGTTGGAAATTTGAGTTATTTTATGTTGTCATTGATGTCACATGGATCACATTTGAGTTTTGGTGGCAAAAGCACTTCATAAAATATCATTTATGATATTTTGGAGAGCATGGATATATACAGGGTTTTTGTGAAAACCAAGGCAGGCAAAATAAAAGGTTTTATTTAAAACCATGGATGGCAGATTTGAAATGGGTTTTTCTTAAAACCCAGGTTGGCTTTTCGTTTCATCGAAAAAGGTGCCCCGATGATGGAGATATTTAATTTTAAATATTTAGTTTAAATTTTAAATTATTTAAAATTTAAAAATAAAATTATAGCATCGACGTCTAAAGAAAGGAGGAAAGGCATATATTAAAAATAATAGCACCGATGTCTAAAGAAAGGAGGAAAGACATATATATATATATGCCACCAAAAGCTTCGATAAATTCTTGTCCTCGATTTTCGAATGCATTCGAATTGATAATGTAATGCGAAAAGAGCCTGTGTGTTGAAGCGTGTGTAAAGAGGCGTGTGAAGGGTTTACGAAATTTGGGTCCATTGAAGAATCGTTCATGGAGGATAACCAAATGCATAGGCACCTTTGGCCTAGTGGTTTGTGCATTGTGTAAGAAGCAGGAGGTCCTGCGATCGAGTCTCGTTGGGGATGCTTGCTGTGTTGAAACGCTCGAAGCGTTTTTGAGTTTTCGAAGGGCGCAAAATATTGAGGTATTTGTTTTGGTTCGTGCCCCTTTGAACACGTGAGGGCGTGTGGCCCAACGACGGCTTGGCCGTGGTTAAGGCGTTGAGCGAGGAGGCGTCAAGGGATCGAATCCCATCAGGGACAGAGGCAAGTTAATATTTTTTAATATTTTATTTTTCTAAAGTTGCCCTAGGAGAAATAAGGGTTATGATGCACCTTAAGAAAAAGAGAGATTTCTGGTGATTTTTTTTTGGAAGTATATCATATTATATATCGTTGGAAAGCTTATTTCGAGGGCTATTTGATTAACTTGCTTAGAGGGAGAAATAAGGTGTGTGTAAAGAGATATTTCTGATTTTGTAAAGAGGTTCAAAAGTGAAGGTTGCTTTGTTCTTTTTCAAAGAGGATTAATTCTTTCATGAGGGGACATGATGTATTTTATTGAGTAGGAGTAATAAGGTGTTATTTGGATATTATTGTTGTGTTATTAATCATGATCCCTAACCCTTATTGAAAGTTGAAAAAGAAAGTTTGTTGAGTGTGGCAGATTTAGTGGACAACTAATAAGGCATCAAAAAGGTATGAGCAATATTCTCCATTGACTTTGTTTATGGTGGTTGATTTCTGAAATATCATTGGAGAGAAAAGGATTGATTGTGGTTTCCTTTTCGAAAGTGGTTGGTTGAATGCTTCAAGGTTTTCTGGTTTGAGAGTTGTGTTTAAACCTTGTTTTATAAGCATTGTTGTTGAAGCCATTAGTTGTGTGAAAAACCTGAGATAGGGTTTGAGAAGAACATGAGTATCATTGTTATGTGAAGAATATTTTATAAGCATTGTTGTTGAAGCCCATTGATTGTACAAAGAACTTGAACTTGAGTTAGAGGAGAACATGAGTATCATTGTTATGTGAGATTTGTGGTTAAGCATTGTTGGAAACATTTTGAGTTGGTTGATACATGCTTGGACTAGGGATTGTGAGAAAGAGTTGTTCCTTGTTGTGATTGGTTGAGTAGAGTTGTTTGAGCCTAGTCAAGTGAATGAGTGAAGTGGTTGTTCAAGTTCCATGAAACAAACTATTCTATATTCTGATTTGAGTTGAGATCATTGTGGATCATTGTTGTCATCCATTGTAGAGTGCATTGCCATTCATTGTTGAGTTCATCATTGAGCCTTGCCTTCATAGATTTGTGGATGAGATTTGAGTGCTACTTGAGCATGATTGATTGAGCCTTTGAGAAGGCCTTTGGGATAGATTTCTGGACAGATTTGTGGTAACTTTTGTGCATGATTGATTGAGCCTTTGAGAAGGCTTTTGGGATAGATTTATGGATATATTTGTGGTAACTTTTGTGCATGATTGATTGAGCCTTTGAGAAGGCTTTTGGATAGATTTTTGGAAGATTTTGTGCATGATTGATTGAGCCTTTGAGAAGGCTTTTGTATAGATTTATGGATAGATTTGTGGATAGATTTTGAGCAAGTTCTTGGTGAGCTTGCTGAGCAGATTTGAGTAAGTTCTTGGTGAGCTTGCTAGAGAAGATTTGAGCAAGTTCTTGGTGAGCTTGCTAGAGCAGATTTGAGCAAGTTCTTGGTGAGCTTGCTAGAGCAGATTTGAGTAAGTTCTTGGTGAGCTTGCTAGAGCAGATTTGAGCAAGTTCTTGGTGAGATTGCTAGAGCATATTTTGAGTAAGTTCTTGGTGAGCTTGTTGAATCAGATAATTAGATTGCCTACCTGAGCAGATCAGGATTGCCTTACTAAGCAGATCAATGGATTGCTTACCTAAGTAGATCAATGGATTGCCTACTTGAGTAGATCAGTGGATTGCCTTGCTAAGTAGATCAGTGGATAGCCTAGCTTTGAGCAGATCAAAGTAATCATTTGTATTGGGATAAGGATCCCTATTTCTTTGTGAAATATTATAAGGAGATTATCTTGTGGAGTACCCCACATTGGGGGAACCACGTTAAATATTGTGTCTCAATTGTGTGTGGTGATTTGTGCTCTTGCTTACTATTGCTATCTATGTCATTAATGCACATTGCTATATTTGGATATTGCAATTAAGGACACTAATTGATATTGGTTTGGAAAGAAAGTAAAAAGTGGGCGCTATACTGTTCACCCCCCTCTCAGTATAAGCTTGTGTTCTTCAATTGGTATCAAAGTGGGTTCCTTCGAAAAGGCTAACAACTTGAGGGCAGATTCTACAAGAACATAGATGGCTTCATAGAATGGATCATCTACAAATAAGGCTCCACTATTTGACGGTAACAATTATGCTTTCTGGAGCATGAGAATGAAGAACTACTTGATATCACAAGGATATGAGGTATGGCAGATGGTTGAAAAAGAGTATAAGGTTGAAGGTGATCCCGAGGTAGATAAGACTATCAAAAAATTGGTTGAGATCAATGCAAGGGCAATGAATTGTATTTTGAGTGGGCTACGTGAGACAAATTTTGCAAAGGTAATGGTATGTAATTCAGCTAATGAAATGTGGACCAAGTTGCGGAATACCTATGAAGGAGATTCCAAGGTAAAGTTGGCAAAACTACAAACTCATAGAAAAATATTTGAGGAATTGAAAATGGAAGATTCTGAAGATATAGCAAAGTTTTTACTTTGAGTTGATGAGATTACTAACACCATGAGAGGTCTAGGATTTGAGATGAAAGAATCAGAAGTTACTCAAAAGGTTTTGAGATCACTTCCCATGAAGTATGATGCAAAGGTTTCAGCAATAGAAGAAACAATGGATATCAACAAGCTAACAATGGAAGAACTACAAGGAACTCTCACATCTTATGAGATGAGGATAAGTAAGCATCAGGTTCCAATAAAAGAAATTGCATTCAAGGCTTCAGAGAAAAAGAAAGGGAAAATTCTAGAGATAGATAGAGATTCAGATAATGATGAGGAAGCTAACTTCATCAAAAGGAAAAAGGACTCAAGGAATTACAGAGATATGAAGAAAGTCAAATGCTACAAGTGTGGTGATTTTGGTCACTATGCAAACAAGTGTCCACATGAAGAAAATAGTGATGATGAAAAATAGGGTCACATAAGAAAAGAAGATGGAAAGCATAAGCATGACAAAGATGACAGATACAAGCAAAGCAGGTATGAGAAGAAGAAAAGTTTTCATAGGACAAAGAAAACTTTCTACATTGAAGAAGCAAGTGATAGCTCAGATCACAGTGATAGAGACCAATCAGATGAAGAAGAATGTACATTCTTTGGAATAAGTGAAGAAAGACAAGAACACCTATTCCTAGGTATTGAAGAGGATATATCTATCGAAGAAAGACATGAAGAGCTTGCTATAGCCATTGAGCAAGCAAATAGGTACAAGAAGGGTCTAAGAATACTAAAATGCTTCATATGCAGAGATTTTGGGCATTTAGATGATGATTGCATGTACTACAACAATTGCAACAAGGAAAGTTTATTTGTTGAAAAAGAAAGCAACAGTTCTAATAATAGTTCTAGCAGTAGTTCTAGTGACAATTCTAGCAGCAATGATGATGAAGAAGAGGAATCCACAAAACAAGAAAATAAAATCAGGAGATTGAAAAGGAAAATCAAAAGGCTTGAAAATAAGGTTCATGAAAATGAAAAGGTCAAAATAATGCTTAATCAACACATTCAAGATTTGGAAAAAGAGCTTCAAGAAACAAAAGAGCTTGGCATCACTATTTCTGAGCAATTGAAGAAGAAGAAAGAAAGATGTAATCAGTTAGAAGAAGAAGATCAGAAATGTTTGGGGACCTACATAAATGAGTTAGCACGATTTCAAAGGAATTCAAAAACTCTGGATAATTTTTTGGATTTACAACGAGATCCATTTATAAAGACAGGGCTTGGTTATGAAGAAGGGAAATAAAAAATAAACACACAGGGACCTCTATTTGTATCAGGAGGCTTTGTTTCAGAAATATATAAGGAAGAACCAGTTCCCAAAGAAAAGGAAGCAGCAAAAATGGATACTTGCATTTCAGAGGCTATAGAGATGTGTGCCAATTTGCTACTTGACACAAATGAAGAGAAAGAAGAGGAAGGTTCCAAAGCACCAAAGGTCTCATATTTTAGGTTTGGGGAATCACACTCAAAAGGAAAGGAAGTTCTAAAATATGAAAGCAAGGAAGCACCTAAGTTTTATGAAGAAAGTTCCAAAGTTCCTATGACTCCAAACATTCAGTTTGGATCTTGTTTTGAGATAGGTGAATCAAGTTCAAAAGGAAAAGAAATTCTTGAAAAGGAAAGCAAGGAAGAAATTAAGGAAGAGGATTTAGATACTACAAAGAAGGTTCAAGGATACAATGCACAAGTAAAAAATGATCACAAGGATAATGGTCAAGAAAGGGTCTATGGATCAAAGAAGTTTGATTTTGCTAGAAGGAACTTCAAAGGAAGAAGGTATGGTTTTCAGGGACATTGCTTCTCATGCAACAGGATTGGTCATAGAGCTTCTCAGTGCAAAGAAAATGAGCAACATGGTTTTGGTTTTATAGCTACACAATTTAGAAGTCATGGTCATAATGATTATGAAAACAGAACTTCACAATACAGGGTTCAGGAAAGGAAAGGATATGGAAATTATTTCAAGAAAGAATTCAGGATATGGGCACCATCCAAAGGCTACAATATCAAGTGTTTTAATTGCAATAACTTTGGACATATTGCAAAATGGTGTAGGACTCAATTCCAAACAAGTTTAAGACAAGAAGGTCAAGCAGTTTCAAGGCAAGAAGGTCAAACAGGTTCAAGACAAGAAGATCAAGTAATTCATCAAGAAAAGGATATCAAAAAAATATGGAAGGAAGTTGACAGA
This sequence comes from Wollemia nobilis, assembly GCA_028583015.1. Classification (NCBI taxonomy): domain Eukaryota; kingdom Viridiplantae; phylum Streptophyta; class Pinopsida; order Araucariales; family Araucariaceae; genus Wollemia; species Wollemia nobilis. The sequence goes on along the minus strand of JAQPPZ010016913.1, from coordinate 3,638,286 downwards.
GGAAAGAAACAATGTAATATGGGAGTAAAAGTACTCCCACCCCAAAATTAATCACCTCAAGAGAGAAGGTGGTGAGGGGGCTAAGCTTAAGAGTCATATCTTTTAGCCCCATAGGTGTCCCTTTTGCCATTGATGTCAAAGGGGGAGAGATTTGAGTTAGGGGGAGCAACCTCCAAAGAGAGCATTGAGTTAGGGGAGCAGCCTCCAAAGAGAGTATTGAGTTAGGGGGAGCAACCTCCATAGAGAGTATTGAGTCAGGGGGAGCAACTTTGATTCTCAGAGATGGTTTTTGCAATGATTGTGGTGATTTGGATTAGAGGTGTTGCCATCAATGACAAAGGGGGAGATTGTTGGAAATTTGAGTTATTTTATGTTTTCATTGATGTCACATGGATCACATTTGAGTTTTGGTGGCAAAAGCACTTCATAAAATATCATTTATGATATTTTGGAGAGCATGGATATATACAGGGTTTTTGTGAAAACCAAGGCAGGCAAAATAAAAGGTTTTATTTAAAACCATGGATGGCAGATTTGAAATGGGTTTTTCTTAAAACCCAGGTTGGCTTTTCGTTTCATCAAAAAAGGTGCCCCGGTGATGGAGATATTTAATTTTAAATATTTAGTTTAAATTTTAAATTATTTAAAATTTAAATTTAAATTTTAAAATTAAAAATAAAATTATAGCGTCGACGTCTAAAGAAAGGAGGAAAGGCATATATATATATATATATATATATATATATATATGCCACCAAAAGCTTCGATAAATTCTTGTCCTCGATTTTCGAATGCATTCGAATTGATAATGTAATGCGAAAAGAGCCTGTGTGTTGAAGCGTGTGTAAAGAGGCGTGTGAAGGGTTTACGAAATTCGGGTCCATTGAAGAATCGTTCATGGAGGATAACCAAACGCATAGGCACCTTTGGCCTAGTGGTTTGTGCGTTGTGTAAGAAGCAGGAGGTCCTACGATCGAGTCTCGTCGGGGATGCTTGTTGTGTTGAAATGCTCGAAGCATTTTTGAGTTTTCGAAGGGCACAAAATATTGAGGTATTTGTTTTGGTTCGTGCCCCTTTGAACACGTGAGGGCATGTGGCCCAACGATGGCTTGGCCGTGGTTAAGGCACTGAGCGAGGAGGCATCAAGGGATCGAATCCCGTCAAGGACAGAGGCAAGTTAATATTTTTTAATATTTTATTTTTCTAAAGTTGCCCTAGGAGAAATAAGGGTTATGATGCACCTTAAGAAAAAGAGATATTTCTGGTGATTTTATTTTTGGAAGTATATCATATTATATATCGTTGGAAAGCTTATTTCGAGGGCTATTTGATTAACTTGCTTAGAGGGAGAAATAAGGTGTGTGTAAAGAGATATTTCTGATTTTGTAAAGAGGTTCAAAAGTGAAGGTTGCTTTGTTCTTTTTCAAAGAGGATTAATTCTTTCATGAGGGGACATGATGTATTTTATTGAGTAGGAGTAATAAGGTGTTATTTGGATATTATTGTTGTGTTATTAATCATGATCCCTAACCCTTATTGAAAGTTGAAAAAGAAAGTTTGTTGAGTGTGGCAGATTTAGTGGACAACTAATAAGGCATCAAAAAGGTATGAGCAATATTCTCCATTGACTTTGTTTATGGTGGTTGATTTCTGAAATATCATTGGAGAGAAAAGGATTGATTGTGGTTTCCTTTTCGAAAGTGGTTGGTTGAATGCTTCAAGGTTTTTTGGTTTGAGAGTTGTGTTTAAACCTTGTTTTATAAGCATTGTTGTTGAAGCCATTAGTTGTGTGAAAAACCTGAGATAGGGTTTGAGAAGAACATGAGTATCATTGTTATGTGAAGAATGTTTTATAAGCATTGTTGTTGAAGCCCATTGATTGTACAAAGAACTTGAACTTGAGTTAGAGGAGAACATGAGTATCATTGTTATGTGAGATTTGTGGTTAAGCATTGTTGGAAACATTTTGAGTTGGTTGATACATGCTTGGACTAGGGATTGTGAGAAAGAGTTGTTCCTTGTTGTGATTGGTTGAGTAGAGTTGTTTGAGCCTAGTCAAGTGAATGAGTGAAGTGGTTGTTCAAGTTCCATGAAACAAACTATTCTATATTCTGATTTGAGTTGAGATCATTGTGGATCATTGTTGTCATCCATTGTAGAGTGCATTGCCATTCATTGTTGAGTTCATCATTGAGCCTTGCCTTCATAGATTTGTGGATGAGATTTGAGTGCTACTTGAGCATGATTGATTGAGCCTTTGAGAAGGCCTTTGGGATAGATTTTTGGATAGATTTGTGGCAGCTTTTGTGCATGATTGATTGAGCCTTTGAGAAGGCTTTTGGGATAGATTTCTGGATAGATTTGTGGCAACTTTTGTGCATGATTGATTGAGCCTTTGAGAAGGCTTTTGGATAGATTTGTGGATAGATTTGTGGTAGCTTTTGTGCATGATTGATTGAGCCTTTGAGAAGGCTTTTGGATAGATTTTTGGACAGATTTGCTAGAGAGATTTTGAGCAAGTTCTTGGTGAGCTTGCTAGAGCATATTTGAGCAAGTTCTTGGTGAGCTTGCTAGAGCATATTTTGAGCAAGTTCTTGGTGAGCTTGCTGGAGCAGATTTGAGCAAGTTCTTGGTGAGCTTGCTAGAGCATATTTGAGCAAGTTCTTGGTGAGCTTTCTAGAGCAGATTTTGAGTAAGTTCTTGGTGAGCTTGCTAAAGTAGATCAGTGGATTGCCTACCTGAGTAGATCAGTGGATTGCCTTACTGAGCAGATCAGTGGATTGCCTACCTAAGCAGATCAGTGGATTGCCTACCTGAGTAGATCAATGGATTGCCTACCTGAGTAGATTAGTGGATTGCCTTGCTGAGCAGATCAATGGATAGCCTAGCTTTGAGCAGATCAAAGTAATCATTTGTATTGGGATAAGGATCCCTATTTCTTTGTGAAATATTATAAGGATATTATCTTGTGGAGTACCCCACATTGGGGGAACCACGTTAAATCTTGTGTCTCAATTGTGTGTGGTGATTTGTGCTCTTGCTTACTATTGCTATCTATGTCATTAATGCACATTGCTATATTTGGATATTGCAATTAAGGACACTAATTGATATTGGTTTGGAAAGAAAGTAAAAATTGGGTGCTATACTGTTCACCCCCCCTCTCAGTATAAGCTTGTGTTCTTCAATCCATTCTTAGATCAAGTTTTATCCTAGCTTTCCAAGAAAAAGATAGGCTTTTCTAGAAATGCAGTGAGGATGGCAACTTATCAGTCAAATCAACCCATGGGTTATACGACAATTATGATTCTCAAGATGATCAAGCAACATATTTGATCTTCAAATATGTTTGGCTCAAAAATATTATCCCTAAATTTGCTCACTTCTCTTGGTTGGTTGTTAAGAACAAAATTTTAACTACTGATAATTTGATTAAGCATGGAATTATGTTACCCAACAGATATTATTTGTGCTACCAATCTTGGGACGCGGTGCAACATATTATGGTTGACTGTCAATTTGCCTATGATGTTTTTATAGTGCTTTTAAGTATCTTCAAAGTTCAATGGGCATGGCCCCATACTATTGTTGATATTTTTACCTAGTGGCCTCCTGTGTTTTGCCACCCCAGATTAAATTTTATATGGAAATATTCCCTCCATCATACCTTATGGTAGATTTGGTTAGAGCGAAATAATAGAGTGTTCAATAATCAGACCAGGGATCCAGTGATGGTAGCCAATAGAGCAGTGAGGTTTGCTACCAAGAACACCAACTTAATTCAGTGTGATAAACCCCCTGATCTAGGTTTAGAAATAATTTTGTTTAAAGTTCTAAATATTTCCATTGAAATTTCTAAGCAACCAGTTCGCATCAATGATAGGATCAATACTAAGTGGAAACCTCCACCGTTGGGTTGGCTAAAAGCAAATTTTTATGGTTCATATAAAAATAATCCTGGGGATGCTGGGGTTGGTGGTATAATTTGAGATCACAGTGGAAATATCATCAAGGCCTTCATTGAAAATTCAGGGATTCAATCAAATAATTATGTTGAGGCTCATGCCCTGTGGAGGTGTCTCGTTCTGTGCAAAGATTTTCCTAACCCAATCATATTTGAAGGGGATTCCCTTGTTGTGGTTAATGATGCAAAAGGTTCCTCGAAACTAGGTTGGAATATTCAAAATGTTATTGAGGAAAGTCAAGCCATTCTTAGGTAGCTTCCCTTAAGTATAGTTCAACATGTCTTTTGTGAAGCCAACGTTGTTGCTGACACTTTGGCTAATTTGGCAGTAAACCAATATGATTGCATTATTTGGGAAGACTGCTTTCCAGAGGATTTAATCAACATTATTCAAAAATAAAATGAGCAGGTTTCTTAATAATCATAGAAATGCTAGCAAAGGTGTTTTTTTCAATGCCATAAGGTGTTTTATCAACATCGGTGTCTTTCATTTCAAGTGTTTTTTCAACACTATTGTCAGTTCCAACAAAGGTGTTCTTTTTAATGCTAAAATGTGTTTCGTAAACACCCTATTCTTTTTTATATGATGTTTTGTCAACACCATTCCTTGTCTGTTTCAAGATCCCACATGTTTCCTTTCAAATTGCGGGCTTTTTCAAAATTATGGTTTTCATCACAAGGCTAATGTTTTCACCTTTGTGCAAAACCTTCTCCATGTTTTTCACGTTAGCCACCCCACTAAAGGCTTCATTTTTTTCCAAGCTCCTCTCCAACGTTGATGACAACATTACTAATGAGTTTGTTAATTTGTGGAATGATGGAATGGTTCATGTTAGAGGGTTTCAAATTGAGTTCGTGGATGAAGCTAAAAATATCATTAATTGTGCTACTGAAGCCCTTCATTCCAGAATAATCAGCCATGTCTCAAGGGTGATTGACCAACTCCTAGCAGCAGCCAATATGATCAAGAAATATGGGGTCATCTTCTCTCTTAACATCAAGGAATTGCAAGATTTTTCGATGTTGCTCAACGCTCTTCTTTCTCATTAGCAAGATAATGCTACTGAATATGGTGATAAATCCCAGTAGTCCTAGGTTATGGGTTAGTGGGATTTTTGAGTCTATTTTTGTTACTAAACCTTACCTATTTTTTTAGGTTTATCCTTGGCATCTTTCTGTTGTTAAAAAAGGTTATTGGAATCTTTCGCTTTGTTTTTTGTGTTCCCATGGAACTAGCACAACTCTTCCCTATGTCTATGGGGGTTTTCTATTTTTGTATCTTCAGTGCTAAATAATAGCCTTATAAATATTATTTTGTTAAGAGTTTGATTTAATATGTTATAACATATATTTTCTTAGGAAATTATAAATTTAAGATATTAATTTTGTTAATTTTTTATTAAGTATTTAAATAGATAAAAGTATTTGTATATGCTTAACATGTTACTATAAATATTTTCTTAAATAAAAATGAGAGTAAAATTATAAACATATAAAATTTATTTTGATGAGATCGTTGTTTTGGTTATTATTAAGGATTTACAAAGATCAAAAGTTACAACCAATAGAGAACTACTTTTTACCTTTATATGACTAAAGATTTTTTTATTATTATTTAAATAACTAGAAATTGAATCTTGATAATCGATTTTTTTTAATTCCCTTGAACTTCTCAACTATATTATATGATTTTAAATTATATTTAAGTATAAAAAAATAGGATCTCAAAATGTATCTATGCAACCTTGTCTTGCTTATACTCCTAGAATTCTTCAAGCAATGATGAAACATATAACTCATCGAGTATAATTTCCAAAATTGTTATAGGAAGAAAGTTACACAAAACAGATACAATTAATCATACTTTAGAAGCACTCTCCATTAAGTTTTCAAAGCTTCAAAAGAATTAGACAAAAATAAAGATTCTTGTTTTATTGTCACAAGGTTTAAATTAGAAAAAACTAAATATTTGTGTTTCATTAACATAGGCCTCTATTATGACTTTTTTTCTATAGCATACAATGGTCTAAAAGAGAAGAAGTAAACTCCTTCATTTTTCTTCTCACCTCCTTCTACTCATCCTTAGCGACCATGTATTTATAGGATAGAGATTCCTTAGGTCATTTTGAACATGAACCTAAGGATTATTTCCTCTTATCAAAAACTAAGTATATCAACCCATATGAACAACCTAATTAAACATGTTAGAATTTTGAGTAGTTTAAGAAGAATGATTATCAAAAGCAAGAACCAACACCTCATTCATATAACGCAAGGGAGCATTGAAGGATTGTTGGTCCCTACCTATTCTAACAAGATGTGATACATACTTATATTTTTTGGTCAAATTGACTTCTTATTAGCCTTTACAAGAAAACCCACAATAGGACCATGAATTTTAAACCCCCATCACATTTTTATAAGCTATTGGTCCTTTTATGTAGGCAACCCCTGACCAAATGACCCTTCTAGTACAAAATAAATATGTATTCAACTTGTTGAGATAACCAAATTTTATAGGTACTTAAAACTAGGCTTAACAATTTTATAAAATGAGTCAAGTCACCGTCTAAATCCATTTCAATGCAAGCCCTAGGATGAACACATAAGCTAATGAATTTAACAAGCTAGGATTTGCACCAAATAATCCTACCTAAGTGGTATATCATTTATTTCAGATAAGGCCTAAAAGTATGTTTTTAAAAGGAAAATTTAACCCAAATTGATAATTTAGGTCCTTCAAAGTGAGGTTTGATGAACCAAGACTACATGTAGCAAGCCTATCTATAAATAATCTGGGTCCCAAATTGTAGCACAACCTTTATTACTTCTTCTATCATAAAATGATAAGATCTTCCCGACCATCTCATTTTATCTATTTCCCACCCCCTAATATACCAATTAATCTTCATCCACTTATTAAAATATTGCTCTGTGGACACCCCTCTTAAGAAGAAAAGGATAACATTAATACTTGTGTTCACTAATTTTGTCTAAAACCTATTTTGAGTAGAAAATATTTGGGATTCATACTTTCATTTTCCAAATAATAGACTCTCCTATGGGAGGGTATTAACACTTCCACATGCGCTTCATCTTGTGTTTGATCTAGCATTCATGTTTCTGGTCCCCAAGCCTCGTTATCAATACTAGATTTATTTTTATGGTCATTGACTATGTTGTATTACTCTCCGTAGACATTACATACACTTATTAATTAATAAGATAATATATCTATAAGGATCAACTTTCTATTCTTATGTGATTATAAGTCATATGATACGGGCTCACCTGCTTAAGGCAGGATAGAAACACTAACTTGAGTAATAATCAAATTGAAATTGGAAGTGTTAGGACCAAGGGTTTAACTTTATACCTTGACATAATATTAGATGGAATAGGATTAGAGTGTGATATAGACAAGGGTTGCGTGACAATTGATGTAGACATATTTTAAATAATATACTAGGCGTATGTGGAAATAGGAAACCTCATAGAGGCATATCAAAGATGAAGAAAAGCTAAAAACTTGTCAAGGAGGAAGGTCTAAAACTACAATCTAAGTTATGAATGAGAAAATGAAGGCTAAGAAATTCTACTAGTGGTTATTGGAGTATTGGCACTAGCCCTAAAAAATATGAGAGAGAGCATTCTACAACATAACACCTCTCTATGTATTGGAGGGGACCCCTCTTGAATTTATTACCAACAATGCATACCCTAATCCTTGAGTGGAACACACATTTTTTGATGGCTAGCCATGTGGATTCCTGAGGTAGATGGCTCAAGGGAGATATGCTCTCCAAGAACCCCACCAACTTGTAGCAATCAAATGCATACCTCCACCATTAGTTCTGATCGCTCATGACCTCCAACAACATATGATCAATCTATGTGAGCACTTGCCACCTACTTTATCACCTACAAATATGAGATATTCCATGATACATATACCTTTTATGCACAATAAGTTGGTCTCTTATATAGTTTTTGTTTAGTTGACATTGTTTGTTTTCAAAATATACATGTTAGCATATAATAACTATTTGAGAACTCGCTTTTGTTCATTTGTCAAAGTTTTTTTAAATGTTATAAATTAGCATATAACAACCATTTGGGAACTGTAAATTTTTACGCTTACTATATTGTAAGGGATTTGGCCTCTCTTTGAGAGGTCCAAGGTTCAAACCACACTCAGTATGAGGGGACTGGGCCCCCTCATAAAAACTTGTGGAAATACATTAAAAAAATCAAGTGGCATTAGCTCAACTGGTTAGATTCCTCAACATTCAAAGGAGGAGACCAAGGTTCGAATCTTGCCTAGCAATACATGGATAATATCCTATATTTGTTGTAATACCACTATATGGTGGTGATGTAATGTGGGTGGGACCTATTTCAATCCCATATAACCAATTGAGAAAAAATAACCATTTTGGAACTCGCTTTTGTTTATTTAACACTATTTGTTTTTAATTGTTATATGTTAGAGTATAACAACCATTTGAAAAATCAAATATTAAATGTCGAAAAGTCAATTAGACTTAAAGAGATAAGAATTATAAACAAACCTTATATCATTTCAATATCGAGAATAAACAAGTAGTAACTCTCACACTTTTGCATTAAATATTATGTAATATTATATTCAATAAAATGTAGGGTGAGCATGATGATGATGATTATGGAAAATATGTTCACTCTAATAATAGAAAATACAATTGGATAGGAAATTTTGATAACCCTTTCAAAAGTTGTAATAGGTTCTTCTATTCACTTGTATGCTTCTTGTAGATTATTTTAATGCTATATATTTTTTTAATGTCTACCTTTAACATGGAATGTAATGTCTCCAATGGATGTGTTTCTAACCTTACCATAAAATTAACTTATATGAATGATTAAACATTTTTTTGGTTTATAATTTAAAAAAATTATGAAAATTGGGATACAATAAATTCTAGAGTTATTTAAAAGGAATGAAGCTACATATATTTAAATAAAATATAGACAAGATTTTTCTAGACATATGAAACACTAGGAGAATAACAATGGTTATAATAATTCTTATTATTTATCATACTATACTTGTTGGTATAAATAGAAAATCAAGTTTCCTTTATGTTCATTGACAACCCCATCATATTCAACAAATAACATGTGATAACCTTTTCTATCCTATAATATTTTTTACTTTTTGCATTCTCTTCCTTTCACCATAAACAATTCTCTTTGTTCTTATATTTCTTAAATAGATGTACTTCCATGAAACGCCATCCTCCCATCTTCTTCCTATGTGACTTTCCACTACATTTCCAATTTTAATCACTAAGTTTAAAAATTTAGAGGGAAAAGTTTTATATACATTAGCAAAATTTGGGAACACATTAGATAAAAAAAACTCTTAGATTTTCTATAGATTAATGTTAGTGTCTATCTATTTAGACCACATTATGAGTGTCTTCTCTAAAGTGGTATGCTCTTGCATGTAAAGGTAAAACATGTCCTCCTTTCTTAAAATAGCCCATCCTATAATGACATCCATGATTCCAATGTGCTTATCAAAATAAATTGAGAATAAAACACCTTAAAAGTATTAAATAATAAGTACATAGTATCAAATAATAGGAAAAATATCTTACCCATTGTAGGATTTAACATGACTCTGTGAGTGCCCCATATTGAGAACTATTACGCTCACAAGCTTTCTTCCCTTGAATTTTGAGTGATGATATTGAGACTCAACCTTTTTTTTGTGTTGGTTATACTTCAACACTATCTTACTAATGCTACCAATATAGTTAGACTAGAAATGGAGGCCATAAAGTTTTCATAGAATAAATTTATAAACTTATAAGCAATCATAAGGACTTGTCAATATCTAAAAATTCCAAATCAATTTATAATATTACAAAGAGAAAAAGAGTGTCAATTTTTTACCTCGGTAAAATACAAAATAAATTTCCACCATCTATGATTAGTGTAAGGCCTCCTTATGACATGATTTCACTCATAAGATAAAGCATATATTTTATGTTGTGTTCCACATGATTGTAATTTATAATTTTTTAAATATTCATTTCAACTTCTATAATACATGGAAAACAATAAACCTACAAATATACACATAAAATAAAAATATTAGGTATTCAACCCACCAACATTATATATCATAGAGAACCAAATCACAAACTAATGAGATTGAGAAGGTAAGAATCATCATATTGTAATCTCCCCATTTGCTAATAAGAATTTATTCTTTCAAATGGTAATTAGGCAATTCCATAAGAGGTAAAGACTCAACAAGAGGATCACATTCAATCAATAAGAGAATCTGGTGAGCACCCATGTATTCTTGTATCTTGAATCTGCAATAAAATTATTTTATTTCTCATTATATCACACCTATTGTATTATCATATATGTCAATATTTATTTTTCTTTATTCTATTGTATATATGTTTTTGGATGAGTGTTGTGTATAAGGAAACAATCACCATGTGGACTTTATGCATTGAGATAAAAGATCATAGCAAGAGGGAGGTGTGAGAAGACATCTTGTTCATGCCATAGTTCAACATTTTTGGTTTCATTATCGAGATCACTCCTCTTTAGTGGTGGTGTTTGATAATTCTATTTTTACCCCTTTATTAACTTTAACTTTACCCCTAGTTACTTTTAATGTAGTAACTTTCAAATTTATTGTGCAATAAAGTGTTTTCACTATCACCATTGTAATTCTAATTTTACCAAGGATGTATCATTTGTATCATGGTAATTCTAGAGTATACTATGTGGCCATTATCAAGTGATACTTCTAGTCAATCCCTTTCTCATGGGACTTGTTTTTTTGTACATACTAGTGTATGTATATACTAAAGAGTGATTAACAATTATATCCCTTAGTGATCTTGTGGATAGTTTGTGATTACCCTATCATTGTTTACCATTTGCTTTTCCTTGTCTTCATTTTTCTATACTTGAGGCATACGAATACAAAACGAGTTCACATAATCTTGTAGATTTGTATTTATAGTATTTAGTAAGCAAATTACCATCTAGTTAATGTGAAATTGACTTTGGCACCAAGAAAAGTTATAGTTAGGATTCTAAGGTCATAGAAAAAATGGATAAAGTTCTATTTACAGGTCATATTTTGAAGATGCCAAGATTTTAATTCAAGAATATAAAAGAGCATGCATTTGTAATGGTTTGATATTGGAGTGTTGGCTCAAGTTACTTCTGATATTTTTCAATGATGCTACTTTAATATGGTACAAGACACAAGAGGACAAGATAAAAAAAAACTAAAGTATGTTGATGGATTTTTTTTAATTTTAAACCCTAAAAAGACCACAATAATCCATTATAATTTTAAGAAAATTTTAATGAAAAATGATTTTAGATTCTATAGTATTAACCAATTGTATAGCATATGTCTCATGTCTTGTTAACATTGATTTAAACTCCATGGTCTCACTAACTAAGGGGTGACCTAAAATAGAGGTATCATCAATAAATTTGAGATGCAATCTAGAGGGACCATTTGTTGCAACCTAAATACCTTTTATTTTTGCCTTTGAGAAATCTTTCACTAATATCTTTGTAAGGATAATAAATAGATAAGGATAGAGTGGATCATTTGCAAAATTCGTGGATTGAATCAAAGTATCTAGCAAGAGATCCAATAATCAAAATAAAATTTTTGGGAGTGCCATAACAACATCTAATCCATTCACACCGACTTTGATCAAAACTAATATTTTTGAGAATATCATGTAGAAAACCTTAGCAAGCCCTATCATGTGCTTTGCTCATATTTGATTTCATCTTGTTTTTTCTTGAAATAAATAGAATGTATGGCCTCCTATGTAATCATCACACCATCAAGAATTTATTTACCATGAACAAAATCATCTTGTTCCTATAAAATAACACAATCTAGAATGTTTTTCAATGTATTTTCCATAATTTTTTAAAATGATATAATCATATTACAAAGGCTTATGAATAAAAAATAGCAAAATATTTTTTCTTATCTTTCTTGGAAACCAACATAATTAAGTGGAATTGATATCATTGATTGTAGCCTTATTTTTTTGGGCCTCTTCAACCATGACCAAAAATATCACTTTTTAACAAACCACAAATTTTCTAAAAGGAAATTATATGAAATCCATTGGGACCAGGTGTCTTGTTAAGATGGAAATAGAAAACTGCCTCATGTAGCTCCTTCATAGATATTTTTCTTATAAAACTTTCATTGTGTTATTATGTTATAATTGATGGAATATTTTACAAAATCTTACCTTGAGCCTCCTTATATTGCCCAACATCTAACAAATATCTTTGAAATTATGAGTTGCTTCCTTCTTGATATCTATTTCTCTTTCAATAATTCTTCCATCCAAAGTTCAATTATTTGTCATGCAATATGTTTTTATTATAGCATAAAATAAGTTCACATTTCTACCTTATTTATTGAGCCATCTCTCAAATATTTGGAGCAATATGAATCCTTTTATAATACATTATGATAACAAAAAAATATTTATTTTTCTTGGACATGAGTATCCTAGTCCATTCCATTGATTTCTACAATCTCTTGTAAAGTTTTGAGCTTCGGTTTGATTTCATTTTTGTATTATGAATATTTATTTGCCCCTTTAGATATTTTATTTTTTGAAGAAACCTAAAATATAGGATCCTTACAAAATTGCTTCATCCCACCATAACATAACCATCTAGAAGAGATCATGGTATTTGAGCCACATAGACTAAAAGTGAAATGGCTTTAATGGCCGTTATTGAGTAAATCACATGTCAAGAGAATGGGTTTGTGATTGGGTCATTCTCATAAAAAAATGTTTGAAAATATTTTATACTCTATTTGTAACCATGTGTTGGATAACAAAAATCTATCTAATATTTTTGCTATATGAGTTTACCTAATGCATCTATTATCCTATGTATATTTAAATCTTGAAGGAATAACATCCCATAAGCTATTTAAAATGATAAATTAAACATAATCCTATATTGATTTGTTAGAATATATAGTGGTTAAGCTTATCATGAGGTCATACTTGACTTTTGCATTTGTATTGTTCATATTAGCCCTTTGGACCCATGTAAAACCTTGAAAAATGTACATTTCTAATATTTTTGTTATTTTATTCCTAAAGGTCAATATCACAACCTTTACCTAAAGGTAACTTGTATTTGGATATAAATACCCCAACTTACCAATCATTTTTTTGTTAGTTGAAGTGGTATGGTTCCTGTGGTAAGGGTGCAACGGTTGCAATCTTTATGGTAATTTATTATGGTAGGGTTCCCATGGTAGGGTTGAAAAAACTATGATCTCGATGGCAATTTTATATGATAGGGTTCCTATGGTAGGGGTGTAGCAGCTACGATCTCGATGATAGTTTATTGTGGATATTGACAGTAATATCAAACCCATATTTTATATCAGGAAAGGAATGATTGAGGGAGAGGTGAAGAGCGGTGATTGTGGAAGTGACGATAGTGGGAATGACGATGAGGGGAAGGAAGAAAGTGGAAAATATTTTTCTCAAAATGGCATTTCTCTGATAGATACAGATAATGGTCTAGGCCTAATTTTTTTTAATGTTGATAATGTGGTGCTTTTTTTAGGGCTTTTGGAAAGGACTCACATTCCTTTTGTGGGGGTCCTTCATGGTAATCTATGGTTAGTGGTAAGAAGAAAATCCATTAACCTTGTTTTACCCAAATCCTTGAAGGAGGTAAAATTATTGTCCCAGATAAGCTTATAGATATGAAAATTGAACAAGGGTCTACAAATTTGGTAGGACATTAATGGGTGCTCATCTAGATTTGGATAAGCTTAAGAAATGGGTTGCATCAAAATGGAGGTCCAATGGCCACATGGAAATAGTTGCTTTACCAAAAGGTTTTTTCATGGTCAATTTTCTCTTCAAGGAAGACTCAGATAGAATTTTGGAGGGAGGACCATGTTTTTTTTGGATAAAGGGGTCTCATCTTGTAAATATGGAGTTCAAATTTTGACCCAGATTCTCAAAAATTTTCCAAGCCCTAATCTGGTTAGGTTGCCAAGTTTGCCCTATCACTTCTGGAATGAGGATGTGTTGGTTGGTATTGCAAGAGAAATAGGGGTCATGGTGGCTATTAAAACAACCACCAAATCCCATTCTCGACTAATTTATGCAAAGATTATGTGATAATCTAAATCTTGAGAAGGTTTTTCCTACCTCATTTAGTTTGGTCTCAAAGTTGGGGGTTTGGAACTAGAATATTTAGTATGAGAATACTTCGGTCATATGCACAACATGTAAGAAACTAGGGCATTCATCAAATGTATGCCCTGCATAGAAAAATCTTCCTAGAAATATAAAATATAGAAAAAAATAGTTTGAATGAGAGAGCTCTAGACAAGGTAATGGAAGATGTGAGAATAAGGTGGATGGCATTCTCCATCAGAATTTTCTAGCAAAGAATCATACATTGACGAAGAAGCATAATACCTAAGATCCCTCACCTATTGGAGATAGGGAGATACTTTTAGTAAAATATAAGGTAAGTTCTCATAAAATTATTTCCTATGTGATGAATAAAATTCCTATGTAAATATATTCTCCTATCTTCTGAGTTAAGAGAATGATATGGATGTTAATCCCTAACTCCTCTTTTGAGGGTTTGGAAAAATTTTCTTTGGAGGGAAATTTACCTAAATTTTGGAGGATTTCTCTCCCAGTCTCAAATTCTCTTATTAATCCCATTTAAAGGTCACTAGGAAAATAGAAAAATGCTTTAGATCTACCACTTAATGAAAATTTTTAAAAGACAACCCAACATTAGCTTATGTTATATCTTCCACCCAAAGTCTATCAAAAAAATAAACAAGTGCTATAGATTCATCACCTAATGGAAATGTTTCAAAATATAACCCCACTTGCATCATAAGGAGTAGCAAAAAATGGATAGTGGATGTGGGAGCTTAATCTAAGCAAGGATGACCTTCGAACCAAGACTCAAGGCTAAGGGAGACCTTAAAAGATATAGTTAATGGAATCCAGATGAAACTATCTATGGGAGGGGGAAGAAGCACCCCACCAAGTCTCATAAATGAAAATATTATCTTGGAACATAAGGGGTTTGAATACCCCTTTGAAGCAATTACTAGTTGCTTCTATGAGGAAAGATCTAAAACCTCATATTTTTTATTCAAGAAACTAAAATTAAGGAGAAATAATGAACACCCCTTTGATATGGTTAAGAATATCATATGGAAGGAGGTATGTTATTCTACAAGCTATGCTTTAGGAGATTCTGGAGGTTTAATGTGTCTTTGGAATAATTCAAAAATTAAATGTATAGAGATCTTTTTTTCAGATATATTCATTAACATGTTTTTCTATTGCAGAGTTTCTAAAGTATCCTAGGTTTTAACTAATGTGTGTGCTCCAAACTCAGTTGTGGGAAGAGAAATACTATGGGAGGAGTTGAGAGTATATATAAATGCTTTCTTTGACCTTGCTTGGATGTTGGTTGGGGACTTAGTTATCAAGTTCGAGTTTGTATTCGAGTTTGACACTCTTAAAATTTAGAAATAAATTCGACATGTTTAAAAATTCGAAATAAAATTCGACATAAAATTCGATATATTATAAATATATTATAAATGTATATATATGCTACTTGTTTTTTTGGGTAATCGGATGCAAAGTAATGTGCCAAGAGGCCGTCGATGCCTATCAATTTATAGGCGCGCACACATGTAATTCCGCCATAACCAATGTCTAATTAATATCATTCTCTTAGTTACAACACCCAATTAGTTTGGGTTGTTCCTCTATCAATCCAATTACCCGGAGTTATATTCATTTACTAATTTACTCAGACAAGAATTGGTATAAATCTGTGATTCATATGTTTCTTTACTAATTGTGGCATTTACTGTGTGGGTTTGTGCCAATCATAATCTTTTCAAACCTAGGTGTTGTACAGGCTTGAAGTTTGGTGTTATTAGATTTGTGAATCAAATTTGTCACCTAAACCTTATTTTATTTTTAAAAGGTAATAACCATTGGGTATCCAAACTACCAATACATTAATATTTTTAATTAATATTAAATATTATTTATATATAATAGTTAAGGTTGTGGGATTTTTTATGAGACTAAGTTGAAAAAAGAGTATATGTATGGGGATTCGAGGTCCTACGCATTCTGGATCATTTGTAATCAATAAAGTCTACAACGACAAATGTGACCTGACCGGGTTGTTATAACGAGCGATAAACATGAAATACACTGTCTAACCCACGAGAATTCATAAATATCAAACCTGTTTTTGCTATTTTTTTTTTATGCCGAATTTAAGGTTAGTTCGGCAAATTTTATCTTAAAAATTCAACGAATTTGATAACTAAGGCTGGGGATTTTAATTGCCTCCTTTTTCCCTTAGAAAAAAAAGAAGGAAGACAATCCCCCTCTAATGGTATAGAGGACTTTGAATTTTTTGTCAATACTAATGAGCTAATGGACTTCGAGCTAAAAGGAAGTAAATTCACTTGGAGCAATAGAAGGCTAGGGGAACATCTTATCCAATAAAATTTGGACGGGTTTTTTATTTCTAAAAAAGGGTTTCATCATTTTGGTGACTTTATTCTCTCTTTTCTTCCAAGAATAGGATTGAACCACAATCCTTTGGTACTAGATGTTTCAGTTGGGAATGGAATTTTTAAGTTTCCCCTTTTTTTTCAGGTTATGTAAATGAAAAATAATACCCTTGAGGCCTTGATATATTATTGGTGGAAGAAGGATTTTCCAGGTCCCCTAATATCTCAAGTTGTCAATAAGTTAAGATTTGTGAAGAGCAATTTAAAATAATGGAATAAAAATATCTTTGGTAACATTTTCCAAAAGAAGAAATCCTTGAAAATGCAACTTTCATCCATTGAAGTTGCTATGGAATATTTTCCCCCATCAGAGGCTGAAAGAGATATTGAAAGGAGTTTGTTGGTATATTTCCATAATGTATTGGCCTACGAGGAATCCTACTAGAGATAAAAGTCTAGGGCTCTCTAGTTGAAAGATGGAGATAAAAATACCAAGTTTTTTATGCCACAACCTTGAGATATAGGAGTTTCAATAAGATTACTAAAATTGTTAAGGAGGATGGTACTAAAATTGAATATATTTTGGAAATTCATGAGGATGTTGTACAATTGTTTTTAAATATTTTAGGAGTGGTGGCACCTATAAATGAGCAGGCCTCCAATTATTTTTTGAATTTTATTCCTTCTCTAATTTTTGAACAAATGAACTCTAATCATATCACTTCATTCAAAGAGTCTAAAATCAAAGAGGTAGTGTTTTCCATGGTCGGTGACAAGGCCCTTGAACTTGATGGTTTTCGTGTAGTTTTTTACCAAAAATTTTGGAGAATTGTGGGGAAGGATATATATAATGCTATGGGTGAAATTCAAAATACCTTTCATATTCCAAGTGATATCAATTCCACTTTTTTGGTTATGATTCCTAAATTGGTAGGAGCTAATTCCTTCAATAATTTCAAGTCCATAAGTCTATGTAATACTCTTTATAAAATATTGGCTAAAGTCATAGCCAATAGAATGAAGGCCATTCTTCCTCATATTATTGATTGCTTCCAAGGTGATTTTGTTAAAGGGAGTCAAATATTAGATTGTGTGATTACTATTCATGAAGTTCTTCACTCCATAGATAAAAGTCGCAGAGATGGATTGTTGTTGAAATTAGACATGAACAAGGCATATGATAGAGTATCCTGGGAATTTTTGTTTAAAGTTATGGGTAAATTTGGATTTCACCATGCTTGGATATACCTCATCAAAGGATGTCTATGTTCAATCATGAAGTATGTCCTAATTAATGGTTCTCCAATAGGTTATTTTAGAAGTCTCTAAGGCCTAAGACAAGGGAACCCACTATCTTCTTATTTGTTTCTTATTATATTTGAAGCCTTGGGTAGATATATTCATATAGCCTAGTCTAAGGAGTTAATTTTAGGAATAAAGCCTACCACCTTTAGATACTCTTCTTACTTCAAGATCCTTTGTTCCAGAAGTGAAAGAGATTAAGTTTATTCTATCTTCTTATGAGGTTTCCTCTGGATAAAATATAAATTTCAATAAGAGGGAGGCATTTTTTCTAACACCCCCCTTCAAAGGAAGATAAATATTACAAAAATATTTGAATGTTCCATTGGGAAGCTCCCTTCCATTTATCTAGGTTTACCGCTTTTCAGTGGCAGGTTACAAGATTCTTCTTGGCTTCCTATGGTTGAGAGGGTTAGGAGAAAGTTGGCAAGTTGGAAAGGTGCCCTCCTTAGCTAAGTTGGTAAGGCACAAATCATTAAACCCCCCTCCAAAGTATCTCGGTCTTCTTTTTGTCATTGTTTAAGATGCCACAATTTTTTTTCGAAACATCGATAGTATTCAAAAGGCCTTTCTTTAGATAGGCATGGAAGAAAAACACAAAATTCCCCTAGTGGATTGGAAGCATGTTTGTTCTAGGAATAGCAAGGGTGAATTAGGCCTCAGGAAACTAAAATAGATGAATTTGACCCTTATTGCAAAATAGGGTTGGAATGTTTTTAGAATGGATGAAGCTATATGGGTAAAGATTCTAATAGCTAAATTTTTGGTAGAGATGGTAATTTCCTTGATATTCGAGCCAATCCAAAGAGCTTTATTTTTTGGAACACCTTCTTGATTTCAAATTTATTATTCAAAAAGGATTGATATGGAAAATTGGTGATGGTGGTAAAGTTAATTTTTGAGATGATAGTTGAATTCGTAATGAGCCCTTGATTAGATACCAGCTTCTAAACTGCTTAGAGCCCTTTACTATGAAATATTGTGGATCTAGCGTAATTAACTTTATTGAGGTAAGGGATGGAAAAAAGACCTAGAAGACTTTATTTCTTGTTAAACCCTCCCCCAGGAAAATTCATGCTCTAAATTCTTTATCCAATATTCTCATAATTCATCTCCTTAATCCTAACTTGTCATTTATTCCCCTATTTGGAAAGTAGATAATAAGGACCTTTTCATGGTTAAATATGTTACTTTCTTCAGTTTGATGAGGAAGAGGACTAGTTTCCAGCCAGTAAGATATGGCTCAAACACCTCATACCTAAAGTTAAATTCTTCTTTTGGTTGGCCGTCTAGAAAAAAATCCTTACTATTGAAAATCTTCACAAAAGAGGCTTGCCCATTTTGAATAGGTGTTATCTGTGTGAAGCTACTTGGGAGAATTCTAATCATTTGTTTATCAAGTGTCCCTCTCCTAAAATTTATTGTTACCTAGTCATGCCTAATAGTATCTTCGACCTATGTTTGTAGTGGGTTGCCCCCTTCCATAATCTTCTACTTAGAAATTGTTGGTCTTTCTATTTGCCTCATTTTCTTTGGGGTATTTGGAATGAAAGAAACAACAAAGCCTTCAAGAATGTTAAAAAGGATCCCATACATCTAGAATCTAAAATTTTCAATTCCTTGAAATAAAATGTTTCCATAATCCCTATCAAAGATGATAAATGGTCCCATAGCGAAGGTAAGCTTGCCAACTAGCTAGATATCCTAAATCTAGAAGGTATTTGCAGTCTTCCCACCCCTAATCCTAGAGATCTTGTTAAATGGAAGCCTCTACCTCAGGTTTGGATAAAATTGTACTTTGATGGGGTGACTAATGGAAACCCAAACATCGTAAGGTCTAGAGGAATTTTTAGACACCGAAATATCATCAAGCTTTACTTGACACTGCAATTGTCTATCTTCCAATTTCCTTTCCAGGCATGCACCCGATAGTTATAGCTCGGTACTCAAGCATTGGAAGGACTAAAGAAAAACTTCAATCCAACCTGTAGAGTAGGTTGGTTCCTTGTAAAATTAAAAATGATATTGACTCAATTAAAGCTCTAATAGGATTTTGAGATAAGGGTTTAGAAAAGGTTTAGGGTTAGAAATGTTATAAAGAAATAGTGGTTGGATAGGCTAACAACATAGGCAACTGTAGCAAAAGGTTCCCACAAGATATTTCCAGTGTCCCATTACTCAAGATTAACATTACCCAAATTAATGAAACCTTCACACATTAAAGCATAAATAGAGATATATTGCAGAAAGCAATTCCAACATCCAAAATTGATAATCCAAACTCAGAATAGACCAATAGTTAGATTTTACATAAATAAACTTCCTAAAAATACAGATCTAATCAAGAACATATTTCAACTACTCTCACAACTAGTAATCTAAAAGTTGGAATGAACTAACCATTCAAGTATTAATAGAAATGTAGCTCAAGACTTCAAACCTCTTGTACAAAATAATGAAGATGACAAATTTGAGTCAAACAATCAGAGTAATGCTCCTTCCATTAGCTCATAAGAATATTTATAGTAGGGCAAGCAAACGCACTAGAGCCGACCCTAAAAAATGAGGGTTCGACCTCTATTTATAGTTTGTAAATGAAATAATTTTTTTAAGAGACATTACAAATATTGTATATTTACAACTCAACAAAGATTTTGTTGGCATAATATTACTGGTTGTGGAGCTCCAGGAAATCTGCTGTGAGAAATTCGCCATGGCAGCATACCTATGCAACTTGCTGGTTTGTTGGTGGTAGTTGGAGTTCTGATAGTTGGACATTACATCTCATCCATTGATCATTCTGGGAAGCTCGGATCTACCGTAGATCTACAACTTCATCTTGTTCTTTTTCTTGAAAACCCTCGATGCTTCATCTTCCTTCTCTCCAACTAACTGTGCTCTGGTTTAGTGAGAAAATGCTTTTAAATCCTTATTAGTGTTAGCAAGTTCTCAACTGTTGATCTTCATCATGGATTACTGAGTTTAAAACTGATGGGGACTAAAAAATCATGTACACCAAAAATCAAAATTTTCACTCTATATTTTCAATTTTAATATTACGTAGACAACAATAGCCCGCAGGCTTTATAGAAACTGGCACACAGGCACAGTTATTTCACTTGGCCACAGCAGACCAACCACAACACTAGCCCACAGTCGTAGTTTTTCCTCCCTCAAAATAGGCTGCCTCACATTTGGCGCATCTGCCTGCGCTCCCAGGAAGAATTTTTCCAACTCTGATTGGAAAACACACTCTAGTCGGTTCAGAATGGCCTCTACCTCGACTCTGTAACTCGACTGTGCCACTCTGTTTTCCCCCCCTCATGCATGCCATCGCTTCTCCTTTTATACTTTCACGTGACTCTTCGTCTTCCATCTGGCGGCCCTTCGATTCATTTCCGCCATGACTATTCGTTTCGTCTCCCCGTGTCGCTTTGTCGTCCAGATATTCGACATGTGTCCCTTTTCGACTCTTCGTATTTGCCTTGTCTTTTGGGTCATGAAATCGTGACATGTCATGAAATCGTGACATCTTTGCCCTCCGTATGCTCCTTCGCTTTCGGGTCACGAAATCGTGACCTATCACGAAATCGCGACATCTTTGCTCTCCTGCTCGTCCTTTTCTCTTTTTGTCATGATATCGCGACATGTCGCGATATCGTGACATTTTTCTTCCTCACCTCCTTTCTCTCCTTTGGGTCACGAAAATGCGACATGTCACGAAATCGTGACATCTTATCCTCTCTGTTTCATCTCGCTTCTTTAGGTCGCAAAAATGCGACATGTCACGAAATCGCAACATTTTCCTTCGTTGGCTCCTCCTTCGCCTCCTGGTCGCAAAAATGTGACATGTCACAAAATTGTGACATCTTCTCCTCTCTACCTTCTCTCTCTTCTGCGGGTCACGAAACTATGACATGTCATGAAATCATGACATCTTCCTCTTCCACTTTCTTTCGCTCCTTCGGGTCACGAAATCATGACATTTCGGCTCCCTTGCCTTCTCTTCTTCATCGGGTCATGAAAATGCGACATGTCACGAAATCGTGACATCTTTCGTCCTCTGGCTCCCTCGCTCGCCAGCTGGTCATGAAACCGTGACATGTCATGAAATCGTGACATCTTCCTCCTTAGGCTCCTTTGCTTGCCCTCTGGTCGCAAAAATGCGACATGTCACGAAATCGTGACATCTTTCTTCCTTGGCTCCTTCTTCGCCTTCTGGTCGCGAAACTACGACCTGTCACGAAATCGCGACATTTCTTTCTCCTGGCTCTCTCTCTCCTTGACGGGTGACGAAACTACAACATGTCATGAAATTGCGACATCTTCTCCTCTGTGCCTTCTCTCTCTTCTGCGGGTCGCAAAACCGTGACATGTCATGAAATCGCGACATCTTCCTCTTTCGCTCTTCATTTCTGCTTTTGGGTCGTGAAATCACGACATGTCGCGAAATCACGACATCTTTTCCTCCTTGCACCTTTTCTCGTCCTTTGGCCATGAAAATGTGACCTGTCGCGATATCGCGACACTTTTCTCCTCTGGCTTCTTTTCTCACCATCTCATCGTGAAAATGCGACCTGTCATGATATCGTGACACTTTTCCCTACAGCCTTCTCTCTGCTCTTTGTGTCGCGATATCGCGATACTTTTTCTGTCGCGATATCGCGATACTTTTTCCTACAGTCTTCTCTCTCCTCTTTGTGTCGCGATTTCGTGACATGTCGTGAAATCACGACATCTTCCTTAGCAAATTTTTTGAAAATGGCTCTACTGCCAGTGGATGCTCCTGCATCAAAAACCTCCCAAGACACTCTGCAAATTGGTGGGAAAAACCTAGGCACCATTCCACACTTTTAAGTTGTTGACATCATCACTATAACCTTGATCCTATGAAATCACATTCTAGTGTAAAATGAACTAAGAGGTGAGCGGGATGCAATCCACTCATTACCCTTCCTTTTCTCTTCTTTGGCTTCAAAGCTTTTGAAATCTGCACCTTAAAGCGTGTTGACATCACCTTTGCTAAAAAATTTTGTGAAATCGAGAATCCACACTTGGGCAAGTGTAAATCATCCTTTGTCTCCATTCCACTCTGGCCATAGTGTAAAACAACTTCTTATCTCCAATCCACACTCTTAGTAGTGTAAAATTGACTTTGTCACCATTCCACTCTGGAGTTAGTGTAAACTTACTCTTTGTCATCAATCCACACCTAAATAGTCTTGAGACTCGATGGATTTAGCCTTACCGACACTTAGCCGCTCGGAGCATGCAAGAAATTACTCTCGATCTCCATTCCACACTTTATTTTGTGCTGACATCATCATTGTCAAAAACTTTTGTAGAATCAGGACTCATCACCAATCCGCACCATTTTACATTATAAACCTAGTGGAATCGCTCAAGGCAAAAATTGCACTAAGTGTTGGGTGGATTAGGAAATGAATGTAGCGGATCCACTCCAAAATACACTAAAAAGTGTGCGGAATGGAACTTACATACCTTAGAATGAAATTTTCAATGCTTTCTAAGGATGTGGCCATTTTGGGCCTACATTCTAGTGCCTCTCGGGTGGATTTTCTCACAAAGCCATCAAACTCAGAGTCTTATCCATTGGGCATCAGGAGTCAAAAAATACTTCTCTTCAAAAACTGCTTTAAAGAATAACTTCCATATGAACACTACCCTCTGAAAACTTGAACACCTTAGAGGATAAACATTCATATCAAGACTATGCTCCATGCATCTTAGAGGATAACTGTTCATATGGAGACTATGCCATAAACATTGTGCCATTCTAGCAAAATTGCTTCACTGCTCCATCAAAAATACAACTATGTTCTCTTTATAAAGCCCTCTTACAATACATGATATAAATACCTTCACACAAAAACTATTGTTTTCTATGTCTCTCTGGACTCATGCTTTTATTGTTTCTTTTTTACCATGTCAGAGTAAAAATGAATCAAACAAAAATACAAAACTTATGACTATATATGTACAAAACAAAAAATTGCTAAGATTGTGCCCCTTCAGGGTCCACAACATCTCTATTTGGCTCTTCTTCTTGTTGGACCTCTTCCTCAACATTATCCTCTTCTTGCTCAGCTTCTTCCTCTGGAGAAGATTGCTCCTTATTTTCCTCTGCTACATTATCACCAAATAGTTGCACCATCAGTTTCAAGGTTTGTAGGGCTTGTTTCTAGGTTGCTTATGAGGGATTGGAAGTCTCTTTTAGCTGCTTGTAAATGTATTGGAGTTCACCAATATCTTCATAGTAAGCAGCACTTCCTTTGTTTACCAGGTCCTCCATGAGGTCTCTGAGCTTGGTAAAATCAATGATCATTTGTGAAGCTTTCTCTTGGTCAATTGGTTCCTCTAGAGCATCAATTTTTAGATTCATCTTGTAAGCTCTCTCCAGTACTTTTCTTGATTTCTTCAACTGATAGCAAATTGTGATCTTCCATCCATAATCCTCTGAAACCAATTTGGATCATTTCCTTGTTAACATCCACTACATCCTTGATTACTCCTTCAATCTTGTCATACAATAGCCAAGCCTTTTGGATTGCTCTGTGCTTCTTTACTACTATTCTAGTAGCAACCCTAGCAATGTTCCACTCCTTATTAGGAATTGGCTTAGCAGAATCATTGAGTCTACTATCCACCAGCCTATGAATTTGTTCAGCTGGAATCACCATAGGTTGTAGCTCTCTAGTGATTTTATCCAAATCCTTCTGAATACTTTGGAGTAGGCTAGCATCATCTAAGTAGTCAATAATAAGCTACAACCCTGAGAATTTCTCTAGCACTTCAGAAAGCAATTCCTTTCTCACTTTCTTGAGTCTAGCTTTAGAAAAACTAGAAGATTTAGCCTTTTCAATTTGGAGTTGCTACTTCAAACTTTGTATCTCCTTAGCCTACTCCTCATTCTTTTTCTGGTGCTCTACAATCTGCTCCTTGAGCTTATTAGCTTCTTGAAACTTCTCTTGCCAACTTTTAGCTTCTTTTCTTAGAGCTTTCTCCACTTCTTTCTGATTTTGATAGTTTTCTAAAGCTTTTCAATTTGCTTTTCCAACTTACCCACCTTTTCTTTGAATATATCATTTTTCACATAAAAATTTTCTAAGTGGGCTTTGGCTATTACCAATTCATCTTCATCAGGAAGCTTCTCAATATCTTTCGTATGCTCTTCTATATGATAATCTTGAGCTGTCATCTCAGTTTTAGGCTTGCTCACTAGGGGAATCATGGACCTAGAAGTCCTTTGCCTTGAAACTGGATCAAAAAATATGCTTCTTCTCCTGGTGGCCATCCTATTAGAAGGCTTAGACAACTTTTTCCATAAATCATTGATTTTCTATGTAGCTTCCTTATTTTATAGAATTCTTGGGTAGGGTAACTTGTAGCAAGAGGAGAAGAAGACACAAGGAATGTAAGAGTAGAATCAACTGGTTGATAATAGTTGTGCAGAAGAAGTTACAGTGGAATCTGTGACCATAGTGGAATCTGTGACCACTATCATTGTTGCAATTGGTAAACTTATGGAAACTGAAGGGAGACTCATAGATGGGTGAGGGGGTGAACTGGAAATAGTTTGCTTCTTAGATGATGGTGGTGGTGGTAATGGTGAAGTTGTAACTATGGGAGATGATGAGAGGGGAATCTTAGCTGATGAATGTGGAACTTCAGATGATGAAGGGAATTTTAGATAATGAAATAGGGACTTGGGGTGATGAAGAAGGAATTTGTGATGACCTTGGGGGAGATGGATTGGTTTGTACCTCAGTGGTGACCGATGAAGTAGGAGGTGAACTATGAGGTGGAGAAGGTACCTTTGTTACAACTTCTTGTTCAGAAAGGGAGGGAGATTTCCTTGGGGAATCTAGAGGAGGAAGAGGAGAAGAGGGATTAGAGACCATACCTTCACCTACTGATGTAGGGTTTTTTGGAGTTGTCTCTATGATCTATTATTGTTCTTGTTGTATTAATTCTTCAATAATTGAAATAGTTGTTTTCTCAACTATATCCTCTTTATCTAGCCTCTATTTCTTTGAAATATCTTTCTCAACTCTTTCTGGGGCCCTTTTGGCTTTTCTCTAAAAAACTTGAAAGGTAACTTTCTCACTTTCTATCTCTTCCTCAGAGAACCCTTCTTGTACTGTTTCCTCCAGTAATACTTGCTCAAAAATGGGATTTAATTCCATTATTGCTGTAGTGGTGAAACTCAGAGGTGTAAACCTAAAGCTCTCATCCTTTTCTTTCTAGTTTATATCTGTATCTGGAGGCTGAGCACCCAGGGCTAGGTGCTTAGGCCTATTTTTTATCTCTATAATTGGTGCACTCCTCTCATTAGAATAGTGCATTTTACTCATCAATCGTGCCCCCTTTGGAAATTGTTCTATCTTCTCAGTTGAAGGCTGAAAAGGCTTCAGGACTTTGGCAATGGTTAATGGAGTATCAGGTTCCTCTTCTTTTGAATGTGGGGATGGGGAATCAGACCTAATTTGTGACTTTTCATATATTAACACTATATTCCTTGTGTCTTTGGGCCTCCAAGTTTGGAGATTATTATCATACCTTTTAGAGAATTCAACATCCATTTTAATCCCAAATTTGGATTTTACTTTACCAGTCTCAATTCTCATCCTCCACCAATCTGATATCTTGGCCTCATTCCATTTCCCTTTATTCTCTACCTTTTCATCATCAGGTTCTTGAGACTGAGGGTCCTCTTTCTTTTCTATTTTTTCCTCAATATATTTGATGGTAGACTCCTTCAACTGATGTTTTACATTGTTGTCTGGGTCAAAATCCATAATTTTCTCATAAAATTCCAACCATGGAGGGAGTTGATCCATTTTAGAAACATTCCATTCTAAAATATCAGTTTCTTTGTTATTTCTGCCTTGTTCAAAATGGGGCCTAGATCTCTTTTCAAATTTGTAGGCCTTCTCTCCATTTACGACTATATTTCTTTTATAGAATATGTCATCTGGATCATAACTCCATCTCTGAGGAATATAGAATAGACCCAACCTATCTAGGTATTGGTCAATTTGTTCACCCTACCACTTCTTTGTAATAGTTATATCACTAACATTTTGGTAGGTCAACATAGACTTCCTCTTTCTCCCAGAGCCATAGTTCAAATCTATATATTATGCTTGCCTTAAATATTCTAAGGCAAATAGCCTCTCTGTGACAAAGTGGGGTAGTATAAAAGGCTTGCCCATAAAGCCATATAGTCTAATGACTGTGCCCTCTGTTAGGAGATACCAGTCTCCTTCCTCTGCACCTTCTTCTCTCAATATTTTCTCAGCCAAAAGTGGTATCCTAGGGAAAACTCCATACATTATTTTTAATGTTGGCCCTAAGAATTCCAAATTGAATTTGTAAAAAGACTTAGTACTTCTGAGATGCTTAGTCTAGTAATAAATTAGTATGGGTTCTCCTTCATTGGTCTTGTCCTTAATTGGAATCCAAGGCATCATATCTCTTATAGCAATGAAAGAACATCCAGACTAGGCTTGAACAATATCAAAAACAAGGTGCATCAGAGCTTCTTTTCAATGCTACTAATTGCTCATGTATTCTCTAGGTAAGGAAAGTTGGCCAGTCAAAATAGATAACCCTAATACCCTTTTCAACTGTCTTCCTCATACATCCTCTCATTGGAAATGCAATATGCAATGACTATTTGCCAACCCTACACCATTTTATCGAAATATAAACCATCCATACAGACTAACATGGAGTAAAGCTCTGAGTGTTCAAAATGTTCATTGATGGAAATTCTCTAGAGTAATCCATCTTCCTCTCTTAGTTCTTCTAAATTGTTTAAATACCCACTTTCTAAAGACTTTCTTCTTCAAGCCATTAATGAAGCATAATACCCGGTAGTTGTTTTAAATTCTTTGGTTTTATGGTGGGTTACTTCTATGGCAAATAAGTTATGGTATTTGGTAATAGTGAATAGGGTGTTGTGCCTTGTAGTTTTACTACTTTTCATTAGGATCATAAAATTTAATGATGTGGATATTAATTTAGGGCAATGATGGATAAAATCACAAATATAAGAGAATAGGAATGATTTATGGCAATGGTACCTTGAGGCGATTGTCCCTTCGTGTCTACTCAAAATTACTTCTCAAGAAGGTCCTTTACTTTCATCTTCCAATCATTTTGTCGATCATGGTCCTCTACTTCTCCTACTTTACTTTAGCTTCTTTGGAAGCCATCTTCATTAGTAATGACTTAGATTTTCTCTGTAGAATTTGTAGGTAATGCTTCTGCTATCATTCTACTCTTCTTCACTCAATGAACGTTGCTCTTGTCAAATGAATATAATTTTGTGCTTTGTTCTTTTAATTAATATTTCATGCACATCTTCCACCATTAATGTGGCTACTACATGACTTACCCATTGGCATGCTTCTCAACTAGCACTCTATCCCTTTTGGTGGCTTAGAGGTGGTGTTCTGACTTTTGATTGGTCAAAATTCAAATGTGCTTCAACCTTGTGGTATCACTTTGTCCTTTCTCTTTCGAGCATAGGAAAATTAGCATTTATTGTGGACCTTTTACCCTTTTCCAAGTGATACGATGCGGAATTGCTGCCCCGCTCAAATGTAGACTTAAAATCGATGGATTGGTGACACTTTCTATTTTTGCACAACTTAACTCTAAATTGTGGTGGATTAGGAACTTCTTCATTCTACACCTCATAAGTCTCGAAACTCGATGGATTGGAACCCGCTCATTACTCCACTGGCATCATGGTCCATTTGAGTGTGAAAAATAGTGCACGTTACATTCTGCTAAAATGTAGTTCATTTAGGTGTGGATTGGAACCCACTTGTCATTTCACTGATATGATGGTTCTTTTGAATGCGGATTGGAGTCCAATAATATTCCACTTCGCACTTAGTGTATTTGAGTGTGGAATAGGAACTGCTGCATCCTATGGGAACACTTAGCCAATTTTTTGCAAAATTTTCTCTTTTTTTTTTTTTATATTTTGCACAATATGTTGTTAAAACAAAACTTGATACAAAGTGCAGAAAGAAAGGAAATATGATACAATGTATATACATATATTACAATGAGCTTATATTTCAATCAAAGTAGAGTTTAAGATGAAAACCATTAACCATAATTGGTTGTATGTTTCCCTCTAGATCTTCAAGTTGGAAAACATTGGTCTCCTTGACTTCTACTATCTTGAAAGGGCCATCCCAGAAGGAGTCAAACTTCTGATGGTGACCTGGTTTTGCTCTTTCAACATTCCACCTGAGAACTGAATCTCCAACCTAGAATTTTTTGAACCTTACCTTTTTATCGAACCATGCCTTGATGTCCACATAATGCTTCTAAAAGTTCTCATAGGCCTGAGCTCTTTTCTCTTCCAACTGTAGTAGGTGTGTTAGCCTTGTATCCACTAGATTTTCCTCTGATTCTTCTTCTGTATTTATCAGTTTGAGTGCTAGAATTTCTAAATGGATAGGTAACACTACCTCCTTGCCATATACTAAAGCATAAGGGGAAGTCTTGATGGACTTCTTGATAGTAATCCTGTCTACCCACAAAGCTTGTTCCAACATTAGGTGCCAACTTATTTTATTCCCTTCTAGTGATCTCCTCAAAATCCTTAACAGATTTTTGTTGGTAGACTCTGCAAGTCCATTCCCTTGAGGGTAATAATTTGAAGTATTCTTAATGGTTATGCCATACTTGCTAGAAAATTCAATATATTTGGCTCCTATAAATGCTGGCCCATTATCACTCACCAAGGCTTTCGAAACTCCAAACCTTGAAATCAAACTTTCCATAAAATTGATCACAACTTCTTGATCTGATTTCTTGGTAGGGATAGCTTCTACCCATCTGGTGAGGTAGTCTGTGGTAGTTAGAATATACTTGTGCTCAGCTAAAGAATTTGGATTGATGACACCTATGAAGTCCAACCCCCATTGCTGAAATGGTTCTTCTACCTGTATTGGCCTGAGGGGGAATGAAGCAATTCTTGTCCTCCCTACATGCCTTTGACATTTGTCACAGGCTCTAGTGACTTTGAAGGTGTCAAAAAATATAGTAGGCCAATAATAGCCTACTCTTATGATCTTCAAAGTTGTAACTCTACCTGAGAAATGTCCTCCAGATGGTCCTCCATGGAACTCCTCAATGACCTTTTGTTGTTGATCATATTTTAAGCACTTAAGGAGGACTCCATCAAGGTTCCTTTTGTATAGCCCTTCTGGTAGTAAGACATACTTCAAATCTTGAAGTCTATATATTCTTCTTTGTGATGCATTAATATTAGGAGGACATACTCTAGTTTAAAAGTAATTGATCATCTGGTCTACCCAATCAGAGTTTCCTGGTTGTACCCCTTCAATCTGATCATCTTCTGTTGCCTGACAAGCTATCATTTTAGTTGATGTTGCTACCTCTATTAGACCTTGGCATAAGGCCCTACCTCTTACCAACTTGGTGGGGTGTATCTCCACATCATATTCCTAGATCTTGGTGATCCATCCAACTCTCTTATCTCCTAGTTCACCTTGTAGAATAAAGCTTCTTACATCCGGGTGAACAACATATACCAGGGTCTTACTTTGAACCAAATACTGCCTAAACTTCTTCAATGACTTCATCATAACAAATACTTGTTTCTCAATAAAATTATACTTGACCTGGTAATCATGGAGAGTCTGACTCTAGAATAATATGGGATGTTCCTCACCTTGCTCATTCTTTTGAGTAAGTACTGAGGCATAACTTTCTTCAGCTCCATAAGCGTAAAGAATAAAATCTTTACTAAAATCTAGATTTACTAGCATTAGAGCTATGGCAATGGACTACTTGATTATCTCAAAGGCTTGTTTCCTCACTTCAGTCCATTTGAACTCTACATATTTCTTCAATAGCTCAGATATAGGCCTTACCTTCTGTGCAAAGTCAGAAATGAACTTCCTGACAAAGTTTATTTGACCGAAGAAGGACTGTAAGGCTTTCTTATTTATAGGAAATGGAAGGGCTAGAATGGACTTGATTCTATCTGGATCTATGGCCATACCTTCTTTTGAGACCACATGACCTAGCAACTTTCCCTCATGGACTACAAAAAATGATTTCTTAGGATTGAGGGAAATGCCAAATTCTCTGCACTTTTGAAAAACTTGCTCAAGGTGTGCTAAGTGATCATGCTTGTTATGGGAGAAAATAGTCATATCATCCAAATAGATCAGAATGACCTTATTGATAAGCTCCCCAAAGGCATAGTCCATGGCTCTCTAAAATGTGGCTCCTACATTAGACAACCCAAAAGGTATTCTCTGGTAGGCAAATGTGCCCCATTTTGTGGTGAATGTTATTTTATACTGATCTTCATTCTTCACCCAAATCTGGTTGTATCCAGAGAAGCCATCCAATAGTGAGAACCTCTCTACCCCTACCACTATCTATAATATTTGATCAATCTATGGAAGGGGGTAGTGATCCTTAAGAGATGCTTGGTTAAGATTTCTGAAATCTACACACAAGCGAATATCACCATTCTTTTTTCTCATAGGTACCAAGTTGGCTACCTAGGTGGAGTGTTTTATTGGATATATGATCTTAGCCTTTAACAACTTTAAGAGCTCTTCTCTCATTATGGCTTCGATCCTTGGATTTATAGGCCTTTGCTTCTACCTAAAAGGCTTTGCATCAGGCTCTAGCTCAATAGTGTGTTGGATAATCCTTTTGTCATATACCTTGAGGTCTTCATATGACCAAGCCACAATGTCTTGGTACTTTATACATAAAGCTTTAATGTCCTCTTCTTCTTCTGGTGAACATCATATTCCAACCTTGAGCCTCTTTTATTTTTCTATTTCAACTTCTTTGTATATTTTGTCATTGACTTCCATAGATTTGATCCTTCTCCTATCTTCATTGTCAAACAGGCTCTCTAGGGTGACCAACCCTCTAGGTATATGATTATTTCTAAGCTGAATAACATCCTGTTGATCAATTTCCTCTAGATTTTCTTCTTGGATAGTGGAGAGATAGGCTTCTCTTACCAGAAAATCAATGATCTATTCATCACTTTCAAAGACCTACCAAAAAATCTGCTTATCTGGTATTATAGGTCTAAAAATCATTTTGATTCCCTTGTCTTTCTTGACTCCAATATCTGTAGAAGGGTTGAAGTTAGCTCCCCTTGCTGCTAAAGAGTCTTCCAAAGTATTCTTTTCTCTAGGAATAAAATTTATATTTAGGGCATCAAAGGATTCCATCAGATCCCATACCCTATTTTTGTATGCTTTTAGGTAATGGTGCTTACTACTGCACCTTTCTCTTACCTGATGGATGATTAACTTAGAGTCACCATATATGTTTAGGACCTTAATGCCCATATTTTCTTCTTGCATCAGTCCAAGGCATAGAGCCTCATACTCTACAACATTATTGGTGCATGACCATGTTAATCTGTAGGTAAAACTCTTTGTCCCTTCTGATTGGGACTGTAGTACCACACCAGCACCAACTCCATTTCTGCATCTAGCACCATCAAAGTGCATGGTCCATACCTCTGTCTCTCTTAGATACTGATTAGATATAGTAAGAATTTTCTTCTCTGATTCTATAGAAATACTATATGTGCCCATGCCTATCCCAAATTGATTGTAATCCTCTCTAAAAGGTAATTCATCTTCCAGTTCTAGTTCCTCAAATTTATCCATAATTTCAAATTCTTCAAGAGGAGTGAGGTTGCACATGTCTTCCTCAATTTTTTCTATGTGATAAGACACAAGATTTTTAGGTGTTATCCTTATCCTCTTCCCTTTGAAGGGAATGACCATGCTGGAATAATCCATGTACATGCATCCACCTAATTTTGTAGTGAACTCCCTTGAGAGGCATAAACCAAAGTAGGGCTCTAGGTCAACCACTACTATTTCTTGTACTATTTTCACCTCAGGGGCTCTATGTAACCTCATTAAAACATCCTTTATTACTCCCACTATTTTCATAGGTGTCCCATCCAATTGCAGTACTCTAGGGCAATATCGGGTATACTCCATACCCATCTCTTCATAGATTACTTTAGGCATAATTGTAGTTGATGCTCCTGAATCTATCATACAATTTTGGACTACCCAACCTTCCATTCTTAAAGAGATATAGAAAGGAGGGGGTTTATTATTTAAAATAGTAGGGGATATTTCTTTCTTTTCTGAGGGTATACTAAGGATTGTGGTGGCCTGCCTATCTTGTGGATACTTGTTGAGAGAAGCTTTAAGCAAGTCTATCTGGCCAGGAATGAAAAGGGTATCATATAAACTAGATTTTGATGGAATCCTTTTCATCTCTTCTACAATGTTGTATTTAGACTTAGCCAAAGTGGTCCTCTTAGGCCTTCTTTCTGGCTCACCATATTTTCTTTTATATTGTTGAGTGGCTTCTATTCTTTATATTTTGGTAATAGAAGGGAATCTAAGCCTCTCTTGAGCCTCATATTTAGACTTCATTTGGTCTCCTTCAGTTTCTTTTTCAAATATCTTGGGGAGATTGTCTGTCTTCTCTTTCCCTTTAGCCTAGGGAATAGGAAAAGTATCACTGCTTTGGGGGAGTGGGTCATTCCTTTTCTGAGAAGGAACCTAGAATTGTCCCATATTTTGGGGATCTACTTGCAAGGTTTTCTTTCCTGACCTTGTCATAACAACAATTGGGCCATCCTCATCCAGCTCTTTCCCAACCATGATTTGGTCAGGCTACCATAACATATTTACTCTTCCCTTTTGATTCCTCTCAGCTTGATCCATAGCTTGTTGAACATGGTGTTGGTACATGACACAAGACTATGAATCATGAGGATCATTACATACCAAACACCAAATATTCACTAGACTTGTTTCTGAAGAACACTCAGGCTCTTCATATGTTGCATTTACTCTGACCCTAGTATTGTTACTAGGACCAGGTCTTTGATATTTGTTCACATATGGAAATCTCCTCTGTTGAGATCTCTCCTGATCTCTCTTTTCCATTGAATTCATTCTGTTACTCAGAGTTTTTAGAGTATTTTGTATATCAAGAATGGTAGAAAACTCTTGAGAGGTTTGAGAAGGAAGGGGAGGGAAAGGAACTATAGTAGATGATGCTTTCGGTTGAGGAATAGGATTCATTTGTGGATATGGGGATGATAAGGAAAGGGGATCCATGTAAGATGAGTTTGTAGCTTGGCTTTGGCCATTAGTGGTTTCTGAACTATAAGGTAGCATAATTTTGGGAGGTAACCTCCCCACATTAATTAGGATATTCTCTGCATGAACTATTGCATTATAAACTTGTGGAAAGGTTTCCACTCTAGATTTTTGGGTTTGCAAGCCTAGATCTGATCCAAGAGCTCTGATATAATACATATAAGCCAAGCATGTAGCTGGTCTAGCTGTAGGGGGAATTCTCTTCCATGTTCTGCTAAACCTCAAATTGAAATCTGAGATAGTCTCTTGTTGAGATTTTTGCATGGATGTAAACTGATTAAGCAAGGAGAAAGGGTCAGTAGATTCATTAAATTCTTCCACAAAAGGCTCATCCAATGCTTCCCATGAGGTGATGGTGTTATCCTCAAGAGTCCTAAACCAATGCAAAATATTTCCTCTAAAGGATAGGGCTAGGATTCTCACAATAACATCCTCCTCCTTTATGTTGTGGATTGCTTCCAGATTCAAAATGTCCTGATAGTGCTCATATGTTGTCTTTCCAGATCCATCATAAGTGGGAATAGCCTTGGACACAGCCTAGGGAATGGCATTCATATGGGCTAATCTAAGGGGACCAGTTGTGTTCCAGCTAGGGTATTTCTGTAATGGCTGATTTGGGGGTACATTTCCCTGATTTTGGGCTGCATTTCCTACCATATTTCTAGGTGTAGGTCCTCCTATAGGAGTTGTTGAATTAACTATAAGATTTTCCTCAGGAAGCTCTTCTTCTGAGAGGAAATATTGATTCAAACTTCTGATAATAGTAGACCCTCTATAAGGTAGCTCACAATGAAAATATGAGTTAGGGTTATTCCTTTTGAAAGACCTGGTATACATGAAAGGACACTGGTCTACAGGGGTAATTATTTTTTGGGTTTAAAGACTAGGGAGTCACCAGGTGAATTTTCTATTCTCCACTTAACAAGGTCAAGATAATTCACCAAATCTTGATTCCTTTGGGTAGAGATAAAACAATAACTCATATGATGGGTTTTCATGTTCCTTGTGAACTTGTCCCATCAGGCATGCCAAAAACTATTGGGCACCAAAATGTCATCAAGCTTTACTTGACACTACAACTGTCTATCTTCCAATTTTCTGTCCAGGCATGCACCCGATAGTCGTAGCTCGACACTCAAGCATTGGATGGACCAAAGAAAACTTCAATCCAACCTCTAGAGTAGGTTGGTTCCTTGTCAACTTAAAATGGTGTTGACTCAATTAAAGCTCAAATAGGGTTTTGAGATAAGGGTTTAGAAAAGGTTTAGGGTTAGAAATGTTATAAAGAAATAGTGGTCGGATAGGCTAACAACATAGGCAACTACAGCAAAAGGCTCCCACAAGCTATTTCCAGTGTCCCATCACTCAAGATTAACATTACCCAAATTAATGAAACCTTCACACATTAAAGCATAAATAGAGATATATTGCAGAAAGCAATTCCAACATCCAATATTGATAATCCAAATAGCATAATAGACCAATAGTTAGATTTAATAGAAATAAACTTCCTAACAATACAGATCTAATCAAGAATAGATTTCAACTACTCTCACAACTAGTAATCCAAAAGCTGGAATGAACTAACCATTCAAGTATTAACAGAAATGCAGCTCAAGACTTCGAACCTCTTGCACAAGATAATGAAGATGACAAATTTGAGTCGAACAATCAGAGTAATGCTCCTTCCATTAGCTCACAAGAATATTTATAGTAGGGCAAGCAAACACACTAGAGCCGACCCTAAAAAATGAGGGTTCGACCTCTATTTATAGTTTGTAAATGAAAGAATATTTTTAGGAGACATTACAAAGATTGTATATTTATAGCTCAACAAAGAGTTTGTTGGCATCATCTTACTGGCTGTGGAGCTCTAGGAAATCTACTGTGAGAAATCTACCATGGTAGCATACCTCTGCAACTTGTTGGTTTGTTGGTGGTAGTTGGAGTTCTAATAGTTGGACATTGCATCTCATCCATCGATCATTCTTGGAAGCTCAGCTCCATCGTAGATCTACAACTACATCAGGTTCTTGTTCTTGGAAACCCTCGATGCTTCATCTTCCTACCCTCCAACTAACTATGCTCTGGTCTGATGAGAAAATACTTTTAAATACCTTATCAGTGTTAGCAAGTTCTCAACCATTGATCTTCATCATGGATGACTATGATTAAAACCTCCCAAGATACTCTACAAATTGGTGGGGAAAACCTAGGTGCCATTCCACACTTTTAAGTCGCTGACATCATCATTATAGCCTTGATCCTATGGAATCACATTCTAGTGTAAAATGAACTAAGAGGTGAGCGGGATGCAATCCACTCATTACCCTTCCTTTTCTCTTCTTTGGCTTCAAAGCTTCTGAAATCCGCACCTTAAAGCGTGTTGACGTCACCTTTGCTAAAAAAATTTGTGGAATCGAGAATCCGCACTTGGGCAAGTGTAAATCATCCTTTGTCTCCATTCTACTTAGTGTAAAAACAACTCTTCTCCATCCTTAGCTAGTGTAAAATTGACTTTCTCACCATTCCACTTCGGAGTTAGTGTAAACTTACTCTTTGTCATCAATCCACACCTAAATAGTCTTGAGACTCAATGGAATTTGCTTTACCGACACTTAGCCGCTCGGAGCATGCAAGAAATTGCTCTCGGTCTCCATTCCACACTTTATTTTGTGCTGACATCATCATTGCCAAAAACTTTTGGAATCAGGACCCATCGCCAATCCACACCATTTTACGTTATAAACCCAACGGAATCGCTCAAGGCAAAAATTGCACTAAGTGTTGGTGGATTAGGAAACTAATGTAGCGGATCCGCTCCAAAATACACTAAAAAGTGTGTGGAATGGAACTTACATACCTTAGAATGAAATTTGCAATGCTTTCTAAGGATGTGGCCATTTTGGGCCTACAGAATCATCAAGAATGACAAAGGGGTTATTATTTTTGCCTTTGCTAACTTCTTAGGTGTTGAGTCCAATTTTTTTGCTAAAGTTTGGGTGCTTTATCAATGGGTCAAACTCCTAGAAAAACTAATTGCAAAGAAGGTGGTGATCAAAGGTGACTCTCTTTCTATCATTAATATTGCTAAAGAAAATCATTCCCCCCACTAGTCCACTACAGATTTAATAGAATATATTTATCATCACACTAAGAATTTAGTAGGTGTTGAATTCAGGTATACCTTTAGATAATTAAATAATAAAGCTAAACAATTGACCAACCAAAGGATCAATCAAAATGCTCTTAAAATATGGATGAAGGATTTTCCTACCTTTTTAACTTGGTGTGTTTTAGTTTCAAATTTTGGTCTCTTTTAGTCCTTGGTTGATAAGGTGCTCTCTCTTGCTTTTTGTTGAAGGTATTTTCTTCCTTCTACCTATTTGTGGCTATTTTTTTGTATCCCCGTGTACCTTGGGGTTGTTCTCCTCTTGATTCACATATTTTTCTTGTTTCTATTATGTTTCTCATTGTAAAAGGTTAAGGATCCTTTCAAAATCTTATGTTTTCCTACCTAATAAAAAAACAAAAAAGATAAAAAATAATGATTTTCTTACATTTATTATTTTATATTTTAATTTATATATATCTATATATATATATGCATTAAAATATCATCCTTATATGTTAACATTTTTCTTTGCTTAAAAATATTTTTTTATCAATTTTAATCATTATTTAAAATTTAATATTAGGTTTCATAATAACTTTTAATAAGGAAGACATTATGGGGCGAGAGGGGAGAGGGGGAGGGTCTTGCTTCCTCTCCCTACTCCTCCTACCCTAGTTATTGCCTAGTCCCTGGCTCATCCTGGGTCATCCCGCTTTGGGAATGCTTTGTAGCAAATAATCTCCTTGGGGGGAGATCCTTCTCTATTTTCTACTCCTTTCTCAACAGTTTTAGGGTTTCCCTGCCTGAGCCCATGGTATGGTGCAACCCAGGGGTCTCCTAGGGTTTCCAACATGTTTCTGGGATCCCTTCCCCGATCTCCCTCATGCTTTCTCGTAGGGTGTTTTATAATTTTTTTACGTCGATCTGGTTCCCAAGGCTTCCTCGGTCGATGGTGGTGGTAGGTTGGGATTTCGTCTGCTTTCGAGTGCATCCTGTGAGGTCCTCTAATCTTTGGGGTTGGTCTGGGGGGGCAGTTTCCTCTTCTACCAGTTACTCCTCTATGGGATGCTTGTGGTTGCTGCTGGTTCCATCCCATTGGGTAGGGTCCTTTTCAGTTTCCTATTCAGAGGCTTCTTGTTGGATCTACGATTTGGTGGACATAGAGGGCATTGTTTGGCCTTCGGGGTGGGCCTCTTCCTCTTCCTGGGTTGTTCCCAGTCCCAGTCCC
This sequence comes from Wollemia nobilis, assembly GCA_028583015.1. NCBI lineage: Eukaryota > Viridiplantae > Streptophyta > Pinopsida > Araucariales > Araucariaceae > Wollemia > Wollemia nobilis. Next base: position 3,599,799 of record JAQPPZ010016913.1, on the reverse strand, counting down.
AGTTCCCTAAAGCTTTCCATGAGCAAGGATGGGGGGATCTTGGTCCCTTCTTTTGGGGTTCCTAGGGTTTATGTTGCATGTCTGGATCTTGGGGGGGACCCATGATCAATGCATGCATACTCTGGTTCCCCCAGGTTAGGCTTTCAAGGATCCCATATTTGTGCCTATTGTCGCTTCTCGCCTGGGATCCTTAGGTTGTTCGTTTTAGTTATTATTTAGGGGCTTCTAGTCCCAGTTCCCTGGATTCGTTTGTGAGCAAGGATGGTGGTTCTTGGGTATTTTTGCTGGAGTGGTGGGGGCTTCCTTATGTATTCTCTAGTCTAGGGGGAGATCAGTGTGTTTGCAATTGTGGTCCCTCCTTCCTCATTTAGTTTTGGCTTCCGGGATCCTGTCTTTGCACTTGTTACTATTTTCTTTGGATCCTTATGGCTTCCTTGTTTTTCTCCTTTCTGTGCACAGGGATATCTTAGCCTGTAGATATCCCCAGTAGTGATATTCCACTTTTTAGGCTCTTGCAAAGTCTTCCCACTTTTTTTATTTGAGGACCTTGATAACATTTCCTAGGCTATCTTGTTGTTGATCCTTGGTCTTTATCCCAATGTTGCTTGCTGCTTTGCTCACACGGCTGCTTGCTACCCCGCTACACCCTAGGTTACATCTCGAGCTATCCCTGGGTGAGGATCCTCTCCAGTTTTCTAAAAATTCCCTGCTACTAGTTTTTGGGTAGGATTTCTAGTTAGGTTTGGGTAGGTGCACTGTATCCACCCCCGAGAGGATCCCAGACTGTTGTATCCACCCTCGGGTGGATCCCAGACTATTGTATCCACCCCTGGGAGGATCCCAGACTACCAGCAATGGGAGGATGATATTTTCACGAAGTGGGCCTCACTAGTTGGTACTAGAATCTGGTCTTTTTGCTGGATCAAGGGTTGTTTCTGGCCCTTTCTCTTTCATCTTGTGTTTATTTCATGTACTAAGTAATTGCTTTAAATCTTGGTGCTACGACCCTTTTTGTTATAATTTTTTGGGATCCTCTTAAAAAACCCAATTTGTATATAAAATTCTAGTTACTTATAAAAAAAATAAGATATTATTTAACCAAATGGATAACCTAGTCCATTTCAACTAAAGTTAAGACATAATTAAAAATTATATATAATAAAATAATATAAGAATGCTTGAATTTAATAATTAAAAACTTATCATGGTTGAACTATGACACTATATAGTGCAACAAACCATATAAAAATAAATAAATTAAAATTATAAAATTTAAGATCTTGTTATAGTTGATAATTAAACAAAATAACAATATTTTTGTATATCTCTTTTGAGTCTAGAGTCAAGATAATAAAATATATTGATCCATCCTTGAGCAAACAAGTTTACAAGAAAATTGAATGGTTGAAATGATGAGGCATCTGTGAATATTAAGAGCTTTGAAGAATTTATATACATAAATATGTTGCCACCTTTTAAAATAATAGAAATTAAAATATGAAATGTATGAAAAATGTAACATTATAAGAATGTTATCACTTTTATAATAAAAACAATTTAGTAAATTATTTATAGAATACTAGACCTAAAAATAATTATACAAGTAAGAATTATACAAAGTATACATATAGTATTTTATTAATGATTCATACTTCACTTTTCTAAGGTTGAGTAAGTGCAAGCCAGAAATAAGCCACATTGTTCTTATTTTAAAAATCAAGCAAGTGTGAGGGGTGCAAGCAAAAAACATGAGCAAGAAGAAAAAGTGCAAGCAAGGAGTGAGTGCCACTTATTTTTGTTTCAAATATTAGAAGAAACTTAAAAACTAAAGGATTCATGTGAAGAAAACCTAGGTAACATGGTAGAAATTCATTTTTGAAAGTCCTCGTTAGAAGTAAGGATGCCCTGATTACAAGTATGAATACCTTAGCTAGCAATAATAGGAATAGAGAATCTATGAAAAACCCTATCAAGGTAGTAGATACTACACAAAAGTGATTATCAAGGATGAGATAATTAAGCATGATAAAATGGTTCTTAAAAGCAAAGGATTAATATGTAAGTTCCATAAGGGGAGAGTTTCACCTTTGGATCTCTTATTGCAAAATGTTTGGAAAGAATAAAAATGGATTCTAATGAATAATATGACATAAGGTAAGATTTTATACACTCTGGCCCTACTGCTATATTTTCACACTAGATTTATTGTTTGTAATCTTCATTCATGCTATATATAGTGTAAATATATCCTCCTAAGCCAGATCTCATTCATATAATATGCTTCAATTTTAATGGGGTTTCGTTGTAGTAGTAGATGAAAACGAAGAGCACATAGGGCAACAATAGACAATGATAGTGACGATAAAGAGCATACATGGTATGTTTTAGTTTTGTTGAGGTTTCAATGGGGTTTTATTGTAGTAGTAGATGCAGTGAAGAGCACACAAGAGCAACAGTAGTAGATGATACTGATGGCAACAAAGAGCACACAGGGGCAGTAGTACACGAAAATAATAGTGACAAAGAGTGCATAAGATCTGAGCGAGATATGAGGAAAGGAGTAGGAACTGAGTGATATTTGAGAAGAGTAGAATATAAGTGGGATCTGAGCATATCTTAATGGGATATCTTCAAATATTGTTGATGGTAGGCAGTAAATTTTATTAGGGTAATATAATCAAAATGGAAAATTCTACAAAAACGAATGGAAAAGCTTTTGATAATGATCGTTCAAGGTCCTTTGATCTAGGGGAAACTTCTCGGAAGAAGATTTTTTAGGGAAAAAATCCTGAGCTCTCTAGGAAGTTTAAGATTTTAACAGTATTAGAGAATGATAACTTTGTGGTTTGGGTTCCAAAATCCCTAGTAGATAAGATTATTGTTGAGAGGGAGAATTCATTGATAGGTAAATTTGCTAGAAATGTTCACCTAGATCTGGATTCTATTCAAAAGTGAACACTTTTTAGATGGAATCTAAAGGGTTCTTTGCAATTTGTAGCTCTCCCTCATGGTTTTATCCTTTATAATTTTACTTGCAATGAAGATTTGGTTAGGGTCTTATTGGGAGGACCATGGTTTTTTTGTAGGAGGAGATTATGTTTAAAGAAATGGTTTTTAGGTTTTAATCCATTAACAGATAATATGGAAGTTGCTCCTATTTGGGTGAGTTTGCTAGGTTTGCCAATGGATTTCTAGCATGAAGATATTTTAGCAGGAATTGCAAGCTCTATTGGAACTCTCCTAGCTTTTGATCATTCAACTAAAGTGAAGTCAAGGCTTCTAACAACTAGAATATGTGTTAATGCAAACCTGAGTAAACCCTTACCTCAATAAATGAAAATCATGTCAAATTATCGAGAATGGGTTCAAAATGTGGAATATGAAAATTCTCCTGCTCTTTGTGGGGTATGCAATCGAGTTGGGCATTTTTCTAGAAACTACTCTCAAAAGGAGTGGGAGGTTGAGGCAGTGTAGACACCAAAACCTAGCCACTTGTCGTCCATCTAGGTCTTCCCACCATTTTTACCATTTATTTATATATATAGGCATATTTATTAAATATATGTTTAATATTAATATTTTAATATTATATTTTATTTATATTTAATAAATATAAATATTATATATTTGAATAAATCCCAACCATCCGATTTAACTTAATCCTAGCCATCCATCTACATCAATCCATGCCACACACCTAAAATTAATATCCACCCTCCAATATGTTTTAATCTGAGCCACATAATTTGTGTCACTAAAACCCTAACATACCCTAGTGTGGATTATTAATAAGAGTCATTTTGATGGCTCAATCCCTAAGCCCTAAGTTTCCTAAGCAATTCGTATCCTGAGTAATTCGCTGTCTTCTCTAAGACCTAAGCTACTTGAGAAGTCCAACCATCCTCACCATTCGTCCTTGCTCGCCATAGCCTCCACATACATTACCACCCATTTCACTCAGCCAGATCTTCTTTTGTAGATTTTCCCTCAATCATCAAACGCCTTCGGGTGCTTCCCCTCTACTGCCAAGCACCTCTAGGTGCTTTCTACCATTCTCAAGTGCCCATGAGCATTTTTTTTTGCTGCCAAGCACTCACGAGCATCTCAAACTAGAGATTTGTAGCCATACTAGCCCTCGAGCGATGCTAGGGCATCATCGCACCTATTTCCTGCACCAGTTAGATCAGATCATAAAATAGAAAATTCAACAAGGTAAATATTTTTGTTATTTTATTCATTTCAATATCTTCATATTTGTATGCAATTTCATTCATTGATAACTAGGGTTTTATTGATATCTGAGGGTCTCATGCAGTGGAGCCCTCATAGTTATTACTAACCCCTTTGTTATTATCTTCTATGTGCAGGTTTGGAGATACACAAGCGTTGTGCAACTGCTTAAGCTAGAGTGGCCCAATATTGGATAACACGAAGCCCACTCACATATTTTGGGATCAGAAGCAATATTGAAGACACCACCTACATTGTTTTCTAGGGTTTCGGAGAACCCTAACTATTGTAAACATTATATCAAAGAAGTCAATTCTTTCATTGTAACATTGGAGAACTGAGGCTCCTCCCATATTAATAAAAATAATTTCTTCTTGTGCAATATTGGGTTTTAATTTCAATTTATCTTGTCTTCTATTTTGGTGTTTCGCTTTTGCATCTACAAATGGTGATCACGATGGGACCCACTAAGGGTTTCTTTTTATTATTTGCTTTGCTAATTTATTTATTTATTTTTGTCTTGTTTTGCAAGATTTTTAGAGGTATGAATCAAGATTTTTTTGTTGGTTAGGGTTTTTGAGGACTTGCAAGAAGTTTTAGAAGGTGCACGAACACTCGACAGTGCTCGAGGACCATCCAAAAATGCCCAGGTGCATTTCAAAAGCACCCAAGGGAATTTTACAAAGAGTTAGAGCAAAATTGTAGGCTTCTGGGTAAGTTTACTATCAAACCCTAACTTTCCATTTTTATATTTTCTGGCACTTTTACATTTTTTTTAGATTTGGGATTAAAATGAACATCATTAATAAATCTAGAAAAAACAAATCATGTTAGTTGCATTTTAGACATTAGATTAATAATTGCATTCATCCACATATTTTTTGCTTAAATATTTCTCAATTTTTTGGTGTGTTGCATTATTGCTTGCATTTGAACTGATAAGTGCATTCATTAGTTTGCATCCTAGGGTTAGATATTTCTATTTTTATAGGTCTAAATAGGAACATTTTTCAGATACCAAAGTATCCTCGTACTTGGTGATTCCATACGGAGGAGTAGACAAACCCCCTAGTTGTCTAGAGCGGTTTTTAAGCAATGTACTTTACATCCTTTGGAAAATTTGGTATTCTGAGTAGTGGATTTTGATTTAGATTGTCAAAAGTAGTTTTTTTTCTAACATTGTATGTACACAATAGAGAACTAGAAACTTTAAAAAGAATCACATACTTCACATTAAACAGTAGTGGCTGGATTTCATCACCAACAATTGCTTGAGACTTGGTGATGATGGCTTTCATCTCCATCCACCAATCTCTACCCTTAGACACTTTAGATTACCCCTAATAAAACTTTTTGGATTTCATCACTAGTAAGAATATCATTACCCCATCCAAGCCATAGGATTCACCCCATTTAATTTAGATTAGCACATTGAAACACACAAGATCAAAATCTAAGAAAATGAATTCACATTAAAATGAGGTAATCAATGAATGAGGTAAGATAGATTTGCTGAACAAACTTAGCATTTATTGTTTATTTTTTCTTGTGAAATTTTAATTTTGTGTTTCATTTTACCACATAATCTATATTTTGGTTTAATTGCTTATGGTATTAACATGAAAATAAAGAAAGCATTAAATAAAGACAAATCAATGAAACCTTCATCAACCTTCCCCACCACTTCTATGGTAGATTCCCTAAATGTGACAAGAATATTTATCTGTAGGTCCCTCACATTCCTTGTCACCCATAGCCTTTAATATGACTATTCCCCAAATAGAGTCAACCTCACCAACCATTGGTCACCACATTACCCACATAGATATGGCATGAGTAGAAGCTCTTATGAAGTCTTCTAACTATGTCTTAGAGTTAGTCCCCAACTCACCTAGACAAGATCCTACTTTATAGTAGGAACTTATTTATTTCCAGCCACCATCCATCTTTACCTAGGTGTACACTAACCCTCTTTTTGAGGTATCAGTTGCACCTTCTTCTCATGTATCCATTCCCAAACCCTCATGTGCTCCTAGCACTTCATTCACATCCACATATACTAATCCCTTGTATGAAGCACATGTAAATGCTGCTTCATAATTTTTAGCCTCTCAAGTTACCATACCAAATGTAACTTGTCCCCCAGCCACATCTTCCATACCATCTGCTTCTATACCCTCCATTTATAATAAATAGATTAATGAAGCATGGGAAATTTTGAAAAAATTGCTTAAGCAACGTCAAAACGCTCAACAACAAGTGCAAGTGAGCTCTAAGCCTCTACCAAACTCTACTCAGATTGTCCTCATTAACCAGGGTCCATCATGGATACCACGGTCTTCTATGGTTTCTTTTCTTATTCCTCCACCAAGTCATACCAATAGCTATCCTATTCCTATTGGCCAACCCAGCCATAACCCTCATGCGTCAATCCCATTCCACAATTCTCCATATATTTATCATCAATATCTCATTCATCAATTTCCATAACATTCACGTAGTCATCATCACCAATATCATTAGCATTTGGTCACCCCACAACATATTTTCACTTCACCTCAAAATCATCAGGTAATTTAGGGCTTCCACATTCCTGGGGAAGACCCTCGAATTAAGGCCATGCAACAACAAATAGATCAGTTGATACAACATACTCCTGGTTTGAAAAACCAGAAGCCAACCTTATGTTAATTGATTAACCAACCCATTCATCCTTCGATACCATCACCACCATATTCAATATATTTCACAGTGCCTAAGCTTGACAAATTCAAGGGAAATAAGGATACCAAAGAGCATGTGAGCACGTTTGTACACTCATGTTTTAGAATTCAAAATTAAAATGCTCTCATGCTTAGAAAATTTCCTCAAACATTAGGAGGAGACGCTATAGAATGGTATAACCATTTGCCTAGTCATAAAATTTATACTTTCGAACAATTGGTTGACCAATTTTTTGAATTCTTTATCCTAAATGCTAGAAATAAATTCTCATTGTCTGATGTCTATGGTTTAAGACAACATGATGATGAGTCTATCTATACTTTTGGAAACCATTGGAGGGTCGTTATTACCAAGTTGCCATTCACCCTATCAATTAAAGAGCTTATCAAACTATTCACCAAGAGTTGTTTAAAGCCTATCTCTTGGATGCTTCAATTACAAACTTATCATTCATTTTAAGAAGCTCTACCATAGGCTAGTGTCATCGAGTAAATAAAAATACAAGAGTGTTAGAGTTACTATGGTAATTCTATCTATTACCTCATTTGGTTTGTTATGGTAGTTAGTTATCTACCTAAGGTTCGCTTAACCACTTTGATAAGCGAATATTTGTTATTATTTGTTAGCACTATTTGGTTAGTGGTTAGCTATTCCTATGTGCTAACTATAGTCTAAGTTGTACTATATAGTCTTAGTTGATTAATGAAATTATGTTCACTTTTTCCACATGGTATCAGAGCAGGCGGCTCTTGGTTGACCTCGACATCATAGTTTTTGAGATGTGAACATGTTTCTTGAGGCAGGGCTAGACCTGCTCGGGCACATCTCTTGAGGCCAAGGATCTAACGTGGTTCCATCATACTGGACATGGATCCCAAGGTTGCTGATCAGATCACTTACTAGGCTCTCTGCATCTGGCATCAGCATGCGGACCGAGGTAGCTCCCAAGCAGTAGGGCCCATAGGCCCACGTCACCAGGTGACCATGGGAGCAGGCCCGCAGACCTTGACAGTTCTGACAACACTCTGTTGTTCGACCTATTGGGCCTAATAGGTGACCAGAGCCCGTAGCATAGGGCTCAGATCCTGAGGGCAGGAGGCCCTCCGATTATCGATAGCTGCTAGTGCTACCTCTGTGGGTCCAGCACACAACTGGGTGGGTAGGCACGCCCTCCCAAGAAGATACCAGACCCAAACTCAAGGGTAGGAGTGCCCTCGAGTTTGACCGTTACTGACAGGGGACATCCCTGTTAGATCTAGGGTGACCACGATCGACAGACCAGATCCGACGACCGAGATCTGAGAGGCCAAGCGTGCCCTTCGATCCCCAATGATAGGCAAACCACATTCGACGATTGGGATCTGTGAGGGCAGGCATACCCTTCAATCCTCGATGACTGGATCAGACACCCTACAACTGTGGACACACTCTTGGGCACAAATCCTAAGAACAATCGTAGCTGGGACCCACGCGTGCTCGGGCATAGATCTCGAGGCACAGGACCGAACACGTGGCATAGCCACTGGACATGACACATGGCAAGTGCCACCTAGATTACGGACTGGACTGGACACATGGCAAACAACCACTAGATGATGGACTGGACTGGACACATGGCGGATAGCCACTGGACTGGACACGTGGTGGACAACCATTGGATGACGGACTGGACACATGGTGGCCATGTGGCGGACAGCCATGTGTGCCACCTGACACATGGACCCCTCCGACTGCGCCATGTGGGTGACAGCAAAAGGGGTTTGACAGACCCTGATTGCTCACAGGTAATCAAAGAGCACTATGTGCTCTGTTTCTTTTAAGCAACATCAAATCGCCCGCACGAGCGATGTGGGATAAATCCCATAGTTTCCCCCGCCCGCGCAAGGAGTGAAGGGAAAGGGAATATCCTTCCCTTCCCTTCACGTCGGGCCAGCTAGCCCGACTGGCGGAGGGGCTAGCGCTAAGGCGCTGGCCGATGGGAGGTCGGGAGTTCAACTCCTGTCGGCCCCAAAACTTCTATTTTTTTAATTAAAAAAAAAAACGGGCGGTGAAATGGACCGTAAAAAAAAAGGTAAGATTTTTTTAGGTTTTACTAAATTATTTTTAGTTAATTTTATTAATAATTTAATTTTTTTTATATAAAAATCATTTTACATTAGTCTTAAGTGATTTTTTATGAAAATAATTTTATTATTAATTTATATTAGCTAGAATTAATTAGATTAATATATTAAAAATCAATTTTGGGGGCATTTTTTTTTGCAACTTTACAAATTTTAGAGTGCTTTTGTTTTCTCACAAACAAGGAGATATAAGACATATAAGAGCCTCATTTTTTTGTTGCAAATAAGACAACCCTCTACTCTTCTCAACCTTGTTCATTTAGCATACAATAAAGGTTCAAACATGAATTCTTTTTTGCCAAATTGTAACAAAAGGAGACCCATTTTTTTTTTGTAAAATTCAAAGGCGAAGTGTGCATTTGTTTTCTCCAAGCGGGGATATAAGACATAAAATTGCACATTATTTTTTGCAAAAATTTGAGAAGTAATTGTAACCTTTGGTCCATAAAAAACTAAGTCGTGTGTCGACTAGTTCTGGAAGCCTTCCAAATGCGGGTCGTGTGTCGACTTGTCTTGGAAGGAGTGCTCAAAATTGTTAATTTTGCAAAATTCAGGGGAGAAGACAACATTGTACTTCTTTTGCAAAATTGGAAAACAAAGTAGGAGACATAAAAATATATTTTTTTGCACAACACAAAACACATATTTTGTTGCAAAAATTAAAAGGTGCATTTTCGATTTTACTCGACACCTTTATTGGCAAATTAGGTGCATTTTCGGTTGCATCCAACACATAGGTGATAAGATTTTTGTGGGCATTCTTGTTTGATTATTGCATTATTTATTTTGCAATTATAAGTCATAGAATCAAGAACACACTAAACCCCAAAATTTCACAAATTTGTGTAGATCCTTGCACAGATTTAAAGCCAAAATTAATTGATATTCTCTCCTAAATCAACAAAACCCCTAATTCACTCTTATTTTTTTTGGCTTAATTTCCTCCAACTTCTCATACTTCTGAAGGGTGTTAAGGCAGGTGCCATTAAATATATGTTTGAGTGAATTATATTTTGGTACTCTTTTAGGGTAATCAAAAGAAAGAACAAGTTTTTTTTTTAAATAAGGAACCTTAAAAGTTGCAATCCTTTGCACTAAAGGGGGATAATTCCTTTCTTCCTTCAAACATAGATTTTGATAAGAGGGAAATAAAACTTGTAAAGGCAATCAGAGAAGTCCAAATCATCAACATTAAACCTTTTCTTTTAGACTTCATAATAGCAATCATGCTTGAAGTACTTGCAATAAGAAAGGACAAATTGGTGAACTTTTTTGATCAAATTGCCTAGAAAGCATAGTTTTGCACAAATTGTAAAAATGAAAACCCAGACACCATTCAGTGTTGGTTTCAAAACAAGCAAAACTAAAATGGCAAAGGCACAACATAGAAGCCATATTTCTTGTGAAGTGTCTCATTCTGATTATGTTTCTAGTTCAAATATAGCACAAGGAGTGCTACATTGCTAAAATAGTTTTGTAGAGGAAAAACACATGTGTCCCTTGGGCAAAAGCACCATTTTCTCTCATTCTTATTTTAGGCTTCATAAATAGCATAAGTTTTTTGTTTGAAGACCTTGCAATAAGGGGTGCTTGTATCTCTTTTTTAGGCTTCATAAATAGCAAATTCCAGGTGTTTGAAGTACTTGTAACAAGAGGAGCGATTTTTTGTGATGTAAAATTGTCTAGGAGGCAATATTTGTAAAATCCTTCACAAAACTCTTGAGTTGCACTTTTTTGCAATTGAGGGGGGATATCCATTTCTTTTCTTCACTGATTTTTTTAAATAGGGAAGATGACTTATAAGGGTGTATTTTTGGCTTTGACCGACACCTTAGTCACACTTCCTTTAGAAATTAATTACACTATGTTTTGCAATAAGAAGGGGGGAACTTATAAGGGTGTATTTTCGGCAGCGACCGACACCTTAGCTACCTTATCTTTTACAAATTCATATTGTAAATGAATGAACCTTGTATGAAGTGATCTATTCTACTACACCTAGTGATATATTCTTAGTTGATTAATGAAATTATGTTCACTGTTTCCACAAAGAGGGCATACTTAAACCTAAGAAAAAGGAATGGTAAAACAAGGGCCAATATAAAAGTAATTATTCTGTATAATCAAAATTAACACAGGCCAGTCAACCTAGTCATGTTAATCAAGTGGTCATGAGACAGTCAGTAATGGCTCAATAATAATCAGTGCAACAACCATAATAACAAATTGCTTATCATGAGATACCCTTGGTAACTCAAGCCATGCAAAACACAATGCCAACTGTAGAAAACCATCCCTGATGATAGTATGTCTAATATAATCACCAATACACCCCCTTGGTTGAGTCATATGCTTCCCTTTTACAAAGGTTTTATGACACAAACAAACTCTCTTTACCTGAAATCAGACCATATAATCCCGCTAAACGTGGAAAAAATTATCAGGAACAATTATTTTTTTCTTACCATAGGTAAACTAGGCATGATATTAATAATTGCCATGTATTCAAAGACATCATTCAAGACCTAATTGACTTGGGGGCAATTAAGCTTGACAACTCCCTTGCTCAAAAAAATGAAAACCTTAATATTTTTCAAACACCAATTCCTCACCATGAGGAGGTGCAACCAAATACATGAGGAGCTAATACCAAAACTCCTCCTAACCAAGTTAATCACGTCCAACAATATCGAGGATTTGTAGGTGCCATTCATGTGGTCACTAGAGGTCAACAAAATAATCAGCAAAATGCAAGACAACAACCTCAAGCAAGTGTGTCAAAACCTCCCACATCACCTCCCATCCAAATTTCCCCCAATCCTTTATCACTAATACACATTCCTAGCCAATCAAATCCTCCCATTCCACCCATAAATCATCCTCCATGACTAGTCATCTTATTGAGTAGTTGGTTAACCACAAGTCTAAAGATAGCTTCCGCAAAATTATCAATTTATGAGAATTCAACAATCTCCCCCACATCGTGAGGCATTAATGGACATCTTGAAATCCATTGAATTACAACCTCAAGATTCTAATTCCTTCAATAATTTTTTAGGGAGCATTCAAACATACATGGAGCCTTCCATCACATTCTATGACTTTGATATTAAGCCAATTTCATCGGACTCAGTAGACCCTCCATTGCATATCATGGATCTAATTGACAAAAATTTGTTTAAAAGAGCCATAATTGATACCGGTTCCTCCATCAATATCATCACCACATCTGCCCTTCATTTGAATCTACCTCCATCTCATATAACCAAGTCATCATTCACAATAAAAGCATTCAATGATGCTTTGTGTTCCATAGTTGGCACTGTTGTTTTTCCCATTGAATTAGGGGTCAAAATGTTGCACACTATGTTCCACATCTTGGAAGGATCCATGGAATACAATGTACTCCTTTGAAGACCTTAGATGAGGGAAATGAGATGTGTCCCTTTCATTTTACACCAATGTTTAAAATATGTTCATGAGGGACATGTACATTGCATACCAACAAATGTCAAATCATTCACGTATTACAATTTTATTTCAAATCCTTATGAATTCATTCTTCTTTCCATCCACCTTTTCCTATCACCATCAACCAATACATATACAACCACCAATTTCCTCATCAAAAGTTCCCATTCTTGAGGAACTCCCTATCACCAATACCCATCAAGCTCTCATACCCCCATCATATTCATCATTGACTACATGCACATGTGGTCAAAGTCAATCCACATCATCAACATCCTTGCCATCCACTTCATCATCACCATTCATCCAAAAACCTTCCCAATCCAATCCATCCCCCTCACCCAATGTTTCACAAGTAGAGTTGATGGATTATGATATATTTATCCTCACCATACCCCGAGCCATCATCCAATCATGGTCCTTCCACATCATCCCAAGTTTATTTCCACCTTACTAATACCGGTATTGGTGAATATGTGGTCCATGAAATCACAATCACATCACTCACCATTCCTAATGCTAAGGATTTCGGTCACCCACGTGACCCACCTTTATCCATAGGAGCAGTATATAACATGGGTTCAGCTCCAAATAGCATAAATTTTGTGTATGGGAGGATTTATTCTTCATAAAATCTAGCTCCCCTAGAAGAACCCAAGGAACCAACACTTTCCAACATTCCAAACATGTCAGGATTTCCATACCACTACTTTCATATAGTTAATTGGCAAGGTCATGGCCTAGGATTGCATGAATAGGGAGTGCTTTAGCCTATTGATGTTCCATATCAAGAAGTGCATGACCATTCAGGTCTAGGTTACCATTCACTTTCCACCACCTCTTCTCTTGAAAAAGCTTTTCAAAGGCTTAATCTAAATTCAAGAGAAGAAACCCTCCATCCCGATGATTCTGATGATGAAATCCATGAAGAATTCAAACTTATGTCGATAATTTTGGATGAATTTGAAGAAGAATTAGAGCCCATTATTCCCCATACCAAACAAGATGAGTTTTATCTCAACATGTTCCCCATCCATGAGCCCATATTTTGCTTGCTTCTTCCACAAGAGTGAGATGATCCTACCGGTGAACCACCACATCCATGTCATTAATCCATTTCATAAAGCAAACTTGTAACATATGTACATAAAACAAAAGTAGTAGTTTTCACCTCTAAAAAAAATAATAAAAAAAATAAAATCAAACAAAAATATGGTTTCTTTTTTAGCATCGCATATCATTTAGTTAAAATGCATTCATCTATGTTTGTTGTTGTTGTCCATGTTTACCAAGCTCCTATCACTGGTTATTAAGTTCCATCCATTCAATCCAACCTTATCCACTTTGCTCATAAGTCAACATGAATCCTGTTGATTTATTCATCCCACTCCGTAATCCATACAATCCTACTAAACCAATTTCAATTGACATGTCTCATTGATATGGACAAGATTTCCTTGCCTCCATCCTTCTCTAAGTTTGTCTTATCTAAGGAATTACTAAGGGCTTCAGCCAAATACATTCCTCCATCATCTCTGCCTTCACCTTCACCTTCACCATCACCTTCGAATCTCGATTTTTTCTAGGTAGACATAGATGAGGATAAATTAGAAGAGTTTGATAACATATTAGACGATATTCATCTAATCCCTACACCCCATCAGCTTGAGGAAGTTTCCTATATGTCCATTGAAGATACCATCGATGTGAACCTTAGTTCAGACAAAGACAATCCTCAAATTATCATGCTTGGCAAAATTTTATCTAACGATGAACAAGAGCAATTAATTGCTCTCCTCAAGAGTAAAAAGGACATTTTTGCATGGACCTATAAGGACATGCCTGGTCTTGATCCTAACTTGGTTGCCCCAACTAACTTAAAGGAATTGTATAGTTTACAAGGAAATATTCAATCAATCCGTTGCTTTATTTCACAACTTTCTGATAAATGTAGGCCATTCAATCACCTACTACAAAAGGGGGTGTCATTTTCTTGGACAGATAAGTGTCAAAAAGCCTTCAATAACATTAAGCAATATCTAGCTTTTGCACCAATTTTAGCACCTCCTCATCCGGAGGTCTCATTCTATGCATAATGAGATATATATATATATATATATATATATATATATATATATATATATATATATATATATATATATATATATATGTATGATATATACATGGCTAATACACAAAAACATTGCACTTCATTTACATACATTTCATTCCAAAAACATCACACTTCATTTGCATACATTTCATTCCAAAATAATATATTAGAATACATCTCCTTTTGCAGTTCATACAGTTTACTTCATACATTTCATTCATGTTTCAAATTTCATAATAAGGATCATTTATTAAGCTCAAAATTTTAATTGGTCCAATAAATTCATGTTGCCTTAATCAGGGGCACCTTCAAACCATCACCCATTTTATTGCACCATTCCACAAAGCCAAAATTATCATTTGCAAAGCCACATGTCCATAATTTCTAGGTGTTTTTGTTCACTCATCCACTCCTAGTGTTTTAAGCAACCTAAAAAATACATGTTGAGTTCCTTTAGGACCATTACACATCTTCACTAAGAAAATATTGAGTTTTGGGAATTGACTCTAAAACATTCTTGAAACACAATTTCATATCTTAAAAACATCTTGTGTCAAAGAGGGATAACACCATCCTTGGTTCAAACCTTGAAGTGAAAAGGGTCATCCTTGTTAGTCCCATCATGCAACATAATCCACAAGAATAGTGGTTTTCACCACTATCAAAGTTGCTTCCAAAATACAAAATATGGAGTAGTAAGGATAGGGTACAATTCTCATCACACTTAGGTTGATAATATGATTCCCCAAATATCTATATCTTTTACATCACACACAATTGATCATTGGGTTGTAAGAATCATACTACATTTCCAGTCAGACGGTTAGGTAGTCATCCCCAAAACTTAAGAGATCAAAAACACAAATCGTGGACTATGGAGTTAGCCTTGACCAGAGCTATAGACGTTTGACTTGTAGTGGAGTATGCTCATGTGTGGTGACACATCTCTTTTAAAGAGACCTCTGACCACTCATACTAAAAATCTAGCTTCTTGGTCTCATCCATCATAGGTTTACCCAATTTACTCAAGATGAGTTAATGAACTCACTTGCACACACATCGGTTCTTGATTGTCTCAAGTCATTACCATGCTCTTGATTTGATAAATTAATTCATTGCATAGACATTTGGTCCTAGAGGTATTAGGTACTTTTAGTGAGTTTGTTTGATGCCACTAGTATTTCTGAGTCTCTGCAAAATAGTTAGTTTTCCATATCAACATCCATATCTTCTTCCATGTCAACATCCATGTCACTTCATGAGCCATTTACTATACATACCACCAATTTTGGTACCCCTGATTAAACAACAATGCTAAAACATGGCCAAGCAAGATCTAAACTATGAATGGTCATTATAACATCTAAATTACATACCTTGCATAAATAATCCATACATTCCATCTTGCATTAATCACCCATATAAACATGCATTCCACAATAGCATTACACAAAAGCATTCACACAAACATATAACACAAAATTAAAAGCCATGTATACATGCATAAATATCTCATGTACAATGAGTGCCAAAAGGCTATATAAAATGGAGCACCAAGGGTCATATAAAAAAAGTTTATCTATGCACTAGCTACACCCTCCAAGAGAAACCCTGTGACCTAGAAGGAGCCTTAGACCTAGAGATATGCCTATAATCGCTATGCCTAGAATCCTAGGATATAGATGAGGTTGAAGGATCAAGAAGAGGAATATGATGCTCCATCAACCTATCCTCCAATGCCTCAATATACCTATGCTGAGAAAAAATATGTAATATGTCGATATTATGTTGATGCTCCCTCTCTAGTAGCTCTACCTAAAGCCTCGTGATCCTCACATCCCACTCTGCTAACTACTGCTCCAGCCTTACCCAATCCTCCTCGCTCCAATCTGAAGGTCCATATGGAGTCTCCTCTGCATCATCCCTATATCCACCATCTCCTCCACTCTTGGGAGCTTGCCTAATTGCACACTTTGTCCTCATCCTTTGAGTATCTTATATAATGTGCCACTATCGCTTGGGGGTCTCATGGGTCCCCTTATCCTCAACCTCATTCCCATATCTATTAGCCACTATTAGAGTTAGTTCCCATGGTGGTTTTATAGCAAACCATGCATCATACTCTGGAGTAGTCCCTACATCATCTATATCAAGGAGGTCCATCTCCTTGTCATCCTCATAAGCCTCCCTCCATGGCTCTGCACATGGTAGCCCTATATTCTCCTGATACCTCCTATAGAGCACTAATTCATCCATAATCCTCTACCTCAAGATAAAATATCAGACTACTCATGAGAACTAGATATACTCAACCTCACATCGATATATCCCAAACACTCATCTAACTTGTTGCACCCATCGTAGGTGCTCTCCATATTTAGTCCACCTGCTACCCTGTCATGGCCTTCATATCACTTAGGCAGATGTCAATCCAACCCATAAATCCTGGTACCACTGGCTTATTTGCATAGGCTGACTTATCTATACCTCCTCAGCCATCACCCATATCCTTGTGTAGGGCTTCTCCCTACCCAAGCCTACCATTGGTAAGCCCTCTGATCAAGCCATGCTGAAGTGCTCCCATCCCCAACACTACAATAACAAGCTACATCATAACCCCTTCCTCCCCCACCTCCTCACCTCATAGAGCTCTAGGTATACCTGCACTAATAAGGTAGGATCCCATGCATACACCTGTTGCATAGTGAGCATATTGTTCACTAACCCTATCAAGTTCTAAGAGAACCTAAACCCAGTACTTTTTGGAGCCATGATGTTGGCCAACACGAACATCACCAAGGCATAGAAGACATCCAACTCCTTATCCATATACATGGACAAGTAGAGAATAACCCCACTCTCCATCCTCACACTTTTCCAACCATCGCAAAATATCTTCTTCATCTTTGTATCCCGATCGCGTCCAACCTTAATGTGAATCCCCTCCACTAGCATCTTGAGGATGCGATACATATCCTCAAGGATAAGGATCACCACTCCCGTGGGGAGCTGAAAAGTCCCCCTATCTGGATCCCACCTCTCTGCCAAGGCAGAGAGGTACCCCTCATCTACCCTAATAACATCAACCCAAGCTACCTCCACCAACCCCATAGCCTCCAATAACTCCCACTTCTCCTTCGCTAGTACCTTCCTCATCCCAAGAATGTACGGTGAGAACCGGTGTCGAGCCTCCAAAATTCTAAGTTGCAGCATAGCATAGAACATTTTTTCATTAACAAAAAAAAACACAAAAACATAATTTTTTTGCACAAAATGGACATTACCTCAACCGCTCGTGCTCTAGCTCTAGTCCCTGCCTCTTCTTCTTCCTCTGCCATAGCTTCTATGCCCAATTCAGTCCACCTCACTCCACTCCAATTCACCTAACTCTCCAAACGCAACTTTGCAAACTCACAAACACAAAAATGAGCTCAAATATCGCCTAGAAAGGTATTTATAGCTATTTCAGGCACTTTGAGACACCCATGGGAATTTCCTGGTGTACTAAAGGGCACCAAGACATTTACAAAATTCCCAAACACCGGTGGGTGTCTACGCATGCCAAAAGCACCAACCGATGTTTGGCATCAATTTTAACAAAAGAGATTTTTTTACAAAATAGTGGCTTATCCCCATAAAATCACTTCATATTACATTCATGCATCTGTTTCATCATATTAATAGGTTTTGTGAAGGTTCCAACTAATTTGGACGTATAATTCTCATTTGGGACCACAAAACATAAATCCCTTTAACAATTTAAAAAAGCACTCCAAAATGATCCAAATCTTCACAAAATGACCATAATCATCATTAATACATCATTTTCACATCATCATTTGCATATTTACCAAGTTCAAACAACATTCAAGTGAACCTTGTACCTAGTGAGGTATTCTATATACTTGGTGATTGCAGCTATTTGCATCCATGCAATTTGGTAAGATGAATAACCTATCATAAAGACACTTGGTCATTTTCATCATTCCATATCTCCTTGTTTGGAATCACAATCACATTTGGTACTTAACTTTTTGGGTGAAACTATGTCAAGACCAATTTTCACAAAAGTTGTCATTGATGGCCTAGTTCATGGGGCTTAAAACATGGACAAAATCACATTTCATCATTTCACATTCCCTTGACATTCATCACAGAGATAGGCACTAGCTAGGATGATTGGTTCCAATCATGCAAATTATTCAACAATCACTAGCAAGCCCTCCAAATTTGACTCTTTTTATTTTTCTTTGCATCTTCATCTTTACATATCAATGATGTCGAAAGACACATTCTTCAACAGCATCGAGTCACCCCAAATTTTGGGCAGCCACATTTGGTTTTGACTAGCCTACAATGGGATACATCTTACATGATCATGACATCTATACTTGGTAAAAAACCCTTCATTTTTGGTGGCAAAAATAGACACACTTTTTTTTTCATCACATTTTCCACAAAACCCTTCATCTATTGGAGCAAAAATAGATACATTTTTCATCACATTTTCCACAAAATCCTTCATATGTTGGGGAAAAAATAGATGCATCATTTCACACTTTTCACCAATCCTCTTCATACCATTGGGGCAAAAATGGTATTACATTTCCATCATTCATTTGCACAAATTTTTCAATTGGCTCGTGATATTCATCCGCAAACTCACTCGCAATTGAGGGGGTAAGCTACACAAATCCAAATTCTTTAATTCTTTTTCTTCAAGCTCGTGTTTCACATCCCAAGAGAAAGCTACTTCTGTGACTAGCCAAAATAAGTGTCTTTTGTTTTTGCACTGCATTGTGTTTCACACAATGCAGTACAAAAAGGAGCATTTGTAGACACCAAAACCTACCCACTTATCATCCATCTAGGTCTTCCCACAATTTTCTCATTTATTTATATATATAGGTATATTTTTAAAATATATATTTAATATTAATATTTTAATATTATATTTTATATATATTTAATAAATATAAATATTATATATGTGAATAAATCCCAACCATCCGATTTAACTTAATCCTAGCCATCCATCCACATCAATCCATGCCACACACCCAAAATTAATATCCACCCTCCATTATATTTTAATTTGAGCCACATAATTCATATCACCAAAACCCTAACATACCCTAGTGTGGATTATTAATAGGATCTATTTTAATGGCTCAACCCCTAAGCCCTAAGTTTCCTAAGCAATTCATGTCCTGGCTAATTTTCTAAGTCTTCTCTAAGTCCTAAGCCACTTTAGAAGTCCAACCATCCTCACCATTTTTCCTTGCTCATCATAGCCTCCACATCCATAACCACCCATTTTGCTCAGCTAGATCTACTTTTGCAGATTTTCCCTCAGTCGTCGAACACCTTTGGGTGCTTCCCCTCTTCCACCAAGCACCTCTAGGTGCTTTCTACCATTCTGAAGCACCCACACGTGTTTTTTGCTACCACCAAGTGCTCGTGAACATCTCAAACCAGAGCTTTGTAGCCCTACTAGCCCTCGAGCAATGCTAGGGCATCGTCATGCCTATTTATTGCATCAGTTAGATCAGATCATAAAACAACAAGTTCAACAAGGTAAATATATTTTTTATTTTATTCATTTTAGTATCTTCATATTTGTATAAAATTTCATTCATTGATAACTAGGATTTTATTGATATCCGAGGGTCTCACGTAGTGGAGCCCTTGCAGTTATTACTAACCCCTTTGTTATTATCTTATGTGTGCATGTTAGGAAATACACAAGTGTTGTGCAAATACTTAAGCTGGAGTGGCCCAGTATTGGATAACACAAAACCCAATCACATATTTTGGGATCATAAGCAAGATTGAAGACACCACCTATGTTGTTTTCTAGGGTTTTGGATAACCCTAGCTATTGTAAACATTTATATCAAAGAATTCAATTCTTTCACTGTGACATTGAAGATCTAAGGCTCCCCCATATTAATAAAAATTATTTCTTCTTGTGCAATATTGGGTTTTGATTTCAATTTATCTTGTCATCTATTTTGGTGTTTCACTTTTGCATCTACAACAGGAAAACCATTACTAAGATTTTGAGGAGGAAATTGGGAAGAGAAGATAAAGGGTCAAAGAAAGAATCAAACATAGATAATAATTTTTAGAGTATATTTATATACCTATGTTTTTAGGTATCTAGGCTAGCTTAAGTTCACTAGATAAGATAGTGTGTTCCTAGGTATTTAATAATTTTGGCATGCTTTGTCATCCTTATCTATTTGTTATTTATCGACGGTTGTGATCTTGATCCTCTCCAACCGATCGTGTGGCTGTCATTGCTCTCCTTGCCTATTTAAGCAAGGCCTCTTGTCATTTTGACATAATGCAAGCAATCATTTTTCTCTCGCTCATTTGTGATTATCTTCATGGCTCTGATCTTGGGTGTGGAATGATATTGTTGGTTCGTTCCTCTTTCATGGTACCAGAGCTAAGGAGTTTTTTTTTTAATATTTTCCTTTGAAGCTCTCACTTGCATCTTGGCTCTCTAGGCCTTCATTCTGTAGATCCAAATTTTTTGGCTCTTTAGGCCTTTCTCCCTCCAGATCTGTCATGGTTTTTTCAACCCAGCTCTCCACGGTCTGATTTCTCGATGTCTCACAGCGCTCCCTAAAATATTGACGTCTCTACTCGAGCTCGACCAGTTCTTTGAGAATCATGTCATTATTACTCACCATGTGTTTGTGGTCATTGCTCGCACTGCCCATGTCTTCCCATGAGTCACTCCAGCTCTTGAGGCATTCCTACAAGCGGATCGGCCCATTCAATGGCCTATGAGGCCCTTTAATTTGATTTTTGAGGGCACCCGATGATTAATTGCATAGAATCCACATACGGACTCTGATTCACGTGATTATTTTTGAGTTGGTATTATGACTTATCCTACTTTGTTGTGGATCAATTGAATTTCACCTTTCTATCTTGTAAAGTGGTGAAACAAAATATTTTTTGGGGGGATTGTGTCGGTGCTGATTGAAAGCACCCTTGTGTGTTGCTTGGCTCCTTGTTTCTTCTTGTTGCTTTGGTGATCCTTGAATATGGATTTAGGATTCAAGATTGAGCCTCTTACACCTCACAACTATCACACATGGAAGCCACGCATGTTAACACTATTGGCACAAAAAGGCTTAAACACACTCATTAAGGAGCAAAAATTCACTTTCAAGACAGATTATGAGACATGGTCTTTCTCTAAAGCACTTGGGATGATTAAAGCAAATACTAGTGAGAGTTTGTGGTTCCATTTTGATGAAATAACTACTCCTCATGAGGCATGGGATAAGCTTGAATCATTATTTGGTAAAGTTGATCAAATTAGGGCAATGCAATTGGATGCACAACTTACCTCTTTATCACCTGATGATTATCCCACCATGGTTGATTTTCTCACTAAGTTTAAGGAGCTTTATACTCGGTTGAAAGGCAATGGTAAATCCAAAAAAGAAGATGAATGTGTATTCTTAATATTGTCAAAATTGAAAGGTCCCTTTCATGTTTTTGCTTCCACATTCCTCTCTACTATGGATGCTATGGGTGATACTTTTAAAATGCCTAGCTTGGAAGAGTTTTGTGATCGTCTTACGAGGGAAGAGACCAAAATTTCCACTCTTGAGACTTCTTCATCTTCTTCGACTAAGGCATTGACAACATCACATCCTAAAGGTAAAGGTAAGCCCAAACCTAAGCCTCAAGACACTGCACCTCCTTCACAGTCAGCTCCTCATCCCAAGGATTCCAAACCCAATCAGAAAGGTTCTTCTAAGAAGAAGAAATCAAAGTCTAATGAGACTTGTGATTTTTGTGGCATTGTTGGTCATCCCATAGCTCGATGTTCCAAGAAGATGTGTGCTTTGGAATATGCCATGAAAAAGCACAAGATTGATGTTCCTAAGGATGTGCCTAAGGAGCATGGTAAGGCTTTGAATGTTCATGGTCAGACATATTCTGATTCAAATATTTGGGTAATGGATTCGGGTGCTACTCATCATATGACTTCTTCCAAGAAGTCTTTTGCATCTCTTGGTTCTAGTTCTATTTCAAGGATTGAATTTGGTGATTCCTCTTTCATTTTTGTTAAGGGGAAGGGTGATATTCTTTTGAATGGTGGTTGCATCAATGATGTACTCTTTATTCCTAATATCATCAACAACTTGCTTTTTGTATATCATATTTGTAATTATGGTACTGTGCAAACTGTTTTATTCACACCATAGGGATTTGAGATTCATAGTTTGTTGGAGCCACAATCTTTGATTGCACGGGGTGTTGTTGATCACTCTTTGAGACTCTATCATTTTGAGAGCTTTGATGATTCTACTTTTGGTACTGGGTTGGTTGCTCATGCAGATTCTTTGAGCAGACTTTGGCATGAGAGATTTGGGCATCTCAACTATCGGTATTTGCAGCAGTTGAACACTCATGAAATGGTCACCGGTTTGCCGAAGGTTTCTTGTGTTGATGGTGTTTGTCCTGGTTGTGCTCTTGGAAAGCAACATCAAGACCCATTCCCCAAAGGCAAAGCTCATCATGCATCTTCACCCTTGGAGCTTGTTCATAGTGACTTGATGGTCTTTCCTCATCTATCTTTCACTGGAGCTTGGTATGCACTTACATTCATTGATGATTACTCGAGGTATACTTGGGTGTACTTTCTCAAGTACAAGAGTGAGGTCTTTTCTCACTTCAAAGTATTTAAGGCTTTGGTCGAGAATCAGGCTTCTAGTTGCATCAAGAAGCTTCACACAGATAATGGGGGGAATACTTCAACAAAGAGTTCTTTAATTTCCATGGTATTATTCATCAGCACTCAGTCCCTCATACTCCACAACAGAATGGGATTGTAGAAATAAAGAACAAAACTTTGAAGGATATGGCTAACTACATGATGCACTCTTAAGATTTACCTCCCATATTTTGGGTAGAGGTAGTTAATTATATGAATTACATCTAAAATCGCACTTCACATTGTGCACTTGCACATATGACTCCTAAAGATGCTTGGACTGTACACAAGCTGGATGTGTCATCCTTTAGGATCTTTGGTAGTCATGTTTGGGCTTTTATTCTAAAGAAATAACGTAAGGCTTTGGATAGGAAGAGTAAGCCACTCATCTTTGTTGGCTATAGTGAGGACATGAAGGCTTATCGCTTACTGAATCTTGACACACATGATATTTTCTTTTGTACTCATGTTCAGTTTGATGAGTGTCTTTCTAATCCTCCTCCTTCTTCTCCTTCCTCTCCTTCTTTAGTTTCTCTAGATGACTCACATGACACCACTCTTGATATTTTGGATGTGGAGGACACTCCTGTAGTTGTTGATCCTCCTGTTGTTGTTGATACTCCTAATGTTGTTGCTCCTACTTCTCCTACCTTGCCTAGGTGGGCTCGTATTACACTTGAGGATGCAACACCTTTTATTCAGGATCTTCCTCCTTCTCATCGTCATTCTACCAGTACTGGACTAGTTGGTCAGGCAGTTTCAAGTGATCCATAGACTTTTTTAGAGGCTCATGGGATACAGGAGTGGGATGATGCTATGGTGGTAGAGTATTCTTCTTTGATGAAGAATTAGACTTGGGATCTTGTTCCTCTTCCCAAGGGGAGGAATTTGGTTCGTTGTAAGTGGGTTTACCGAACCAAGTATGTAGTAGATGGTTCTGTTGACAAGTACAAGGCTCATCTTGTAGCTAAGGGGTTTTCACAGGTTGAAGGTATTGACTACTTTGAGACCTTTGCTCCTGTGGCCAATATGGATTCTGTTCATATTGTACTTGCTCTTGCTGGATCACAAAGATGGTTTGTATTTCATATGGATGTGAAGAGTGCCTTCTTGCACGATGATTTGCAGGAAGAGATCTATATGGAGCAGCCCACTGGATTTTTCCAAGATCCTTCACTTGTTTATCACCTTAGGAAGTCTCTCTATGGCCTCAAGCAAGCACCTCGAGCTTGGTATGAGAAGATGGACTCTTTTCTTCTCTCTACTGGTTTTGTAGTCTGACCCTATTGTTTACATTTGGAGATATGGAGACCACATCACCATCCTTGTGTTGTATGTTGATGACTTGCTTCTCACTGGAAGCTCCCTTTCTCACATTTAGTCTATACAACAGTCTCTCTCTGCTCATTTTGAGATGGCAAACCTTGGACTTGCTCACTACTTTCTTGGATTTTAGGTCACTCAGACAGATTCTGGAATCTCACTATGTCAGTAGAAGTATACCTTAGATCTTCTTCAATGGTTTCGGATGGCTGACTGTAAGCCATCTCTGACACCTTTCCAGATGGGGGTTACTTTGACTTATTCTTGCACTTCACCATTGTGTGATGCTACTTTGTATTTCAAAAATAATGATAAATTTTAAATTCTATAACAATTAGAAGAGGAATTTTTACATGAAACCCAATGCCCTACCTCTGAAGGGATTGCCAAGACTAAAGCAGAAATTGTAGAGAATACCTAGCTAGGGTTCATTAGTGAAAAAGGAATTAGAAATTTGGCTATAAAAAACTCCACATATGATAAAATAATGAAGCTAGATGGTTTGTTACCTTTATACACAAAACTACAATTTGAGGGACCTAAATTATTTTTGGAACATATGGATATAGATACTCAAAGGTCATTACAGAAACTACAATATTCCTAGGAGGATATGCAATTTCAATAAGAAATAGCACAATAAACATCAAAGGAGATACTCCAAAAACTACAATAAAGTGTAGGAGATGTGCAAAAAATAGAAAGAAGAACATGATAGTCTAAGGATGAGAATCAACAACAAATGATAGGTGTGAGGGTGCAAACTGAGAATCAACAATCAAGGGATAAATTGAAGCTAGATGAAGAGGACAGTGTTGAGGAATGGGATTATTCAGTTGATTTGGATTAGATGTGCTTATAAGTACATTGATTAGATTTTTTAAGAAGAAAGTTGTTGTTGGTATGTCAACTCCAAGGGGAAGACCAAAAACAAGAGATGAAAGATCTAGAGAGACAACTAAACAAGTGGTTGATGGTTCTCAAAATATTTTATTAAGTAGGGGTAAGAACTCACCAAAATCAAAAAATAAATATGCTTTCTTAGAATATTAGGAATATAAATGCCCTAGCAAAGCAAAGGGTTTGATTATAATTTTTCCAAAAACAGAGACAACAAGCTTGTCTCTATTGTTGTTATTGTTCTTTGGTTATTTTTGTTTCTACAGTTTTTATTTAGATATGTTGTAGGGTTTTTGTAACTCTTGAGGAGTGTGTTTATTGTTTGTTGTTTTTTCTATTTTTCCAATATTAATTGCTTATCTTTTGTTAGTCTTATATATAAGCGTTGGGACCCTTTCAAAAACCCCTATGATTTACCATAATAAAAATATATGTAAGTTCCATGGATACTCACAAAATTTTGAAAGATTCAAAATTGGATCAAGTGGAAGTGTGTATTGAATTCATATTACTCAATAATTTTTCTTCTGAAAGGATTTTTCTTATAGAAATGAGGGATAAAATAATGTATGGTGGATCTTGGTTTAGGTGCAAAGATGCATTATATTTAATATCATAGAGTATTTTTTTTTTGTGGAGATAGAGGCTATTAAAAGGCTTTTGGTGTGAATTAGATTTTTTGGACTTCTTTATGTGCTCCTCAATAGGTATGTTTTGAAAAAATATCGGCAATACTCTAGGGAAATTCATCTATGAGGGACCAACTACTAAGAAGATAAGGCACGTTGTATACACTCAAATATGCATTGCTAGGGATATTTCAAAAGCTTTACGATAATACATTAGGACTAAATCTATTTTAAAAGAATAGGATCAACTAGTGGATTATGAAAAATATTGCGTTCTAATGTAGCAAATGTTATAAGACTAGACACAAGGCAAGATATTGCAAAATAAAAATTATGGAGAAAGGGATGTAAAATTTTGGGCATGAGACAAACTTCAATATGAAACAAGAAGATCAATCATAGTATAAAATGCATCAAATCAAGGATTTTCCACTCCTAAAAAGTAGCAAGAAACATGCCCTTTACATCATCAAATGGAAAGAGCTATTACAATTTACTCAACTCAACCATTAGAAGAAAAAATGACACAAGGTATGAGGAAGTTCAATGTGCAAGTTCAAATTCAAAAGGAGATAAATGTATGAAGGAAGATGGTGAGGTAATTTTTAAAGTGAATAAGGGTGAAGGATGTCAAGGTTAATCTAGGTAAAATCACCTTCATTTTTCTCAAGTAGCATAAAATCCTCTCATTGCAATAAACATGAAATTAGTTCAAAGTGTATTTTTTTCACTTTAGGGTTTCAAGAGCATCACAATAAAATAATGAATATGGAGGATATCCATGAAACTTTGGGGTTTCTAGGATAACATAAGAAAGTAATTACTATAGAGGATTGTCCTTGTACTTCAGGGTGTCTAGGATAACATAAAGAAGTAAGTTTTTATGAGGCTATTCCTTGCATTTTAGATTCTTTAGGACAACATAAAAATTTATAAGATAAACCTCATTATAAAAAATATATATGGAAAAATAGAAGAGATTGATAAAGATTAAAGTGTTGGTGGGAATGAAAAAAGGACAAGAAATTCATCATTGCATGAAAAAATAGAAAAAAATCAAATGGAGATTTGATTTGGGAAGCCAAATAAAAATATCATAGGTGCTAAAAATAATTGGGTTTAAGTACACTACTAAAAACAAAAACTGATGATGAAAAATGGTATCGTGGAATATTACGGGTATGAATAAGACCCCTAAAAAATAGTTATTAAGGAATTAATAGGTTGTTATAGTCCTAAGTTTATTTTAATACAAGAAACAAAATTAAGTATTAAGGAATGTAAGGATGCTTTTAAAAATATTTGGAAGATAGGGTATTGTCTGAAAATTCTTTTATGGGAGCTTCTAGAGGTATTGCAACAATATAGGATAAATGCAAATAGGATGGATAATTTTTAGAAGCAAAAGTAAATGGGTTGTTGGACTATTTTGTGGGAAAGAAGAAAATATTAATGTGGGGGTTGTAAATGTATATGCTCCAACTATAGTTATTCCTCATGAAATATGTTGGAAGGACCTTAGCATATTTTTTTTAAACACATTAATGAATAATAATTACAATCTATCTATCAAATGACATTAGCTCAACTGGTTAGATTCATCAATATTCAAGGAGGAGACCCAAGTTTAAATCTTGCCAAGTGATACATTGGATAATATCCAATATTTGTTGTAATACCACTGCATAGTGATGATGTAATACAACCGAGGCCTGATTCAATCCCATATAACCAATTCAAAAAATAATAACTACGATCTATCGATTCTTTGGGGTGACTTTAATACAATTCTATCTCCTTTGAAAAATAAGGGTGGTAATCCTAGGTGTCTAAATAAATGTAATATTTTGCTTCATTTGCCAATCCAAATGGCCTTTGCAATATTATTCCTTCAAGTTTTCAATATACATGGGATAATAGACACATTGGGAAAAATAATATACCAGAAATATTGGATAGATTCTTATTATCAAACACATGGTTTCAAACAAAGTATACAAGTTATTTTATTACAAGCAGGATAAAATAAAAAATCCATTATTTTGACCTATTATATACTCAATATGGTCATCCAAATCCATTTTTCTTCTAGTCTATGTGGCTTCATGATCCTGATTTCTTCCATATGGTAATATTATGGTGTGATGAAGCAAAATTTGAAGGATCATGCATGTACAGACTTGTTTGAAAGATTAAAAATCTAAAGTGGCAAATGAATATTTAAAATGCCAAATATTTTGGAAATATTTTTAAAAAGAATAAAATGAATCCAAGCTCAATAGTTTACAAGAGATAGTAGAAATCAATGGAATGGACTAAGATTCTTATGTGCAAGAAAAACAATTATTTTTTGTTATAATAGTGTATTGAACAAGGAGAAGTCATATTGGTTTCAAAAACCTAGAGGAAAATAGCTCAATAAAGGAGATAGAAATACCAAAATTTTTCATGCTATAGCAAAAATATTTTAATTCTTTTCACAGCATCAAAAATATTTTAACTTCAAATGGAAGAAATATTGGGGGAGAAGAAGATATCAGGAAGAAAAAATTAATTATTTCAAAAATATTTTTCAAATGTTAGGTAAGATAAGGAGGTGTTGGACTAAATTCCACCTAGTCTATGGATAGGCAGTGCACCCTAGATTCCATCCAACGGTTTAGATTGGATGACATAAGAGTTCTCTCAATTTCAACCTCCAAAAAAGGTTGCCTCCTTAGAGTGATTATAGATTTTTAGCTTAAAGGTAAAGGGAGAGGGTTAAGAGAAGATAAGGGTTTAGAGAAATGAAATAAGGATGGATAGGATATAGTGTAACAACATTGGATTTCACTATATAATAAGCTAACATAGTCAATTTACATGATACTTAACAGACCAACTTTGTTGTGACGTCCTTCACAACGACCCCAAAATTGGGGACCCACCTTAAATTTTGTGATTTTGGGAAATTTTTGTTTATCTGATTTTGCTCGCATCAAGGTCTTGGAAAATTTGCTTTCACTTTGGAATTGCTGACATATTTGCATTTTGAAGGTTTGAATATAGTTGCAATGCTTCAAAATTGAATATTTTGATTATTTGCATATTAATTGCATTATTTCAAATCAAATAATTTGATTAAAATCATTTTCAAAGGTTTAAATGAAATAATTTGATTAAAATCATTTTCAAAGGTTTAAATGATTAATTTTCATTTAAATAATTAAATTTTATTTTAGGGTTAACCCTAAAATTAGTGCAAAATTGAAATGAACATATCTTGAGGCAAAGAACTCCGTTTGATCTCATTCAAAACTTGGTAAAAAGATATGGATTTTCTCTTTCTAATGATACCAAACTTGCAAGATTCCAGATGTCAATTTCACCAAAAAAAATAGCGGGTTAATTTAGCAATATGAGAACTTTGAAATACTTTTGAAAAAAGGAAAGTTACGGGAAAGTAAAGTTTGGTTTTGTTTTGATATTATGATTATTGTTTCATTATGCAGGTAATACAAGGGCAAGGGTTTGAAGAAGATCGTTATAAAATCCGTTCCCGGTGATGAAACTGAATAACTAAACTTTTCAAATTATAAATAAATCATTGAGATTCATGAAAATGGTCGGACATTTGATGCAGAGAAGGAGAGGAACGATTGGAAGGAGCAAAGCTACACATTCGTTGGAGGAAAACAGAGAAGGCTATTTGCAGAACAATGGAAATTATTGTAAGATTTTATAAATTGTTTTAAGCATTTTGGATCCAGATTTGTGCACAGATTGTATTTGGAATTAATAAAGTGCTTATTGCAATTTCTTAATAGTTTGTATACCTTAGAAGATTGCATCAATTTATTTGATTTCACTGTGTAAATACTGGTGAACATTGGATTGGTTTTAGAATTCTGTAAATGGAAATTTGTTCTGTTGAATTTGTCCGAGACATTAGTTTAATTTCTAAAGCTTAAATATTTTATTATTTTATTTTCATTCTGAAAACTATATATTATAACTTAGTATAATTTTATAAAGTAAAATTATATGACTAAGTTATAATTAAATTTATAATTCGGATATTACATTAATTAATATTCGAATTAATAAATTTAAGAAGGGATAAATGAATATTCTATTCCTCACCTTAATTTCATAAGGTTGAGGAACTCGGATTGATATCTCTAAAATTCAATTTGGATTTGATTTACAATATAGTTCTATCTATTTCAGAAATCCAAATTTCAAACCAGAGATCACATTTACTCTTTTGAATATTTAATTTCATAAATATTTCAAAAGATAAATATTATAAGCAAATCTAATTTATAAACTTTATTTTATCATAAAATCCAAAGTTTATAGATTAGTTTCATATTAAGCCCTAAGATTTTATCATTGACAAGGTTTTGGAACCTTATAAATTGGGCAAGACATTATTTCATTTATTCACCTCTTTTGGGTTTGATTTATAATTTCATAAGGGAGTTTGAATAAATGATTGCTTTATCAAATAAACATTTGGGAAGTGAATTGATTATAAATCTATTATGTTCCAAAGGTTTATCAAGTTTATAAAATTTCATTTACTTTGATTTTTATTAAAGTTAAATTGAAATTTAATATAAAATGCTAGATTCTTTTTATGCTAATTTCATTTAAAGCATTTTGAGACATTAAATTGAAGAGAGGAAATAAAATTTGGTATACTTTAACCTAAGATCATAAAACGAATTTTATTTTGTTGAATTGATATCAAAGCATGTTATACATGATAAACTTGAAATCATTTACCTAATTCCAGGCCCCTTGTAAATAGTAGTTCACAAATCCAAGAGTTATTCAAGTACTCATTGATGTATATACATATGAAATGTTAGATATAACATAAGAACCTTGGAGATATATAATATTCTTTTCAAGAGAGAATCATAATTCTGAGTTTGTCGGGTGGCTTTGTGACTGGACAAAATCACACCTCAACAAATTGGCGCTAGAAGGAGGGCCTGATAAGCTTGGTATCTGATTTCATCATTTGCTCAATTTATTCTTTCAAAGTACATACTTGAAACTTGCCTCATTTTACTGATTTATTCTGACACAGTTCAAGTATTCTTTGCTAGTGAAGTCTAGATATAAGCTGGAGCCTAGACAAATAATCACTAGGTCTAAGTCCACAGGTGACACTATATTTCAAAAAATATCACCCACCAAGAGACATAGACGGAGCAAAACACAAACAGTAGTTTTGCCTAACATTTCTAACACAAGTCCCAGTACTATTGTTACTTCTCCATAGGTTAACATGGCTGCTCCACCCGTAGGAAACCTAGCATGGCTAGGTGCTCGAAGTAGTCCCTTAAACATTGTAGGAGTTGTACATGATATGCCCAAAAGCATAGAGAAGCATTTACCGAAGTACAAACATGATGGTGCTCGCATGGCCGAAGAGCACATTCAAGCATACACGGATGTTGTAACCCGATTGCAAATTGAACACGAAGACGTAGCATGTAGGTTATTTCCTCTGACCTTGGATGAAATAGCCTACGACTGGTATGTATCCCTACCTGCTGGTTCTATAACATCATGGGACATGTTGAAGAATGCATTTATTGCTCAGTTCAGATTAGCAGTGGATCCCGCTACTATTTATTTGCAATTTGTAGCTACTCGTCGAGGACCCAATGAACCTATAAGAGTATTTAATACTAGATTTCATAAGATGTATTCTCGACTGACTGCTCCCTATAACATTACAGAGGATGCTGCTATACAAATTTATTTTGGAGCCTTGGATTCATGGACCGCAATGTTCGTGAGGAGGACACCAAATCTAGCAACCTTGACAAGAACTTACACTGAAGCACTACTAGTTGAACAACAGATGATGCCATCAGGTGGTGGGACGTACCAAATGCCCATGATGGGATATCCAGGTATGTCCAATCAAATGCTTATGGGTAACAATACTTTAATGAATCAAACACCCATGATGAATGCTTTTCCATCAATGCCTAATCAAACACCTTTTGCTCCACCTAGTAATCCTATGCTTCTTGAAAGTCAATATGCTGCTCAGAAGATTTGCAATGAAACCCCACAAAATAATATGTTTGGAAACATGGCGTATAACCAAAATTGGAACCAAAGTTCAAATTTTCAGCAGCATAATCCAATGTTTCCTCAAAATGTTCAAAATTCACATATGTTACAGGGTAATCCAATATTGATGCAAAACATGATGAATCAAGGAAATTCAATGGGCACTAATCCATGGATCAATCCAAGTTCATTAGCCAACCAAAACTTGCCCAATATCACCACTCACATCAATACTTCGAAGGTGGCGACTTCTCAAGGCAATCCTAACCAAAATTGGTTAAATCCTCAATCAAGCCTGCCTAGTTCGAATACTCCTAGTTGGTTAAACCCAACTAATTCGAATGGGCCACCAAATCCAAATTTGAACCCATCATTCAATGACAATTCAGAGCCTAAAAAGATAGCGAAACTAGAAAAACTTTACCTAAAATTAAGTAATGATGTAGTTCAAATACAAAAATATGGAAACCAAAACACTCAATCCAATAGGTGATTCACTATGCAAAAGCCTAAACACTTTAATACAAGACCAAACAATGGGGGTGTTCCCACTCCAGTAGCTAATAATAGTGGAGCTTCAAGCTCGAACTCGAAAGCTACAGTTTGCAATCTTACTGAAGTTGTACTTGATAATTGGTGTAGGCTACATCATACTAACGAACATAATGAATTAGAATGTAACGAGTTTTCGTGTGTAACTAGTTGCATTCAACAGGGCCTAGACAAAATGGAATTGGTTCCAGATGAGGATGACAATGAAACAATTGAAAGGAAAGGTAAAAGTCAGGCATTCGTAATAGATGTATGTGAAAGAGGGGAAAATGAAGAAGAAGAAATAAGTGAACAAGAAGAAGAGTTGATTGAGGAAATTCACACATTGAAACAATATAAGAAACCAACTCACAATTATCACTTACGAAGCAGAGGTAAAACATACAACACTTCTTCTACTCCTCCTAAATATTTGAATATACCACCTGATGTTAGACCAAATAACAATCCTGCTCCCCCACCTTTGCCCGAAAAGCCAAAGGTGATGTCAAAAATAGTTCCAAAACTTCATAGCGAAGAATCCACAAACTATAATATCATAGAAGATTTGAAAAAGACAAAGGCTAGTATCAATTTGTACGATGCTTGTCAATTACCTGAACAGAGAACCCTTTTAATGCAAAATTTAGGATTTCAGGAAGCAAGAGAAGCTAACGAAGTTACCGAAGTTAAATATTTTTCCAAGAAAGAAAGAGATGAAGCATTGCCTTTTTTGCTAACAGTTCGTATTGCAGGAAAGAACGTGCACAATTGCATGGTGGATTCGGGCGCTTCAGGTAATGTGATGCCTTATTCGGTTTGTCAAAAGTTGGGACTCACTCCCACGAAAACAAATAAAATTGTGGTTCAATTGGATAAAACCAAAGTAAATGTGGTAGGCATGTTGAAGAATATCTTTATTCAAATTGCTTCCGAGCCTAGAGTTCAACAGTATATAGATATTCAAGTGGTGGATATATATGCTAAATATGGTTTGTTGCTGAGCAGGGATTGGAGCAGGAATTTGAATGGCTACTTTTCTACTGACTTCTCACACATGTGGCTACCATGGAAAGGTGTGGCCAATCAAATCAAGGTTGAAAGAGAGCCCAGATTGAAAGAACTCATCACGGATTATAATAGAGGGATGAACGAAATTCTGTACACAGAGACAGAACTGGGAACGTTCACGTTAGATGTGATCAAAAAGGCAAGTGACCCAGAGACATCAGGTATATCTAACAAATCACTTGCAAAAAATGATCTTGTCTGGCTGTTGAAATTTGATGGATCTAGGTCCAGACAAGGCAGTGGAGCGGGGGTGGAACTAATAAGCCCCAAAGGTAAGTCCTCATTCCATGCATACCGCTTGCAATTCCCATGTACATGTAATTCAGCGGAGTATGAGGCACTAGTTTGTGGTTTACAATTAGCTCTTAGTAAAGGAATAAAATGTCTAAAAGTGTTAGGTGATTCACAGCTAGTTGTAAAATAGGTTAAGGGTCAGTACTCTTGTAATGATAAAATATTAATACACTATCGCAATCGAGTACGAAGCTTAATTGACGAATTCATGGCCTTTAACATAGCACTAATTTCCCGAAAAGGCAATCGGGTAGCAGATTCTCTAGCAGTTGCCATAGGTACACTCAGTCCCATGGATGGTAAGAAATTCAAACAATTTACGATTGAGCTCATGCCCTGTCCGTCTGTACCTGACAATGTAAACAATTTCCAAGTTTTTGAAAATGACAGGCATATATTCAATTTTGTAACTAACTCTGGTGTGTTTGAAAACCAGGTGATCGATGAAGAGGAGAGATTGCAAGAAGATGTCAATGGGTGTGAAGAGTTGGCGAAGGTCAACAATATCCCTCAAGGCATGTTAGCATTGGAAAAACTCTTCGATCTAAGTTACAACAAAAATCGAGGTAACAAAACTACTCTATCACAACAAGCTTATGACTCTTATAACATTAGTGATTCAGATGAGTCACAAAACATTCTCATAAGCAAAGCCACTACATCAGAAGAAAAAGAAGGTATTATGCATACCTTAAGAGATTATAAAGATGTAATAGCTTGGAGTTATAAAGATCTTAAGACATACAATCCCAATGTTATAACTCACACCATCCCATTGAAACCTGATGCAAAACCATTTCGCCAAAAGCAAAGGCCAGTCAATCCTCTGCTAGAACCACTCATAGAAAAAGAGGTTAAAAAGCTATTAGATGCCAAAATTATTTTTCCCATCAGACATTCTACTTGGGTGGCCAACATAGTTTCTGTAAGGAAAAAGACAGGTGAGATCAGATTATGCATAGATTTCAGGAATTTGAACAAAGCATCCCAAAAAGATAATTACCCATTGCCTGCTATTGATAGTGTACTTCAAATGGTAAATGGGTCAGAAATGATGTCCTTTTTAGATGGTTATTCGGGATATAACCAGGTTTTGATTGATCCCAGGGATAGAATGAAAACAGCTTTTACGACTAAATGGGGAACTTTCGCTTACAAAAGAATGCCCTTTGGATTACTAAATGCAGGTGCTACTTTCCAGAGAGCTATGGATTTTGCCTTTCGAGACTTGATAGGTAAATGCATAGTAGTTTATGTGGATGACATCTCTATGTTTTCTAAGAACAGGAAAGATCACATTAGGGATTTGAGGAAAGTACTACAAAAATGCAGAGAACATGGGATTTCATTGAATCCAAAGAAGTGCATTTTCGGCTTAACGGAGGGAAAGCTCCTTGGACATGTAATATCAAAATATGGCATCTCCATCGATGAAGAAAGAATTCAGGCCATCCAGAAAATCCAATTACCAGGAAGTAAGAAAGAGTTAAGATCCTTCTTCGAAAAGATTAACTTCGTACGTAAATTCATCTCTGGTTTCGCTGAAATGGTTAAGCCATTAAACAACATGCTGAAGAAAGATGTTAATGTCACTTGGAAGCAAGAAGCAAAAGTTGCCTTCCATAATGTAAAATATGCAATCTCCATGGCTCCGGTATTGGTAAGCCCGGATTACAAAAAGGCATTTTACATATACTCTTTTGCTTCAGAACACTCATTCGCCAGCGTACTAACTCAGAAAAGCGAAGGTAACGTTGAAAATCCCATTGCTTTTACAAGTACGCCCTTCAAGGATGCTGAGGTGAGATTCTCCATTTTAGATAAGCAAATGTATGCCCTGTTCAAAATGGTAAAGAAATTTAGGCATTATTTGTTGCATAGTCGTATTTTCGCCATTGTAGCTGACCCTGCTGTCAAAACTATGTATTTGCAGAATGAATTGGGAGTTCAACGAGGAAAATGGATTTCTACGTTACAGGAATATGACTTGGAGATCCAACCCATGAAGATCGTATGAGGACAGGGGCTATCCAAAGCTTTGGCACAGATTGATCCACAGATCAGCTGCCACCAATACACGGTAGAAGACATTACGAACGATGACTGGTATAAAGATGTGGTGTATTTTCTACTAAATGGTAAAACCCCTCAAAACTTGAATGCACCTCAAAGAAGAGCCTTAAGATTAAAATGTGCTAACTTCATGATCAAAACAGGAGTTCTATACAAAAATAATCATGAAGGTATTTTTCTTAGATGCCTTAATCAAGAGGAGGCATCACAGGTAATGGGTGATTTTCATGGTAAATTTGGTACAGGTCATGGGTCTGCAAATGCAACTGCACACCAAATTTTAAGAGCAGACTATTATTGGCCTCATTTATTCAAAAATGTCCATGCTCACGTTCGTTCTTGCCATGTTTGTCAGGTTGCGGCTAATCGCGAGAGGAATGCAGCTATGCCTTTGCAGCCTGTGATTGAATCAAGACCATTCGCGCAATGGGGACTTGATTTCGTTGGAGAAATCAATCCAAATTCATCGGTGCAACACAAGTATATTTTGACAGCAACCGATTACTGTACCCGATGGTCCGAAGCCGTACCTACGAAAAACTGCACCACAGAAGTAGTGATCAAATTCTTAGAAGAAAACATCATCACCCGATTTGGCATGCCCAACGCTATTGTAAGTGATAATGGTTCCACTTTTTCATCCATTGAATTAGCAGAATGGGCCTATGACAACAAGGTGAGTTTGAAGTTCACCGTAAATCACTATCCACAAGGTAATGGTCTTGCCGAATCAACCAATAAAAATTTGTTGTTGGTTATAAAGAAATTGTTAGAACATAATCCAAGAGAATGGCATTCAAAACTCAAATTTACTTTGTGGGCTGACAGAATCAGAACTAAAGAATCTATAGGAACATCTCCTTACCATTTGGTTTATGGACAAGATCCGTTGTTTCCAACTAATCTTAAACTACAAACATTGCATTTCATGAATGATTATCTTGAAACAGATGACAAAGTGGAATCTAGGTTAGTACATCTTGTTAAGCTCGATGAGAAATGGGAAGAAGCTTTGCTTCACTTCAGTAAGCATCAAGATGTCGTAAAGCGTTGGTTTGACAAGCGTGCAACTATAAAAGCTTTTCGAATAGCTGACCTGGTTCTATTATGGGACAAAGCACATGAGAAAAAAGGAGACCACAAGAAATTTGACCATCTATGGATAGGCCCATATCAAATTGCAAAAATTCTGGGTGAGAATGCATTCAGATTGAAGACATTGAGTGGAGAGAACTTTGCACTTCCTGTGAATGGGCGTCACTTGAAGCACTACTTTCAAGCCTAAACGCAGGAAAAGGAGTATCACCTTTTTTTTTGTACATAATGTTTTGTCATGTTTTATGTTGATTTCGTGTGTTTGACAGATTTTGTGTAGATCAATTTTCGTTTACTGGTTTGTTGTGTTGCTTGTTATGTGATGTTGAGCCTAACGTCAGATGGATGCCACCAAGTCTTGCAAAAATTTTAGAGTCCAAAATTACTATGAGTTTGATGAGATCCTTGGAATGAGTAAGATGATATTACTTGATCTGAAAACTGACAAAACTTGGAAAAGTGAAAAACGAGGTGTTGGTTTGTATCCTTCGAATGAAAATTAAGACAAACAGGTATGAAATGTTAGAATTGTACTGCGAAAAGCTCCACAGATTTCACTAATATATAAAATATCATTTGAAACTTGGATGCAGGAAGTTATTAGTTTTGCAAATCATAAATCCATGTGCACCATGTTGTCATCCATTTCACTTTCATGTTATCATTGGTATTTCACAAAAATATTACTCATTCTAAATGTCCTAATTGGTTCATCAAAGTCATGTCACTTTAATCAGGGGCATTTGCAGTTCAAAAAAAAAAAGGCCAAAATTCATCTTCACATATCATTTCCAAAACATGAAAATGGCTTCAATCACTCAGCCATCTTCAGTATAACCTACAACCACCAAAAGAATTGTTGTCTCCTCTTGGGATCATAAAACTCACTAAAAAGATCTTGAGATTGGGGACCGATGTTGAAATTTTCCAGAATCATCACGGCTTACTTCACAAAACTAAAAACATTCTGGACAAAATGGTCAAAACCATACTTGGAAGAAAAGGTAAAGCGAAAAGGGAAGTCCTGTCAGTCCTATTATGCAACATAGTCCACCAAATTTTATCATAAACTCAATCTCTTAAAATTTGGTGTAAACTAGAGTAGTAAGGATAGGGTCAAATTCTCATCACACTTCGGTTGAGAATCCGATTCCCCAAAGCTCTATCATTGTAGTAAGGATAGGATTTAAATTCTCATCACACTTCGGTTGAGAATCCAATTCCCCAAAGCTTTGAATGCACTTGCATCAGATATGACACAAATCAAAGTCAGTAAACCAAGATCTTGGACTATGGGATTAACCTCCACCGGGGCTATAGATGCCTGACTGGCAGTGGAGTACCCAGAATTCATAAACTCAGGACTATGGGGTTAGCCTCCACCGGGGCTATAGATGCCTGACTGGCAGTGGAGTACGCTCAAGCGTGGCGACATGTCTTACGAGATCGATGTACGTTTCACAAGGACTGGCTAGCCTTATGTCTCTTCCATAACAGGTTCAATTATTTTGATTAGAATGGGAAACGAATCCACTTGATTGCACATAGATTCTAGTAAAAAGTAAGATCATACTTGAACTCTTGATCTGGTAAATGAACATGTACTCCTTGGTCCCAAGAGGTTTTGACATATCTTAGTGAGGTTGTTTGTTGTACTAAAGTATTTGAGTCTTTGTAAGGCATGCAGTTTACATCATGACATCAGGTTTGCTAAAGCTTTACACTCCATGTTCCATCTGCATTTCCCTTGATTAAAGCACAATGATGGGCATAGCCGAAACAAAGACACAGTTTAAAATGATCTTCATTCCACATCATGACTTACACAAAATCACTCTTCATTCTTGAAAGTGCAAAACTAATAATGAAGCGCATAATTGTTTCAAATGATTGGTAATGAATGCACCACACGCACCGAGTTAATTGCTAAATGATTCTGGTGTTTCATGCTATGTTTTGTGTGTTTTCATTATTTGGATATTCGCTAATACTTGCAATTCTAATATCGGGTTTGTAGTTCGTATTTTTTTTTCAAAGTCCAGGTTCTTGATTCTGAAATGTCCAGGGACATTTCCCAGCAGAGTCGCCAATGTTGTGACGTCCTTCACAACGACCCCAAAATTGGGGACCCACCTTAAATTTTGTGATTTTGGGAAATTTTTGTTTATCTGATTTTGCTCGCATCAAGGTCTTGGAAAATTTGCTTTCACTTTGGAATTGCTTGACATATTTGCATTTTGAAGGTTTGAATATAGTTGCAATGCTTCAAAATTGAATATTTTGATTATTTGCATATTAATTGCATTATTTCAAATCAAATAATTTGATTAAAATCATTTTCAAAGGTTTAAATGAAATAATTTGATTAAAATCATTTTCAAAGGTTTAAATGATTAATTTTCATTTAAATAATTAAATTTTATTTTAGGGTTAACCCTAAAATTAGTGCAAAATTGAAATGAACATATCTTGAGGCAAAGAACTCCGTTTGATCTCATTCAAAACTTGGTAAAAAGATATGGATTTTCTCTTTCTAATGATACCAAACTTGCAAGATTCCATGTCAATTTCACCAAAAAAAATAGCGGGTTAATTTAGCAATATGAGAACTTTGAAATACTTTTGAAAAAAGGAAAGTTACGGGAAAGTAAAGTTTGGTTTTGTTTTGATATTATGATTATTGTTTCATTATGCAGGTAATACAAGGGCAAGGGTTTGAAGAAGATCGTTATAAAATCCGTTCTCGGTGATGAAACTGAATAACTAAACTTTTCAAATTATAAATAAATCATTGAGATTCATGAAAATGGTCGGACATTTGATGCAGAGAAGGAGAGGAACGATTGGAAGGAGCAAAGCTACACATTCGTTGGAGGAAAACAGAGAAGGCTATTTGCGGAACAATGGAAATTATTGTAAGATTTTATAAATTGTTTTAAGCATTTTGGATCCAGATTTGTGCACAGATCGTATTTGGAATTAATAAAGTGCTTATTGCAATTTCTTAATAGTTTGTATACCTTAGAAGATTGCATCAATTTATTTGATTTCACTGTGTAAATATTGGTGAACATTGGATTGGTTTTAGAATTCTGTAAATGGAAATTTGTTCTATTGAATTTGTCCGAGACATTAGTTTAATTTCTAAAGCTTAAATCTTTTATTATTTTATTTTCATTCTGAAAACTATATATTATAACTTAGTATAATTTTATAAAGTAAAATTATATGACTAAGTTATAATTAAATTTATAATTCGGATATTACATTAATTAATATTCGAATTAATAAATTTAAGAAGGGATAAATGAATATTCTATTCCTCACCTTAATTTCATAAGGTTGAGGAACTCGGATTGATATCTCTAAAATTCAATTTGGATTTGATTTACAATATAGTTCTATCTATTTCAGAAATCCAAATTTCAAACCAGAGATCACATTTACTCTTTTGAATATTTAATTTCATAAATATTTCAAAAGATAAATATTATAAGCAAATCTAATTTATAAACTTTATTTTATCATAAAATCCAAAGTTTATAGATTAGTTTCATATTAAGCCCTAAGATTTTATCATTGACAAGGTTTTGGAACCTTATAAATTGGGCAAGACATTATTTCATTTATTCACCTCTTTTGGGTTTGATTTATAATTTCATAAGGGAGTTTGAATAAATGATTGCTTTATCAAATAAACATTTGGGAAGTGAATTGATTATAAATCTATTATGTT
Source organism: Wollemia nobilis (assembly GCA_028583015.1). Lineage (NCBI taxonomy): Eukaryota > Viridiplantae > Streptophyta > Pinopsida > Araucariales > Araucariaceae > Wollemia > Wollemia nobilis. Next base: position 3,558,659 of record JAQPPZ010016913.1, on the reverse strand, counting down.
CCAAAGGTTTATCAAGTTTATAAAATTTCATTTACTTTGATTTTTATTAAAGTTAAATTGAAATTTAATATAAAATGCTAGATTCTTTTTATGCTAATTTCATTTAAAGCATTTTGAGACATTAAATTGAAGAGAGGAAATAAAATTTGGTATACTTTAACCTAAGATCATAAAACAAATTTTATTTTGTTGAATTGATATCAAAGCATGTTATACATGATAAACTTGAAATCATTTACCTAATTCCAGGCCCCTTGTAAATAGTAGTTCACAAATCCAAGAGTTATTCAAGTACTCATTGATGTATATACATATGAAATGTTAGATATAACATAAGAACCTTGGAGATATATAATATTCTTTTCAAGAGAGAATCATAATTCTGAGTTTGTCGAGTGGCTTTGTGACTGGACAAAATCACACCTCAATAGAACCATTATCAAATGTAATTACAAATTTATTAATATTTAATTGTTTGCTCTAATAATTCCAAAGACTTAAACAAATACTAATTCAATAATTATCTAAATAGAAAAATTCACTTTAATAGAATAAACTAAACATTTAAGTGTAATAAAAATGACTTAAAGTAAATATGCATTCATAAAAACCTGCACTTACACAACAATGGAGGCCAAATAGCTATCACTTCATTAACTGGCAGTAATATTACACAACAAATATCTAGGCAAGGACTACAAAGCCAACCCTTCAATTGGGGGCATGACAGCTCATTTATAAGCTACATTTCATCTTGCATATGAGTTTGAATTTCTATGCAATCTACTCCATTGATCTACAATTGTCTTTTGTAAGTGGCTAAATCATTGTAATTTATTTACCAAAGTTATCATTTTTGTGCCATGGTGTTGTTAACTAGAATAGCTAAAAGGCACCATGGTGGTTGCAGGTTTGAAAAAGATGTTTCGTGGGTAGTTGCCTTGAAATTGGTCTCGTCATTTTACTCAGAGTTTCTTGGAATAAAATTGCAACTTGTGATCATGTTGATGACATCATTTCAAGATGGACTTTGGTTTTTTTGATCGCATTGTAGCCTATATATCATCCCTCTTCCTTGTTGAATCTATTTGTTTTTCTTTATTATGATCTAGGAGATTGTCATCACTGCATTTCATCAGTTTCTTGGTATGGCTCTCATAGTAGGTTCAAATATTCTTCAAACCAAACTCATTAGGCTTTCAAATTGTCTAATATTTTCTTGTAGTTTAGCTTGAGCCTACACGAAATATTTTGTTGCTTTCCTTGTACACTGAAGTTTAGATAGCCTGCAATTGGATAAGCCTTTAGGGCATATTGAAGGATTTTGTTCCAATTGTCCTTCCTCAATTGTTTTAGTGTTTCCTTGGAGAAGCAGGAGGCTCTAACTCATTTCTTTTTTCCAGTTGTTGTCATAGGTCCTAAAGCTATTCTATCAACACCTTATTTATCTCTTATATTTCTTGTACTTGCTGACAACTTGGGAGTTGCATAATCGTTCTTTTCCATTTTTTATTTTTATTTTGTAAGGAATTTTTACATTTTGCTCCTCTTTGGCCATTGTTTCTAAGTTTTTAAATTTTCTTTTGTAGTTGTTTGCATCTATCTCTTATCTAATCACCTTACAAATAGATGGTGCTAACATGGGCCTGTGCATTAAGTAGAGAGTATTTTAATGGTAACTGGGAGATATCTACTATTTGTGTTCCCATTTGATAATCATCAGGTATCATCTCATCTTTTTGTTTATTCACATTTGGTGTGGAAGTGACTCTTAGTTATCGATAGGTGGTTGGATCGATTGTAATAATTACCCTAGGGGGAGCATGTTATTATGCATGCCTAGGTGTTTTATTTCTCCATCATTCTTGAGCATTTTGGCTCATCTCCTTGAGCCTATTGATGGTAGTTGTGGATGGATGGTCAAGTGGTGGTAGTTTTGAAAATATGGACTACAATATGGTAAAGAGAAATGGAGGGATTTTGTGGATAATTGATGTGGTATTGCTTGCAAGGATCTATATTGGTGGAGTGTATGTGGCTAGGGGAATTTTGAATGTAGTGTTATCTTGGGTTATTGGCCCTTGTATAGAAATTTGTGGTGATGGAGAAAGGAAGGGGACATTGATAGGGATCAAAGGAATAGAAGTAGTAGTTAAGTTTAAATAAATCATACCTACCTCTGTTGCTTGAGATTGTTCTATATCTTCTCAAATATACCTCTATTTTGACTTCAAGGTGATTTTTGTACCTCCAATTCTACATTTTTGATGTTGGAGTACTTTCTTCTCTTTCTATGCCTTTTGATATTTTATGGGTGTTCTCAAATTGTTGGCCTTTATTGGTCAAATTACGCTTGTGTATTTCTTTGTTTAGTATTTCTATGAATCACTCTAAACACTAGTTATGCAACTTTCATTCAAGATAATTTTTTGGTTTAATAATTTTCCTTTTTAGCACTTTTGAAATGCAAAATTTTGCAAAAATGTTCATCTTATGGGCATCATATTGGTCATTGTGTAGTTATTACGATGGTTGAACTTTGTATTTGCTTTTCCTTGGTGGTTTTCTTTCATGTTTCATAATATTGTGTAGAAGATCCTGCATGTAAATTAGATTTTGGCTATTATAGTCCTTTGATGAATGAATGCATGATAATACAAAATTGATACTAGTTAATTCTAGTTTCAACCAATCAACTTGCAGTTATTTTCAAAATTATCATGGTTTATTTATTTTACGTATTTTTATGTACATATAATACAAAGGGTGGAAACACCCTACATGAAACATTTTAAATGGTGGTCATTTATTGACATCAAAAAAATTTGGTTGCTACCATATGATAGCTCATATTTGTTGCACTCGTGTTTGGCAATGATCCGATACGGTCTAACCAAAACAAATCAAATTTTTGGTGGTTTCTTAGCTTTGATTTTTCTTCATCCCATTGATAACAAGGTCATTGAATTGATAATCTTGAAGTTTCATTTTCTTGTCAAACCATCATTTTGTTGCGGTTGAATGTTTTGTATGATTTTTCTCTCTATTCCTCCAATAGTATCAATTGTGATATTTGAGATTTTTCCTCCAATAGTAATAGTAGTGATATTTGAGCTTCTATAACTTCCATATCATGGAACTCTACTTGGGCTATTAATTCCATTGTTGGCATCTCAATATACAATGTAAGAACAACCTCCTTACCATATACTAATGAATAGGGGGAAGTATTTAATGTTTTTTCACTGTAATTCAGTCCACCAATAATGCTTGGTCGAGTAAGAGATGTCAAATTATTTTGTTTTCACCAATAGTCCTCTTAATAATATTTAATATTTTTTATTGGTTGATTCGACCAACCCATTCCCCTATGGATAGTAATTGGATGATATCTTCAGACAAATACCATATTTGTAGGAAAAATTAATATTTTCTTCTCCTATGAAAGCAGACACATTATCAATTACCAACACATATAGGATGCCAAACCTCATTATTAATTTTCTAAGAACTTAATTACCATTTCTTGATTGATTAATTTTATGGCTATTGCTTCAACACAACAAAACAAGTGAAGTAATCAATTATTAAAATATATTTGTGGCCTACTGATGAATTTGGGTTTCTAGAATGAAGTCTAACCCCCACTAATTAAAAGGCTACTCTTCTATGATTGGTTGCAATGATAGCGATGTATTTTTGTTTCTTCCAATGAATCATTTAAACTTTTCACAAGCTTTTTCTACTTTGAATGAATCCATCAATATGGTGGGCCAATAGTATATAGCTCTAGGAACTTTGGTAGTTATTGTTTGTCCTGAGTAGTGTCCTCTAGAAAATTCTAAGTGAAACTCAATTAATACTTTATCCACTTGTTTTAACTTTATGCAACGAAGGAGAACTCCATCAAAATTCTTTTTATATAGTCTCTCTCATAACAAGATGTACTTCAAGACCTATAACCTATATATATGCCTTTGCAAGGCATTCAAATATTTAGGACACCTTTCCATTTGAAATATCTTATTAGTTTATCCACCCAATCGAGCTCTTTTAAGTGTTGCTCAATTTTGGGATTTCCTCCGACATTGTCTTCTATGCACATGTTACAGTATTGCTCTAAGGTGGTGGCCAATTATTGGCATAATGCTCTGCCTCTTACCAACTTGATATGGTGTATCTCTATGTCATATTCATGTATTTTTGTGACCCATCTAGTTGTTTTTTCTCCTTTTTCTCCCTAAATGATAAAATTTATAATTGTATCCCCGTGAGTGTGGTCTACCGGCAAGGACGCAACTTGCATTATCGGTGATGTGACCCGGGTTCAATCCCCATGGTGGATGTGTATAATAAGTATTACTCAAATAAAAAATTATAATTTTTTAATGCACTACATAGACTGTCTTGGTATAAGATAAGTAATGCCTAAACTTTTTAAGAGATTTCATGACACAAACACATATTTTTTGATAAAATTTAATTCTTTTGATAATCATGGAATTTCTAACTTAATAAAACACTAGTTGTTCCTCTTTATCATCATCCTTTTGATTTAGGACTATAGCATAGATGTCTTTAGACACATATACATATAATATGAAATCCTTGCTAAAATATGGGTTGATCAAGATCAGAGCTCTAGTGATTGCTTGTTTGATTTATTTAAATGACTTTTTCCTTTCACGAGTCCATTCAAAATTTACATTCTTCTTCAAGAGCTCTATCATGGGTTTGACAATATGCGCAAAGTCGAACATAAATTTTTGATAAAATTGATTTACCCAAAAACTTATTCCAGAGCTTTCTTCTAAGGGGGAGTGGAAGAGCTAAAATAGCTTGAGTCCTTTCTAAATTAATGGTAATTCCTTTTTTGGAGACAATGTATTCCAAGAGTTTCCCTTCATGCATAGAAAAAATCAATTTCTTTGGATTAAGTGATATACCAAATTTATGGCATTTCTAAAAATCCATATCCATATGCTCTATGTGTAGTTGCTTATTATGGAAGAAGAATGTCACGTCATACAAGTAAATCAGAATGATATTGTTGACCAATTCACCAAAATCAAAGTCCATTATGTGTTGAAAAGTAGCCCTGACATTGGACAATCCAGATGACATCCTTTGGTCCACAAGCGTCCTCCACTTGGTAGTGAATGTTGTTTTATGTTGATCTTCATCCTTGACCCATATTTTATTATACCCTAAAAAATTGTTTAGAATATAATCTTTTTGCCCCTACTAATGTTTGTAGAATCTAATCAATTTGGGGCAACGGATAATGATCTTTCAATGATACCTTGTTTAAATTCTAGAATTCAATGCAAAGGTAGATATCTCCATTCTTTTTTCTTGTTGGCACTAAGTTGGAAACCCATGTAGAATGTTTAATAAGATATGTAATTTTGGCATTCAATAATTTAAGGAGATCGTGTTTCATTATCGCTTCTATTTTAGGGTTAAGTGACCTTTTATTTTGCCTAAATGGCTTGGCTTCATGTGTTAGCTCAATAGTATGTTGAATTATCTCCTTGTCATAAACCCAAAGGTCATCATAGCTCCATGTTATTATGTCTTGGTACTATTTGCATAGTGACTTGAATTGATCTACCTCCTTTGCAAAGCAATAAATTATAACTTTTATATTTTTACTTGATTCAATTTCCACCTCTCTATAATATTGTTCTTCTACTTTCATCCTATGCCCTTTATTTCTATCATTATTGTCAAACAAGCTCTGTAGAGTAATTAATCCTTTTACGATTCTATTATTCTTCAATTGAATAATTTCTTCTTAGTTAACTTCTTATAGTATTTCTTCTTTTTGAGCCAAGTAGAATGCCTCTCTTATCAAGAAATCAATGATTTATCGATCATTTTCAAATACTTGCTAGAATATATCCTTGTTTGGGACTGTTGGTCTAAAAACCATATTTACTTTATTCCTTCTTTGACCATATTATGCAATAGGTGTGTAACTTGCTCCTTGAGAAGCAAGTGTGTTAGGTAACTCATTCTACTCTCAAGGAATGGCTTTTATATTTAATGCTTCAAAGCCTTCCATTATATCTCATACCTTATTTTAGTTTGATTTTAAGTAATGATGTTTACTATTACACTTCTCTAATTGTTGGAAATATTGAGTTGTCATTGATGTCAAAGGTGCATGATAGTCAAGGCAAAAATATTACCCATGGTTTTCATGAATAGCAAGCAATGGAAAAAATTCAAAAGCAAGGTATATCTCCAAAGTATTTTTCTAAGAGAAGGATTAATAATATTTAAATGTCAAATTTAAATATTATGAATAAGGACAAGGTTTAAAAGGTTTTATTATAATTGCTTGAAAAATATTTAAATACCACAAGGGGAGGCAAAGGTTTAAAGATAAAGTTTTATTTCCAAGGGCCAAAGGTTCAAAGTTAATAATATTTAAATATTTTAGATTTAAAATATTATAATAAAAAGAAGACTTAAAAATAAAGAGTGCCAAAATTTATTAGAAATTCAAAAATCAAAAAATAAAATATGAGCGTCGACATCATTGTGAAAGGAGGCAATATGCATATAAATAATGCACTAAACATTGGTTTGAAAAAAGTGGATGAGCGTGCGTTCGAAGATAGTTCATTGTGGTGAGTGCAAACGACAATAAATAAGGAGGAGAAGTGTATCCCATTGATGTCATCCATAGTGGTAGCCCAAGTGGTGGTTTGACTTGTGCCAAGTCACTATGAGGAAGGTGTGAGGTTCGAAACTCACTGGCATTAATTTTAATGTTTTTTATTTCCTTGGAGAGTGTGATGAAGGAGACAAATTCGTAGTGTTGCATCTTTTGTTTCAACCAGATGGCTAGCCTAGTTGGTCGCTAAGCTAGCACTAAAGTACTAGGGGCAGGAAGATCATAGGGTTGAATTTAGGCAGGTTCTGTTTTGCTTGGCAGAGTGAAAAATATTTTGGACAAAGGAGTGCTTCAAATATTTTGTGCTACATTGTGGTTACTACCTATTGTTGTTGCTCCACAACGTACCCCAAAATTGGGGACCCACCTTTTTTGCATGTTTTCCAAGAAGACCGAAGTGGCCCATATGCTAAAGATCAAAGAAAAAGCAAAACACCGCAAGGAGGAAAAAGTGTCGCGATATCGCGACATGTTGCATTGTCGCGGCCAAAAGAGAAAAAGTGTCGCGATATCGCGACATGTTGCATTGTCGCGGCCAAAAGAGAAAAAGTGTCGCGATATCGCGACATGTTGCATTGTCGCGGCCAAAAGAGAAAAAGTGTCGCGATATCGCGACATGTTGCATTGTCACGGCCAAAAGAGAAAAAGTGTCGCGATATCGCGACATGTTGCATTGTCGCGGCCAAAAGAGAAAAAGTGTCACGATATCGCGACATGTTGCATTGTCACGGCCAAAAGAGAAAAAGTGTCACGATATCGCGACATGTTGCATTTTCGCGGCCAAAAAAGAAAAGTGTCGCGATATCGCGACATGTTGCATTTTCGCGACCAAAGAAGAAAAGAAAAAAAGTGTCGTGATATCGCGACATGTTGCATTTTCATGGCAAAGAAAGAAAAGTGTCGCGATATCGCGACATGTTGCATTTTCGCGACCAAAAAAGAAAGAAAAGAAAAGTGTCGCGATATCATGACATGTTGCATTTTCGTGACTAAACGAGAAAAGAAAGAAGAGAAAAGTGTCGCGATATCGCGACATGTTGCATTTTCGTGATTCAAAAGGGGTAGGCAAGCAGAGAAACAAGAAGTGTCGCGATATCGCGACATGTCCGATTTTCGCCAAGGAAAGAGAGCAGTTGATAGTGAATAATAGTGACGTGGACATAAGGACAAAATCCAATGAATAAGACAAAACGTTACATAAGGAATCTTTAATGATTTGAAATCATTTAAGATGGTCGTTACACACGGAAGGAAACAGACGCAAGCCCATGTGGAGAAAATGAAACGAAGGGCCACAAAATAGAAACGAAAAGTCTTTTTGGAAATCAAAACACATGCATGCACAAGGGAAGGTGAAACGAACAACCATTGGAAAATGAAACGAAAAGCTTCCTGAAAAGTTTTAAATACGCCATTCAAAGAGGCCAAGGAGGTTGGAAACTATTGCGAGCAGAGTTGCAGATTTGAAGGCAAGAGGGCCATTCTGGACCTGTTTGGGCTGTTTTTCTTCCATTGACTGGTTTGGGAAAACCAGAAATTTTTGTTATTGTAAAATGACAAATTTTTAATACAGAAAGTTTCAGAAAGTTGCATCTTATGGACAAGAAAGGAGTCATTTTCTGCATGCAAGATTAAATGTCTATTTTTCCCCTTTTCAGATTTTAGGCTTGTAAATGGAGTTTATGCAAGTTTTCTTGGTTGCTTCATGCGAATGTTTAAATCTGAAAACCTCATTTAAAACCCTAGGAGCCAGCACTTAGCTTATCCGGATTGTGCTTGTTTTGCAGGTCCAATAGGTTAGGTTGCATGCATGAAAACCTCACATCTTCGGTTTTGTCGAAATAGGATAGCATCATACTGAATGCATTTTATTTTTAGTTTTCTGCATTTCATTTTCATTTTTCTGCATTTTATTTTCCAAAAATTTTAACTTTTTTTTAATTTTCAGGCATTAAAATAAACATTTAAAAAATTTCAAAATCCAAAAATAATTTCACCATTGCGTAGGTTATACTTCAGACTTCCAATACGCACTTTGAAATTTCATTTTCGGAGTTGTTTAGTATTTTTAAAAATTCATCGAAGTTGTTGTTTTATTACAGATTTTAAAAAATCCGAAAATAGAAAATTTCCATTTTAAGGTCAAATTTCATTTTTTCAGTTTCATGTTTGCACTCATGAGCCTATGATGACATTCCCTTCATGAAAATTCCAATTTCATTGAAGGAGTTATGTTTTATGGCATTTCACAAATTTCCATTTTTTGAGCCTAAAATTGCCCTCTCTTCATAAAAATTCTAATTTTACGAAAGAGGGGTAATTTGAGCACCACATTGCATGGTCATATGAGGGCCAACTCACATTTGCTTTATTTTGGTTCAATGAACAATCACTAAAGTTTCATGGTAAAATAAACCAACATTGCCCCTTGTTTACAGTTACTTGCAATCACTAAGGTGTTCCAAGCATTTAAATTGAATATCTTTATTTGAGATTACTAATACACATATGCAAATGCTAATATAGCGGAGACCTTGGAGAAGTTGTTTGTTTAACTTCTTTGCAAGAGGGGATTTGGAACCCAAATCCTAAGGAAGAGTGTACTTTCACAATTGGGTGAAAATACCACTCAACATTTTGGCGCTAGAAGGAGGGCCTGAATTGGTTTATTTCAGATTGATTTAAATGCTATAGGGATTTAAATTTTGAATATTTCATGCCCTATTGATTATTATCTTTAGCCCTCTTTTAACAATACAACCTTGTAGTGTTAAAAGGAGGACATGAATTGCTATGCATTGTTCTAACGCTTTTGATTGTTCATACAGGAATAATGTGTTTTGATTTGATTTTGAAAAATTTTGGTCTTGACTAACGAGGTTGTCTCCATGCAATTACTTTCATTTGATTTTAATGGATACATCTCTTGGTTGATGCTAACATGATTATTCATACGTTACATGTTTGATATTTGCTAGTCATTTCCTTTGAGTTTCACTAATGGCAACATCCGAGGAGCAAATTGTATCCCTAAGAGAAGAAATGATGTCCCTAAGAGAAACGATGGTATCTGCATTAGGAAAGTATTATGAATGTCATTCTACCTTTGGAACACCTTATCAAATTCATGAAATGTTATTGGAGTTTCTACGACTTTTTAATCAAGAGGTGGCATCGGGATACCTACAAAATCTACATATCTATAAGTTCACATTATGTCAATTTCAAATATTTTGTGAGCCTATTGCTTGTAGGTTCTTCCCATACATTGTGGGTGATAGATCATTCTCGTGGTATTGCCATCTACCCATGGAGGTTAAGACTTCTTGGAGCCAATTAGAAGCAGCCTATCTTTATCACTTTGGTAATCAAGTTGACTTGGATAGGTTGCAAAATCAATTCACCTCTATGTGTAAAGAGCCTAATGAGTCCATGAGTCAATTCAGTGTGAGGTTTCGTGAATTGTACTCTCAAATGTGGGAAAGTTTGGGTACATCGGAAGAGGAAGCTATTGAAGTATACTTGAGAGCCATACCCCCCACACTTGCTACACTCATTAAGGAAAACTTGGATGACTTGTCTCTAGAGATGATCTATGAGATCTTTGAAAAGGTAGAACAAGTTTTGGAAGAAGAAAAGGCACAACATGCTCCCACGAAAGATTGTTCTTTTGGGGTTAGTGATACCAACCTACATCAACCATTGAATATAGCACCCTCCAATCCAACAATACCTAAGGTGAATGATCAAGGGGACGAATTTGAGTGTCCAAATGTTACAACCACCTTAGATGTAGTCCAAGAGGAGGTGCAAGTTACCAATCCAACATCCACTAATGAGGATCATGCGGAGATGATTTCATTCATAGAGATACATGATTATTCAGATAATGGTGTCATAAATTCAACTCTACTTGAGATATGTGATAGGACAGAAATGGCCATAGAGTTGAATGAAGTGGTTGAAAGTGAAATCGGAAGAAAATCAATAAATGAATTTGAAGATATGATAGAATTTCACCACTTGTTCTTGGAAGATACACTCGATGAGATGATTGAAACTAATGATCAAGAAATTCTTCACCCTCCAAATTGTGATGAAGCAAAATCATGGGTTACTAATTTGGACTATGATAGCCTTACAAATTTGAATTCAAGAAATAACCCACTGTTTGAAATAATTGAACCATCTAAGGAAGGTGAAGGTGAATTTGATGAGATACAATTTGATGAATCAGAAGATGTTGAAGAAATAGTCGAGCATCATAACTTAATTTTGGAAGATGATCGCCATGATTCTCGAAAGAAATTGAATGAATATGCTCACTCTAAACCTCCTCATGAACCCTTTGTGTCAATTGATATGCAGGATAACATAATCGCCTACTTAAAGGAAGATATTACAACTCCTGTACAATTTGAGGATGTTTTGGAAGAGGGTTTCAAATCTCATCAAAATTTGGAAGATTATAATGATCCTACTACCAAGGACAAAGAAGAAAAAGAATTGATGAATGAATCAAAATATCATGCCACAAACATCATGGAATGTCATTCCACGAATTTGGATGACAATTTTTACAATGGTTGGGGGAGATATGATAATGTATTATTTTCTCACACCCCTATAGATGAAACTCCTATTTCACTTGATATGCAAGATGTTGAAACTTCTATCTCACATGAAGAGATGCCATGGATGGTGAATAAGGAATTGGAACCAAATGACAAAGAGATTGATCAATTGGAAGCAACTCAAATGAGTGATCATCAAGATAGATTACTTGACATACACTTTGACCAACAAGATTTGAGGGTTGAAAAAGATGGACATGTTTTCAATTGGGTGTCATATTTTGGTATGTTTGATGAACAGGTAATAAATGAAGAAATTGTGATTTCTCACCAAGTGTTGGTAAATAAAAATGTGCAAAAGGTAGAATCTAAACTTTTGTGTTCAAGTATCCAAGCTATAGGTGAAGAGTTGAACGACCATGTTTTGAATTTGAATGATGTTTATGATGAAATGCCATTGAAGGTGAATGAAGAACAAGGATTAATTTCTAACCACACCTTTGATAACATTATTTTAATGAATGAAAAAGAAGTTGATGCACTTAAATTGCTAAATCAAATTCATCAACAATTAATTCTTGAACCTAGGATAAAAACTTTTAATGATTCCCATTTAGTAAATATCCTAGATGCTTGCAAATGTTTGCAGAAATTTGATTGGCCGACAAACATGGAAAATGAATTGGCTTTAAAATGTTTAGAAATAGGCTCTTACTTACAAATTTTCATTTTGGATAAAGAAAGCCTACTTCTAAATCATGAATGAAATGATGAAACTTATACTTTAAAGAATAGACAAGATAAAATTGAATACCAATCATTGTCTAATCAATTTGATTTGAATCTCACCTATGGTGTTGGTAATGGAACTAAATCAAATTGGTATGGTGAGCGTGGCAAGTTGAAATTTGTTGCATTGCTTGGTTTGATCTTGTTTTTATTGGATTCCTACAAAACTTGGCATGCATATTGTGTCATATGTCTTTTGAAATGTTCTAATCATGTTTGGGATCCGGGAAAGTGATAGTCCAAGCTTTGCATCATCTTGTACCATATTGTACATTTGTATATATATTTTTTGGTTTGTGATGTTGGGTTTGCATTTCAGTTTTGGTTTTAAGTTTTGTGTGTTGGTCCTTTGGACATTTTTGGTTTGTTTTGAAAAAAAAAAAGAAAGCGAGATGTCAACTTATGTCCTTATGAATGTTGACTAAGACTAGGAGAATATGAAACATCGAAATTGTATTGTAGAAAGCTCCACGAGTATCGCAAACACATTAAAGAATATCATTTGAAACTTGTGATACATGAAAGTTGTCAATTTTACAAGTTATGGCAAAGTATGTGGTATACTCCATCTACCCATTTCCAAATGTGCAGATGCATTCATACCATCTCATGTCACATTCCATTGCATATCCTCCATATCTATTTCAAATACAATCATTGAAAAGCATGTCAGACCCTCTTAGGGTCATTACATAATATATATTAAGTAAGGATCTTAAGGTTGGGAACTGATGCCGCACTATCTTGAATCAGACACGTTCGCACATATTAAAGAGGATCTTGAGCAAAATGGTCAAAACCATACTTGGAAGAAAAGGTGAGGCGAAAGGAGTATTTCGTGTCTGTCCCATCATGCAAAACATAGTCCATGAAATAGTGGTTTTCACCACTCCACCTCCATAACATCACTTGGATTGAAAGGATCGTACTACATGTCCCTCATAAGGATGAGTAGTCATCCCTAAGATTCAAGGAAGCCATTACTACTCCACCTCCATAACATCACTTGGATTGAAAGGATCGTACTACATGTCCCTTACAAGGATGAGTAGTCATCCCTAAGATTCAAGGAAGCCATTACTACTCCACCTCCATAACATCACTTGGATTGAAAGGATCGTACTACATGTCCCTTGCAAGGATGAGTAGTCATCCCTAAGATTCAAGGAATCCATCATTAATCCACCTCCATCACATCATTTGAGTTGGAAGGATCGTACTACGTGTCCCTCACAAGGATGGGTAGTCATCCCTAAAATTCAAGAAAGCCAAAGCCAAAGCCTGGACTATGGGGCTGATCTCCACCGGGGCTATAGACGCCTGACTGGCAGTGGAGTATGCTCATGCATGGCAACATGTCTTGTCTAAAAGCAAGACCACTGACTGCTCACACGGATAGGCTAGCCTGGCAGTTCATCCATAATAGGTTAGATCATTTTGTTCAAGATGAGGTAATGAACTCCAAATAAGAGTAGTAAGGATAGGGTTAAATTCTCATCTCGCTTAGGTTGGGAATCCTATTCCCCAAAGCTCTGATTTCACTTAGACCTGCACATGGGTTCAATATGGTAGTGACACATAACCAACTTTGGGATTTAGTATATGAATTCAATTCATGCAATATTTGGTCCTAAGAGGGTTTGATAGTTTTAATATGTTTGGTCATGATACTAGAAAGTTTGAGCCTTTGCAAAGCAGGTGTCACTACCATAGTTCATTATGCTATACATTCGATCTTGCATAGACCCTCCATGATTCATTATAGGAATGGATAGAAGGGGAACTATTTAACGATAGGGAATGAAGCACTATTGCACACATTGAGCGGATGCTTAATAATTCTAATGCTTCATGTATTTCTGGTCTATTTACATTCTTTGGATATTTGCTAACGCTTGTATTTGAGTTGTAGGTTTTCAGGTTGGGTTCTCACCGAAATGCTCAGGAGCATTTCCCAGCAGAGTCGCCATTTGTTGTGGCTGCTCCACAACGTACCCCAAAATTGGGGACCCACCTTTTTGCATGTTTTCCAAGAAGACCGAAGTGGCCCATATGCTAAAGATCAAAGAAAAAGCAAAACACCGCAAGGAAGAAAAAGTGTCACGATATCGTGACATGTTGCATTGTCACGGCAAAAGAGAAAAAGTGTCGCGATATCGCGACATGTTGCATTGTCACGGCCAAAAGAGAAAAAGTGTCGCGATATCGCGACATGTTGCATTGTCACGGCCAAAAGAGAAAAAGTGTCGCGATATCGCGACATGTTGCATTGTCGCGGCCAAAAGAGAAAAAGTGTCGCGATATCGCGACATGTTGCATTGTCACGGCCAAAAGAGAAAAAGTGTCGCGATATCGTGACATGTTGCATTGTCGTGGCCAAAAGAAGAAAAGTGTCGCGATATCGCGACATGTTGCATTTTCAGGCCAAAAGAGAAAAGTGTCGCGATATCGCGACATGTTGCATTTTCGCAAAAGAGAAAAGTGTCGCGATATCGCGACATGTTGCATTTTCGCAAAAAGTGTCGGATATCGCGACATGTTGCATTTTCGTGGCCAAAAAAAAAAGTGTCACGATATCGCGACATGTTGCATTTCAAAAGAGAAAAGTGTCGGATATCGCGACATGTTGCATTTTCGAAAAGTGTGGATATCGCGACATGTTGATTTTCGGATTAAAAGGAGAAGAGAGAAAGGCAAGAAGTGTCGCGATATCGCGACATGTCCGATTTTCGCCAAGGGAACAGAGCAATTGATAGTGCGTCTGATAATAGTGACGTGGACATAAGGACAAAATCCAATGAATAAGACAAAACGTTACATAAGGAATCTTTAATGATTTGAAATCATTTAAGATGGTCGTTACACACGGAAGGAAACGGACGCAAGCCCATGTGGAGAAAATGGAAATTAGGAGAAACGGGAAAGAAGGGCCACAAAATAGAAACGAAAAGTCTTTTTGGAAATCAAAACACATGCATGCACAAGGGAAGGTGAAACGAACAACCATTGGAAGATGAAACGAAAAGCTTCCTAAAAATTTTAAATACGCCATTCAAAGAGGCCGAAGGGGTTGGAAACTGCTACGAGCATAGTTGCAGATTTGAAGGCAAGAGGGCCATTCTGGACCTGTTTGGGCTGGTTTTCTTCCATGGACTGGTTTGGGAAAACCAAAAATTTTGTTATTGTAAAATGACAAATTTTTAATACAGAAAGTTTCAGAAAGTTGCATCTTATGGACAAGAAAGGAGGAGTCATTTTCTGCATGCAAGATTAAATGTCTATTTTTCCCCTTTTCAGATTTTAGGCTTGTAAATGGAGTTTATGCAAGTTTTCTTGGTTGCTTCATGCGAATGTTTAAATCTGAAAACCTCATTTAAAACCCTAGGAGCCAGCACTTAGCTTATCCGGATTGTGCTTGTTTTGCAAGTCCAATAGGTTAGGTTGCATGCATGAAAACCTCACATCTTCGGTTTTGTCGAAATAGGATAGCATCATACTGAATGCATTTTATTTTCAGTTTTCTGCATTTCATTTTCATTTTTCTGCATTTTATTTTCCAGAAATTTTAACTTTTTTTAAATCTTCAGGCATTAAAATAAACATTTAAAAAATTTCAAAATCCAAAAATAATTTCACCATTGCGTAGGTTATACTTCAGACTTCCAATACGCACTTTGAAATTTCATTTTCGGAGTTGTTTAGTATTTTTAAAAATTCATCGAAGTTGTTGTTTTATTACAGATTTTAAAAAATCCGAAAATAGAAAATTTCCATTTTAAGGTCAAATTTCATTTTTTTCAGTTTTGTTTTACACTCATGAGCCTATGATGACATTCCCTTCATGAAAATTCCAATTTCATTGAAGGAGTTATGTTTTATGGCATTTCACAAATTTCCATTTTTTGAGCCTAAAATTGCCCTCTCTTCATAAAAATTCTGATTTTACGAAAGAGGGGTAATTTGAGCACCACATTGAAGGTCATATGAGGGCCAACTCACATTTGCTTTATTTTGGTTCAATGAACAATCACTAAAGTTTCATGGTAAAATAAACCAACATTGCCCCTTGTTTACAGTTACTTGCAATCACTAAGGTGTTCCAAGCATTTAAATTGAATATCTTTATTTGAGATTACTAATACACATATGCAAATGCTAATATAGCGGAGACCTTGGAGAAGTTGTTTGTTTAACTTCTTTGCAAGAGGGGATTTGGAACCCAAATCCTAAGGAAGAGTGTACTTTCACAATTGGGTGAAAATACCACTCAACACTACTCACTGTGGTAGTCTAGCTGGTTACCAAGCCTTGGCTTGGGTACTGCGTTGGCAGAGGTCATGGTTTTGATTCTCCTTTTGCTTGTGTGGCTTGTTGGTTGAGGTATGGCCACAAAAAATTTGATTTAAATTTTTTATGAAAGGATATAGTTTGTTGGCCTTGTGTTGATTAAAATAAGGACAAAAATTTGTGAGAGGAGGAGATAGTCACTAGTTAGTTGTTGATTAAACAAAGGGAAATTTTTATTTTTTATTTTATCTAAGAAAAGGAGTTATAATATGTATAAAGGACTAGTTGAAAGTGTAATTTTTGGCATGTGAAAAATTAGATACAAGGTGGTTTTGGTATTGTTTGAAAAGTGTGATTATTTCATGTTAGAAAAGAGGATATAAGGTGTATTATGGATTATTTAAAATTTGTAACATTGCATATTTTAAAAGGAGATATAAGGTATTATTTTAAAGCTTTATTATGCACATTTTTGGGAAGGTTAATGTGGATGATTTGAAAAGGAGATTTGCTAACCAGTTCTTGAAGTGGCACTAGAAAAGAAAATTATTTTGTTAAGATAGGTTTTGAAGGCACATCATCATCAAGTCAGTTTTAGAAGTATGGTGATTTAACTCCTTCTCTAGGTGGTTTTTGGTTGAAAAAAATATATTGAGTTGTCATATGTTTGGAGGCATAAGGATTGATTGTTTGAGCATTGCTTGGATTAAAATTTGGAAAGATCATAGATCATATTTATGAGCAAACCTATGCATTGGTTATGTTTGAAATTGGAAACAAATTGATGAAACTTATAGATCATTTTTTAGAGTAAACTTGTGCATTGGTTTTGAGCTATATTGGAAATGAAAGTGCAAGATTTATAGATCAGTTTAGTGAAATAAAATTTGTGCATCTTCATGATTGACTTTGTGAGTAGATAAAAAGAACATACTTGTGTATTATTCATGATTGATTTTGTGAGTAGATGAGAATGACTTGTGCATTGTGATTGGTTTTGAAGTAAGGTGTAACTCAACAATAACCAAGTCAGTTATCAAGTGTTATACTAGAGCTACCTTTAGAATGCAATAAATGTGAGACATGTGAAAGCGACAGATTTAATAAATTTGAAGAACATATTGAGCATTTGTTAGTGCATATTATTCTCTATATGTTGAAGAGGTTAAACAAATTCTGGGTGGAATATGTCTAAACTACTTTAGTTGAAGAAAGCACATTGAATATTAGATAAAGCACTTGATGACATCATTATGCAAGGTTTGGGAATAGATGAACATTATTTGTATACAAGATATGAGCAAGTTTGAGCAAGATCTGTGAGCAGATTTGAGCAGGTTTTGATGAGCAGATTTGAGCAAGCCTTGTGTATAGGCTTGGAGTAGATTTGAGTAGAGTTGAGAGTAGGTTTTTGTGAGCAAGCCTTGTGTGTAGGTTTGGAGAAGATTGAGCAAGTTTGGTGAGAATATTTTAGCAAGCCTTATGTGTATACTTGGAGCAGATTTGAGCAAGTTTTGGTGAGCAAATTTGAGCAAGCTTTGTGTGTAGGCTTGGAGCATATTTGAGTAGGTTTTGGTGAGCATATTTGAGCAAGCCTTGTGTGTAGGCTTGGAGAATATTTGAGTAGGTTTTGATGAGTAGATTTGAGCAAGCCTTATGTGTAGGCTTGAAGTAAATTTGAGTATATTTGAGAGCAGGTCTTGGAGCAAGTTTGAGCAAGCCTTGTATAGGCTTGGAGTAGGTTTGAGCAAGCCTTGTGTAAAGTTTTGTAGTATATTAGAGCAGATGGTATTAAGTTATATTGTGGATAGAGATCCATGAACTAGAGCAAAGGGGATTGAGGTCTCTTGTAGATAGAGGTCCATGAACCAGAACAAAGGAGTATTGAGGTCTCATGTGGATAGAGGTCCATGAACTTGACCATAGGGGATTGGTGTCTCCTTTGGGTTGGTGCCCATAAACATTATAATAGGGAATTGATTCCTAAGAGATTTGTTGAGAAAATATGTAAGAATTTTTTTCTCCATGGATGTATCCCACATTGGGTGAACCACGTTAAATGTGTGTCTCTTATGTGTGTGATAATTTATGCATTGTTTCATTATTACAATTGATGATATTGGACAATATTGCTTTGGAAATAAAAGTAAAAAGTTATATCTTATATTTTTCACCCCCCCTCTTAGTATAATATTTTGTTCTTAAATTGGTATTAGAGAGGTTTCCTTTGTGAAAGTGTAATAGCTTGAAGGAATATCTTACAAGAACACACATGGCACATCAGGAAGAGTTTTCATCAAGTAGGGTATCATTATTTGATGGGACTAACTATGCTTTCTTGAGTATGGATGAGCTACATGGGATGCTCACAACCTTTAAGATGAGGATATAAAAAGATCAAACATCAAAAAGAGAGGTATATTTCAAAGCTTCAAAGGAGGCAAAGAATAAAGAACCAGAATCAAGTAAAGAATCAAGTAGTGGAGAAGAGACTAACTTTGAGAGAAGAAATAAGAAGGATCCAAGAAAACACAAATGTTTTAGTTGTGGTAACATTGGTCACTATGCAACTAATTATCCACAAGATAAAAATAGTAGCAGTGAAGAAGAGGCTAACTTTGTGAGAAGAAATAAGAAGGATCTAAGAAAAAACAAATATTTTATGTGTGGTAACATTGGTCACTATGCAGCTAATTATCTAGAAGATGGGAATAGTAGCAGTGAAGAAGAAAAATAATACAAGAAGAAGAAAGAAATAATATTTTATCATGAAAATAAAAATAGACACAGTCAAGGCAAGCAAGAGAATGAAGATGCTCCTATTGTCAAAAACCAATAATAAGAGAATGAAGATGCTCCTATTATTAAAGACCAAAAAGAAAAGAATGAAGATGCTCCTTTTGTCAAAGACCAAGAAGAAGAGAAAGAATATGCTCTTGTGATTAAAGACCTAAAAAAAGAGAAATATTTAAAAAAGGAAGAGGAAGCCACAGTTGATATGGAAAAGGAATTTGTTGTTGATCTTGAAGAGTTGAAAAAGGAGAACTTAATTTTGAAGGCTCAAGTACAAGAGGATGAGAAAACAAAGGTAAAGCTTCTACAAGATCTCATAGACTTAAACATTAAAGTTGAAGAGGTAAGGAAAGTTAAAGAAGGTATGATTGAATGTGAAATACTGGAACATGAGGTTTCTCAGGGTTATGCATAAGCACGAAATATCATAAATTGGCTCTATTTAGGATTTTTAAAATTTTGAAAAGGCTAATTTTGGATCCTTTCACTGGAGCCCATTCGCCCAAAAATTACGAGGTGGAATTTTTTTTGGGGTAAATTCACCTTTCGTTGAAAATAATTAAAAAAAAATTATTTTAATTCGCCGACCTCAAATTATAAATGATTTTGATTTTTCCACCCAATTCACCTTCAAATTATGTAAGGTTTGGGAATAGATGAACATTGTTTATATACAAGATATGAGAAGTTTTGAGCAGGATTTGTCAGCATATTTAAGTAGGTTTTGATGAGTAGATTTGAGCAAGCCTTGTATATAGGCTTGGAGCAGATTTGAGTAATGTTCATTAATAACATATATAGCAATTTCCACTACTGCTCACAGATGTATATAGGCTTGGAGAAGATTTGTGGGCATTGGATGGTGAGAGGGAAAACTCAGATGAAGCGGACTGCTCAAGAATTGGACTGCTAAAGAAATCCTACGAGCTCTCCTTCCTCTGGGATGCTCAAGTTGGGTAACATAAAATCCACCAGTGCCAGGTTGTTTATCTCCAATTTTTTTGAGATTTCCCACTCTTTTAAAGAAAGCCTAAGAACTCTCCATCCTCTACGACCCTCAAGTTAGGCTCCATAATTTTGCCAGTGCCAGGCAACCGTATTTCTCGAAAATAATCTTGTGGAAAAATGTGGTATTGCGAGGCTTGCAGGACAAGTGTTTGACAGAATGCTTAAAAGAACTAGGGACGTCATCCCTTCCTTCACACTATGTTTAGTTTGAGAGAACTAGGGTCGTCGTCCCTTCCTTCATGCCCAGCACTATTCTATGGCCATTTCCACTACTGCTCGCACCCGGCCTGGACCACCATTCCATTGAGGGATTGCTTATCCATTCTCGTTTCCTGAGGGTTTGCTACCCAGAATCGTTGTTGGCTCACAATTAGGATATCCAGTTGCCGCTCGCTCAGAACACAGACATATTTCTCAGTTGCCTACCTATTTCCATCGTGGATGATTGCAATATTCAATTTAGAAATCTACCAACATATCCTGAAGTCTAAGTCTTTTTTTTCTCCCATATCATTTTTCATTTTGATTTACAGGCATTTGTCTTTCTGGACAAAATGTGGACAAGTGTTTGACAGAATACCTGATAGAAAGGTGTTTTCAATGGGTAAAGATGAAACGATATGTGGATTAACAAGATGAGGCTCTTGAGCAAGGTAGGTCCATGTTCATTTTATCAAGGCAGGATTGATGTCTGATTCTTGGGGAGTGGGAGCCCAGTTATTACCTTGTGAGAAATAGTCGACAAAAGTCTCTCTTGGAAATAAACTTGTGGATAAGTCTATGAATTGTGGTGAGGTGGAGTATGCAGGACAAGTGTTTGATAGAAATCCTGAAAGAAATGTGGGAGCAGATGAGACAATGTCATGTAAATTCCAAAAGCATCGAGGAGATGAGACAATGTCATGTCAATTCCAAAAGCACTGAGGATGCTCGTCAGAGATTTGGATGTGAAATCTTAGGTGGAGGTTTCTATGGTCCATGAACAATTAATTAAAAGTGGAGCTTGGTTGGATACACTTTTTGGGAAATCATCTTACAACAATGTCTCACAAGCAGGGTTCTCCAACAAAATACAGGGTTCTCAACACAATACAGTGTAGAATTTAGAGCTGGGTATGATTGTGTTCTTGTCCCCCCTTCAGCTAATAATGAGAGTAGAACTGTTACAGTACACTCATGGAGCAGCTCATCCTATGGTTGTACACTTGATGCAGCTATCAACCTAGGCAATAGTGGGGGGTCTACAATCATGGATGACAAGTTTGTTGGTGTTACTTTTCAGTAAGTTGAACATGCAATAGTGGATTTTTTTTGTAGTTATGGATGGACAGAATGGGATGAGAGAGGGGTATGATAAAAATTGGATTTGAATCCAAAGTAGTAGAATTTTTTCAACAGATACTAATATAGCCAGCAAAATCCAAACTGACTGCCAGCTCAAGTGGCATTCCAGACTGTGCATGTTAGTATCCACTGAGAAGGGGACAAAAGATTTCGTTATCTGATCTTTTTTTTCTTAGACTCCTTTGCAGATTTTTTGTTTGAATCAGGCTCCATTTTTACAGAGTCGGGGTTGAGGAGATCTAACAGGTGCTAAGGATTTAAAATTAGAAATCCTGCATTTTGGTTTAAAAAAGCTTCAGATGCGTAGATTCAGGTGAGGGGAAGTAGCAAAAACAACAGGGATTAACTGGAGGAAATACCAAGCCCAGGAACTGTTAAGGATTACAAGGATCGGGAGTGATTGAGGGTAGGGTTAGCATGATGGAGGATATGGCAGAATTGGTGGACTATTCCCCAGATCCAATGAAAGACGTACCTATTTTCCCTGCAGAAGATTTTTTGATAGCTAAGTGGAAGTCACAGAGGGAGAATGGCCATTTAATTGAATCTAACTTTAGTCAGGGATCAAAAAGTAACTCAAATGAGGACCGTTTTCTAGATGGGACAGAGAACCTCTCTCAGCTGTACGATGGTGATTCAGGCTTTATGGCAGTCCGATCTTGGGAGGTCTCCTCGAAGAAAAGCTCCCAGGACATAGGTGATGGTAAGTTCGACCCTTTTCTAGATATCGGCCTCTTGGAAGGGATCATGGCAGGAAAAAAATGTCCAGGTAGGGAAAATGAGGAGGAACCACTAATTACAAACAAATTAAACAATACCAATAAAAGGCAAAAAAAGTGTGTTAAGACTAAAAAGGAGAAAGTAAATTTGGTTCTAGGCGAGGATATACTGCTGGACAGGGTTCTGGAAATGGAAGGAAAAACTCTAACAGGACGATTCTATGGAAGATTATACTCGAAAAAAACTCTAGCTCAGTGGGTAGAAAGGGAATGGAGTCCAGCAATAGGATACTCTCCAAGTTTCTATATTCTGGTAAGAGGATGGTTAGCTTTTTCATTCAGATCAAAAGAGGATGCAGATAAAATATTGCAGAGAAGATGGTTTTGGGACTCATATGCTCTGTCTTTAAAATGGTGGTCCCCTTGTTTTGACCCAAGAAGTGAGTCCAAATCAATTCAGCCTATATGGGTCAAGTTACCAGGTTTACCATTGGAGTTGTGGACATGTAGGATATTGAAGGAAATAGGTAATCAGCTAGGATCATGTGTGGACATTGATCAAGGGTGCCTGAGTGGCTCCTCTCGAACTATTGCAAGGATACTAGTGGAGCTGGACCTTCGGGAAGGTCTCCCGGAGACAATTGAGATCGAAATTGGGAAGTGGCATTATGACCAAATTCTTGATTATGTGAAGATACCTTTACGTTGTGCTAGATGTCATGTCTATGGTCATTTAGTAGCAGAATGTGGACTAAAATTCACAGAAAGGGAGGGGGGAAGAGTTTTAAAGAAAATCACAACCCTGGAGGGAGAGTGGATGGTTTAGACAATCACTTGGAGGGATTCAATAGTAGACTTTTAGGTCGGATTCAAACTCCTGTAGATGAAAATGGTGGTCAAGAGAATGGTATAAGCAATGTTGAAGATGATCCCCATCTCTCCAATGCTCAGAACAAAGGAGATAGAAGAGACTCAATCTTAGATCAAAGGGAGGAAACACATGTTCAGGCAAACACAAGGGAGGCAAATACCTCATTGAGACCACAGGTGGCAACCCAATTACACAGCAGTTCTCCCAGTTTTATAAATTATAACTCTGAGTTAAGAACAAACCTTGTTGAAGAGCTATTACCCCCTTCCAGGACAGGTCTACGGGGTCTGATAAACAAAAGGTTTCTGCAAAGAGAAGTGGTATCTGGAAAGAAGATATGAATATCCAACATCCTAGTAATAAGGGGCCTCTCAGCATTCCAATATTTTCTTCATTAACAAAGTCCACATCTCTACTTTCATCTTCTTCTGAAGGCAGAGAGTCTTTAAAGGGGTCTCACAATTATTTTCTCAGATCACACAAATCAGCAGCTTTCTTTGAGAAGGGAGAAATTGCAGGAGGACTTAGCTTGGATGTGGTTAACTCACAAGCCTTAGGGAGGAAATCAAACATTCAACTGGCAAAGGATCAAGCTTTGAGGGAAGTAAATACAGGGAAACAAAAATCAATAATAGGGGCACTTAGAGCAGGCAAAACCCCAGAACCAGTTAAATAATGTTAATCCTCTCTCAAAATATTCGGGGTCTGGGCAGCGCCTCAAAAAATACTGCACTAAGGAGGTTAATGCAACTTCATCTTCCAGATATTCTATTTCTTCAAGAGACTATGGGAGTGGGTGTGAAAGTGGAAAGCATTCTCCACACCCTTATAAAGGACTGGGAATTCCTCTCTTTGGACTCCGAGGGCAGATCAGGTGGCCTTGTTCTGGGGTGGAAGAAGAGGAATTTCAGGTTTATAAAATCTGCTTTTCTTACATCAGGAATAGGAGTGGAGCTCTTCTCTATGGAATTGGGGAAATATTTTGTGTTGGTAAACATTTATGGCCCTTATGAAAATAAAATTCATTACTGGGATACCCTATTTGCCAATAACTTTCTGCAGCATGGGAATCTTATCCTAGGGGGTGATCTAAATTTCACTCTGAATAGAGCTGAGATATGGGGGACAACAACAAGAAGTGACCCACAAGCTAGGTTTTTTAAACATAAATTTGAAATGGCAGACTTGGTTGATGTAGAACCAATCAAAATTACTCCTACATGGAGCAACAATAGAGCAGGTGAGGATTATGTGGCAAAAATATTGGATCGTTTCTATGTCTCCGATTCCCTGCTGATGGATGGGGAGAAAATCAGAACCTGGGTGGACCCTTGTGGCATCTCAGACCATTTCCCTATTTTGCTCCAAATAGGCAACCCGGATAGGAAACCTCCAAGCCCTTTCAAATTCAATTCAACTTGGCTGCAGGACAAAGATTTTCAGAATCTGGTTAAAGAAGAATGGAACTCTTATGATGAAAACTTGGGAAGTTCAGCCTGCTCTCAAATGACAAAAATCCTGAAGAAAGTTAAAATGGTTGTTTCTAAATGGGCTCATAACAAGTATAGGCAGCAAATGCAGGAACTCCTTCTATTAGAACAACAGATTGCTGTTTTTTATGAGAGAGTGAATGAGGTCGGTCTTTCAGAGGATTCCAAATCGGCCATCAGAGCATTGGAAGGAAAAAAGAGTAATATCTTGCTTGCTCAAGAAGCCCAATGGAGGCTTAAGAGTAGAGCTCTTTGGCTGGAATTAGGGGACGAAAACACCAAATTCTTTCAAAATTATGCAAATCACAGGAAAAATATTAACACCATCTGGGAATTGCCCAATGGAGAGGGGTCAAAAGCTAGGTCCTTCAAAGACCTCGCAGCTCTTGGCATAAAACATTTCAAGTCCTTGTTTAAAGATCCCAAAAGAGTAAACTTGGCTGAGATCTTAAAACATACAACCTTCTTTCCAAGTTTTGCTGACGAGGCTACTAATGAAATGATTCTTGAGAAAGTGTCATTGGAGGAATTAAAAGAAGTGCTTTCATCCTTTCAAAAGGACAAAAGTCCTGGGCCTGATGGTTGGGGGTTGAATTCTTCTTGGGTTTCTTTGACTTAATTGGGGAAGACCTGATTAGAGTTATTGAAGAAACTAAAGCTTCAGGGAAGATCCCATTGGATTTCAACTCAACCTTCATCGCTTTGATTCCAAAGAAGGACTCTCCAACTTCTTTCGATGACTTCAGACCTATTTCCTTGTGCAACTACCTCTATAAAATTATTGCCAAAATTATTGCCTTGAGGTTAAAAAGAGTTTTTTTCGATTCCATCTCCAGCGAGCAATTCGGGTTTCTAAATGGGAGGCAAATCCATGACGCTGTAGGAGTGGCCCAAGAAGGGCTGCATACTATAAAAACAAAAAGACTTCCTGCTATAGTCGTAAAACTGGATCTTTCCAAAGCTTTTGACAGGGTTAATTGGTTGTATCTCGAGGATCATGCTTCTTCACATTGGGTTCAACCTCCGAGTTGTTAATTGGATCATGGGATGTGTGACCTCTGTCTCCTTCGTTGTTCTTATAAATGGTTCTGCTTCTAATTTCTTTTCCTCTGAGCGTGGCATTAGGCAAGGTTGTCCCTTATCTCCCTTTTTATTTCTTTTGGTGGCTGAAGGTTTGAGCAGGGCAATCAAAGAAGCTAAGAGAACAGGGCAGTTTAAAGGAATTCAAATGAGTACATCTTTCTCTCTAACACATCTCTTATTTGTTGATGATATTATTTTGTTTAGTGTTGGTTCTTTTAGGGACATAAGCAAGCTTAATGATATTCTAAGGAGCTATTGCCTTGCCACTGGTATGGAAATCAATATGGGAAAGTCTACAATGTCATGTTTTGGCCTGGAGGAAGAGGAGGAAATTTTTTTTCAGAGAATTCTTTCTTTTCCCAAGACTGATTTCCAATCAGGAATAAAATATCTGGGATTTTGTTTGAAGCCAAATAACTATGGCATAAGAGATTGGGATTGGCTGGTGGGAAAGATAGACAAAAGGATTTCTATGTGGTGTAATAGGTGGTTATCAATAGGAGGCAGATTAACTCTTGTAAAATCAGTCCTGGAGGCAATCCCTGTCTACTGGTATGGCATGGCTTTCATCCCAGTAGGGGTTCTTGAAAAAATCAGAAAAAGGTGCTTCAAATTTCTGTGGAATGGAAAAAGGGACAAAGCAGCCATTGTTTTAGCCAAATGGAAATCAATAGCAAAGCCAAAGGACGAAGGAGGTTGGGGTATTAAAAATATCCATCTTTTTGGTAAAGCACTGGCTGCAAAAAGCTTATGGAGGCTGCTTACTCAAGAAAACCTATGGAGCAAAGTCATCAAGGCAAAATATATCGAACCTCTTTCTATGGAAGAGTGGATAAGGAAACTCGACAAGTCCATCGAAAAGGTGTCCAACTTTTGGAAAGCTGCTATTCAGGCCTTTCCACTTCTGGGAAATTGGTTGGCTTGGAATATTGGAAATGGTGAAAAAGTGAGAATTGGGGAAGATCCTTGGGTTGGTTGTGGCAATGAGCATAGACTTACTGAGGACCTCTTACTTTCTCTCCACAATGCAGGTTTTTATACTCTTTCTCAGGTGGCAGACCAAGACACTACTACCATATGGCAGCAAGGTTGGATGAGTGTGCAACATCCGGGTCTTGAAGGCAGGAAGGCTGAGTCATGGCAAGCTTATGTGAAGGCACTTCTCATCAGTCATACTAGGATCAGACCAACAGTGGATGATGAGCTGGTTTGGACAAAAAATACTAAGAGGGGTGTTTATACTGCTAGGATGGGATATAAGGACTTGTTTGCTCATGATAGGCAGGGGGACAATATTTGGTGGTGGAAAGCGATTTGGAAGGTTAAGACGCCTTTAAAAACCAAAATTTTCTTATGGTTGGCCCTCAATAACATAATTTTAACTTGGGATGTTTTAATGAAGAGGGGGTTTCAAGGTCCTGGAAGGTGTACACTCTGTCATAAGGAGCTTGAAACTATCAACCATTTATTGGTTGGCTGTGTTTTCACAAAGTATGTATGGAAGGAGATTGAGGTGATTACTGGGAGCACAGGTACTTGGCAAGGAGACACATTGGAACATTGTTTGCAGCAGTGGTTTGATTCTAAAGATCTGAAGTCCTACAGGGCCCTCCCTTTCGCGGTGGCATGGGGAGTTTGGCTTGCAAGAAACTCAGATATTTTCCAAGCCTCCTCTCAACCTGCCTTTCAAATTGCTACTCAGATCCGTTCTTTCATTGCTGATATTGTGAAACCTATTGTGCAAAAAGGCCCAAGAAAAATGAAAGCTGCCAATGTCAACAAAACAGCTCCCTGGGGTTTTTTTGATGGTGCTTGTCAAGGCACCCCTCTTATGTGTGGGGCAGGGGGAATCCTCTTTCTTAAGGATTCTCATTTCATTCAGTTTAAGGCTGGCCTAGGAGGGGGCACAAATAATTATGCCGAATTAATTGCTTTGAAGCTACTCTTGAAAATTGCTCTGGACCACCATGTTCAACAGCTCCAAGTTTTAGGAGACTCCTTGTTGGTCATCAATTGGATGAAGAAAATGTTCAGAATGGAGAACTTAACTTTGCAGCCAATTTTTCAACAGGTAAACATTTTGGCAGATGTCGTAAACCCCATATCCTATACTCATATCTACAGAGAACTCAACTTTGGGGCGGATGCTTTGTCAAAGGAAGGTCTGTAGCTGGCGCAAGGAAGATGGGAGCTGGTGGAAATAAAGGATGGTGTGACTATCCAAGAGACAACGATTTCTTTGCTCGATAATTAAAAAAAAAAATCCGGGAGGTTGTTTCTCGAACGCTTTTCCTTTCCTTTCTGGTTTTCTCTTGTAGACAAAGTAGTTGAGCATTATAGACACCTTTGTGTAGAGGTCTTATGGGAAATTTTTAACTCTTAGCCCTTCCTTGATGGTACGAAGAAAATTTAGGTGGGGACAACCTGTGTGTTCCTGCCTGGTTATTCCAGCTTGCCTTGGGCAACTTCACAATGTAATTTTCTTTTTCTGGTGAAATAGAAATTATGATTTTTTTTCGGGGAAAAAAAAAAAAACATATATAGCAATAGTAAGCAAGTGCATAAATCATCACACACAATTGAGACACAATATTTAATGTGGTTCTCCCAATTTGGGGTAGTCCACAAGATATTCTCCTTATAACATTTCATAAAGAAATAGGGATCCTTATCCCAATACAAATGACTACTTTGATCTACTCAAAGCTAGGTTGTCCTAATCTGCTCAGGTGGGCTCCACTGATCTGCTCAGATAGGCTCTCCACTTATCTACTCAGCTAGGCTATCCATTGATATGCTCAGATAGGCTATCCACTAATCTACTCAGCTAGGATCTCCACTGATATGCTCATCTAAGCTATCCATTGACCTGCTCAGCTAGGCTATCCACTGATCTACTCAGCTAGGCTATCCACTAATATGTTCAGCTAGGTAACTGGTGTTGATGTGTTTTCTATTTTTGTCCTATCTCTTTTACTGCTCAAAAATCTGCATCAATGCCTTCTCACAAGGCTCAAACAATCCTTCTCAAATGTTGTCTCAAATCTATTATCAAAGCCTTCACAAAAGTCTCATAAAAATCATGCTCAAATTTTGTCCCAATTCTGTCCCAAATCTATCCACAAATCTATCCCAAAAGCCTTCTCAAAGGCTCAACCAATCATGCACAAAATTTGTCTCAAATCTATCCATAAATTATGTCCCAAAAGCCTTCCCAAAGGCTCAACCAATCATGCACAAAAGCTATCTCAAATCTATCCAGAAATTTTATCCCAAAAACCTTCCCAAAGGCTCAACCAATGACTCTCAAGTAGCACTCAAATCTCAACCACAAATCAATGAAGGCAAGGCTCAATGATGAACTCAACAATGGATAACAAATTAATGATGAAAATACTCAACAATGTGCTCAATAATGA
This sequence comes from Wollemia nobilis, assembly GCA_028583015.1. NCBI lineage: Eukaryota > Viridiplantae > Streptophyta > Pinopsida > Araucariales > Araucariaceae > Wollemia > Wollemia nobilis. Next base: position 3,529,597 of record JAQPPZ010016913.1, on the reverse strand, counting down.
ATGGCAATGTACTCTTCAATGGATGACAACAATGATCCACAATTATCTCAACAATGTATGACAAATGATCTCTCAAATGGATGACAACAATGCTCAACAAGGTACTCTCAAATGGATGACAAATGATATCTCAAATGGAAACCTCTCCAAGCAATAACAATGAGAACTTCAACCAACCAAGGACAATATCCACAAGTTATAGCAATAGGTTCTCAATAATATCTTCCTCATGCAATGTCAATAAGCTCTCAATAAACAAACATAACTCCCTCAAGAAAAGAGCTCTCAAATCTCGTTTCATCAAGGACATGGATTCTCTGTCAAGACAGTTTTTGTGGTCTGGCAAACTTGATCAATCTAAATGGAGTTTGGTTAGATGGGATTCCATTTGTAGGCCAGTTCAAGAGGGAGGCCTTGGGTTGCGACAGGCAACTCTTTCTAGGCAGGCTTTGGCTGCAAAACTTTATTGTAGATGGTGTACCTCTCAAGATCAGATTTGGGCTAAAATATTATCTTATAAATACTTGAGAGGTATTTCTGAGGCAGATATCCCTAGATCCAGTTTGGTTGGGAAAGGTTCTGTTATCTGGGACACTCTAAAAAGAGGAGCTAATTTAATTAAGCGAGGGTTTGTTCCGGATTTGCAATCGGGGATCGGATGTTCTTTTTTGGGAGGATTCTTGGGATGGCCACCCTCCTATCTTGACTCAATATCCCAGGTTACATTCCCTAAGCATTTGTTTCTTGGAAGCAGGTTGGTCTCATGTGGAGGACTTTAAAAAAATCCAGTATTTTGGAAATATGGAGATTTACAAATGGAAAGATCTGCAGGAATGGCCCCAAGGGGGATTGGCCGAGGATAGAGAGGTGCTTTCTCTAATTCTTGCAAGGAGGTATTGTTCTTCATTGAGGGATAAAGACATTCTGGCTTGGAACCCTAATCCCAAGGGAACCTACTCTGTAGCCTATGGTTATCAAGTTCTTGATAAGCAAAAGTTTGGGAGTCTCCCTATCACATGGTGGAAAAAGGTGTGGAATAGATTTGCTTGGCCGAAATGTAACTTTTTTCTTTGGCTGGTAGCTCGTAATAAATGCCTCACTTGGGATAACTTGAGGAAGAGGGGATTTCAAGGTCCCTCTTTATGTGTCCTTTGTGGTAAGAATGAGGATGACTCTTCTCATTTATTTTTCCAATGCTCCCTTGCCAGAGACATTTGGCACTGTTGGTGGAGTTCCTGGAACCATCCTTGTTTTCATGTGCTCTCCCTAGTGGAGTTTTGGAGTAGTTTGGGCAGACCTCCGACCAAGGCCCCCTTCCTCCAAGTGGCTTGGAATTTGGGCCCTTCTTGCATCATCTGGCAGATTTGGCTCGAACGAAATCGGCGCATTTTTGAGGGAAGTCATTTGGTTGTTCAACAGATCTGGCAAAGGATCCTATGTATGGTTCAAGAAACTATCCATAGTAAATGTGATGTGGACCCTCATTTGGAATCTAGGGAGGAGAAGGTATGACAGGCCCTTGGTTTGTTTAGGGTTGGTGTGAATTCTTCTAGCCCTAGTAGGATTCCTCAGCTTAGCAAGAAGGTTAGGAGAGAGGGTAGATGGAGACTGCCCCCTAGAGGAGTTTTAAAAATTAATACTGATGGGTCATCCGGGGGCAATCCTGGACATGCTGGAATTGGTGGTGTTGGGAGAGATTCTGTTGGCATGGTCAGTTTTTTCTTTTCCATTTATAAAGGTGTTCACTCCAACAATTTTATGGAAGCTCTGGCGATACTTAAGGCCTTGCAAAGGGGTTTTTCTCTTGGCTGGTGCAGGATTCTTTGCGAGTCTGACTCTCAAATTTTGGTTAATATTTTAAACAACAAAAGAGTGGAGGATGTTAATTGGCAGTTGGCCTCTGTGACCATTCAGATTCTCATAATGAGTGAAGAGTTTGAATTTATATCCTTTGTGCACATTCCAAAGGAATGGAATGGGGTTGCTGATTACCTGGCCAAAAGGGCTTCTGAGCTATTGGATACTCAGAGTATTGATAACTAGGAGAGTCTCCCATCTAGGGACTCTCAACACCTATGGGAGTTGATCCATAAGGATGTTCAGACTTAATGTGGTTTGTTTTTTTTGGTTTTATTTGGGAGTTGACCTTGTCTGGTGATTTAGCTTGTCTTGTTGCTTATTTGAGTCCTGGGTGGGGGCTCAGCTATACTTTGTAATCCAGAATTTTTATCAATAAATTTTTACCCCTTTATTTTAAAAAAAAAAAAAAAGAGCTCTCAAATAGCCAACAATGATCTCCTCAAATGAAAGACAAATGTATCCACAAGTGACTAGCAAATGATCTCCTCAATGGTCTCAAATAGTGGCAATGGACTCAAAAAGTAACCAACAATAATCTCCTCAAAGCAATAGCAAAAACCTCCTCAATAATGGCAATACTCTCAATGAACCCCACTAAAGCAATCATGGAACTCAAGCATCAATTTTATCCATAAAATTGATTTTCTAATCCATCCACTTCCTCTCAATAGCCAAGGCACATAATCAAGCAATTTGTCTTCAAATTCAAACCCTAACTCATGTGCATGTCTTCTAACTCAAGGTAGCAATTAACTAGGTCTCAAGTTCCTAGTTTAATTTCATAATTAAATCATGCACTAGGACATATAACAAGTTCAACACTTTTCAACCTTATGACTCCCTAATTTCATTAACACATACAGCAAGCACCTATGATTTTATTTTTAATTCCACACCTTATAACTCCACATACAACAATCACAAATATTTAACTTCACACCTTATAACTCCCTAAGCACATACAACAATCATTTATTTTCACTAAATACCTTATGACTCCCTAGTTATAATAGAAATGATTTTCAATGCACCAAAACTTTGGCAATATCAAATATTACCATGCGCTAGAGATAAATACCTTTTTACGAAATTTGTAGCCCTCGCAACCTTCAAAATAATTAATGCCTTTGCCAAAATTAATGCACCTTCACCACCTTCGAAATCGTTAATGCTTTGCCAAAAATCAATGCACCTTCACACCTTCAAAATCGTCAATGCCTTGCCAAAAATCAATGCACCTTCACACCTTCGAAATCGTCAATGCCTTACCAAAAATTAATGCCCTTCACACCTTCATGGGAGTCAAACTCTATTCCTCTCGCCTAGTGTTGTGAGGTGCTTACCACGTGGGCATCAGCCCACGTTGGGATTTAATCCCAAACACCCAACTTCACCTGCACTCAAATCTAAAAAACTTAAGTTGCCTTCCTTAGCAAAACACTTTGCCCCTGGCGGGATTCGAACAATGAACCTACCTTGTGCAAATTTCATGTGCTACCAACTGCGCTATAGGCTCCTACGTGATATCACTTTCCCACGCTATTTACTTGACCTTGCTCTCAAATCAAAAGTTATTTATCCTTCTTTCTTTGTTGCTCCCCTTTCGATGACTCTCTCTCATGCGCTATCTCAAGTCTTCAATAAACAAAGGTTTTTCACCTTTTATTTATATGCACCTCCATGCCTTAGAATGACGTCGGTGAATATTTATTTATCTCCCCAACCTTTGCACGTCGACGGATAATGTAATTCAACTTTAGACCTTAGAATTATTAAATAAAAATTTAATAATTCACCTTTTAACTTTGAATTGGGATATCTCCTTCATTCTTTTGAATTTCGCCATGAAACTTTTTGCACCTAGGTTTTATTGGAAAACCTTTTCATCCATCATAATTTGGAGAAGTCTTAGCATAGTGGTTTTAATGAAAAACCCTTTCCAATGGTTTTAATGAAAACCCTTTCCGTTGGTTTTAATAAAAACCCTTTCTGTCGGTTTTAATAAAAACCCTTGCCATTGGTTTTAATAAAAACCTTTACCATTGGTTTTAATAAAAACCATTAATATAATATTTAAAAAATTAAATATTATATGCCTCTTGTGCCACAAAACCCTGTAAATATCCATGCTCTCCAAAATATCATAAATGATTATTTATGAAGTGCTTTTGCCACCAAAACTCAATGTGATCCATGTGACATCAATGACAACACAAAATAACTCAAATTGCCAACAATCTCCCCCTTTGTCATTGATGGCAACACCTCTAATGCAAATCACCACAATCACTGCAAAAGCCATTTCTAAAAATCAAAGATGCTCCCCTTGTTTCTCAATGTTCTCTTTGGAGGTTGCTCCCCCTATCTCAATGCTCTCTTTGGAGGCTGCTCCCCCTAACTCAATGCTCTCCCCCTTACTCAAATATCTCCCCCTTTGACATCAATGGCAAAAGGGACACCTATGGGGCTAAAAGATATGACTCTTAAGCTTAGCCCCCTACCACCTTCTCTCTTGAGGTGATTAATTTTGGGGTGGGAGTACATTTACTCCCATATTACATTGTTCCTTTCCTTTGTCAACTTCCTTCCACATATTTCTGATATCCTTTTCTTGATGAGTTACTTGATCTTCTTGTCTTGAACCTGTTTGACCTTCTTGCCTTGAACCTATTTGACCTTCTTGCCTTGAACCTATTTGGAATTGAGTCCTACACCATATTGCAATATGTCCAAAGTTATTGCAATTAAAACACTTGATATTGTAGCCTTTGGATGGTGCCCATATCCTGAATTCTTTCTTGAAATCATTTCCATATCCATTCCTTTCCTGAACCCTGTATTGTGAAGCTTTGTTTCCATAATCATTTTGACCATGACCTCTGAATTGTGCAGCTCTATAATCAAAACCATATTGCTCATTTCCTTTGCACTGAGAAGCTCTATGACCAATCCTGTTGCATAAGAAGCAATGTCCCTGAAAACCATACCTTCTTCCTTTGAAGTTCCTTCTAGAAAAATCAAACTTCTTTGATCCATAGACCCTGCAATGTATAGCCCTGTGTCCAAATCCATTACAAGAAAAACAATGTCCTTGAAAAGCCCTTTGTTCATGCCTTGGTTCCTCATACCTTTCTTGACCATTATCCTTGTGATCATCTTTGACTTGTGCATTGTATCCTTGATCCTTCTTTGTGGTATCCAAATCTTCTTCCTTAACTTCTTCCTTGCTTTCTTCTTCAAGAATTTCTTTGCCTTTTGAACTTGATTCACCTATCTCAAAACAAGATCCAAATTGGATATTTGGAGCCATAGGAGCTTTGGAACTTTCTTCATATTTCTCTTCATTTGTGTCCAATAGCAAACTGGCATCCGTATCTATTGTCTCTAAAATACATGTTTCCTTATCGGTGAAAATATCTTGACCTTTTGAGTCATGTGATGGATCAAACTTCTCAAGTATGGAACATCTCAATTCTTTTAGATTCTCCTTAACCTCTTGTAGTTGCTCATGGATATCATTGAAGTCTTCTTTTAGATCAACTGAGACATCTATCTTTCTTGAAATATCCTCTTGTTTAACTTCTTCTGTTTGGAGTGGAAGTTCTTCTTCTACTTATTTTATCCCATAGAAAAACCCTTCTTCATCTTCATTGTCATTGAGATCATTATCTTCTTCTATAGCAAACAAACTCTCATGAATCCTTTGTCTTTGCCTGTTTCCTTGGTATGTCATTTCATCTTCACTATCATTGAAGCCATTGCAATATCCTGATCTGTGATCTCGTTGACCACACACAAAGCATTGTTCTCTTTCACCTTCTATTCCTAAGAATAGATGTTCTTCCTTTTCATCATCTGAGTGATCTCTATCACTGTGATCTGAGCCATCATTTGCTTCCTCAATGTAGAAAGTTTTCTTAGTCTTACGAAAACTTTTCTTCTTCTCATGCTTGCTTTGCTTGTACCTGTCATCTTTGTCATGCTTATGCTTTCCTTCTTCTTTTCTTCTGTGATCCTATTTTTCATCATCACTATTTTCTTCATGTGGACACTTGTTTGCATAGTGACCATAATCACCACACTTGTAGCATTTGACTTTCTTCATATCCTTGTAATTCCTTGAGTCCTTTTTCCTTTTGATGAAGTTAGCTTCCTCATCATTATCTGAATCTCTATCTGTCTCTAGATCTTTCCCTTTCTTTTTCTCTAAAGCTTTGAATGCAATTTCTTTCTTTGGAGCCTGATGCTTATCTATCCTCATCTCATAAGTTGTGAGAGTTCCTTGTAGTTCTTCCATTGTTAGCTTGTCGATATTCATTATTTCTTCTATCGCTGAAACCTTTGCATCATACTTCATGGGAAGTGATCTCAAAACCTTTTGAGTAACATCTAATTCTTTCATCTCAAATCCTAGGCCTCTCATGGTGTTAGCAATCTCATCAACTCGAAGCAAGAACTTTGTAATATCTTCAGAATCTTCCATTTTCAATTCTTCGAATATTTTTCTATGAGTTTGTAGTTTTGCCAACTTTACCTTGGAATCTCCTTCATAGGTATTCCACAACTTGGTCCACATTTCATTAGCTGAATTACATACCATGACCTTTGCAAAATATGTCTCACGAAGCCCACTCAGAATACAATTCATTGCCTTTGCATTGATCTCAACCAATTTCTTGATAGTCTTATCTATCTCGGGATCACCTTCAACCTTATACTCTTTTGCAACCATCTGCCATACCTCATATCCTTGTGATATCAAGTAGTTCTTCATTCTCATGCTCCAAAAAGCATAATTGTTATCATCAAATAGTGGAGCCTTACTTGTAGATGATCCATTCTGTGAAGCCATCTGTGTTCTTGTAGAATCTGCCCTCAAGCTATTAGCCTTTTCGAAGGAACCCGCTCTGATACCAATTGAAGAACACAAGCTTATACTGAGAGGGGGGTGAACAATATAGCACCCACTTTTTACTTTCTTTCCAAACCAATATCAATTAGTGTCCTCAATTGCAATAACCAAATATAGCAATGTGCATTAATAACATAGATAGCAATAGTAAGCAAGTGCACAAATCATCACACACAATTGAGACACAAGATTTAACGTGGTTCCCCCAATGTGGGGTAGTCCACAAGATATTCTCCTTATAATATTTCATAAATAAATAGGGATCCTTATCCCAATACAAATGATTACTTTGATCTGCTCAAAGCTAGGTTGTCTTGATCTGCTCAGGTGGGCTCCACTGATCTGCTCAGCTAGGCTCTCCATTGATCTACTTAGCTAGGCTATCCACTGATCTACTTAGCTAGGCTATCCACTGATCTGCTCAGCTAGGCTCTCCACTGATCTGCTCAACTAGGCTATCCACTGATCTTCTCAGCTAGGCTATCCACTAATCTGCTCAGCTAGGCTATCCATTGATTTTCTCAGCTAGGCAACTAGTGTTGATGTGTTTTCTATTTCTGTCCTATCTCTTTCATTGCTCACAAATCTACCTCAATGCCTTCTCACAAGGCTCAAACAATCCTACTCAAATGTTGTCCCAAATATATTCTCAAAGCCTTCACAAAAGGCTCAAACAATCCTGCTCAAATTTGTCCCAAATCTATCCACAAATCTATCCCAAAAGCCTTCTCAAAGGCTCAACCAATCATGCACAAAAGTTGTCTCAAATCTGTCTAGAAATTCTATCCCAAAAGCCTTCCCAAAGGCTCAACCAATCATGCACAAAAGTTGTCTCAAATCTGTCCAAAAATTCTGTCCCAAAAGCCTTCCCAAAGGCTCAACCAATGACTCTCAAGTAGCACTCAAATCTCAACCACAAATCAATGAAGGCAAGGCTCAATGATGAACTCAACAATGGATAACAAATGAATGATGACAATACTCAACAATGTGCTCAACAATGAATGGCAATGTACTCTTCAATGGATGACAACAATGATCCACAATGATCTCAACAATGTATGACAAATGATCTCTCAAATGGATGACAACAATGCTCAACAATGTACTCTCAAATGGATGACAAATGATCTCTCAAATGGAAACCTCTCCAAGAAATAACAATGAGGACTTCAACCAACCAAGGACAATCTCCACAAGTGATAGCAATAGGTTCTCAATAATATCTTCCTCATGCAATGTCAATAAGCTCTCAAGAAACAAGCACAACTCCCTCAAGCAAAGAGCTCTCAAATAGCCAACAATGATCTCCTCAAATGAAAGACAAATGTATCCACAAGTGACTAGCAAATGATCTCCTCAATGGTCTCAAATAGTGGCAATGGACTTAACAAGTAACCAACAATAATCTCCTCAAAGCAATAGCAAAAACCTCCTCAATAATGGCAATACTCTCAATGAACTCCACTAAAGCAATCATGGAACTCAAGCATCAATTTTATCCATAAAATTGATTTTCTAATCCATCCACTTCCTCTCAATAGCCAAGGCACATAATCAAGCAATTTGTCTTCAACTTCAAACCCTAACTCATGTGCATGTCTTCTAACTCAAGGTAGCAATTAACTAGGTCTCAAGTTCCTAGTTTAATTTCATAATTAAATCATGCACTAGGACATATAACAAGTTCAACACTTTTCAACCTTATGACTCCCTAATTTCATTAACACATACAACAAGCACCTATGCTTTTATTTTTAATTCCACACCTTATAACTCCACATACAACAATCACAAATATTTAACTTCACACCTTATAACTCCCTAAGCACATACAACAATCATTTATTTTCACTAAATACCTTATGACTCCCTAGTTATAATAGAAATGATTTTCAATGCACCAAAACTTTGGCAATATCAAATATTACCATGCGCTAGAGATAAATACCTTTTTACGAAATTCATAGCCTTCGCAACCTTCGAAATCATTAATGCCTTTGCCAAAATTAATGTGCCTTCACCACCTTCGAAATCGTTAATGCTTTGCCAAAAATCAATGCGCCTTCACACCTTCGAAATCATCAATGCCTTGCCAAAAATCAATGCGCCTTCACACCTTCACGGGAGTCGAACTCTGTTCCTCTCACCTAGCGCTGTGAGGCGCTTACCACGTGGGCGTCAGCCCACATTGGGATTTAATCCCAAACACCCAACTTCACCTGCGCTCAAATCTGAAAAACTTAAGTTGCCTTCCTTAGCAAAACACTTTGCCCCTGGCGGGATTCGAACAACGAACCTGCCTTGTGCAAAGTTCGTGCGCTACCAACTGCGCTATAGGCTCCTGCGTGACGTCACTTTCCCACATTGTTTACTTGACCTTGCTCTCAAATCGAAAGTTATTTATCCTTCTTTCTTCGTTGCTCCCCTTTCGATGACTCTCTCTCATGCGCTATCTCAAGTCTTCAATAAACAAAGGTTTTTCACCTTTTATTTATATGCACCTCCATCCTTCGAATGACGTCGGTGAATCTTTATTAATCTCCCCAACCTTTGCACGTCGACGGATAATGTAATTCAACCTTAGACCTTAGAATTATTAAATAAAAATTTAATAATTCACCTCTTAACTTTGAATTGGGATATCTCCTTCATTCTTTTGAATTTCGCCATGAAACTTTTTGCACCTAGGTTTTATTGGAAAACCTTTTCATCCATCATAATTTGGAGAAGTCTTAGCATAGTGGTTTTAATGAAAAACCCTTTCCAATGGTTTTAATGAAAACCCTTTCCGTTGGTTTTAATAAAAAACCTTTCGTCGGTTTTAATAAAAACCCTTGCCATTGGTTTTAATAAAAACCTTTACCATTGGTTTTAATAAAAACCATTAATATAATATTTAAAAAATTAAATATTATATGCCTCTTGTGCCACAAAACCCTGTAAATATCCATGCTCTCCAAAATATCATAAATGATTATTTATGAAGTGCTTTTGCCACCAAAACTCAATGTGATCCATGTGACATCAATGACAACACAAAATAACTCAAATTGCCAACATTAATTACATTGAAGGATAGCTTTTAAACTTAGCACTTGAAAAATAACCTTGTAATGTCCTTTTCTTCAATGAATCCTTTCATACTATCTTTATATTTTTTGACACTTTGGTTTGCTTTACAAAAATCTTTCTATTTATGTGAGAATATTCTATTTTTCTTACTTCTACATTCTCTTCAAAATCAATCATGAACAATACACAAACTTGCTTACAAATTTGATCTATAACTCTTGCACATTCACTCTCTTCTTTCAATCAAAACCAATGCACATCTAATCATTCCTTATACCTCCAACCATATGACAACAAAATATTTTCTTCAACCAAAACACTTTGAGAAAGGAATTAAATCACCATACCTCTAAATCTACCTCAATGATTATGATGAGCTTTCCAAACTTGTCTTTACAAAAATAGTTCCCTTTTGTTCCTTCAAAAATCTGGTTAGTAATTTTCTCTTTCTTGCATAGATATTAAATCCCCTTTTTAATATGCCAAATACAATATAACATTAATCACAATTACACCTTATTTCTCCTTTCTATAAAATGTCAAATACAATATAATATTAATCACAATTACACCTTATTTCTCCTTTCTATAAAATACCAAATACAACTTTGAAAACACAACAATATCCCTTAAATTTTCCTCTTATTAATTTTGCATAATAAAACACTATCAACCCTTATAACACCCAAAATTAATAATGCACAATAAAACATAAAACCTTGTCTCCCTAAATTTAATTTAATCAAAAATATTTTTCCCTTACCAAACACAATCGTGGATGGGAATCAAACGCATGACCTCAAGTAGCCCAATGCCCTAGTGCAAGCTAGACTGCCAGCTGAGTTGCCCTAGTTGTTGAACACAAAGGTACACAAACTTTGTTTTAAAACCTTTTTCCTCTATCCAAACTCATTGTAAAAGTTTATCATCATGAATTGGCCCTGATACCTCTTGCTCGCCCATGCCCTAGCGCCAGCTAGCCTACCGTCTGGGCTAGCCATTCGAACAAGAACCAAAGTGAATGAATTTACTTTTGAAATCTTCTTCGTATACCTTTATGTCCAAAATCACAACAAAACAATGTCACCACGAATCAACCCTAAGACCTCCTATTTTCCCATGCCCTAGCATAGGCTAGGCTATCGTCTGGGCTAGCCACCTAGATGGAAATATCCATGCACAATTTTTCTTTATGAACCTTGACGTCTACCTCTAAAACTTTGCACCTTCCACTCTTGTCTTCTGCACTTCACAAATTTTTGCACGAAAGGATTTTTTGAATTGCACACTTCCCAACCTTAGCCCAAGTGAATTATTGCTCCCCTTTTATATATGTACTTTGATTTCCACCAAGGAACGTCAACCGATATTTTTCCATAAATTTATGACTTTATATATTCTCTCAATGACAATGGCACCTTTTTAAATTTAAACTTCTTTGTGTTATAATATTTAAATCTTGGGATTTAGATATTATAATATTTTAATTTTTAAACCTTTGTCCAAAGCCTTTTATAATATTTTTGTCCCAAGTAAACCTTTGTCCAAAGCCTTCTGTAATTTAAATATTTTTGTCCCAAGTAAACCTTTGTCCAAAGCCTTCTATAATTTAAATATTTTTGAATTTCTCTTTATAATATTTAAATATGATATTTAAATATTATATTCCTTTGCTTGAATATTTTCTTTGCTTTGCTTCATCTGAAATATATGCTTGCCTTCCATTGTCCAACCTTGTGAACTCATTACTCTTTCTTTGCTTTGCTTCATCTAAAATATATGCTTGCCTTCCATTGTCCAACCTTGTGAACTCATTACTCTTGAAGAATATTTCTGCCTTGAATACCATGCACCCTTTGACATCAATGACAACTCAATATTTCCAAAAGGTATTATAGTTTCTCAAAAAGAATTCATCTTTAGTTTACAACTCTTCTAGAATATCTTCCAGAGGATTTATTTCTTCAATAATTGTATTGATACATTCATATTCTTCTATCTTCTGAATGTGATAAGATGTTTTCTCAAGGATGATTTTAACCATTTTTCCCTTATGCGGGATTATCATGAGATAGTAATATAAGTATATATATCCTCCTAATTTTGTAATAAATTCTTAGGAAAAGCAAAGACCAAGATATGGCTTGAGGTTGACGACCACTATCTCCTAAATTATAGTAATATCTAGCACTTTGTGTAGCATCATTGGAACATGTTTGATAACTTCCACTATTTTAACATGACTACCATATAATTGTAAAACTCTAAGACATGAGTGAGTATACTCCATAGCTTCACATACTACCTTAGACATTACAAGATTCACAACTCCATAATCAATCATACAATTATGTACAACCCATCCCTCCATCCTTAGGGATATGTAAAAAGAAGGTGGCCTAGTTTTTTTGGCCTCTAGAGTTATCAAATCTTGAGCAAGGTTATATTATAAACTTGATTTGTCTCCTAGGTTGGTCATATTTAATGAAGCTTTGAGCAAATCTATTTTTTAGGGATCATCAAGGTGTCATACATACTTTCTTTAGAGGTATTCTTTTAAGCTCTTCAACAATGTTGAAACTAGATGCTTTTACTTGTTTCTTTTCGCTTCTTCTTTCTAGTTCATAAAAACTCCTTATGTATTATTGAGTGGCTTCTATCCTCTTTCTCTTTATTACATAAGGATATTTGAACTAATCTTAGGCTTGCTTTTTTTATCCAAATAGAGTTTCCTTTGTCTTTTCTATTTGTTTCGATCTTGATTGCTCTTTTTGCAGTTCTGATGCAGGAGAAACCTTTGTTGTCTCTAGTTGAGTTGGAGTTTTCTTGGTATAATGCAATATCTACTCTTTAGGATTATGAGGTTGATCTTAGACTTGAAATGGCTCTAATTTCTACAAATCCATCTAGAGTGGATTTTTTTGGAACTAGTTAACATAGATATACACTCTTCTTCTAGAGGATCTTGAGTGATCATGACCTATTTTGGTTTCCACATCATATTAACTTGACCTTTTTGGACCTTTTCAACTTTTTATGTGGCCATCTAAGATTTGTGTTGATACATTATACAAGTATTTATATTATGAGGGTCGATGCACACTATACATGAAGGATGACCTTCTAGCTCTAGTACCATTGGTTTTATTTTGTGATCATGATAACTATTGTTGAACTTTTTTGTGGTATTACTAGTAGAGGCTCTTTGATACTTGACAACATAAGGAAATATCCTTAGCTGATATCTTTTAGCTTCACTCTTTTCAATAGTTTTCACCTTATTATTTAGTTTCTTTAAGGTAGACAAAATCTCTATCATTATCGATGATTTCTTAGGCTTAGGTGTTGGTGAGGCAAGTAAAGTAGGTACCAAAGGCAATGCCTTAGGAGTGGGGATAAGAGAAATTAAAGGGAGATGCATGATCATAATAGGAGTTATGGGAGTATTATTCTACTAGTTATGTTGGGCTATCTCAAGGAAATATGACATCACAACTCTAGGAGGTAGCCTTCCTATAGATATTAGTGTATTTTTAGTAGTAAAAATAACTTTGTACAACTAGGAAAAATTTGTGACATTAGATTGTTGTGTTTGCAATTCTAGGTTGAGATCTAATTCTCTAAAAAATAGATATATGCTAGGGGGCCAAGAGGTTTTATATCTCCATTATTATAATACTTTTTAAAATATTATAATATAGGGCAAGGGGAGCGATAAATATGGTTTCAATGAATGAAGTTTTAGGTGATAGTCAACCATCGGACAAGGAGAAAGCATGAGCGAAAGAAGTCATTTTCGACTCTCTCAACGAATTTCCCAGAGCTCAAGTAGTGACAGGGTAATTATAGAGCACGTCTACTGTCAACCATGGGAATCTCCAAAGCGATGTCGAATGGGGAAAAGAACCACCTGACAAAGTGGGAGGCTCAGGAAGCCAACGAGACCTCTTGTCGTATGTAGATCGTCTGCAGAATAATCGTAAACCACCCTTAAATGGTTTGAAAGATTTCATTGCACAAGGGCTTGACGTTTTGTGCCCTCAAACCCTCATGGAAGGGTACACCTCTCATGATTCCTTCTCCCTTATGGGAAAATTTGTAGGGGGCATCCAGACATGGATGCAATCCACCGATGGGCATCTTCAAAATGGAAAACTTTGGGAAACTTGGGTCTTTCCACGATGACTAGAGGTTTTTTCATGATTCAACTGAATACTCGAGAGGATGCAGAGTGCATTCTTTCTATGGGTCCATGGTTCTTCGAGATATGAAGCCTATTTTTGAAGAAATGAGAGCCAAATTTTGATCCCGACTCACAAAGCATAAATTTCACCCCCATATGGGTCCGACTCCCCAATCTCCCTACTCATTTTTTCTACGAGGATGCCCTTCGAGGTCTGACTAGGGATTTTAGGGAATTAGTGGCCATTGACCCGGCCACTCATGCCAGAACTCGCCTAACCCAGGCTCGTATCTGTGTCAATGTGAATCTGGACTCGCAACTCCCAAATCACCTCAATCTCATCTACAGGGGACTTCAGGTGGAAATAGCTGCTAATATTCAAGAACAAGTTGTCTTTCTACTTGGAAGTGCCAATCTCAAGGGTACCTCCCATCCCAATGCCCTAAACATAGAAAACCTAAGGCCGATTTGTATCCAACGGAGCGTTCATAGCTTGTCATCAGCCAGAGGACCAACATCAGTCAAAGGCAAATCTTGAAGAACAAACAGTAGATCCGATCCTCCTCCAACTCAAGCTCCCCAAAAGGCAAGTACCTCTATAACCACTGCTAATAAATTTTATTTGCTTAAATATTCTAGAAACAATGAGGAATTTGAGGAAGGTGAAATCCTTGTTATTCCTACCCAAGCCCCTATCGCTCCCTCCCAGTCGAGCCCTATTCCCAATTCAACCCAGAAAGACCCCTCCCCCCTCACTAGGGTCAAATTCCCACTACTAGTGGTAGCCCCCAAAGCCCCACCCAAAATCCCCTTCGGATGCCTTCTTCCCTAGCCCCGTCGTCTCCCCGGGGTAGGTCTGTTCCCCTTGCCTCCTCGATCAACTCTACTACTTCCTTCTTTGATAGTGATGAGGTTGTCCAAGATTCCCCTGATCATTGGAGTCCCAAAAAAACTTGAAGCTTCATAAAATCCCAAGTCGATGTGGGAGTAGACAGGAAAAAGGGTAGGCCTTCAGGCACAGAGAGGAGAAATCGGGATACAACCAAGGATATAGCTAATGGAACTCATAAAACCTTGTTTCAAGAAATTAGAAACACTATCAAGGAAGAAAACCGAAGACCCAAACCCCCCACGCAACAAGGCAAGGGGGGAAAAAAGCCCTCAAAAATTTAAAAAGAAAGCCCCCCCCTGGAATGCGAGAGGACTGAATGGGGCAACCAAGCAGAGATTGGCTGCAGCCATGAGAAAATACTATAACCCCACTATATTTTTCATTCAGGAAACCAAATTAGATGATCAGTGGTCTCCTAGGGTAGCCAAGATCATTTGGAAAAATTGTGACTTCGTCTACTCCCCGGCTTCGGGGACTGCAGGAGGGCTCCTCTATCTCTGGAACCCAACCAAAGTTGAAGGTAGGTTTATCTCAAGACAAGACAGACTGTCCAACATTCTGTTCCACGATCTCAGCTCCCAGACCTCTTGGATTATGTCAAATGTCTACGCTCCCAACTCTACCCAGGGAAGATTGATCTTGTGGAAAACCCTTACTCAGATGAGATAGGCGTTCGTCAATATCCCTTGGGTGTTGGAAGGGGATTTTGATTCCCCCTACACTTTTCTGATAAAAAGGGGGGGAACTCGATAACTCACAGGAATACAAATGACCTAAGGTAGTTTGTGGACTCCAATGCCCTCATGGACATTCCACTGCAGGGATCCAAGTACACCTGGAGTAATAGACGGTTGGGAAATAACCTTATCCAAGAACACCTTGATCGATTTCTGTTATCCCAAGAAGCCCTTCCCCTCTTCAATGATGCCACCCTACAGGCTCTCCCAAAGATAGGGTCATATCATAGTCCGCTTCTGTTCGAGATGGCTAGCAAGCCATAGTTCAAGACTCCTTTCTGGTTTGAGTCAATGTGGACCCACCACGTGGATCTCAGAAACCGGATAGCAAAATGGTGGGGGACAAGGTTTCCTGGGAAATTATGGAACAGGGAAATCTTTGGGAATATTTTTGAAGCTAAACAGAACATCAAAACCATATTAGAGCAAATTGAGGATAGATTTTAGGAAGGTCATGGTGATGATAATCTTAGAGCTGAAGAGAGGATTCTGCTCTCTGAATATCATAACACTTTGGGCAAAGAGGAAACATTTTGGCGCCAAAAGTCTAGACAACTCTGGCTCAGGGAAGGTGACTCCAACTCTAAGTATTTTCATATCTCCACTCTCAGGCATAGGGGAGTCAATAGAATTAAAGGCCTCATCAAGCAGGATGGGAATTTCACTTTGGACATCCATCAGATCAGGGACGAAGCTGTTAGCCACTTCAAAAGCCTTCTTGCCTCCCCTCCCTCCTCCTCCCCTTCGGCCATGGACTCCCTCTTGGAGAACATTCCTCAGACCATCTCTGATGACACCAATAAATTCCTCCTCAGCCCCCTGTCCCACAAGGAAATCCACTAAGCCCTCTTCTCCATGAAGGCCGATAAAGCCCCCGAGCCAGATGGCTTCTCCCCTAGATTCTTCCAATGTTTTTGGGATATTGTGGGCCCTGACCTGTGCCTTGCCATCACTGACATGCAGAAGTCCAGTTGCATTCCTAGAGATGTAAACTCCACCTTTCTGGCCCTGATCCCCAAAGGCACTAACTCCTTAGTCCCTCTCAAATTTCTAGCCCATCAGCCTGTGCAACGTCATCTACAAAGTGTTGTCCAAATATTTGGCCAACAGGCTCACTGAGATCCTACCCACAATCATTGACCACTGTCAAGGAAGCATAGTTAAGGGTCGAAACATTCTTTATGGGGTCATCACCATCCACGAGATGATTCACTCTACCCATTTATCCAACTCTATAACCTTCTTCCTGAAGCTTGACATGAACAAAGCCTTCGATAGAGTGAACCAAGAATTCCTATCCAAAATTCTCCTCAAATATGGTTTCCATGAATCTTGGGTGAATCTAATTTCAAATTGTGTTTCTTCATCCTGGTTCTCGGTCCTAGTGAATGGGTCTGTTGCTGGCTACTTTCCCAGCACCAAGGGGCTGAGACAGGGGGACCCTTTGTCCCCCATTTTATTCATCATTCTGGTTGAGATCTTGGGTCGAACCATCAAAAATACCTGCAATAGAAACCTGATCTCTGGCATCAAGGTAGCTTCTGGCTTACCCCCCACCACTCACCAGTAATTTGTGGATGACACCTTTTTGGCCACTAAAGCTTCAGTTTCTGAAGCCAAAGCCATCAATGTCATCCTAAATCTATATGAGGAAGTGGCTGGTCAGAAGATCAATTACACCAAAAGTAAACTCTACTTCATCAACACTCCCATTAGAAGGTAGACCAAGATTGCAAGCATTTTGGGATGCACCATTGCTGACTTCCCAACCACCTATCTAGGCCTACCAATGTTCAAAGGAAGACCCCTCAAAGAGATGTGGAACAACGTCACAGAAAATATTCACAAGAAGTTGGTAGGATGGAAAGGAGCCCTCCTCTCTAGCGTAGGCAAAACTACTTTGGTAAAATCGGTCCTCCAAAGTATTCCTACCTACTTTCTATCGGTCTTCAAAATCCCTGCTATAGTGGGAGAGGCTATTGAGAAATTGCAAAAATAGTTCCTTTGGTCTGGGAATGATAATCAAAGAAAGTTCCATCTGGTTGCTTGGGAAAAAAATTGCACCCCTAAAGATAGGGGGGCTTGGGTCTTCATCGCATAAATATTACAAATCAAGCCCTCCTGGCCAAGCAGGCTTGGAAGGTGGTCACGGATGCCAAATTGGAGTGGGTATCGATTGTCAAAAGGAAATATCTGCAACATCACTCTTTTTTGGACTTGGAGACT
Organism: Wollemia nobilis; assembly: GCA_028583015.1. Classification (NCBI taxonomy): domain Eukaryota; kingdom Viridiplantae; phylum Streptophyta; class Pinopsida; order Araucariales; family Araucariaceae; genus Wollemia; species Wollemia nobilis. The sequence continues at coordinate 3,511,712 of JAQPPZ010016913.1, read as the reverse complement.
CCCTGTAATGGTTCCCACTTCTAGAAATCCATCAGCCATACCAAGCAGCTTGTTCACAAGGGATCTTGGTGGCAGCTTGGGGATGGTAAGTCTATCGACTTTTGGGAATATGCGTGGGCCAGAAAAGACCCCCTCATCAATGATCCCGATCTGACTCCAATCAAGCATCTCATCGATAGTAAGTATGGAGGACAGGTTGCTAATTTCATCACTTCTGACTAGGGTGTCCGTAAATGGAAGTAGGTTTAGTTCAGAATTAAGAATGACATCATTAACAAAGGCCTAGCAAATCTTCAGGATATTTTTAAAGCAAACTTCATCCCATAGACCCTGAAGAGGGATGAACGTTGTTGGAAAAATTCTAGTGATGGTAGCTTCACTGTCAAAACTGCCTCCCAGATGTTGGAAACCCCCCCAGAGGCTTTAAAAGAGATGACAACTAGACCCTTTCCAAAAGCATTTGGCTCAAGTTCCTGATCCCGAAAGTGGTGCAGTTCTATTGGCTGGCTGCTCACAACAAAATCCTGACCACCGACAACTTAATTCGAAGAGGTGTAATGGTTCCCAATAGGTGCTACCTCTACTCTCAAGCCTAGGAATCCACTCAACACCTTTTGTTGGACTACCCCTTTGTTAGGAGGATTTTTTCTACTTTAATCAGCATATTCTAGGTATGTTGGACCCACCCCAAGATAGTTATGGACACATTCATTCAATGGCAAGTAACTTTCAATAATCCAAGACTCAGATTCCTATGGAGTTCCCTACTTCACCATGCCGCCTAGAAGATCTGGCTAGAATGTAATAATCGCATCTTCATAGAGGCCACCAAAAATCCTGAAGCTGTGGCCAACAGAGCTTTGTCCCTTGCTATTGAAAATAACACATCTCATGTGACGAGGTCCCTAGATACGGGCTAGAAGCTTTCCTGTTTGCTTCCCTCATAATCCCCACATACTGTAGCAAAATCCAAAATTCCTTTAGCACCCGAACCACGGCCAAATGGTCCCCCCTCCGATGGGATGGCTTAAGGCCAACTTTGATGGTGCCTCCAAAGGAAATCCAAGGAGAGCTGGAGTAGGGGGAGTCATCAGGGATCACACAGGCAGCATTATCAAGGCTTTCTCCAAGAATCTCGAGACCCAAACCAACAATTATGTAGAAGCCAGAGCTTTATGGAGAAGCATTGAGATAAGCAAAGTCCTCCCCAAGCCAATCATCTTTGAAGGAGATTCTTCAGTGATCATTGGCCACATCATCAACAAGAGCACAGGGGGGAAGAATATCCAGAACATCATCCATGACTGTCAAATTTCTCTCAGTGGCAACTCTCAAAGTCAGATCAATCACGTGTTCAGGGAGGCTAATAAGGTGGCTAATATTCTTGCCAACAAAGTAGTCAATCAATCCACCTTGTACATCTGGGAAGAAGACTTCCCACAAGAAGTGATCATCCAAGCTAACCAGGATGTGGGCTCGTGACCTGTTAGGTAGTTTGTGCTACCTGCATCATGGTATTTTTTCAATACCCAAGGTGAACAACCACTGCTTCACTTCTCTCAGCAAGTACCCCATCAAAGGTGGCTCTCACCACCCCCTCGATGTTCTATCAACACCTAAGGTGTTTCTAAACACTAATCACACTGGAGTTGCCTGTACAATTTTTTGTGCGAAGAGTATGGCTCGTGTTTTTCACCCATGTTTTCCCAGCTAGACTCTGACCTTGTAGTCAGGGTGTTCGAGCCACCTCTTTTTCCCCCCTTCCGCCCCACTCACCACCCTTTGTGCTCATCTCTCCGCTCCCGTCCGCTGTGGCCCTATCATCACGAGCCACGCTTGCACCATTTTTCTCGCTACCAGTCTCCCACTTTGTAGTTTTTTTCCTGAGAGCCTCACTCACTGTTCTTCTTTCCAGATATAGTCAGTTCTCCTCCATTTTTCTTTCGCTAAGACTATTCTATCCCTTTCCTCTGTGATTGTCGTTAGAAATTTCCTAGCGATCTCTGTAAGCTCTGGTCTAGCTTGCACCATGGCCACCACTGAGCCCTCTAGCTTGCAAATTGAGGCCGGGATCGCTGATCTGCTCGATGCCAAGCATTTCATCAATTTCTTCAAGCTTTTCTCTGGTATTGAGGAGGAAGTGACCAGATATTTTATCGATACATGGAACGAAGGGGAAGTACAGGTTTGTGGCCTCCATTTTGAGGTAAGTGTCCACTCCATTTCTCAAATTTCTAGCATTCCGACTGAAGGTAGAGTAGTTCATCGAGACAGGCATAATTTCAAAGAGGAAACTGATCAGTTCCTCGATAAGGGGAAGAATCTCATTTGGGAGAAGAAAGGAGTCATTCGTTCTTCCTTGCCTCACCCATGGGCTATGGCTATTGTCCTCGTTATTCAGTATGTCTCTATTGACAACCCTGACAAGCCCCTCCGAGCTTATAATCTTGCCCTGGTTAACCACCTGTGCGACGTTCATCTTGTCAATATCCCAAAATTCCTCTTTCGGTCCATCACCCTTGCCATCACCAATTATAGAGAAAGTAAGTCCCGAAACCTCCCCGTCACTAGGGGCTTTTTTTGGTTTTGTACAAGTATGCCCTAGCCCACCAGGTGTCCAGGACCATGTCTTCTAGGTCCCCCAGCCCCGCTCATTCCTCTAGATCCATCTGTGTTGAAGCCCCCAACCACCCCCAGTCCCCCACTATTTTCCCTCCCCTAGAGTGCTCCCCCCTCCCTGATCAGGGCAAGGAAGATTCGCCCCCTACCACTACTCCCAAAGAGGAAGCCCGCTTTAGAAAGCATCCCAGGCCCAAGCAGAAGTCAGTTTGGCCTCCTCAGAAGTGCAAGAAATCCAAAATATTGAAATCCCCCAAGTTGAGGGATCAGCATCCGGATACAGAAATCATCAACGATGACGATCATCAGCATAATGTAAACACCAAGGACTCATTGTGTTCCATAGCCCTCAAGAGAGCTAGTGAAGCTGTTAGCCATCTGCAGGTGGCTGCCAATATCTACAGGGAAGGGTGTGCCATGTTGTCCAGTGCCATGGAAGAGCTCAGAGAGTTCTCGGCCCTGATAAAGACTCTCCTCACCCCTGATGGCAATGTACAATAGCCAGTAACCTTGGAAGGTCATGTCTGAGCAGCAGGGCTACTGGTCAAGTTCTATAATAGCTATCTTTTGTCCTTTTTGGAAGGCTCTTACTTTGTCTAGGTCTTGGTGTATGATGCTAAGCTTCAGTTGGTTTTTTTCTATAGCCATCAGAAGGAACAATTGTCACTATTTGCTACTAATGTAATAGGGACTGGATCCTTTAACCCGTAAAGCAATAAATGTTTTTTTACCTACCAAAAAAAAGAGGTTTAATATCTTATGAAATCCTTTTCCAAGTTCTCCTAAACTAGAGGTTAAATTCCATGATGATTTATTGGGGGTGTCATTGAATGACTGTAAACTAAGTTAGTAGTAAAAAAGGGTCTACCAACTCATTGAATTATTCAACCAAAGGTCTTGCCAAATCATCCCATGAGTAGATACTTCCATCTTCCAATGTTTGATACCAGTGTAGTATCTTCCCTCTAAAAGATAAGGTGATAAGCATGATGATAATATCTTCTTCTCGTATGTTATGAATTGTAGCAATTGAAACCAAATATTGATAATATTCATAGGTAGTCTTGTCTATACCATCATAGGTAGGAAGGACGTTAAGCACTACTTGAGGAATTTTATTTACATGTTCTAGATCTAATGGTCTAGTGGTGTTCCATTTAGGGAAATTTTGAGGAACCTATTATTGATTGTGAGCCATGGTTTCAAACTTAGGTATTCCTAAGGGCTCAAGATAGCTATAAAATATAGAATATATACTTTTTTAACAAGATTTAGGGGGCATGTGCTTAGTTCTCCTCAATCTATAAGTAGGTAAATCTAGAAATATGATATATTCTCTAATTTTTTAGCCACAAATCTTGTCAACATAAAAAACAAAACAAAATGCACAAACTGTGATATGTTAGCCATTAGGTTTTGTAATTTCCTTTTTAAATCAGTAGAGTTACCAAGTGAAAGTAATTTCAATGATCCTTTATGACAATAATTTACCAATATTCCTATCTAAATTAGATAGGTGAATGAATTGTCATAATTCGTCCCACTAGGTGTGCCAAAAAATGAAACTATTAGACTAAAATATGCCTAGTCTATGGATAGGTAGTGTGCCCTAGATTCCAACCAATGGTTTAGTTTGGATTAAATGATATTTCTCTTGATTTCAACCTCCAAATAAAGTTGACTCCTTATATTGATTATAGAAATTTAGCTTAAAGGCAAAGGGATAAGGTTTAGAGAAGATGAGGGTTTTGAGAAATAAAATAAGGATGGACAAGATATAGTGTAACAACATTGGTATTTACTATATAATAAGCTAACACGGTCAACTTATATGATAATTAATAGACCATCCATTATCAAATGCAATTATAGATTTATTAATCTTCAGTTATTTGCTCTAATCATTTCAAAGACTTAACGAATAGTAAACCAATGGTGATCTAAATAGCTAAATTTGCTTTAACAAAATAAACTAAAAATCTAAGCATAATAATAATGACTTAAAGTAAATATGCATTCATAAAAAACTACAATTACAAAGTAATGGAGGCCAAAAAACTATCACTTCATTAACTAACATCAATATTACACAGCAAATATCCAAGCAAGGGGGCATGACGACTTATTTATAAGCTGCATTTTGAAACTTATAGAAAAATATTTTCAATTTGTTATAAGACTATTAAAAAAATAGTGTGGCAAAGAAATCAAGATGTTGAGGTGGTTGCTTTAGATTTTATCTTGCATTTAAGTTTGAATTTTTGTGCAATATTCTCCATTGATCTTCAAGTGGCTAAATCATTGTAACAAATTTACTAAAGCTATCATTTTTATACCTAAATTCCATTAATTGGAATAGTTGGAAGGCACCATGGTGGTTTTAGATCTAAAAAAAATATTTTGTGGGTGCCTACCTTGAAATCGGGCTTGTTATGATACTCACATAATTCCTTGGAACAAAATCATGGCTTGTGATTGCTTTGATGACATCCTTTCAAGATGGACTCTAGATTTTTTCATCTCAACTTTGTGCATTGAATTTCCTTATGTGATCTCGAGTCTTAGCTTAAATATGTTGATGTCACTTGCTAAAGGGCCCTACACTTTGTGCACTTTGGCTTCCTACATCTTATCCTTGTGCAAGGGCTACTCTAGTTCTATGCATATTATTTCTTCTTGCATGATTTTGGGTTTTGGTGTGGAAGTGCTTATGTCATCACTAAAAAGAGGCCTAGTTTTGTTCCTCCTAGTTTCATTCATCGTGACTTTGTGCAACTGTACTTGAGCACTTTACTTGCATGATTTATAAATCTTTTCTCTTTTTTTGATGTCACTTGCTTAGATGACCTGAATTTATTCATCCTAATTTTATTCATATTTCCCTCTTACACAATCCCAAGATTTGGTTTAGGGGCACTGATATCACTAATAAAGTATGTTTGGCTTTGAGCATTTTGGTTTTATTCATTATGTGTATTTCCAGGCTATCACGATGTTGTGCTGACATCATCATTAAAGGGGGACCAATTTTATTCATCGTGATTTTGTACAACATTTCCACCCTTCAAAGCACTTAGTTGATTATTGAAGAATAAAGCTTAGCTCCTTGCTTTGCAAATGAGGTCATGAATTGACCTATAAGAGGCACAAGCTAAGATTTTACAAACTATTCCATAAACTATCACACAGTGACAAAATGAAATCCTGATGAAGAAGATATCTATAGAGGAGGTATGTGCAGCAATTTTCTCTTTCCATCATAACATTTAGGATGCAAATAATTGTCCCTTTGAATCTCATCTCCAATTTTTTAGTGATAATATTCTCTTGGACCATCCCTCAATTAGTGAGGCCATGGAGTTTAAATCAATATTATCATGTTGTGAGAAAGCTACAAGACAATTTGTTAGTACAAAATCCAAGATTTATCTCATTAACACTACCCTATAAAATCCAAGATTTATTTTATTAATTATGCCCTAGGTTACAATGAATTATTATAGATATTTTAGGGTTGAAAATTGAAAATTTTGAACCAACCTACTTGGGTATTCTTTTTTCTCATAAACAAAAAAAAAATAGTTTTGTGTCTCTTGTTTGTATAGAATAAAATCTTATTTGGTAGGTTTTAAAGCAAAGTTCTTAGCCATGGCAAGAAGGCTATAACTCATAAATACTACATTACAATCCATCCATATTTATATGATGTCACTTTTAATATTACTATAGTATTCAAAATTGATAAAATTTAAAGAGACTTTCTTTTGAAAGGATGTAAGAAAAAAATTAGGTTTCATCTTTGGACTTGGGATGGGTTTTGCAAAGGAAAAAAATTTAGAGGGGCAAGCTTTTAGAATTATAGACTTATGAGTTTTTCCTTAGGGGAAAAACTTGGGTGGAATTATTTAGAAATCAAGGAAAGAGTTGGAAAAAATGTTACTTTAAAAAAAATTAGGTTCTCTCAATGCAATGAAAATATTTAGGAAACAAAAACCTGCCCAAAGGATTTCCAACATGGAAATTCATATCATAAAGTTTGCCATTGGTCAAGAAACATAATATATGGGCATTCAATAAGGAAAATTATATAGATTTTTTATTTTATGCTTGATTGAATACTTGTCCTCATATATAATTTAAAATGGATACCATTGGCTTGGGCATATCTAGCTTGTAGAGGTCCAAATATCAAAGATTATATTAACGTAAGTAACAACTCCACATCATGGTTTTCTATTAGTAACTAGTTGAAAGACAATAATTCAAATAAATTGCAAATGAGCTTCTAAAGGTTTTACCTATTTTTACATGAAAGGGTGAGTCAGTTTGGAATCTATTAAAATATGGTGGATACTTGATCAAGTTGGGAAAAGAGGAGCTCAAGTAATTGAAATTTTCTACTTTGAGATATTTCCCTTAGAATAATTTTTGGTCACTAGAGTCTCTCCCTAAGGCCTTAAAATTCCTTTGGTTAATAGTTCAAAGTAATATTCTTATAGGAGAGAGTCTACAAAGAAGAGGATATCATGGACCTTTCATATGTGACTTATGTGAGAAGGATTTAGAAATATCAAACCATTTACTTCTTCATTGTTCCTTTACTCACACCATTTGAGGTTACTATTTAGAAATAGAAGAATATATTGGGTAGCTCCATCAACATTGAAAGAGTTGATAAATTTTTGGTAAATTTTTATTAAAGCTAAAGCATTATGTATTCTATGGAGGATTGGTCCTATCATTATTTGTTGAAATCTATGTCTTGAAAGGAATAATAGAATGTTTACAAAACAATCATGCTCAGGTTTGGAACCATATTATTGCCTCTCTTGAAGAATATTTATAGATATGGTACTTCTTATGAGAAGTCTCAAGTCCAAAAAACGAAGTGGTAGACAGTTGGTTAAAGAATTTTAATATGAGTCATCTATGAAAATAGAATTTAAAAAGGGAGATACTTTAATCTATGGTAAAATAGAAATGTCTAAAATTTGGTTTTATCAAAACTAATTTTATTGGTGCTTCTAAAGGAAATTAGAAAAAAGTTGATAGTGTAGATAGATAATTTTATGTGTCTGAATTTGGTGAATAAGTTTTGGTATTCAGTGTTTTTTTGTAGTTGTACACAAAGTGTTTGACAAAATGTGCATACATATATTTAATAATGCTATAAAATGAAAATTTAATATTGTACGCAATAATATAATGTTAAGTCAATTATGTCAATAAATTCATAAGTTATTTTGTCTAGTAGTAGGAAATGTTATGTAAATGAAAAGATTAAATGCATATGAAATGTAATTTAGGGAAATGATAAGGTGTTAGGTAGTTGGAGGGTGTAGCTAAATTTTGGTTGTATAAATGTATTCCTCCCCTCCACCATTCATTCAATCATTCATTGAAGAGCATGTTGGAAGATGATTGATGAAAGAGCATAGGTACGTAAGGAGAGAATTTTGGTGCATATGTGCATAGGGCATGATGTAGTTAGGCTATGGATTCATTCATGAAGAGTATTATGCACAAGGGTTGTAGATTGTAATGCTAAAATTGTATATTCTATTGTTAATATAAATATACATATTTCATTGTCATCTTTTGTTGTTGTTGTTGTTGGTTCTATGCATTGATTATGTGTATTATTATTCCTAATTACTACATATCTATAGAATACTCAAGTAGAGATGAAATTGTGTATAAGCATGTTAAATTTTACTTCTGCATGCTAGTGTCATTGCATGTATGAAGTTGGATCCAATTTGGTGACATGAAGTTTTGAGAAGCAAAACCCTTGGGAAGCTTTACAACAAGAGCAATGGTGTGCAGCCAAAGAAGTAGATGAAGAAGAGGTAGGTTTATTTATTGATGTATATGAAGGAAAATATAATGGGATGCACATGCCAAACACATAGAAGAGATGTAAAGCATATTGTTGTCCAAATTCAGATAGAGTATTTGAAGTTACAAACACAAAAAACTATAATCACAAACATTGTCAATGATAGATCTACAAGCATAGATATTATAGATGATAGATCTAAAACCACAAATGGAGGACTTGTCAATGTCAATATCATAGATGGTGGATCTATAGACGTTGACATTGGTATCATAGATAGATTTTTTTGATGAAGAATTTGTAGTTAGATAAGTTGAAGTCAATCATCAGAATGGTGTAAAAATTGTAGTCAGCTATTAGATTGGTGGTAAAAGTGCAGTCAGTTATCAATATGATGGTAGAAATACAATCAAAAATCAGAATGATGATATAATAGGTAGACCAATCAACCATTAGGAAGATGATAAGACAAAAAGAGGAGCAGTAAACCATTAAGATGATGATAGGGGAAGTTATTGTCAGTTATATAATAAGATGAGGAGCCATCAGGATGATGGTAGGGGAAGTTATTGATAATCAAATTGTAAGATGAGTAACCATTAGGATGATGATAGGAGAGTTATACAGAACTCATTTGATAGAACACACAATAATTAGTAGGATAGTTTTACATTAGGACATTGTCACCAAGATCATCATATGATAAGGTTTCATCAAAGGGATGATCATATGGAAGATTATCCTATAAACCCAATGCAATAGTTGATGCAAGGTGTTGATGAGAAGTTGCATGTCGACATAGAATTTTTGGTATTGAAACAATTAGAAGTTGTGGTGACTAATGGTGTGTGAGATGAGAGTCCACAATCAATGCAAAATATAGATGACATGTCCAATAGTGTATGATATGGGAGTTCGACACTAGGGAAACTACAGACTAGTGTGCTCGATGGGGAGTGATATGGGAGTCTAACATTGAAGCAATTATAGGTTGGAATATTTCATGGTATGAATGAGAGTACAATGAAAGAGCAATTACAAGGTGATGTATGTAAGGATTTGAAGGTAGAGATAAACAAATTATTGCAACCAATAATAGGCCAACCTATCAAATCAAAGGCCAATTTGGGCATATCGTGTAAGCATCCATTGTTTCGTGGAAAATGCATACAATGCTCTTTTTTATTTTTCAACCTTATTTTTCAAAACCTTTGTAATCATACCCTTTTGATCCTTTTGAGTGTCCATATTCTTGCTTGACTCTAAAAGTTTTGAAAAATCTGTTCTAAACCACTTGGTCTTATGCCCAAGATTATTGCACTTGTAACATCTTATGTTGTAGTTCTTGGAAGGTGCAAATTGTTAGAGTAATATTCCATTACTTGGGATAATTACCATTTACTCCACTAGGTCAAATAAGCTAGTGTATTGCATTACACTACTTAGGATTTATTTCTACATTTACTGTTTTACTTTCTACCATATAGATATTTACTGTCTAAATATCTAATGGTAACTAGCCTAAATATCCTAGGGTAGTCAATCCTAAACCTAACTCTCTACCTAGCCTAACGCGTTTGTTAGCTTGGTTAGTGGGGAATTAGTTAGGTTTACTATTTCATTGTATTATATAAACATTAGTCTTAAACCTAATGTTTAGTTAGTTAATTTGATTATTATTTTCATTTGACTTACCTTGCATCATTGGCATCAGAGCCACGGCTGCGATCACAGGAGGGAGAAATCACCTGGGCAAGGCGGAAGCAATGTTCCAAGCTGGACAAGGTGACTCTCTGGACAAGAGGCGTTCCAAGCTGGACAATCTCGTTCCAAGGAGTAGGATTTGATTTATTCATTTCCTTAATTAATCCTCTAATATCCTAAGGTTAGTGGTGATTTTTTTTGCCTTACCTTACTCAGGCCCACAGACACCGAGCAGGCAGGCGATTAGGGAGCCGAGAGCAACTAGGTGACACTCTGGTGACCAGCACCTCAACTGATCACTAGACTTAGGCTCTGGCATTGCTAGTAGTCCAACCGTCGAACAAGGGCAGAAGCGCCCTCGGACAGCCAACCACCGAAGCATAAACTTCGAAACCAGTGACCACGGGACCCGTCGTTCGACAATCAAAAAGAGAGGGTAGGTGCGCCCTCCTTATCCGGTGATCAAATCGACAATCGATGATTGGCCACCTAAGGATAGCATGTGTGCCCTCCCTAGGCGACGATCGGACCGACTCGCCATCCAGCAACCAAAATCTAAGAGGGCAGGCGGCCCTCCGATTTCTAGAAATCAACAAGACGACCACCTACTGGAGCCAGGGTAGGAGTGCCCTAGCTCAAAATAGGTGCCATGTGGCACATGCACCTAATAGACCATGCAGACCTAAAGGACCCATGCGCACTTAGGCATAGATCCTGAGGCACTAACACGGACTCGACCTCGAGCACAAATTTTGAGGTGCTGACATGGCACTGCCACTGGACTTAACCTGGACCAGACTTGACCTCAGGCATAGATCCTGAGGTGTTGATGTGGCGGATAGCCACTAGGACTTGAACACGTGGCAAGCACCACCTGGATCGGACATGTGGACGACAACAGGACGAGGACAAGCCACGTGTCAGTGGACCTGACACGTGGGTGACACATGGAGGACTGCCATGTACCATCGTACCTGACACATGGGTGACACATGGTGGACTACCATGTGCCACTCGACTCGACCTGGCCGTGCCACATGGCGATGAAAAAAAAATGGGGCAGGGTGACTGCCCGAAGGCAGTCACTATCATAAGGGTTTTAAAGCCCTTTTATACACCCTCAAATCGCTCGTGCGGGCAATGTGGGATAAATCCCACAGTTTTCCTCACCCATGCAAGGAGTGAAGGGAAAGGGGAGATCCTTCCCTTCCCTTCACGTCGGGCCAGCTATCCCGACTGGTGGAGGGGCCAGCGCTAAGGCACTGCCTGACGAGAGGTCGAGAGTTCAACTCCCGTCGGGGTAAAATAATTTTTTGCTCAAAGGGAAAGAAAAAAAAAATTCCTAAGGTATAATTTTTTAATATTTTTTTTTGTAATATTTTATTTTTTTTATTCATTTTTTTTAATAATTTAATATATTTTTGTTTCAAAATCAATTTTTTAGGATTACATTGATTTGATTATTATTAATAGTTAATTTTATTATTATTTTCATTTGACTTACCTTGCATCACAAATGACTTGAAGTTCCTCTTGGTGAAGCCATAATAATTTTTGTCATGAACCCTATAGTGGATTGCTTTATGACCAAAGCTATTACATGAGTAGCAATACCCTTGAAATAAATATCCACTTTTGAATGAGTTGAAGTTCCTCTTAGTGAAGTCATGCTCCTTCTTTCCATAAACCCTGCAATGCATAGCTTTGTGACCAAAATGATTACATGAGAAACAATTCCCTTTGAAGAAATATTCATCTTGTCTCTTAGTCCTTTCTTTGCCTTCTCTGTGATGATCCATTTTTCTTGTTTGTGCATTATTTTCTTTCTTAGTGAAGCTTCCATTCTTCAACTTATCCGCATAGGCCTTAGTTTCTTATTCAATCTCTTCCTCTAAAACTTCCTTTTCTTTTGAGCTTGAGCTTGATCTTTCTTCTTGTTTCCCTTGTCCTTCTTCAAAACCAAGTCCTATTTTTATAAATTAAGATCTTTGTGAATTGATAATTTTATCCAAAGCTTTTTAACTTTTTCCAAACCTGTGTAGCTTATCCTTAGAACCTTTCACTTCCATCCTTATAGAAACCACTTCATGTTCTAATATTTCACATTCTAACTCTTTTATCTCTAACTTTTCAACCATGACTTATTTAAATCTCCTTGCCTTAGCTTTTGAGTTTTTGAGGTCTTGTAGAAGATTTTTTTTATTTCCTCATGTTCTTGAACTTGAGCCTTCAGTATTGAATTCTGCTTTGTAACTATTTTAAACTCTCTGATAGCAACAATAAGTTCTTCTTCTAGATCAACTGTGCCTTATTCTTCTTTTTTTGAACCTTTCTCTAGGTATTCAATTATAGGAGCATATTCTACTTGGTATTCAATAGGAATGTTTTCTTCCCCTTCTATTGTCAAAAATAGAATCTCTTCTTCTTCACTATCTGATAGTCTTTCATCACTGTCACTTGAAACATTGCTTGTCTTTTTAACATCGAAACTCTTCTTGTGTCTTTGAAAAAACTTATTTTCATGCTTGCCTTGACCATACCTATTTTTCTTTTCATGCCTAAATTTTCTTTCTTCCTTTTTCTTATAATCTTGTTTCTCTTCACTACTACTGCTTCCATCTTGTGGACAATTAGATGCATAGTGACCAAAGTCACCACAATTAAAAAATTTCACAGTCTTTATATCTTTGTGTTTTCTTGAGTCCCTCTTATTTCTTCTCACATAGTTAGCTTCTTCATTACTGCTTGAATCATCACTTGATTTTGGTTTCTTATATTTTATCTTCTTTGAGGCTTTGAACGCTTCCTCTTTCTTGGAATTATGATCTTTTTCTGTTATCATCTCATATGCTATGAGAATTCCATGTAACTCATTCATAGTCAACTTATCAATATCCTTCATCTATTTTATAGCTGAAACCTTTGCATCATACCTTATAGAGAGTGATCTTAATACCTTCTCAGCAACACTAGAGTCCTCAATTTTGAATCCAATTCCATGCATGGTATTGACAACTTCATCAACATGAAGTAAGTATTTAAAAATATCTTCCTCATCTTCCATATTCAAATCTTCAAACCTCCTCATGTGAGTTTGTAGTTTTTCCAACTTGACCTTGTTATCTCCTTCATATGTTTACTTCAATTTTTCCCATATCTCTTTTGTTGATTTGCATTGCATAACTTTCACAAATTTTGATTCACGTAATCCACTTAATATTCCATTCATAGCCTTGGTATTATTCACATTTAATTACTTACCATCCTTATATGTGGGAGGAGTAGTTGTAGGTGTGAACCCATCCTCAACAGATTGTCATGTTTCATATACTTGTGCCATCAAGTAAGTCTTCATGCTCATACTCCATAAAGCATAATTTTTCCCATAAAACAATGGAGTCTTATTTGTTGAAGATCCATTCTAAGATGCCATATGTGTTCTTGTAATATCTTCCTCCAAGTTGTTAGACTTTTTGAAGGAACCTACTCTAATACAAATTGAAGAACACAAGCTTATACTGAGAGGGGGGTGAACAGTATAAGGTAAAATTTTATTTTTCTTTCCCAAACAACATTATCCAATATTATCAATTGCAATATCAATAGCAAAAAAAATGTAATGCACAAATCATAACACATATGAGAGACACAAATTTAACGTGGTTCACATAATGTGGGTTACGTCCACGGAGAAAATATTTCTTCTAAATTTTCTTAATAAATCTCTTGGGAACAAATTTCCTATTATAATGTTTATGGACCTCTGTCCAAAGGAGATCTCAATCCCCAATGCTCTAGTTTGTGGATATCTCTCCATAGGAGAACTCTATCCCCTCTACTTTGGTTTGTGGATCTCTCTCCATAGGATAACTCTATCCCCTTTGATCTAGTTTGTGGATCTCTCTTCATAGGAGAACTCTATCCCCTCTACTCTAATTATGGATCTCTCTCCACAGGAGAACTCTATCCCCTTTGCTCTAGTTTGTGGATCTCTCTCCATAGGATAACTATATCCCCTTTTCTCTAGTTTTTGGATCTCTCTCCACAAGAGAACTCTATCCCCTTTGCTCTAGTTTACTCCAAAGCCTACTCTCAACTCTATCTCAAATCTGCACCAAACCTCATTATAAGGCTAGCACAAATCTGCTCCAACTCTACTCACAACCTCTACCTCAAATTCATACTAAACCTCATTATAAGGTTAGCACAAATATACTCCAACTCTGCTCATAAATCTATCTAAATTTACACAAAACGTCATTACAAGGCTAACACAAATTTGCTCCAACTCTGCTCACAAATCTATCCAAATATGCACACATTACATGCACAAATCTGCCTCAAACCTGCTCTCTATATCTATCTAAATTTGCACCAAATATTCTCATAAGACTTGCTCAAGTCTGCCTCAATGCTGCTTCAAGTATTCTCACAAGACTTGCTCAAATATACCTCAATGTTTCTTATAGAACTTGCTCAAATATTCCAAAATATTGCATACAAACAATGCTTATATCTCTTTCAAAAATGTTTTCTTCAACTAGGTAGTTCAGACATATTCTACCTAGAATTTATTTAACCTCTTGAACATATAGAGAATGATATTATAAAATACCCAATATGTTCTTCACATTCACAAATCTTGCATTCATTCAATCCAATCTCTATCTCTTGCAAAACCCTTTCAAATCAAATCAAACTAGTGTATAACTTCGCTTCACAAAACTGGTTTATATTTCTTGCAAATTTTCTCTTAATGATAAAACACAATAATGCACAAGTTTCTTCACAAAACTGGTCTCTAACACTTACCCATTCACATTCAATGTCACTCACATCAATGCCCAAATTCTTCACTAATTCTCTTCAACAAGAATGCATAATTTATTCTTAAAAACCCTAACACAAGTGTTTCCAATTTCACCAATCAATAAGCACAATTTTTTCTCAAACCCTAGCTCAAATATTTCCAACAATACACACTAATCAACCCTTTTATCTCCACCTTATAATTCTGAAATATTTGCTCAACCAACCACCTTAGAGAAGGAATAATGTTAACATACCTCTTAACTTGCTTTGATGAAGGTGTGCCCTCAAAACCTGTTCCAAAATAATTTCCTTTTTGCCACCTCAAGAGGTTAGCCAATCTTCTTTTCAAAATAATCACAAAAACCTTTCCTCAAAAATTGTGCACAAAAATATTGCTCTATACTCCTTTTATTTTCTCAAAACAAGGCTTTTAATTAAAGAACAAAAACCTTTAAACTTTCCTTCACCATGCAAAAATACACATAATAATTAAACCATAAAACACCTTATAATTCCTACTCTTAAAATACACACAATCAACTCATATAATGAAATAATCCTTATCACACCTTATTTCTCCTTCTAAATAAATTTTAAATTTCAATACCAAAAGATCCTTTTCACACCTTATTTCTCCTATATCAAATGAGCAAAAAATAAATGACAACTCAACCTTATAACTCCCACAAAAATCAAATTATAATTAAAAATTAAATACCTCTTTTATTCTGCCCTCAATGCGACTCGAACCTCTCACCTCATGAGAGCAAGGCACCCAACCAAGGGGCCACGACTAGTTGCGCCAATGCAGCTCGTGAAAACATAAAGGCACCAATCACCTTTTACTTCCTCCTGCCACAAACTCAGCAAAACAAAACAAAAATGTTTGCAATGGATTTTGAACCCGAAACCTCCTCCTCATAATGCCTTCACACTGGTTCAGCCACCAGCTGGTCTAGCTGGCTAGATGGAATTTGATGTACACCAATCTAGATTTAAACCTTCATCATTTGTTGTTGAAAATTATGGTCCCTTCCTTTCCTTCTCTATCACGTGCAACGAATCAGATATCAAGTTAATGCATGCACAAATTTTCAAACCACATTTCAAATGACTTTAGGCATGGGTATTAATATATTTAATTTGGTCTTCGTCCAACGTCGGTGCCACCTTGTCCTTTTCAACCCCATATGATGTCGACCACCTTAATTCAAAATTAATTTGAATTGCCTTCAATTGCTTGGCACTCAAATAATATTCTAACTTGAAATATTTATATTATAATAAATATATTATAATATTAATCCTTTAAACCTTACCTTCATATTTAATATTATTGCCTTCAATAATATTAATATCTTGCCTTCATTTTTAAACCATTGTTCTGACAAAATCTTAAGCTTTTTGTCCTTCATAATAATATTCAAAAATAAATATTATAATGCTTTTCTCAACCAATATTATAATAATAAATATTATAATATTTTCCTTGACGTCAATGACAACCAATGACATCTTCTCTTTTGACATCAACCTATGACATCAATGACAACGCAATATACTCAAAATTTCCAACATGCTCATCATCAAGGCAAGAAATAATTGAGGGATTTGTTTTTCCCTTGTTTTAGTTGATATAGGTCATCAACTATATATTTTTTCATGATATAAGTAGCAAAATGTTGAATGAAAATTTCAGCCACATAAAAAACTTCTTGATTGAGTATTGAGGTAATTGATAGAACTATTCCAATGCCTCACCACCAAGGCTTGTGGAAAAGAGCTTCAATAAAAATATCTCATCATATTTGATGTCGTGGCATGCAGCTTTGAAGATTCAAAGATGCTCTATATGATCACCTTCTCCCTTATATAACCAGAACTTTGGCAACACAAAGCTTAGAGGATAAGGTTTATTTGTTAAATTAGGGTCTATAGGTTCATTGTAGCAATATTTGTAAGAAAATTTTTTAGGTGCTCCTTTAATAGAGGCTAATATTTGTTTAAACTTAGAGTTTTCTCTAGCTAATTTTTCTAGCCTAGCATTGGTATCCTAGAATCCAAGATAAGGCACTAAGGGTACTATAGGCTAATACTGAAGGTTGACTAAGGGATACTACTGAGCGCTTGGATGGGATGATCCAAAAGGGATAAACATGTTATTAAATTTAGTATTACCTTTGAGAGATATGTTAGTAGAAATAATGTTAGTAAAAGAAATGTTAGCCAACATAGGCATGTTATAGAATGGGTTAGAAGTGACCATATTTGAAGCATGAAGCATACTAGAAAGGATATTCACATGTTGGACTTGTGGATGGCTTATGTGCTAAGAGACATGAGGGTTCAACCTATGTGGCTCAATGTTGGGAGGTATAGATCCAAAATTCCCTAAGAAGGATGGGATTTTTGGAGACCTCCCTCCTAAATTTGTGGTGGCAATCAATTCTCATTGTTGAATACTTAAGGGGTTTGATCTATATTGGTGTGGAAATTCTATAAGGGGTTCTTCTATGGTAGAATAAAGCAATTCTTTTATCCTAAATGCAACTTCCATGGTTTATTTATTTTCTCATTAGAAAGCAACAAGATGATCCATGGATTTGAAAACTACCTCTCCTTATTCATCATGAATAGGAGATAGTTCTAGAAGGAAGAGCTTCTTCCTCTTCTTCCTCAAATATTATATTTTCAATCAAAATTTGCTTCTCTGGAAGTTCAGATGAAGTGCTTGAATTTTGTGTCATTTGTTGCATACTGTTTTGAGTGATATAGAGGGGTTTAGACATGGTAAAAAGAGTTCAATCTATTAATTTATATTTTGGTAGTACTTATAGCAAATAATAAGATGTTTGATATCCTTATGTCACCTTGGAAAATTGCCCTCCTTATGACTCATTTTAACCCCATGTCATACACTAGCCAAGGGAGATAACCCCCAAGGTTTGTATGTCAGGTTACTCAAGGGGTCGTTAACCTTCCCCTAGTAGGACTAATAATTGGTAATGTTCTTATTATCTTTACTTAATCTGATATATCTAATTACACAAGATTTAGTGATCTTGATTAAAGTGTAATAAATTTTATCTTGATTAAAGATAAGGTTCTAAGTCAAAGGTTTTTGGATAGGGGACCCATGTGATGTGTTTACATTGGGTTCACAAAAAATGTGGGATTCCAAAAGGTGCATAGGGGAATTAGCTCCAAATGTGTTCCTTTAGGGATTGTACACACTTGGGCAAGAGAACACTACTATTAACCCATCATTTTGGGATTGTGTTTTGTGTGCAATGTTTATATTTGGTGGGAGAGATTCGGGTTCACCAAGGGTTTATAGATTCCCTAATATAGTTTGGTGTGTCAAATTTAATATACACCTATAGTCTATCCTATAAACTAATGAATAATATGTTGATGCAATGCATTTATGAGAACAGAGATGCAAAATACAATTTTATCCTATATGTAATTTAAATTTTTGATGAATGTTATCTACACTATGAAAATAAATTTTTATTTTCTCTTTTCTTTGAAGATAAGGGTACAAGA
This sequence comes from Wollemia nobilis, assembly GCA_028583015.1. Taxonomy (NCBI): domain Eukaryota; kingdom Viridiplantae; phylum Streptophyta; class Pinopsida; order Araucariales; family Araucariaceae; genus Wollemia; species Wollemia nobilis. The sequence continues at coordinate 3,493,189 of JAQPPZ010016913.1, read as the reverse complement.
ATGATGAGAGCAAGAAAATTATCCTAATGTAAACTCTACATTCAATTTTTATTTGAATTCCCAATAAAATGAAATAAAGGTTTCCTAATGCTAAGGTCTTTTTTAGTTTTTCCTTCTTATATTGTACCAGAAAACTAAATAACAAGCAAATATCTTATGCTAAGAATTGATATCTAGAGGATAAAGAGGTACCTACACATTCTAGTTTTTGGATTGAATATGTCATCTATACATGAATTCATTATTTAAACGGATACGCTACCTAGAAAATCCTATAACTAGTAGATTTGTCAAAACTTGCAAAATAGATAAAAAAAAAATTATGATTTGGAGGTCTGCCAAACAACAAGAAGTGTAAAACTTCTTTATTTGCATAGTCATGCCCTCTATTTATGATAAAAAACAATATGACCTACCTTAGATATCAATTCTAAATGATCTATGGCAAATATGTCGATTGGAAGTGCTTGAGCTAGCAGATCCACAAATATTGTTTAACTAACTTGAAAAAAATAGATTGAAAAGTAAAGATATAATATATTGTTAAGATAAGACACAGAGATGGATCTGATTAGGCTAGATGCTAATATGATTGGAAATCTAAAGCTTCTCAGATATATGGTAAATATGTCATCTGTATTAGTCACAACAGACATATTCACTCTTAGGACAAAAGGGCAAACAATATAAATACCGTAAAAAAATAAGGGCATGGCTACCTATTGCAAATATGCCACCTAAACCATTTATAGATGGTATATTCATTAATTCTAATAGCATAACAATAAGTATGACCATAGGGATACTGTGGATGCCTCTTATTGATGCATTAGGGATTTTGGTCTTTGTTTTCTACTTTATAAAGCCTTTGAGGATGCTTATAGAACTAAAAAAGGAGAATTTATAGCAAAATAGTCATAATTAGATCTAAAAACAAAGAATATAAAGACCCAAGCTACAAATTTGGATCATGAAAACATTAATAGCAATTACAATAAAATCACAATGTGCAAAAAAAGAGTATCATTGGGATTTTAGTGTGAAATACTTCCTTTCCTTCCTTTGGGGCCAAATCATTTGATGTCCCCATGAGAGAAATTTGATAGCACTTCATTATGCTTAAATGAATTTTGATTTTGGAATAGTTTCATTATGAAAGAGTCCCTTCTAAATTCCAACCCAAGGTGCCAATTTATAGAAATTGTCCCTCTTGGAATTTCTCAAGTGGGAGGGGTGAGGTGGATGGCATGCGAACTAGTATGACTAGTGGGAGGGTTTATTAGCTACTAATTATGGCCTACAATCATTTGAACCTTGATCTAAAATTATTTTAGAAAATTGGGAAGGGTGGAAGGAAATCCACCATTTTCCCTCCCTGCTTGTTGATGACTTGCAGTTGCAGAAGGGAAAACAAGCAAGATTTATGTCCTAGCAAGCTATTGCGAGCGTAATTTAGGATTTTATTTTTTGTAAGTAAATAGGTCACCTAAGAAAATATTCCTATATATTTTTTGTGATTCTAACCATCAAAGGTCAAATCTAATAAAGGGAAAGATATTTTGAACTAGTTATGAATACACCAGCCTGAAAGCATATTCAAATTTTGGTAAATTTTCTCTAAGATGACAAGTTTACCATTGCTAGGTTTTGCTTGTAAATTTATAGGTTGAGCAAATTATTATGGTTATTTTTCTCCTCTTATGGATTTGCATGAAAGGTATATGGAACATAGGTGATCTAATTTTAGGTATCTATAGTTTGGCTAGCCCAAAATTATTGATGAACTTTAATCTACAAACATTGAGATCAAAATCATTATCAACTAAGATTCACTTTATGAACTTGTCATTGATGTGGTCTATGATGTATAACAAAAGGTCTTCGACCATAGAGGATTGAGGAATATCATCCTTATAGAATGATATAGTTGCATGGTTAATCCTAATGGATCATACTATAAAGGTAAGATTGTCTAGGTTGAAGTCTTGAGGAATAATGTATTCACTCAAAATTTTAAGCAAGGAAGACCTGAGAAGTTTGAGAAGAAATATTTTGGTAAGGTTGCTCTCAAGTTGTCATAGTAAATCAAAATCAACCTTATCCTTAGTTCCCAATTGAATGATTAAAGTATGTGCTTCAAGTGGAGAAGTTCTTTTTGTATGGACCATAGGAGGTCTTGAAGGTTGATCTAATGATGGATTTTTGTATTGTTATCTGGTTACAACACAAATGTAAGAGATGTGATTAGAATAATGGAGCATCCAAAAAATTATAGCATGGTGGTGGTATTCCACTCTTATAGGAACAACTTGGTTTGAAAAAATTAACTATTCATGACTTACCAAGATGTAGTTGTATGGCCTACAACATCTCTTGTCTTTGATGGTCTTACTCAATGTTGTATATGGACCAGTTTGAAAATAAGATAGCCTACACTTTTCTCAAATGGATGGTACTAGCCAAACAGGTTGGAACTTACCTAGATGGCTTGCCTTCAATCTTCATAACTTGGTAACTACCTAGATAACCCTATACGAATAGAAATGGGAAATAATAAAATATAATAGTTTTTTATTCTAATCTATTATAGTACTCAAACAATTAAAACACCTAGAAGTAATAGAATATAATGCACACACAATTTAGATGGGATTCTATTCAAATCCTTGTAAGTCCATCCAAAGGCCCCCGTATACTTCATGAATATTTTGAAAGTTATTACTTTTAAGACTAAATCTCAATCATCTATGTAATATATCACCTTAATTGAGATTACCTATACCATCTTTAATCCTTCATACTGTATGGGATTAGATTATTTTACCACTTAAAATGGGTGTGCTAGCAATCAATACATCACCAACACTATACTCTATAAAATTTTGTGAAAAAATCTACTTATCTTCAATCCTGGTTGTAGACTTAGTATTTTGACTATATTCATCAATCTTGTATACACTTTTAAATGGTTCATCTTGGTCCTCTTGTTTTGAATTTATACACATGTAGTTTGGCTAAAATACTTTGTAGTATTACATTTACCAATGGAGAAGTCTGCTATCAAAGTGCTTCTCATATTCCATGCACTCCTCCAACTCGAACATGCCTTCATTAAATTCACATTCATTCTCATACTCTTTTTATGAACTCCTTAACTTATTGATGTTGTTACTTTCTCACTTACAAACTAATTCTTCAAGTTAATTGCATACTTGTGTGGCCCTTTTTAAACATCAAATGATCCTTCTTCCAATTATGGTTTACCTTTGTCATACATAGCCACCTACATCCTAACAATGCATCATAGGCTAGTTTTTGCATAACAATCACCACAAAATCCATAATGAACACTTGATTAACAATTTTTACCTTTTGTGCAGTCAATACTTCCTTCATTTCTATTTTGTACTAGTCTATGCCATACAACCAAAAGTTGGGAGACCACAAAAATGGTGCCCTTAAATCAACCCACATATTTTCAAGCAAGACATTTGCACTTAAACCTCCATCAATAATTACTCGTGTCAACTTGTGGTTTAGAAACTAAATGTAGATCAATATTGGTTTCTTCCCAGCATATATCTGTTAGGATCCTCAATCCTAACATTATTAGTTAGTATTAGTTAGTATTATTAATCATTTAATTATTATCTTATTAACTTATAAAGTGAACCATCACAACCCTTCATAACGTGAACCATCACATCTCTTCATACGTGAACCATCATGTCTCTTCACCAACGTAGCTTTAGGGTAGATATATATATTAGGTTGGCCATCCATATCAAATCATCCAAGAAGAAGAATAATAAGTATAGATTCTAAAGGAGGGAGCCCCCTATAGTGGCAAAGTGATTACAAGGGAGCCCCCTTTGAGTGGCCTGCGATTACATTTATATTAATTTGTTAATAATTTTATAGTAAGACCTTGGGGTCTTACCATTTGGTATCATAGCCATGTGGGACCCAGTCATGTGGGAATTTCTCAAAGATCTTCATCAAATCACTTCTGTATGTGAGTATCAAACTCGGTTTGAGGATATCACCAAACACAACACAATATTGGATGAATCAATTCTCATCAATGGCTTCATTAGGGGATTAAAAGAGGAAATTAGAATGGAGGTGACAAGGTTCAATCCCTATACCATGATGCAAACCTATGGATTGGCAAAATTAGCTGAAGATAAAATCAATGCACAACAACGATTAGAGAAATCACTTATGGAAAAATCATCGACCACTTACATCACTCCCAAACCTATGCATAATGGAAGGGCACAAAGCACTTACACAACCCCCAAATCTAACCGAACTTTATGAATTAAACATCTTAGCTTTGAGGAGATGAAGGAACGACGAGCAAAAGGACTCTGTGATAATTGTGATGAACAATTTGGACCCCACCATAAATGTGCTACACTAACATTGTATTTATTGAAGGAAGTTGATCCCTATCTCTCCATAGAGCAAGTAGATGAGGTAGTTGTGTCCGAAGCAACCAGTGCACCTACTCACCGCAATGAAGACAATGAGGTCGATGTGCAAGAAGTGATTGATGTACCAAGCAAGGATGAAGTAGACATACCCAAAGTGATCAATGCTAGCCAAACATGCACTCTACAAGACCTACACATACCTTCCTCACCAATAGTGAGTTCTTACCATATGACCAAACCTATTCGGAACCAACGCAGAGTGACTACACACTCCTCCGTTGGCTCTACCAAGGAACCAAAAAAGGATATGAAATCATTACCATCACTTTTGATGGATCATTATGAAGTATTTGAGGAACCCCAAGGGTTGCCCTCCCATCATCATCATAATTTTCCTAAGGGAGATTCTACTATTGTTCTTGGCAACCCCCCGCTAATGCTTCATCCTTCTCGATATCCCTGCCTACGAAAGGATGCCATTAAAAGAGTCCAAGAACTTACACAAATCCTTCTTGGAAAACAAAGGACAAAGCTTCTCGATTTGAGCTTTGAGGACAAAGCTCTTTTTAAGGAGGGTGGCATGTTAGGATCCTCAATCCTAACATTATTAGTTAGTATTAGTTAGTATTATTAATCATTTAATTATTATATTATTAACTTATAAAGTGAACCATCACAACCCTTCATAACGTGAACCATCACATATCTTCATACGTGAACCATCATGTCTCTTCACCAACGTATCTTTAGGGTAGATATATATATTAGGTTGGCCATCCATATCAAATCATCCAAGAAGAAGAATAATAAGTATAGATTCTAAATGAGGGAGCCCCCTATAGTGGAAAAGTGATTACAAGGGAGCCCCCTTTGAGTGGCCTGCGATTACATTTATATTAATTTGTTAATAATTTTATAGTAATACCTTGGGGTCTTACCAATATCATCAAAATTGTTGAGTCAATATATTGATCCTTCCTTACTTGTGTTTCTCCTAGTTGGCATTATGGATCCTCCACTCTTCTTCTTTGCACTATATCTCCTACCATTGCATATAGATCTACTACTACACCTAGAAAACTAGATACTTTCACTTTGATACTTGTATTTAGTACTCATGTGGCCAATTAGTTTATTGGCATGTCCTCTTATTCAATCGTGATGGGTTCCTTCAATTTTTTTACTTGGAGCAATCTCTCCTACTTGGCCTTTCTCATATCTTATTTGATTTAAACACATGGCTCTATCTATTTATCCTTCTCTTTAGTAGGATTTAGGTATTGCTTTACATTATTTGCCTAAGTTCATATTATTGCTAGAATGTGTTTCTCCTTTTGCTACTAGTCCTATGAAGGTTCCTTAATATCAATAAAATTGATATTTTATGTGTTACTTATACTTGGTTTCTTTAGGAAATTTACCCCTTATAATTGTTTGATCCACACCATATATACATCATTGCATTGTTATTTCTAATGCCCCTCCTTTCGAGGTATTATTATATTTATGTATGAAGTGTCCCTACTCTTGAAATTTTTGACATTGGGTGATTGGTCTCCCATACAAATCATATTGCAACCAAGCCTCTCCTCATATGGATTGATTTCCTTATTATGGTTGTCTTCTTCTCTGATAGTTATTTTGGTATCCACCACTTGTTGCTCCTTGTCTACTCTTTGAATTTCTCATCTTTTCTTCCTTATTCTCCTTTTACACCATCAATGTTTGGTGTCTTGCACATTTTAAATTAAATTAACAATCGACAACAAAATGCCTGACAACTTCACAAATATTATAAAATGCTTTCTTTGACAAGTGATATTGATGTGTCCTTGTAATTTATAATTATAATACCATATGTCCTCTTTCTCTTTTTTCTTTCTAGCCTTCACATAATTAATCATTTGCTCCAAGTCCTTTCACATGGTCTGCATTGTTGTGCTCAATTCATCTTGATGACTATTCAAATCGTCATCTTGATCATGGATTGCACTTCCTCTACTTGCTATAGTTATCTTCATCTTACTTTCCAAATTAATTTATCTATAAAATGCTACTTGATAGGTAGTTTGTAAAACTACCTTCATCATATTCTTATACCGTAGTACCAATCCATCCAAGAACCATCATTTTTGTAGCCCATCTACTAGCTTTACTTCCATATTATAGATAAGTTTCTTGAAATAATAATTATATGATTTGATATTATCATCCTTCCTTTTCTTCATTGAATATATTTAACCAAAGATCTCTATGTCATTACGAATCAATATGGATTCTTTATTGAAATTAATCTTCAACACATCCCAAGTTATGAAGGGTGCTTCTCATTTTAGATGTCAATCCATAACTATTCCATGCAATATTTCTAGAAATAATAGAATCCATGAACCTTCATAATTTATATCATTTGCTCTTCATATCATTTCACATATTTCAATATAATATTTTATGTCTTCCTTCCCATATTCCATGAGCTTTGGGTATTTCTAGTTGCCCATAGCTATAGAATATTAGCCATTGATGGTTTTTTATTTTTATTTGATGAACCTTTGTTTGATAACTACTCTTTTGCAAATAACCTTCGACCACTACTTTGTGCTTCCACACTTTACAATCTCCTCTATAAATACACGAGCATCAAATCTAGTCTCTTGAGTACACTCTCCTATGATTACCTTGTGATTGACTCCCATCCTCTACACCTTTAGGCACTCTCCCCTATACTTGTGATAACATCACCAATTGTTTTATCTTATCTTACGCATGCTCCATGTTGATGCCTTCTTCACTACTTGTGCAAACATCCTCCATAGCCTAAACCTTATTTGCTTATTGCACCTCTACTTGTGCTTAATATTTCATTGTTAAAAATATTTTTTGCCACCTTTTTCATTCTTCATAAAAACTTCTCTCCTATCAAGGGTTCCAAATTCATTCAACTTTTGGTATTGTATCTCTCCACTAGCAAGTTCTATCAATACTTTTCCTTCATGTAACTCTTTGTTAACAATATGTAAGTCATCTTCATGCTTATCACATCCATGTGTAATCCTCAAAATCCTACATGTCATTTAGTCTATTGTTCTTTTGCATTCATATATCCCATGCCCTCATGAAAATTTATCTATCATCCACCAAGTTTCACACTATATTGGTTTAAACTTCAAATGGTAATGACACCAAATATAGCATGGTGGTGGTATTCCACTCTTGGAGGAATAATTTGGATTAATAGATTAACTATTCTTGACTTGAAAAGGTGTAGTTATATGGCTTGCACCATCTCTTGTCTTTGATGCTCTTAATGTTGTAGATAGCCCAGTTTAAGAATCAAACAACCTATACTTTTCTCAAATAGTTGGTACTAGCTAGACGACTTGCCTTCAATCTTGATGGCCTAGTAACTACAATCAAGCAACCTGGTAACTGCTAGAAAACCTTGTATAGAGAGAAATGGTAAAATATTATAAGATAATGAGGTTTGATTCTAATATACTATAGCAATCAATCAAGAGAAACACATACAAATATCACACAAGAAGCAATCACAAAATGAACAAGTATGAATAAGATACTGCATTAATGGTAATCATATACACAACATACACACCATCTACTCCCATGCAAAATATCTCCAACGCATTCCATAATATCTCCTCTTGGCATATACAATGCAATGTCTATATACATGAATGTTCCATATACCATCTACTATCTACTCACTCAAATGAATCAGGGGGTCTATTTGAACTAGGGAGAAGGTAGTTATTGGAAACTACCAACCCTAACACCTCACCTCTACCTTATTACATTTGTCTTGCATTTCATTTCATTTCCCTCTTAACTACAAGATAAACTAAATGACAACTACCCTTGCATGACTTTCTCTACAAACAACTATTACTTGTACCATTATTATATTTTTTCAAGTATTACAACGTTACAATTTATAAAAAACTTTAGTATATGACTATTTTACTTCTATGCATATTTTATTTTTAAATTTTTATTCCTATGTTGAGATGACAAGTAGAACTAGTACCTACAACCATCCCTTGGTTTATAGGTAGGAAGTTCCTATAATGCATGTCATTTGTCGCATTTTGGTTTTTATTGTTATTAGGCAATGGGTTCTATAAGATTCTCAAATCTTGATTAGAAGAATATTGAGAGTCAAAACCATTGAGAAAAATTTGACTATTGTTAATTAGATTTTAAATCACATTCCTAAGGTTCATGCATATGTTAATCGCATGAACTTTGATGTCATGGAAGGCATATTCCTCATTAGGACAAAACCAATGAGCCTTTTCCCTTCTAGGTTCAACAAGTTTAACAAGCAGAAGTTCTACTATCTTATCTTTTAATAGTTGATCTATGATGGATAAAAGAGGTCCATATAGTCAGGAGTACCTCCTTTTAGGTTTTTATTGTTGGGTATTCCCTAATATAAGCATTTGAAGGTTTGCGGTAGCACTAACATTTTTAACCTAGCATGAGTCTATGACTCCATCACCTACAATGTCTTTGTTTGTGTACTTCCCATTTAGGTTAGAGGAGGACTTATCTTTCTCTTTGTGGGGACTTACTCTTTCATTCCCCTATCTTGACAAGGGTGGTCTCTACTCTCTTGACCATGTCAATTGCATCTTATAAGGAAGATAAATTGGTCATCCCTAGGTAGAAGCCAATTGCTCATTAGGTTTCCTATGAAGATATCTAGTGGGTCTCTAGGTGGAGAAACATATTGCAACATTCCCACTAGGGCTTGCCATCTTGCTAAGAAGTTGGTAAAATTCTCATATTTGGATTACTTGAGTTGGTGTAGGTCACTAATGGTAACTTTTTTCTCAATGTAAAGAAAACATTATTTGACAAACATTTTGATATAGTCCCTAAAGCTTTTCAAGGAATGCCTTGGTATTTTGTAATACCATTCTAAGGCAGAGCCACTAGGTCTCTTAAGAAAAATTTAAGTAGCAATGTATCATCATAATAAATATAAATGCAATCTATTTATAAACAACCTAAGGTGGTTGATGAGATCCTCTTTCCTTTGTATATTTTAAAATTAGAGGTTTAAAAGTTAGGATGAAAATATGACTAGCTACAAAATGATCTAGGGGTTGGTTACACAAGTCATCATATGAGTACTTTTGACTAGATAAAAACCCTTGGATGATGGACATTTATTGTTTAAATAGAATTTAAGGCTTGAATTTTAGGAGAAGTATGATTTTATGGCACAAAAGGAACATGCTAAGAAATAGAGGGGATTTTTTGATGATTAGTATAAGGAGATTGGTACAGTTGGGTATATGATGTTAAATTTTTCATCATATAGTTTGACCCCAAGGTAACAAATATAAAAGGACTAGAAGTTGAAGGATGAGAGATTGCAAGATTAGGATTTTGTGTGAACCCCATACTTATGCTTATAATATTAAGATGAGGATTATAAATGGGGACATATGATGGCACACTAACTAGGAGTGTAGCTTGTGCTTACCTATTATGATGCAAGGCAACTAGAATTACCCTACAATAATTCCTTAAATGTAGGTAAAGATGAATGATGTTCTAATGGAGGTGGGAGTTATTATGATAATTAAATTATTACATTATTAATTCTAGAATCTCACATAGACATTCTAGAAGATAAGTTAGTAGATAGTAAGGGATATTATCAACTTAAGTTAGACATGGAATTTGTTACGAAATCATATACGAAAGCTATTTGTAGTTGGTAGTTACTAGCTAATCTTAGCCAATTATTCTATATATAACAAATTCATTATTGAATATAATGAGTATTCTACCAACATGGTATCAGAGCAATCATCAAATTATGAAGTGGTTTTCCTATGTGATATCATAGAACTTAGTGGACACGATGCTTAGTTTAGATGTTAACAAATTATGTTCTCTAACAGAACATAATAGTTGTTCTTTCAACATTAGTCAACAAAACTAGGCGTAATGTTTTAACAATAATATTAGCTACTCTTTTGTCAAATAGTTGTAATGTTGTCTTATTGCAACAAACCAAGTGCTTTGGCTTGCATGCAAAATATTGAATAAGAGCTTTGGTTCAAGCTACAAATGTCCAAACATTGGACTAAGTGCTTCATATTGTGATTGAAAGAGGATCCCATGGAAGCACTCAAGCATAGTCTATTTGTAATTACAATCCTTGAGATTTGGTTTGTGAATTGTTTGATCATAAGAGGTGAATAATATAGGCAGTGCAAAAATCCATTGCTGATTTTTTAAGGTCAAATCCAACAACATTCTAAATCCTACCTCCATTTACTTTGGACGTATATTATGAAATTCTAACTCATGTGCCTGAGATTTTTACTGGTATAATTATGGCATAGGGGGTAAAAAAAGGTTTTGTGGGGATTATGTGATAGCCACAAACCCTAGGAAATATATGAGAGAGATACTAAGACCACTCTAGATAGGCATTCACTAAGCATCATCAACATCACAACAGAGACAAATCAGTGAATCAATGGTCGATGAGTCAGTAATCATGGAGGAGAGTCAATACTTGATTTTCAAATTGGAGCTAAACCTATCATTCTCAAGTAGTGCTACAGTGGAGGGAGAGATATGAATCCCAATTCAAAAAAATAAATAGGTTTAAGAACATTGTGCTGTGAGTTTTGAACCCAAGCAAGTATGTCTAGACAGCTAAGGCACGGGTGTTAAAATATTTCTAGCCTATAGGATCTAGATTTGAATTCCATCTACACCACTTTTAAATCATATGCATTAATTTTTAATCAAACCTATTTTTGGTAATTTTGACATCTTACCACATTGTAATTTTTGTTGAAATTTTATTGACAATTTTATTGTAAAAAAAGTGAAGTATAATGAATGAAGAATGCAACAATTTTTGTCAATATATTTTATTGCAATTAATTTTTGTTTTAGTCCTATTATTTTAATTTTCATGGACTTTGTTCCGAGAAAATTATGGGGATTCTAAGGCAAAAATAATCTTATGAGTAAAGTGGAATAACAGAAGAAATACAGTTAACAGTTTTCTAGCATTGGCAAAATTGGTTCAAAATGGGAGCGCTTGTAATTAAAAGAAGTTAAAACTAATTTCATCATGTTTTTAGGAAGAATGTAATCGTGAATTTTAATGAATGCCCCCAAAATGGGTTTGAATACCGAAATTCGTGGTGTTTAAAAGTTTTTAAAAGATAAGGTATTTTCACCCCAAGTGAGAGGCAAAAATCTCTATCGCCTCTCCTTGGGGCGAAACGTCTTTATTTTCACAAGATTTGCAAGGATGACTTGGTGGGTCAAAGAAGCAGTCAAGGGTGTATTCACCCCAAAGGAGGGGTGAAAGCTCCATTCACCTCTTTATGAGGCAAACATCATTTAAAAAGTTGGAGCAAAATCCGAAGTGAATTAACAATGACAGTTGAAAAGTCAAAGGTTGTTTCACCCCAAAAGATAGGCAAAAAGCCCTTTCGCACCCTTTTAGTGTGAAACCATATTTCAAAAGGATAAAACTTGAGGGCCCATAATCAAACAGCCAAGGCAAAAGCATAGTAATTTTTGGAAAACGTGCATGAAGGACCTTAGTTGAAATACAAGGCGTTTTCACCCCAAATGAGGGACGAAAATCCTTATTGCCCCTCATTGGGGTGAAACCACAGTATGAGGTGGAAAGGTGCATGGGCCCAATTTTAAAATTGTAGAACACAAAAATTAAATGTTTTTTCACCCCAAAGGAGGGTTGAAAGCTCCATTCACCTCCTTTTGGGGTGAACATATTTTAAAATAAGAAAAAACAAATGAAAGGTGCCAAGCCTGGTGTTGAGTCAAAAGTGGTTTCATCCTAAGTTAGAGGTCAAAATCTCATTCGCCTCTCCTTGGGGTAAATGTAGGTCTCAAAGGCTAAAAGTGTTGACTAGTAAAAAGCATTTCAGAGGTGCAAAGCATAATCCAATTATAGTGATGTCGAAAAAAGTGATGAAAAGAGCTTTCGTCCCAAGGGAGAGGCAAAAACTCCCATTCGCCACTCTTTGGGGTGAAACAACATAAATATGATGCAAATCACAACTCAAAGGCAAACGAGAAAGTAATAAGGTGCCAAGAGTAGAAGTGAGTTCATCCTCAGAAGGGGTAAAACTCCTTTTTTCCCTCTCTGAGGGGTGAAACTAATGAATTGATGTATTTTCATGTTCTAAGAATTTTTTTCTAAAATGTAGGCACATGCTCCAAATGAAAAGAATGGATGGGAAGAAATTTTTGAGCTGGGAGGAGAGATTTGAGCATAGAATAAATGATAAAATAACAGATAACTTTGGACGATGTGTTTTCGCCCAAGCTTTGCTCCAAAAGGGCCAGTCGCCACATTTTGGGCGAAATCAATTTTAAAATAGCAAGGAGACTTTTCAAGGACACCAATCGTGCAAAATTTTTTGGGAAGGACCAGGGGATGATGGAATTTAATTTTTGGGGCAAAGTAAACGATTTTGGGCCCGAATTTCAGCTGAAGATTTGCAGGATTAAATGCTAAAGGGTGATTTTGATTATTTCCAAGGCATCACCCACCTACTTCACCTCTTTTCAAAACAACATTTATATCTGGTGGACTCTCTTGGCAAGGGTGAATTTCCAAGGCACAATGGTGACATAAATTCAATGACCAAGGTTCCTATTTTCCTCCAGTTCTGATGCATCCCAATGCACCGACGTCCAAGCTTGCTAATTCCCCAAGAATCTCACCACTAAAGCTGGATCGTTGCTCCCAAAGGAATATTTTCAAGGAGGAAATTCCTCTTGTTGGTTCCTGATCTATGGACATTTTGTCTTCATATGTATTAAATGAAAGAGGTGAAATCCTCTATAAATACTAGATATTTTCATGTAACAAAGGAGGATAGACACTCTACAGAAAAACACTTTGAGTTTTCTGCATAAATAGAAGGATACTCGACTTCTGATTCCTTGAATGGTTTTGTGTGTGATTTCTTTCTGCTTATCATTTCTATTTACATTCATGTCTATTGATTTTAAATTCTGCATTTGGATTTAAATACTGCTGGTGAGGGAGTGAATACTGGAATGCCCTTTTGGAAGTTATCTCCACAAACTGTAAGTGGTTTCTCTACCTTTCTTTCTGTTATATGTTGCTTAACACTTAATTTGAATTTCTCTTGCTAGTCTATCCCCATCCTACATCATTCGGCTTATAGCCATATTTCCCATCTCTTTCCGCCATTTCCCATTTCTTTCCTATAACTCTAAGCTTAAAACCAGTGTAGGATTAGTAAGGGAGCCAACCCTCTCTGGAGATTGGCCCGAAGGACATTTCTCTCCTTCGACCTTTCAATGTTGGTCGTGTCTAGGGTGCACAAATGTATATTTTGTATTTTAGGCAGATATTTGACCAACAATTTTTGGCATGCCCGGTGGGACTCACAAGTCTCATATTGAGCAATATACGCAGTATTAAGGTCTTGATGTTCACCTTTTTATTGTTGAGCTAGAACATCTGGTGACTCAGCTATACCCAGAAGCCTTCGAATGTGAAGTTGGCAAAATTTGTACTTCATGATCACAAGATCGAAGGCCAAAAATCTTGAAAACCCCATTGAGTTCTTTGAGCTTGACACCCAAAAATTAGGAGAACACCCTAGATTAGTCACCCCGACTCTTACATCAGTCATGACATCTTCATAGATAGTTGGTGTGTTTTCCATTCCTTCAAGTCCAGCTAGTACTGCTACTAGCGTTCCTCCACCTCAAGCAAATTCTCTAGTCAATATGGCTCAGAATCCACCACCACAACCACCAAGGTAGTTCCCAACATGGAATAGCTTAGGAGCTTTGAATCTACAAGCTCAAAATCTAGTCCCTCAAGCAGCATTGAAGGCTTTGCCCACCTATGATGGTATAGGTAAGACTACTTACGAGCATGTCCAAGATGTGGCTTCTTTGGCGATAATCCATAACATCATAGATGAAGACATTATGGTAAGATTGCTCGTGTTGTCCCTCAGAGGAAAGTTGTTGTATTGGTACCGATATTTGCCACCCGCTACTATCACCACATGGGACCAGTTGGTAGAACTATTGATTAAGAATTTCCATGAGCAAGCTGATCCTTTTTCCTTATTGCACCAATTCACAAACATCCAAAGACATCCGTAGGAGGAAATAGTGGATTTCAACATCAGGTTCACTCGAACTTGGTATAGAGTTCCTGATGGTCTTTGGATGACTCCTGAACAAGCCATATTCTACTATCTTTGAGCTTTCAACTCTGACATTGGTATGGCCATCCGACAAGCCAATGTCAATACATTTCCAGATTTGTACACATAGGTGCAAAAGGCTGAAGCAGATCTGATTGCCATAGGTAAGCTACCTCCAAAGGTAACAATACCTATCCTTCTCGATCTTCCACAATATCTGTACTCTAGTGCATTTTCACAGCCCATGCCTTCTATGTATCCTGTTCCTTCATGGAGCTCGAGTTCACCTCAAATTGCATCAGTTCTAGCTCTACAATTACCCACTCCAACTATTCCACAACTACCCACTCCTCTTCCTATTCTAACATTGCCTTCTTCACTAGTACCTCTACCTTTTCCAACACCTCCAGTGCCCTCAAATCTTGATCCTCAAATGAAATTATTGTAGGAGATGCAATCAATTAATTCAATAGTGAGGACAATGTCAAACGAAATCACAACCATTAAGAAGAAGTAAGCTGAGAGTGACTTTCGATCAAGGAGATTTCAAACATCGATGATTACTAGAGAGCAACCAACTTTGACTAGCAAAGGTTCTGAGAGAAATACAACCATATTGGTAAATGAAGAAGTTGGTACATCAGAGCGAACATATTGGTGCTCTACCTGTAATGACCCTCATGGTGAAGATACGTGCATGGTTCATTTGAACTATGTACAAACATTAGCAAAAAGTTCTATCAGTGGACAGATCAATATGATCATAGAAGTCGATCATAATTTCATGGTCCCTTCCTTGGAGCAAGTCTCAGTTCTTACGAGGGCTAGGAAGAAGCTGGTAACTATTGATCCAATAGAGATGGAGCCACTGAAGATCCCTATTGAATAGAAGGTACAAGGTGAAAAGGCACAACCATAAGCAAAAGCACCTAGCACAATGCCTAAGCAACAAGATTCTATCTTGTTGAAAGATCTCTTGCCCATGCGAGCTCAAGAGAAGTTGTAGGTAAAGGCATCAACTTCACAACCTACAACCACTCAAGTACAAGTTGAGGTGAAAGAACAAGCCAAAGAATACCTCAAGTACCCATCATTGACCAAGCATCAAAGGGTAGAAGCTACTCAGTAGTACCAAAACAAATATGAGCCAGCTAGTGAAGGGAAAGACTCTGGTACCTCTGACTATAACATTGTTGAAGAGATGAAGAGAATCCCTGCTAAGGTGAGTTTGTATGATGCATTGCAACTCCCTGGATAGGTTGATCTATTGTAGGAGTCTCTCAAGTCTACAAAGGATAAAAAGAAAAACCCCACCCAGATAGTGTTAGCATAGACATTGATAACTTCTACCACTGGTAAGAATAGACCACCCCCATTCTACCTATCTCTCAGGATGGAGGGGTGGATTGTGCATAATTGCATGATCGATTCTGGTGTCTGCGACTACTATCATGCCAAAGGTGGTATGTGAGGTCATGGGGATGGAGTACATGAGGAGCAGTCCAAGCATCTTATAGTTGGATGGGACCCCAATCAAAATGGTGGGTGTGATTAAAGATATTCCCATTGTTCTGCACAACATGCCATAGATTACTATCATTCAGGAAGTGGTGGTAGTTGATTTAGAACCATATTTTAGCATGTGCCTTTCGAGAGAATTTATAGTAAATCTAGGAGGATATCTTTCCCTGGACTATTCACACTTGGAGATTCCTTTCAAGGGAAGGAGAATCTGGATCTATAATGAAAAGCCTTCCACTTTTCATATAGAGAAACTTGAAGAAGAAGAAAAGTCCACAAGCTCGATCAACATGATGATAGAAGAGCTACAAGAAATGGACTTGATGGAGGAAGCTCTTGTTGAGCTTCATTTGGAAGATGAATTTTTATTGATGGATTTTAATGCAATGGTGGAGACCGAGATCGGTTGCTACACCATAACCAAACCTAAAAAGGTTGAAGCCGAAGCTTCTGACTTCCAGGACCCTATCTCCGACCAGTTATGGAAGTTATATTTTGATGGTGCAAGATGCAAGAATGGTGCAGGAGCTAGGATTGTTCTTGTTTCTCCTTCGGGGTACAAAAAACATACTCATACCGGTTAACTTGGAGTTGTACAAACAATACCATCGAATATGAAGCATTGTGCCTTGGCTTGAAGAAAGTGGAGAAGCTTGGAATCAAATAATTGCAGATTTTTGGAGATTCTGAGCTCATTTTCAATCAGATTATGAACAAATGTGTATCAAAGCAATATTATTTGAAGGCCTACCATAATAAGGTATGGGATTTGTTTGAGTCTTTTACAACACTGAATGTTCAAGCAATTTCATGAGAATAGAATAAACACGCAGACATCTTGGCATCCCTTGGTGCTAACTTCTCTCCCATTGAGCAAGTGGTAAGGAGACCAAAGATCGTAAGGGTGATTTTTAGACCTTCGGTCCTCAAAAAAAACCTCTACTGGTAGGTGTTCGATAGCGATGAGCAGATAGTCAATTTCTTGATTAAGGAAGCTAGTAGTGCAGAAGAAAGAATACTGGTTGAGGAGGAAATTGAAGGGATGATCCAGTTGAAAAATAATCACATTCCCAGGGGATTAATTTTGCTCGAGAGCCTATTTGACCAGAATGATAGAGTAGAGAAGCACAAGATTAAGGTCGATGAGAAGGAGTATAAAGAATTACAACTAGAATCTGATAAGGTGATCAAAGTCAAAATAGACTGTACTCTAGAAGAGCTCGAGGAAATTAAGGAGTTGTGTTATGAATTCCCTGACATTATCGCATGGAGTTATCATGATTTGAAAGGGTATGACAAAAATGTGATTCAACACACCATTGAATTGCAGGAAGGGGTAAAACCCTTTCGATAGAAACAATGGCCTGTTAATCCAAAAATTGAAGTACTGATGAAAGCAGAATTGCTAAAGATGTTGGAGGTAAAAATCATTTACCCCATCAAACACTCAACTTGGGTGGTAAATTTGGTTCCAGTATGAAATAAGAATGGAGATATTCACCTATGCATAGATTTTCGTAATCTGAACCAGGCATCTCTGAAAGACCATTATCCCTTATCGTAGATTGACTAGATCCTCCACGTTGTTGTTGGAGCACAAAGATTTTTGTTACTTGATGGTTTCTCCAGCTATAATCAGATCTAGGTAAAGGATGAGGACCAACATAAAATAACATTTACTACCAAGTGGGGCACTTTTGCCTATCAAAGAATACCTTTCGATCTTTCGAATGTTGGTGCCACTTTTCAAAGAGCAATGGATGTCACCTTTGGTGAGTTGTTGAACCGAATCATTGTGATATACCTTGATGATATGACTATTTTTCACATCACAGGGAAGAGCATGGATCTCATCTAAGATAGGTGTTTGAAAAGTATCGAGAGTTTGGTATCTCCATCAACTCAAAGAAATCTATCTTTGTTGTCAAGGAGGGAAAGCTCTTGGGACATGTCATTTCAAAGGAAGGATTAGCCATTGATCCTACGAGAGCTGAAGCTCTCTTAAAATTGCCACTACCAGCCAATAAGAAGGACCTACAGTCATTTTTTGGCCAAATCAATTTTATCCAAAAATTCATCATCGATTTCACTCAGGTAGTGAAGCCGATGACTGAACTCCTGAAGAAAAATGTAGATTTCAAATGGATAGAGAAAAGGAGGTAGGCATTCCAAGAGATTAAAGAGAGAATCGTCCAAGCACCAATATTGATCAATCTAGACTATTCTAAGGATTTTATCCTTTACGTAGTGGGCGAGCAGGAAAGTTATGTTATCATGCTTACACAAAAGCAAGATGATGGGGATGAACAACCAATCACTTTTCTAAGCCAAGTCATTCAGCCACACCAGGAAAAATATAATTTTATTGAAAAGCAGGTTTATGCGGTTATGAAGTCCCTAAAGAAATTTTGATATTTCATCTCACAAAGCAAGATAATTGTCTATGTTATTCATCTAGATGTTAGGAATTTTATCATTCAAGGAGAGCTTGGTGATAAAAGAGTAGGCTGGGTCTCCAAGATTCAGGAGTATGATGTAGATATTTGACCGACCAAATTGGTTCATGGTCGGGCACTCTGTCAAGAGTTGGCTAAAAGCGTAACTTCTCAATTGCTAGTACCATCACATGATGAGGTTATCAGCGAGAGCAATCTTGCTAACCAAGCAATAGGTAATCATGATTGGACAGAGGACCTAGTCAAATTTTTCACATCTGGAAGGTGTCCATCTCACCTCAATTCCTCATAGAGGTGAAGGTTTAGACTACAAGCCCTTAGATATGTCTTGCTATCGAGTGGATTATTCCACAAGAACATAGATGGAGTGCTCCTCAAGTGCATTAAAGAATCTAAAAAATAGAATATTTTGGAGGAGTTCCACTCTAGCTTGTCTGGTGGACACTATGCAGGGAGGCCTATGGCCTTGAAAATCATCGAGGCTAGATATTTTTTGCCCACTCGTTTTGTAGACGCACACAAAGTGAGTCAAAGTTGTGATAACTGTCAATGATATGTCGGTAGGAGTAAGAAGGCATCCTTACCTCTACATCCGATCCAGGTAGAAGCTCCGTTTCAACAGTGGGGCTTAGACTTTATTGGGGTCATTGATCCCCATTCTTCTGTTGAACATAAATATATTTTGATAGTAACTAACTACTTTACTCGGTGGGCGAAGGCCATTCCAACAAAGAAAGTAGATCAAGTGATAGTCATCTCTTTCCTTGAGGGGTTGATTACCCATTTCGATGTACCAGATGCCATTGTGACTGATAATGGGACTCCCTTCATTGGAGCAAAGATTACTGAGTTTGTGAGCAGGTATGGAATTTATCTAAAAACTTCCTCTAATTATTACCCATAGGGAAATGGCTTAGCCGAGTCCACGAACAAGAACTTGCTTCAGATTTTGAAGAGAACACTCGAAAGCAATAAAAGGAGTTGGCATCTGCTACTAAATCAAGCTCTGTGGGTGGATCACATATCGATCAAGAAGTCCATTAAAACTTCTCCTTACTCCCTGGTGTATGGCAAGGAAGTGGTTTTGCCTACCCACATTGAACTCCCAGTTCTCCAGACCTTGCAGATGCTCAGTGATGAGGATGATGAATCTAACCCCATGAGCGCAAGGTTAGCCCAACTTCTATAGCTTGAGGAAGAAAGAGAGAAGGCATATGTTGCTTTCATTGAACATGCCAAGATGATGCAGAAGTGGTTCGACAAAAGGATGACTGAACAAAAATTTAAAGTTGGAGATTTGGTGCTTAAGTGGAATGAGAACAAATCCAAGCCTAGAAAGCACCATAAATTTGAGGTAATTTGGGAAGGCCCATTCTAGATTTCAGGAGTAAATTCAGCCAATGCATACCACCTTCAGGATATGGATGGTCGGGAGCTATCAATCCCAGTTAATGGTCTTCATCTGAAGGCCTATTTTCGGTGACAAAATCAAGGATACAAGTATGTAAATATGTACAAAGTTTATTTTTCATAAGTATTTTTATTACTTTTTTCAATATATATAATATATAAGATAAAAAAATATAGACGAAGATGACTTCGCCAGGGAAGTGCCATGCTACTCATTCATTTTTGCCCCAAAAATGTTTCTTCCTTAAAAAATTAATTTTACCCGAAAAGCCTTTTATGGATAATATTATGAGTTTTGGGTGAAATTAAAATTAATTATTTTTCAGCAAGTGTTTGAA
Organism: Wollemia nobilis; assembly: GCA_028583015.1. Lineage (NCBI taxonomy): Eukaryota > Viridiplantae > Streptophyta > Pinopsida > Araucariales > Araucariaceae > Wollemia > Wollemia nobilis. Next base: position 3,472,793 of record JAQPPZ010016913.1, on the reverse strand, counting down.
GGCTCCAAAGTTAAAAATTGATTTATTTTTAAATCAAAGGGGCAAAGAGAGGAAGAAATAAAAATAATAATAAAATTAAAAATAAAAAAAGTAAAGTGAGAAATTTTTAATTTTGCATGAAGTTTTTAAAAGTGGAGGGCGAAATTAAAATTGGAGCAAAGGCAAAAAGTAAAGATTTAAATTTGCAACTCCAAGTTAAAAGGCTTTTTTGAGAAAAGTGAGTTAATTAATTTTTAAATTTGCTTTTTCTAAAATTGGGGCAAAAATCAAAGCAAAATATTATTTTAAAAGGAGGGATCCGGCATGAGAAGGCATCAAACAGGTTGAAGGTAATTTTTGGGAGCAAAGGAGAAGAAAAGAAGTACCTTCCCAAAGCTATTTCTCCCATCAAATAGTTTTTCAGTAAGATATAAATTTTAAAAGCATCAGTTGACGTCTCATTACATTTTTGGAGCACTCGAAGCAAAGTGATTTCACCCAGATTCGCCTTGGGCAATGTTTTGATGTTCCCAAGGAGCAAGATCTCTCAATTTCATCAAAAGAGTGCTCATTGGTTCATATTTGGTGAATTTATTTTTTGGAAGTGGTCGTTGAAAATACAGGGTGCGCTTTTCGAGGGTTAATGCGATGGAGCACGACTTCCAAAGAAGATTTTGGGTGAAAGGAGGATTAACAACAATTTGAAAATCATTGATAATTGTGTCGGTTGAGTGGAACGAGGCCCATATTTGCTCGACTTTACCAAGAAGATACACCGCATTTACTCTGGTGGTTGGAGGCGCCATCTATAAATAAGACAGGTAAAATTGTTCAAAGAAGAATTTTTTTAAGTTTTGTCGGTGCATTTTCGAAGTTGGTAGTTGCAGGATTTGCAGAGCGCTCCCCAAGTTGCCAGAATATCCATGATGGGTAAAAAATCTACAGAATCAAAAGGTGTCACTGAACCAAAATAATCAAAGAAGAAAGCGGAGGGTGGAAAGAAGTCCAAGAAGGCCCGAAAAAATGAAAATATTGATTTGGACCCGTACTCTAACGCCATGGCAGAAATTGGAGATTGCGTCATCACCAACAAAGGTGTGGTCAAACTGCGCCAGGATGTGGAATTTACAATCAGGCAGAGATTGACGTCGGAGAGTCCATTAACTATGGCATATTATGCGCAGTTGTTCTGGTACCTGTGCACACCGTCCATTCTTGCCCAGAGTTGGTGAGGGTAATTTCTAAATTTTATAACCCGGTTACCAGGGCTGTTCGAAAAGCAAATGGGGAAGTGCTTTTCACCATTTCTTCCAACGTAGTTCGGGAAGCATTTTCTTGTGGGGTGAAGCCTCCCTCTGATGTGGTCTTTAAAAAATTGCATCTCAATGAACAGGAGGAGAAGTATCTATCTACAGTGTCAATGCGATAGTTTATGGAGATGCAGTTAATCAGGGAGCCGCAGCTAGGGCAGTTGTCAAATTTATCGAAACCACTCTCATATTTTAAGAGCTCGGATTTGTTTTCGATGCTGGTGTGGATTGTTGGCCTCCCCACAGATTCCATAGTTTTCAAGTGGCAGGAGTGCATATCACAGGTTGAGTTCTATGCCCCAACAACAATGACAATGGATAAAAATCCAATTTATTACACAAGATTCTCCATGAGTGACTATTATTGAAGCTGAACCTAGCACTTCCATCCCTTATATTGTTTCCATTCCACCTCTTGTTTCTGTTTCCACTTCTCATTTTGAGCTAAACCTTTGACAAGCTCATTTTCCCTTCACCCCATTTTTGGAGCTACAAGTGTCGTCTGAGTTGGAGGTAGAGGTAATTCCAAAATATCCAGTTGCAACAAATATTAATCGATCTTGTCTAAGTTCATCACAGTGGTTGAAGATCCACAAAAGAAAAGAAGCATAGGCTCCAGCAAAGCCACTCAAAAAATTCACCTTTGATCTAATTACGATGGAGGCCCACACCACCAAAATAATCCCCAAGTTTCGAAAGCCACAAGCAAAAATGACTCCAAGAAATTATGCTTATGAAGTCGTAATGGAGGACCTGACAAATATTGACACTACTGAGAAGATGGAGAACATCCAGGTTGGCATGAGCTCGATCTATTTGCATGATGAACACTATAAATAGATATTCTATGAGGTCGAGGTAAATATTGTTGAGCTTGAGGAATCTCTAGCCGAAAGCAAAGCGCAGTAGGAAAATATGGCAAAGGAGGTGGAACAGTGGTGACAGCAGGCAGAAACCCATCAAAAAGTAAATAAGAAATGGAGCAACAGGTACAAATAGTCACAACCCAGCTAGACTCCATACATAATCAGCTTGCTAAGAAGGCTACACAAGCTACAGGTTTCTCCACAAAGAAAATCAAGGAAGCCTACTACCGTTTGGTCGAATTTGTGTGAATATGGCGACAAAAGCATGCCTAGTGAATTAAAAATGACTATTTAAAATTCAAAGGTGACAAAAGCTCCATTCACCTTTTTATGAGGCAAACATTGTTGAAAATTTTGGAGCAAAATCCAAAGTGAATTAACAATGACAATTGAAAAGTCAAAGGTTGTTTCATCCCAAAAGATAGGCAAAAATCCCTTTCACCCCCATTAGGGCGAAACCACATTTTAGAAGGATAAAACTTAAGGGCTCGTCATCAAATATCCAAGGCAAAAGCATAGTAATTTTTGGAAAGCGCACATGAAGGGCCTTAGTTGAAATACCAAGGCATTTTCGCCCCAAATGAGGGGTGAAAATTCTTATCACCCCTCATTGGGACAAAACCACAGTATGAGGTGGAAAGGCATGTGGGCTCAATTTTAAAATTGTTGAACATAAAAATTAAAGGCACTATCGCCCCAAAGGAGGGGCGAAAGCTCCATTCACCTCCTTTTGGGCTGAACATACTTTAAAAGAAGAAAAAACAAATGAAAGGCGCCAAACCTAGTGTTGAAAAGTCAAAAGTGGTTTCACCCTAAGTTAGACATGAAAATCCTATTTGCCTCTCCTTGATGCAAATGTAGGTCTCAAAATTTGAAAGTTTTGACCAGTAAAAAAGTATTTCGAAGGCACAAAGCATAAGCCATTTATAGTGATGTCGATAAAAGTGATGAAAAGAGCTTTCGCCCTAAGCGAGAGGCAAAAACTCCCATTCACATTTCTTTGGGGTGAAATAACGTAAATATGGTGCAAAGTGCAACTCAAAGGTGAACAAGAAAGTAATAAGGTGCCAAGAGCAGAAGTGAGTTCATCCTTAGAGGGACAAAACTCCTTTTTGCCCTCTTTGAGGAGTGAAACTATATGAATTGATGTATTTTTATGTTCTAAGCATTTTTGTCTAAAATGCAAGCACATGCTCCAAATAAAAAGAATGGATGGAAAGGAAGTTTTGGGCCAAGGGGGGAGAGCTTTGAGCATAAAATAAATGATAAAATAATGGAGAACTTTGGACAGTTCATTTTCGCCCAAAATTTGCTCTAGAAGGGTTGGTCGCTCTATTTTGAGCGAAGTTAATTTTAAACAAGCAGAGGGAACTTTTCAAGAAGACTCATCAGGCAGAATTTTTTGGAAAGGAACAAGAAATAATGCAATTTAATTTTTAGAGCAACATAAAAGATTTTGGGCTTGAATTTCAACTGAATATTTGCAGGATTAAATGCTAAGAGGTGATTTTTATTATTTCCAAGGCGTCACTCGCCTACCTTACCTCTTTTCAAAGCAACATTTATATCTGGTTGACTCTCTTGGCAAGAATGAATTTCCAAGGTGTAATGGTGACACAAATTCAATGACCAAGGTTCGTATTTTCCTCCAATACTAATACGTCCCAATGCACCAATGCCCAAGCTTGCTAATTCCCCAGGAATCTCATCACTAAAGTTGGATTGCTACTCCAAAAGGAAGATTTTTGAGGATTTTTGAGGAGGAAATTCCTCTTGCTAGTTCCTGATCCAAGGACATTTTGTCTTTATGTGTATTAAATGAAAGAGGTGAAATCCTCTATAAATACTAAGTATTTTTATGTGTAAAAGGAGGATAGACACTCTACAAAAAAAAACTTTGAGTTTTCTGCATAAATAAAAGGATGCTCGGCTTCTGATTCCTGGAATGGTTTTGTGTGTGCTTTATTTATGTTTATGATTTCTATTTACATTCATATTTGTTATTTACTGAGTATAAATTCTGCATTTGGATTTAAATACTGCTGGTGAGGGAATGAATACAGGAATGCACTTTTGGAATTTATCTTCGCAAACTGTAAGTGGTTTCTTTGCCTTTCTTTCTGTTATATGTTGCCTAATACTTGATTTGAATTTTTGCTGCTAGTTTGTCTCCATCCTACATCATTCGGCTTATAAATCTAAATTTAAAACCGAGGTAGGATTTAGTAAGGGATCCAACCCTCTCTGGAGATTAGCCTGGAGGACATTCCTTTCCTTCGGCCTTTCAATGTTGGCCGTGTCTAGGGCACACAAATGCATGTTTTGTATTTTAGGCAGATATTTGACCAACACCTATATTTTTATAAATAGGGCATTATTTTTTTAAAGGGGAGGTATTTCCTTTAAAAAAAAAAAAAAGGACCTTCTTTTTTAATTAGGAGAGCAATTTTAAAGTTTAAAATAGAGAGAGAGAGAGAGAGAGAGAGAGAGACATTTAAAAAAGAAAAAGAGAGGAGGTATTTAATAAAAAACCAAAGGCAATTATTAAAACAAAAAAAATCATAGTTAAAAATAAAAAATTTAACTATAGAATATTCCAATAGGGATACATTTTATTTAAGTAAAATTTGGAGGTATAAGGGTGTAAGTGTCAATTTTTTGCACTCTTGTCCTTGAAAGGGTGATAAACTATTATTTTGCAAATTGTATAAAGGTGTATTTTTGGTGAAAGACAGACACCTTAACAAATTTTGCAAAAGTTCCATCCTATATTTTGCATTATTACACACAAATTTTAAAAGGTGTATTCTCAATGGTGATCAATACTTTTTAAATATTTGCTTTCTATTGCATAAGCATAGGAACCCTTCACTACTATGGTGCATTTAAGAAGCATGGGAAAAGCAAAGAGAAATCAAGCTAAGAAACCAATTAAATTTTAAACGTCAAATATCTATTTCCCACAAGGACAAGATCTTTATGAAGATGGTAAATTCATAACACTAAGAAGATGTTTGCAAAAAATCCTCAAAGACTCTAAGTTTTGTGAATATGGTCTTGAAAATGGTGTTACAATGCTTGTAGATGTTGTAATAATAGTGTATATGGCATTAATCTCACTTGACATTTGTAAACATAAAAATAAAGAGGAACTAAAGGAGGAATCAAAGGTCAAGCCCATGGTGGTCGATGCTTGTTGTGACACAAATGACCTCAAGGCCTTAGTGTAAAATGCTTGTTGTGACACAAGCAACATCTAGCTCTTAAAGGGAAATGTTTCTTGTGACATAAGCGATCTGTTAGGTATCCAAGATAGGTACTTAATAATATAATATTATATATTGGTATGAGTCATAAATGAACTATTGAGTAAGGAAGATCACATGTCAAATTAGAAATAGGTAGGAGAATAATGTCATAGAATCATATATGTAACCATCAGGAAATATTTTCATATGTAATTGTCAAGGAATATTGTCATATTATTATGCACTTTGTAACTCATGGAAGGTGAACCATCACATTTTTGTATAAAGAGAGATGTATCCCCATTGTAAAGAAGGCATATATGAAGTATTATTGTATAATTCTTGGCTTGTGGAGCTAGAGATATTTTGGAGTGGTTTCCTTCCAATAAGGACCATTATATGGTGTTGCCCTACCTCAATGGTATTATCAATCTCTATTTTATTGTGTGGATTTTTATTGCATAATTTATTTGTGGATGTATGTTTGATATTTGTGCATATTGGTTACCGATTTATGGTTATGAGAATAGAGGTTTATAATATTTGGTATCAAAGCAATGATTCTAGCAAAATGGGGTTGTTTTTGCAGATACAGGGTACATTTTTTAGAAAAATATCACATTTTGTAGAAGCCATTAAATTTTTATTTCAACAATAATTTTCAAAATATTTTTACTCTAATATGTAGATCGTTTTGAGTACTACAAAAATGACTTCTCATTTGTTAAATTCTGATAAGTATTGAGAAAGTTATGAATGTTTGAAGTTGGGTTATTTGTATTTTTTAGACTTTCGTGATGTTCATTTTTTGGTTGGGGTTTGCCCTAAAATTTCTCTAAAATTGTGACATCTACTACTTTACCCCTAGTTATTCACTTTTTTGAATAAATATGTAACCCGAAATGGTGAGATATTAGGGTCGAAATAGAAGCTGAAGGTACAGAATGGGGCATGAAGACAAATTGATTATTGGAAGAGAAGAGGTTAGTTAGATTTAGTGAATTTTACATTATTTATGGTATTTTTGCAAACCCATGTCCTCTTAGGGTTTGGAATTTTTTATTTTGTAAAGTTATGTTTATGCATGAGATTTGTAAAATTTAAATCCTAGGATGATGTTAATACCCTTTTGAAATATAGTTTAAACCCCAAGGTGATATTAGTTTAAATATTAAGCATTAGGGCTTGAAATAAAATTTAAACCCTAGATTACCTTAATCGTGCTGTTCATTTTTTGGCTAGGGTTTGCCCTGAAATTTCTCTAAAAATTTAAACCCTAGATTACCTAAATGTCTTATCTGTATGAATACTGTCTGCAAGCCATGGAATGTTTTGTTATCATCTATAATTACCTTTACAATAATTTCTCCTCAATATATCCCTGTCAATCATATCCCTGGATTTTTAGTTCAACTGGATTCTCAAAACTCATGGGTTATATATGTAGAAGGAAATATCCAAAAAATACTTATGCTTTATTTTATGGTGAACAATCATAATGGCTACATAGGTAGGTCATATGTGACACTCACTTACAAAAGTATCTACTATTATGGAAAGCTATCAAGGGATGGTTTTTACCAAGTTTGGATATATAATCCAAGTATCTGAACTAGAAGAGGTTGTTGGGTTGTTCATCATTTTTTTACCAATTTTGGATATAAAATCCAAGTACTTGAACAAGGTTGTTGGGTTGTTTACGGTAATGACTTGTCATCCTTCCAATTATCATTTTACCCTATTGTTGGATGTTGTAACTGTTGATCATGATTTAAAAAACACAACTCTTTTGCTGCAAACTTATGATTCAGAGTTCGATTCATGGAGTAAAACAAAGATAGAGATACCATTTATAATAAAACCCAATGGAATATCTCTCTTGTTATAAGGTTTTCTATGGTAGTTATAAGGTTTTATGTCCTTATAGTTTTTTAAGTTTATTTTTGAAAAGATTTAAATTTGTTTAATATTTGGAGCATAAAGGATTTCTACTAGGATTTAGTTGTTTTTTAATTTTAAATTGTTTTTTAAGATTTGAATATTAGAAGACTTATGTTATTTGAAATTAGAGGAGTTAAAAGGTTTTGAATATTTTAATTTGGTTTAAAGTTATTTGAAGCTTTTTAAAAAAAAATTGAAGATTTGAAATTTAGAGAAATTTTTTAAAATCATTTTTTTGCAAATTTCATTTAGTAGGGAATTATAAGGATTTCTACATAAAAGGTTTACAATTTAAATTTTCAAATTTCTTATTTGATTTTTAAATTTAGGAGATAAAAATATTTCTACATGTTATACTTTGCTAAATCTGGACATAGACTAGATAGCATTTTCTCTGGAATTTATTAGATATCTACAGTGTAAAAATGTGAGATATTGAATGATCACAAACTAGTTGATATGTATGCATTTATTTTATACATTTATATAGCATTCAGGTATTAATAAATTTGACTATTTGCAAGATTTGATGAATTGTGTAGCCATGATTCTAGCGCTATAGTGGTTGTGCCATTAATATCTTTCTAGGCCTCCCTCTGGAATCTCTCACTTGTATTCTCCTTTTGAACACGATGGATGTGGACTCCAAAATTTGTGGAATACAAAAAAATAGTAATATGGAATAAAGCAGCAGAAAACGGCAAAATGGCATGGGGGTATTATGGTTTTAATAAAAGAGGAATGGGATAGGGTCATTAAAATTGAAAAACAAGATGAAAACAAATAGTACATCTGGATAAAGATCCTATAAACTAAGTCAGTTATTAGCATAGCAACATGTCATTTTGCTCCCAAGAATTCTAAATTTTATAAGAAACATGACCTTAACAGAGAAGACCCATACTCCTCCCTAAAAAGAGACATTTCAATATACAGTAAGTTGGGGGAGATTATATTAATTGGAGATTTCAATGCAAGGATAGAAAATAAGCAAGCTAACATTCTAGAAGGTAACGAAGATATTGAGATTAATCCTCTTTGGATGCCAGAAGAGGAAAATCAAAAGTGGACCAAGACTTCAGAATATGAGCATGGGGCTATCACGCAATATGGAGAAGAGTTGTTAGGTCTTTGCAGCATATACAACTTGATTATTTGTAATGGGATGAAAAAATGCAAAAAATCAGGAAATTATACATGTAAAACATATAAGGGACAAAGTGTAATAGACTATGTAATATGCTCATAGAATTACATACCAAAAATAGAGGAACTAGAAGTGGAATATTCTCCAGTGGAACTTAAGTCAGATCACAACCCAACTGTTATGAAACTTCGAATGCATGGAGATAAACCAAGGGAAAAACACTTGCAAGGTAATCAAAATAAATATCCTCACAAGGGAAACATTCTCTTAACGAGATGAAAATCGACGAAATTTTAGAGCAGTATTAAAAAACAAGTTACAGGAAAGGGAAGAACTACCTCACAGTAGCAGAGATTACAATAAGATTGAATGGTTAATGCACATTATTCAAGAATCTCTAAACAAATGCAAGAGAGTTAAACCTAAAAATAAAGAAATGAATAGCTTCCCAACCAACCCATGGTTCAATGAAGATTGTAAAAAAATATGAAGAGTACTAAAGGAACCAACGGGTAAAACAAGAGCAAACAAAAAAGCATATGAGAAACTGGTAAGGGCAAAAAAAGAAGAATACACTAGAACAAGGAGGAAAGAATTGATTTACTTAGGGAAGCATGAACCAAAGAAATTTTAGAAGGAACTAAGCGTGAAAATGATGTAAACTAAAAATAACATAACAGTTAATCAGTGGTTGGAGTATTCAAAACAACTGTATCAGCGTAGTAACCAGCATGAGACACCCCCTACTATCATTATCAAGAAATAACTTTTCACAATTGAAGACATTATTCAAGAGATAAAAAAGTTAGCAACTGGTAAAGCTCATGACATAGACAATCTTCAAGCAGAGCATATAAAATGGAGGATAGATATCCTGGCACCACAGATCAAAGAAATTTTCAATGAGGTCATACAAAATGGCTTCCCTACTGAGTGGAAAACTAGCTTGACCATTCCTTTGTTTAAAAGTGAAGATGTAAATAATCCCTCAAGCTATCAAACTATCATGATCAAACCTCTCTTTGTAAAGTTTTTTGGGAGTTTGATAGAGCATAGGATCAGCATATGGGCAGAAGAAAATGGAAAGAGAGCAAAGGGGCAAGTAGTTTTTAGGCCCAAGCTCTCAACTATTGATCACTATATCACGCTCAGACACATAGTGGAAAAATTTGGGACAAAAAAGAGGAGGCTTTTTGTTGTTTTGTAGACTTCAAAAAGGCATTTGACACAATGCCAAGGAATAAATTATGGAGCAAAATGGAAGAGCTAGAGGTTCCAATTCACTATAGGGCAGTAATTCACAGATTATATGAGCATGTAAAGGCTAGAATCAGAACACAGGAAGGGTTATATGAATGTTTTGGTAGTGACATAGGTGTCAAACAAGGTTACCCTCTATCTTTGACCTTATTTGGGTTGTACATTGACAAGTTAGAAGAATGGATAAACAAATTTGGGGGAGAGGGTGTGCACTTAGCCAAATATGTGGTAAAACTCCTCATGTATGCAAATGATGTAATTCTTATGGCCAAAACAACCAAATATCTAGAATATCACCTTCAAGCTCTAGAAATATTTTGTAAAGAAGTTGGGATGCAGGTGAACACGAGCAAAACAAAAATTATGATTTTTTTAGCAAAAAAGAAGAAGCAACAACTCGAATTTTAGTTTGTAGGAGAACCGCTTGATGTAGTAGTAGAATACAAATAATTGGGCATAGACTTTCATGAAAAACTTAATTGGAATACATGTAGGATGAAAAGAACTCAAAGTGGTTGGAGAGCACTATATGCACTTCAAAACAGGTGTAGAAATGTCGAGTTGTGGGACTGGAAGACCACCAATGTCTTGTTTGTCCTACTTGTTACACTGGTTCTGTTGTATGGTTGCGATGTGTGGGCTAGTGGTATAACAAATGCAAAATGGAGGCAAATAGAAATGATTCAAAAATATCTAATCATAAATTTTCTCAAAATTAAGGCCACAACCCCTTATGAAATTATTATAGCTGAAACTGAAATGTTCTCTTTAGAAGCAATTGCTATGACCAAGTTGTTATGTTACTTGAAAAAATAGAAAACATGAAAGATGATAGATGGCCTAGGGCATCTAGGGACGAAGAGTTGCATAGGTGAAAGAATACATGGATGAAACAAAATCAAAAATGGATGAAACGCTGGGAAATCAACATAAATAAATGCCCAAATGTCAACAAAGACATAAAAAATTATGTGAATGAAAAGTTCAGAAGTGGAATGTGGAAAAATGCAAGCATGAAAAGACAATATTATATTCCAAATTTTAACCCAATGTATGACCACAAGGAAAAAGCGTATATAGGCGTTGAAATCAAGTGGAAGGAAAAAATACTCATTGCTCAGATAAGGACTAGCTCTCATAGGCTTAGATGTGAAACAAGGAGATGGATAACACCCAAAGAACAATGGGAAGAAAGGATATGTACTCTATGCAACACAGGGGTAGTAGAGATAGAGGAACACTTAATCTATAAATGCCCAAGTTTTTTAGATATTCGTGATAAATACAAAGAAACACTTGGGAACGGGTTTATGGCAGATTTATTTGAAGACACTAAAATAAAAAAGTTGGGGAATTGCTAACACAAATCAGCAGGAGAAGGAACAACCTTCTCAAAGATATTAAAGATCATATGATATTATTTGAGTAATTGTACTTCCATATTTGAGGTCCCATAGACCATATTTTGGTCTCACGGACGTAATTAAAATCTTTCATTCATTCATTCATGGGATTGAAATTGGCCCTACCCATATTACTTAAATATTGCATTACCTATGTATTTCAATGAACAACATAGTAGGAATACGATAAACTTTATTATCATGGCACCCTTCGGGATTGTAAAACTGCTAAGGTTCACTCATGGGATTGAAACCTTAGCTTATTGTACATCTATAAGTATTTTTACCCATATTCTAGTCCTTCATTATACATATTAATTAGAGTCATTTTTTTACCACCAACTAGTTGTTTTAGACTAGTTTTTGACTTGAATTGAAGGGAAAATATTTTTTATGAAAGCTTTACTTCAGGCAAAAGGAAAACTTTATTATTTTGACATTCTTTTTAGTGGTAGGACACATATAAAAATCCCTGGCCTTACCACAGGTTGGCCTTGCTTTTGCCTTTGGGGTTTATATAGTTCACAAATTGGTCAAAGGCCACAAAGAGCTACTTGGTATCACTATTTGCTCAATGGAAGTGCCTAAGGAAAGGGTTTGTAGGTTTTACTTAAGTCTTTATGGAAATCCAAATAAAAACATGAAGTAAACAGGTTAGCAGTTAGAATTTTTTATGCAAAAACAATCCTTTACAATTTAATTTATTCAGCAGTCATGAATTTGGAAAAGGTTACACAATGCCCTAATATAAAACCCTAAAAATTGGTCTACTTGATAGGAAGGATTAAGCCATATCCATTAACCTAAAATAAAAGACATAAGTTGGGAAATATTTAAAAGGATGCACATTTTTAAGAATGATTGGTTTGTAAAAGACTTATCAAAATTATAATGGATAAAATTTATGTTAGACAGAAAACTGACTGTCAAATTTATTTTGTTAGTTTAAGTTCTAGGTCTACCAATATAACACTTATATCTCAATTTTCTAAACAAATTTCTATTTTTAGAATTCATTAAAATCCAATATTAACTTCTATAATAATTATTTCTTCCTTTTCAAGTAAAGCAGGGATAATAACATGAACTTTCTAATATCTAGATAATTTATACTTGCAGGAATTATTTCCATTCCCAAAAGACTTTTTATGCAAATATAATTAAATCAATATAAAAGAGAAGGGTGGCAAAATATACATCTATAATTTGACACTTACAGTTGCAACTTTCATCATAAAATGTTTTTCTTTGGCAGCAACATCTTGCTTAGTAAATTGTAGCTCCTTTACAGAATCGAAACATAAAATGAGGACAATCTACTTATGAAAATAAATGTAAATAAAAATGACCATTGAACACACTGAAAGTCAATAAGTCACCTCTCTTTTTGATGCCAGTTTTTCTTCTAGTTCTTTTACTTTTTCTGTACTCCTATGTAATGCTCCTATAGTCTCATTCCATTTCTTCTCATCCTAGAAAATTTTTGTGTGAAGAAAAAAATGCAACACCAAATAACAAGATATAAACTGAACTAAAAAAAATATTACACAATGAATGATTTTATATTAATGGGGGGATCCTCAAAACTCCATTTTTACAATAAGAATATTTGAATCCTTTGATACAAATATACATAATTCTAGGGTTCTCTGAAACCCTAGCTACAACGTTGGTGGTGTCTCAAAATGTGTCTCTGCTCCCAACAGAAGTGAGTGGGCTTCTGATTATCCGATGTTGGGCCACTCCAACTTAAGCAGTTTTCCAATGCCATTGTAATGCTCTCAGATCTGCACACAAGAAAATAGTAAATGATTCAGTAATAAAAATGAGGGCTCCACAGTGTGAGACCCTCAAAAATAAAGACTAAACCCTAGCTATGCAATAATAAAATGTGAACAGATTCTAAAAATGTAATAGAATATAACAAAATAACTTTTTTTTACCTTGCTTATCTGTTGTTTTTTGATTTGATGTAACTGTTGTAAGAAATTGGTGTGATGATGCCCTAGCATCACCTGAGGGCTAGTAGGGCTACAGAGCTCTGGTTTGGAACACCCACAAGCACTCGATGTTAGCAGAATATTCCCATGGGTGTTTGAGAATGGTTAAAAGCACTTAGAGGCACTTGGCAGTTGAGGGGAAGCGCTTGAAGGCGTTCGACGACTGAGGGGGAATCTACAGAAGCAAATATGGTTGAGCAAAATAGGCAGCGGTGGATGTAGAGGCTATGACAGGCGAGGACAAATTGTGAGGATGCAAATTACTCAAGACACGAATGGATTAAGACTTCTTAAGGCCAAGGACTTAGAAAAACACAAGGATTAAGCCATCAAAATGGCTCCTATTTATAATCTTCCCTCAAGTATGTTAGGGTTTCACAACACTAATCGTGTGGTCAAGATTAAAATATAATGGAGGGTGGAGATTAATTTTGCGCAAGCGGCATGGATCAAGGAGGATGGATAGCTAGGATTAGAACAATATGGATGGCTGGGATTTATTTACATATATATATATACATATTTATTATATATATAAATATAATATAAAATATTAATATTTAAATATATATTAAACAATTATATATAAATATATATAAATAATGGGTGGAAATGGTGGAAAAACCTAAATGGATGACAAGTGGTAAGATTTTGGTGTCTACAGTTTGACATAACTCAGACAAACTTGCAAGGTCCGACAAGGTTAGGAGCAATCGAAATTAAAATCTTACCTCTAAAATTTTAGCAAAAAGCTCTGCTTCCACTTTAGCACTAGTTTGGTATTGTTGTAGAACTGTGTTCACTTTAGATGTCAACTCTTCATTTAACCAAGAGTTGTGCTTTTGAATTAGCTCTTTTTCCTATGCATTGTATGTGTTAAAGCTATGCCAATCATAAGGCATTAGCTCCTTTTCCTATGCACTGTGTGTGGATGTAACAACCAAAATAAAAGCAATAATCAAAGTTCCTCAAGCAAATGGTAAGATATTTCTAGTTTATTGAGTCTTCAATTTCATTGGGTCTTCAAGAAACTAGCTTCACACAAGTAACATGAAAAGAACATAAGGCATGGGCATCAAAATATACTAGGTCAAGCCTTGGCATTACAAAAGAATATTTTTAAGTTATCTAGCCTGAAAGGTTTCCAAAAAAAATAATTGTTAAATTTTTTGTTAGATTTGTAGGGGTCATATTTTTCACTTTCCAGGTATATCATACCTTTATGTCATGCTATAATATCATCCCTCTGATGTGTATTCTTTGTTAGTAAACTCAAATTAAATGGACCCTTACTTGAAAAGCCCTATGGAATTACATTTAATGTCTAATCAAAAGATAAATGTAAAACAAAATAGCAACATGCTTTAAAACATGGACCATGTTCATAGTTGCATGATGGGATTGTAGAAGCAGAGATTATAGGAGACTACAACATTGTTAGACACTGTCAGCCCTTTGGTTGGAAGTTAAACATACTATTTATGTTATCAAGTATCTTGAGTGTCTATTTTTGAATGAACTACCTTATGAGTATATGGCACATGAAGCTCACCATAGTTATAAAAAAGGTGAATATTTGTACTGTTTGTTTCTGCTTTCTTGTACTACAATTGCCTTTTTTTAATTGGTTATATGGGATTGAAACGGTCCCTACTCATATTACTTCATAATTTCATTACCTCTATATTTCAATGAACAACATAGTAGGAATATGATAAACTTTATTATCATGGCATCCCTGGGATTGTAAAACTCTTAAGGTTCACTCATGGGATTGGAACCTTGGCTTACTGTGTGAAATACTACAACTGCATTTTTTCTAGCTAATATTTATCATTTGACTTACTTATTTTTCCATAGAGGAGTACTTTGTCGTTGTTATAATTAAAATATGCTTAAATATGCTTGCAAAGTTTATTTATCTCTCAGATCGGTTCTTGCCTCTATCCTTGAGATTCATTGTATACTCGAATAACTTTTGTTATCCAAGTTTTTCTTAGGATTATTAGTTCTTGAATGTGTACCTCAATAATTTTAACTAGTTTAATATCTTTGAGGGTTTGTTTTACATCCTTGCATACTACACAACGATATATGTGTGAAACTCCTATTGGTAAGGTCTTTGGTGTTTTTACATCCTGGACCTTTGGTCTTCAAGATTTACATTTTCCACCTTCACTATTCTTGCACATGGGATGAGACTTGAAATTTTAAACAAGTAAAGGTCTATCTGCACCTATTTTTCTATAAATGCTACCATGTAACCACAAATATTCAAAGCATTATTATTTAAGATCAGTTTTTTATTCAATAACAATTGTCTCTGTCATGTTTATTATCATTATTTGCATGTATAAAGCTTTATCAACAGCATAGAGCTCTTTAAAGGACATCCTAACCAAAGCCAAACTGCAACAAATTTATAGCTTTAAATCCATTAAACACTTCATCAACTTTATTATCATCATTTATCTGCAGTAGGAATTGTAAATGGCTTCAAAGTAGCATCCTTATCATTTTTCTGCATTTGCTATTTAGCATTAGCAAAGTAAAAAGTACACCACCTTCAATATAATTATACCATTTTCTTTAGTCTTACAGTTACATGTGTTTTGAGACTCATTGGCTACTTAAGTGCTTTAGTTGTGGTTGACCTCTTGTTTGTATCCCATGCACAAAGTGATTACAAAATTATCTTGCTCCTTTAAATCATATTAAATCTTTCTATTACATCATCAACTTTAGTAAAGGTGGAAAGCTTTCTCTAGAGTGTATTATGTAGTAAGAAGATATATAAGAAACTCCACTTACCTTGTGCAAGTTGTGCTTGGGCAGCAGGATTATTATATTTACTTTTAATAGTTGGATCATCCTCAAGACTCAGAGCACCAACTCTAGCTAGGTCAATTGGGTCAATGTTTTCTATCCATCAAGTATCATGGACAAACCTTGGCTAGGACTAGCCAGGTATTTCAACTATGTTATCTCCATTAACAAATAAAAGTTGTGCTTTCAATCAGATCTACCCGTATAACTATACTTTCTTATTTTTGGGGGGGATTTGTTTGTAGATATAATGAGGACTATTATCGTGGGGTTCATCAATTCCTGGATTTCCAAGAAAGAATTCAATGGACCCTGAAAGAACTAGATATCCATGTCAAAAGTGCTCAAATATGAAAACTCTTGGTTTTTTGGAGGTTTGTGACCACCTGATTTGGCACGGGATTGACAAGACATATACCAAGTTTGTTTTGCACAGAGAACAACACTCTAGTTTTGAAAAATATGCATCAAACACATGCTCTATCACTGATTAGGATCCAATTACCAAAGATGTACAAGATAACATCATTGGAATGGTCAATGATGCATATGGATTGTTCAATGTCAATTGCCTAGAGAGTGGACCAGAACTGTAAGATAATGATGGTAGAGTTCTAATCATCTTATGGAGCAATTCCTTTTTATGAATATCGTAGCTTGCTCTAAGATGCCAAACGACCATTATACCCAAGTTGTACAAATTACTCAAAGCTATCGACGATCGCTAAATTGTATAATCTCAAAGCAAAATATAGTTGGTCGAACAAAAGCTTTGACGACTTACTGGAGTTGTTGAAAGATATGCTCCTAATCAACAATGCAATTCTATATTCCACATATATGATGAAGAAAATGATGAGGTCATTGGGATTATAGTATGTAACGATACATGCATGCATCAATGACTATGGAAATATCATGAAAAGAAGCAAGCTTGCCCAACATGTGGTTCAACTCGATGGAAAGTTGACCCTCGTTCACAAAAGATATGCATTATTGTTCCTATGAAGGTGTTGAGGTATTTCCCCATTATACCGAGGTTAAAGAGAATTTATAGGTAAGGGATTTTATAATATCATTAGCTTTATTGTGTTTGTTTTTTCAACATTGTTAGACGCGGCTGAAGTGAGTTGCTTTCTTCCTATAGCTCTACAAAGGTTGCAGAGAATATGAGATGGCATTCCCAACACAGGAGTTTAGATTGCAATATGTGACATCCATTCAACTCCCCAGCATGGAAAACTATAGTGGAAAGATTTTTCCAATGATACACATAGTGTACGACTTGTAATGGCAACCAATGGGTTCAACCCTTTTGCTGACTTTAGCACTGCTTACATTTATTGGCTCATTGTGTTGATCACTTACAACCTCCCACCATGGATGTAGATGAAGATGAAATATTCAATGCTCACCTTGTTATTACTTGGTCCCAAGAAACCAGGCAATGATATTGATGTTTATCTATAGTCGTTGGTTGATGACTTGCATGAACTATGGACTAAAGGAGCAAAAATATATGATGTATTTTCCAATACTACGTTCAATATGAGAGCAATAATGATGTGGGCCATCCATGACTTTTATGCTTATGAAAACCTATCATGATGTATGACAAAGTGAAAGGCAGCATGTCCAATATGTAGGGAGAATACCTGTGCAGAATATCTTAAATGTAGTAGAAATATGTCTTACATGGGTCGTAGGAGATTCCTTCCTCCAAATCATTTGTTTCATCATTAGAGGACATCTTTTAATGGAAAAGAAGAGTTTGATAAACCATTCAAACCTTTAAATGGGATGGAAATACTAAAAATAGTATAGAGAATCCCACCAAATTGAGGAAAGAACAACTCAAATAAAAGGAAACACAACACGGATGAGGATAGCGTGTTTGCTCTTGTAGCAGGATGGAAGAAGAAATCTATATTCTTCAATATATCGTATTGGGAGGTATGACATGCAACTTTCTTTCTATATCTATTTTTATGTCTCTCAATATCGAGTAATTTTTGTTTGATGTTGATATCTATGAACAACATCTTATAGTTTATCACAACTTGGATGTGATGCATGTGGAGAAAAAATTTGTGAAAGCCTATTCATAACACTATTAGGTATCAATGAAAAGTCAAAGGATGGCAAAATATCCTATAAGGATTTTAAAAATATGGGTATCAGTTACACATTGTGGCTAGTAATGGATGGAATAAGACATCTTCTGCCAGCACCCTACAATCTATCGAAGGTTGAGAAAGGTTTTGTTGTACACTATACAATATGAAAGTATCGGATGGGTTCGAATATTAGAAAATGTGTTTCTATGAAATAACTTAAGATCCAAGGCTTGAAATCACATGACTTCCATGTTTTCATGAAACAACTTCTTTTAGTAGTGCTATGAAATTTTCTTGATAAGCCAGTGCGTCAAACAATTTTCTGGTTTTGCATGTTCTATAGGGATATATATGCTAAAGTGGTGGATCCCATGAAAATAGAGAAACTATCAATAGAGGTCATGGAGACATTTTTTTTTCTTGAAATGTACTTCTCCCCTTCATTTTTTATATCATGGTGCACCTAAATATTCACTTGGTGCAGGAGGTATGTCTATGTGGACCTATACAATATCGATGGATGTACCCTTTCGAGAGGTTTGTATGCATTCATAAGTTTCATAAACCACCATTTTTCCAATTGTTGTAGTGTCTCATCTAATCCAAATTGTTTTTTTCCTTTCTTATAATTATGAATATGTTTAAGGGGTATGTAAATAATTGAGCTAGGTTCAAAGGTTGTATTGTCGAACATTATCTTATCGAATAATCTGTTTCATTTTGTGTGGACTATGTAAGAGGTACAAAAGCAATTGGCAATCACGTTGGTGGAAACAAGGTATGAAGTGATGAGGATAAAGAAACTATAATAGATGGGATGTATTTTTCCACTGGCGAAGACTATGACTTGGATGAAACTTCTTACGAGCAAGCCCATCAATGCATTCTCTTTAAAATGGACGAAGTTCAACCTTGGGTAGAGTAAGTAGATATTTATTTGTTGTTTTTTATATGGTAGAATATAATTAGATCCAACTAAGCTTCACAAAATTTGGGCCAAATCAGGAAGCACCTCAATATTATAAAGAAATCCAACCTCTGTGTAGTGAGAGATGAAAGGGTGTTGCAAAAAATCCATAATTAGACATTCATCACTTCGCTATGAGATCAGGTTATTGTTTGCTCTCTTGAATATGATCTTTGATATTTATATTGATTGTCATGTACTGAGCATCATGTAATGTTCTGCAATCATATCTAAACTATTCTGATTTGTTTTAGTTTCATGGATATGAAATGCGACATAATAATGACTCCAACACAATAAAATGTTTGGCACGTGGTCCAAGGAAAGTTGCAACCAAACATTCAAGCTATTTGATCAATGGTTATAGATTTCATATCAAATACAAAGAAGACCAAAGAACAACTCAAAACAATGGTGTGTGTGTGTGTCAATGCTACTACTTTGTGTAAAGCAAGCGCAAAAGACACAAACCCAGTGCTTCAAACAATCACATATTATGGTGTTATTAGGAAAATAATCTTGTTGGATTACTATCAGTTTTGATACCCCTGTTCAAATGTGACTGGGTAAATGTTCTTGATACGAGGAATGGATGTAGAAAGGATGAAATGGGCTTCACACTGGTAAACATGAATAGATTACTTGGTCGAGATATACTACAAGATGATCCATTTATCCTAGCATCGCAATCCAAACAAGCCTTTTATGTAAATGATCCACTTGATACCAATTGGTATGTGGTTCTCACATCACCTCCAAGAAGGATAAAAAACATTGAAGCATATGAGGCAAAATATGTCAGTGTCTCTAGAGCAACAGATTTTGTTGGACCTAAAACTACACAACATGAAAATGCAAATGATGGCAACATTCAATATGTCTGTGAAGAATGTGAGGGTACATGGTTGGAAGCCTGTAGCACCCTAAAATTTGCACAGTTAAACCATTAGTAAAAAGATAGAAATTTGAATTTTAACCTCAAAACCACCCGTTAACCACTCACCTCATTTTTTGCACCATTTTTAGAAGTTGTTTTGACCGTTGGACGATATCGTCCCAAATCGGACGAATTCGTTTGGAACAGAACGTCCAGATGATTTCATCCCAAAACCAAATTTTCATAATTATATTATGTTCCAACGACCTCTCCAACTTGGGTAGAAGCGTGTCTATGTGGTTGGAGATTCCCACGTTGAGGATATCCCAAATTGGGATGATCCCCAACCTCCTAACCTCCCCCTAATCCTATATAAACTAGGATTTTTCCAGTATATCCCCCTGATTCCCTGACTGCCTTCTTCCCCTGCCTCCCTTGACTCTCTCCCTACCTGCTCTCCCTACAGGATTTTATATTTGTGTTTTCAAGTTTTGTTGCAATATTTCACTGTCTTTCAGTCAGAGATAGCTCAGATCGTTGCAGGCGATTCAACCATAATTTCGAAATATCCTGTCAAGATTGACGATGATCTCGTATGATTGCAGACGATCTTGATTGCAATTCAGCTTGGGGTAATCAGAGTCTCGAGTTTGCATTTTCTACCTCATTTCTTTAATTATTGGTGCATTGATTAATTTACTTTTGTTTTGCATCTTGGAGTTCACCTCATTTAGCATAATTACATGATAAGATTCAAAATAAGTTACCAAAACATTGCATCTCATTTAATTTGATTTTTGGATTTGTTATTTAAGCATCTACACTCTCATTTCTATCACTTTGCATCATTCCTGTTGTAGCACCCTAAAATTGGCGCAGTAAAACCTTAGTAATTACATTTACTCTAGTAAATATTCAAATTCAAATTTCAACCTCCAAAACCGCTCCCAAATCGCCGCTTAATCCGTTTCCTCCTTTCCCGCGCCATTTTTAGAGTTTGTTTTGACCGTTTGACGATATCGTCGTCCGATCAGACGATATCGCCTCAGATCGGACGATTTCGTCTAGGCTAGGACGTCCAGACGATCTTGTCCCAAAACTGATTTTTCACAATTAGTCTCTGTTCCAACGGCGTCTCTAATCCGGGCAGAAGCGTGTCTGCATCGTTAGAGACCCTCCCCGTTGGAGATCTCCCAAATAGGGATGATCTCCAACCTCCTAACCTCCCTCCTAAGCCTATTTAATCCTAAGCCCTCCCCTTAGCATTCCCCTGGCTGAAATTCCCTGTAACTCGAATTCTACACGCACTAGACATCCTAAATTACTATTTGCACTTGTTCTATCCAAATTTTGTTGCAGGTACCTTAGTATTTTTCAGTCGAAGCAAGCTTACATCGTCGCAGACGATCCTGTTCAGATCGGAGGCGATCTTGTCGAATCAGAGACGATTTCGACTGTGGTCCACATTGGGGGCAATCAGTGCCCAGAGTTTGCATTTCTTCATCCCTTTTCTGCTACATTGTTCTGCATTTAGTTAAATCTAAGTTTATTTCTTATTATTTTGCATCTTGGAGTTCACCCATCTAGATCAAATGCATAATTAAGTTATAATTGTCATTAAATCAGTATAATGCATTCATGTTTCTATTTATAATTCTCAGTTTGATATTGTTATTGTCATTTTACACTGTTTCCCTCTATTATCATAGTTGCATTCTCTGTATTTTGCATCTATTTTTTTTTTGCAGGTCTCTGACGAATTCGTCAGATCTCAGACGATCCTGTCAGATAGGAGACGATCCTGTCGAATTCCAGACGATCCTGACTGCTTCAAAAATCAGAATCTCCATCAGACATCCGGATCAGGTATGACTCTGTAATTTAGCCCTTTCTCTCTATTTTCTATCTAATTTTGTTCTCTGTATGCATTTAGTCTGCACTTTCATAATAGAACAACTTAGTTTCATTTGGCCAAACCTAGGACTTGGATGTTTAAGGCTAAAACTGAACACATTAAACACATTCCCAACCTAGGCGTGGAAACTGCCATTCAAACGTTTCCTGGTGAACCCACCATCCATCGAAAAATCACCATAATACACCTCCCTCGAGAGGCGGGACCTTCGCAAGGCCTCTCAGTCCGAGGTACCGTGCCATCCTTTTCCCATCCTCCTTTCGGGCACGGATCCTATAGCCTGAAGGTAGGGATGCGAAAAATTTGGAGCGATACATTTTGGTGAACCCGACGTGAATGCATTTTAAACCTTTTGAAAACAAAAATATAAAACAACCAAAAAAACATAGATGCATTTCAAATCATTAAAATTAATAAGTTGCATATCATGTTTAGATGGTAGCTCCTAAGAAAATATTAGCAGTTACTATAAATGTTGAAAACCAATTAGCAGCCCTAGAAATCAATTATGTGCTTAGTGTGCACAAAGCAGATAGAAATCAACTTTTATGGGAGGAACTTGATAGAAGACTAAGTGTCATTTCATCTAGGTCAACAAAACTTAAACAAATCAAGAGGCTTGTCCTAGATAGAATCTTGGATCCTCATCAACTCGTCTTTTATCATGAACTTGAGAGAGCCTGCCATAGATGGTTAGCTTATAGGAGAGCTCTTGTGTCTTCAAAATTGTTCACCTTCGAGGAATACCTCGAGAACGCAGCCATTATACACCGTTTCTAGGTCGTGTAGAAGACCAAGAGGTTGTTCTTACGGATAGGGAAATATGGAATAGAGTTCCTCGAGCTATGTTATATCGAGAGTATTGCCACGAGCTTTACTTCTATCAACCAGAATCTGAGACAGATAATATCACTATAGCTCTTTTCATTAAATTTTTGAAAGAAAATTTTCAATTTGAAGAAGAACACTTCATGACTCCTGAAGAACTTGAGCCCATTAATGATATTTATAAATTGTTTATAGAAAACTAGATCATTACTTTCAGTATTAGTTCTTGCATTTATTGTGTTGTTTATCTTTACAATATTATTACAAAAACAAGAAAAACTAAAAAAAACATAACAAAAACCAAAACCTTTCATTTTTAAATATTGTAGTAGGTATATAATTAATATATACCTCTTAAGCTTGTTGCATATATATATATATATATATATATATATATATATATATATATATATTTTTTTTTTTTTTTGCTGAAATCTAAATTGAGCACAATGCCTAAACTTAGGAATGGTAAACAAACTGAAGGAGAAGAAGAAGATTGGTTAGAAGATAAAACTAGAAACCCAAATGACCTTCTCGAAGATCCAATTCCGGAAGGAGAAACTCTAGATCAACCCAGAAGATGACCTAGGTGAAGACAATGAACAAGAAGAAAATGTTAAAGAGGATGGATCCTCATCCCCTAGAGTAGCTCCAGATGGAACTATTGCTTTTGACAACGTAGATCATTTCTGGAAATTTTTCAATAATAACATTGGTGCTCTTAATATGGCGGTTCGTATTGATAAAGGGCAAATTAGTGACACTCAAGCAGCCATGGAACATATGTTTGATGTGCACACTAATCCCTTGTCTTTCATTGATCAAGAAAGTGATAAGTCTGGACCATCCAATAGAGATATGGTCACTATGATTCAAAACATGCCAAAACAACGAGGTTACCCAACATCCTAAGGAACTTGTTATTGAGCCTAAAATAATTCCCACACAAAAGAAAACTTCCTTCACTGCTTTACTTCGCCAAACTATTGATCAATATGCTTCAAGTAAACAAAAACCTAAAATGAAGTCAAACACCAATTTTCAACAAACTGGAATACAACATAATACAACTTCAAAATTCCTTCATAACACCTTTCCTACCAACAATTTACACAATAGCAACATAGCATCTAATCTTCATGTCCCTCCATCATATGCTCACAAATCCCATATCAATGCCCTACCGAACCAATATGGTGGGCAAACTAGTAATCTGGAAGCCATGGTGAAACAGTTAGCTTCGCGTATGGACCAGATAGATCCTTATCGTCCCTCGTACAATTATCGAGAGATATGTAGTCAACCTTTGGATCCCATAGTTGTAGCACAACCGTACCCTAAGCATTTTCCCATGCCCATCTTGCCTATATATAAAGGAACCGAAGATCCCATAGAGCATCTTCGCATGTTTAGGATAGCATGTCATGATATATCACATGATGACTTGCTATTACTAAAAATGTTCCCGAAAAGTTTAGGTGGAATGGCATTAGAGTGGTACTATCAATTGCCCACTCATTCTTTGAGAAACTTTGAAGAAACAACTGAATCTTTTGTCCATCAATTTAGTGCCTACATCGAGAGGCATGTAACCATTAAAGATTTATACAACTTAAAACAAGACAAGGATGAATGTTTTGCCGATTTCTTAGCTAGATGGAGGCGAGTTGACGAGGAAAGCTGCACTTTGTGCTACCTTATAGGGAAATGTTGGACATTTTTATCAATAATTTACAAGAACAAATATCTTATGAGCTATCAATTGCTACTTTAACTACCTTCGATCAAGCTATAGATTTAGCTCGAAGAGTAGAAGATGCCCTCATTAGGAGAGGCCAACTTAGGAAGAAGGATGATGAGAAAACCTCCAGAAATCAATATAAAAACAAACAAGTTGTAGGTGACGGAGTCATTGACAGCAAAAATGTTGCTAATATCAATGCAACGAAAACAACAGAAAAATTTATATTGAAACGCACTGATAAGCCTCCCCGAGAATTTACTAGATTGAATCAACCATTATCAACTATTTTACCTCAATTACTTGAAAGAGGTTTGATCCAATTACCAACTATCCAGGAACTCGATCCAACTATACCCGGATACGGAGCTGACTTACACTGTGATTTCCATAGAGGGCCTGGACACTCTACCAACGCTTGTAAAAGGTTGAAACATAAAATACAGGATCTGATTGATAATAATGAAATGGAGGTGCAAGCCTTCCAACCTAAACAAAATGCTCCTAATAATCCTCAAAAGAACATTCCTCAAAATCAAAATCAAAATGCTAATCAATCATTAGACATATTTCAACACCCTTTACCAAGACATGGTAAAGAGGTGGCCAATCAAATCGAACATCATAATGTTCCTCCTCCTACCCGATATGTAGGAACTATTAGCGGACATTTACTTAATCATGATCCTCAAATATTTGACACAACCTTATCCCTGGTCACAACCAGGCCCCTACATAATATTCAAACTCCAGATTCTAGTGATGTAGAATCAGATACTGAAAGTGAAATAGACATCACCTCAAACCAATCGAATAGTTCTGAAAATGAATCAGATCCTATTCAACCTATCACAGATGCTATGGTTCCAGAAGAACCATTTCCTAGAAGAGTTACTACTCGACCCTCTTCTAATCAATTCCTCCCAAATGAACAAGCCATAAATGCTCGATCGAGACCAGTTCAGCGTCTTCAATATAACATTGTAGGTACCATTAGATTCGTTACCCGACAACAGGCTCAAAATTCTCAACAAGAACCAAACCAGAATGATGGATCAGCTCCATTTGTTTTGAAAAATCCCAATAAAGGGAATCATGCTTCCAATGTTCAACCTAAACCCCCTTACAATATTAATGAGCAATTATCCAATACTACGGCCAGAATTTCCCTTTTGGATTTATTAAGATCTTCTCCTACCCATAGGGATGAGTTGATGCTTACATTAAGCCAAATGATGGTACCTCAAAACATTCAACTTTGAAGCCATGGCCAATACTATCATCACTCGAGAAGTTGATTGTATTGACTTTCGGGATAAAGATATCCCACAACACAGTTTACATAAGGATAATCCCTTATATATTATTGCTCTAATTGGAGATGTAGTTGTTAAAAGAGTCCTGATTGATAATGGTTCATCTCTAAACATTTGCACTTTTGACTTCTACCAACGATTTGGCTTTAGAAGTGATGAAATGAAGAAAATCGACATGATTATCAAAGCTTTCAATGACGAAACACAAGAAACATGTGGAGTTATTACCATCCCATTGCAAGTTGGTCCTCGAACTCTAGATACGACCGTGTTTATTGTACATTGCCCCGCATCGTACAATATACTCTTGGGTCATCCTTGGATCAATGCAATGCGGGCTATCCCATCAACTTTACACCAATGTGTTAAATTCGAATTTAAAAATCAGTTGGTCACTATCCACGGTGATCCTAGACCCTTTGATATGTGTGCTTTGGTAGAACCTGTTGGAGTGCAATTTTGCCCTGCTCTGTCATCCACACATCCTAATTCTTATTTTTCATCTAAAACTGTGAAACACACACCCATAACTTCATCTATTTCCCCTCCATTAATTTCATCCTCATATATAGATCAACAATCTTCTAAACAAACCACTCTAGAACCTCAAAAAGATTTTCAATCTACAACCAATCCTTCATGTTCTATCCCTATAATTTCAAAACCTATAGACCCATCTCTTAACACTTCCACATTTTCAACATCTATCATACCTTCCACATCTAAAGATATAGGGAATGATCCTTCTACATCTTATGCTCTTTCTGATGAACTTTTACCAGATTTATCCACAATCTTAATATCAGAAAAAACAAATACTTTCATGCAAGATTCAATTCTTTTAAATAACTTGCCGCCATCTCCTCGTACTTTGGGCCTCCCACAACCTATGGGAAGTATTTACCAAGTCGGGAGTTGTGCCTTCATTTATAAAGGATATGACTAGGGAAGAATCCCTCGGAATATCAAAACTCATCATGAGGGATACGCTCGATGTTATTTTACCAATGAATATATTAAAGCTAAACCCATAATGCTTAAAATGGGATATAAAGGGAAAGGCTTGGGACCTTTCCAAAATGGCATGAAAGAACCTTTCGAGGTAGAACCGTGGCCTGCCTGCTGTGGTGTGGGCCTATTTCCTAGTAAGGGTCAACCCTTTCCTTTTGAAGATGATGATCAACTCATATGTTATCAAGATTATTTGGATAGGTGTGATGATTTGCCTCTAAAAAATCAGCCATTTACATGTAACATGCTATCCATAGCTTACCCTGAAATGATTGCTGACTCCGATGAGGAGTTGGAAGGAGATATCTTCCACGATGTCTCCGTTGAAGAGATGTTACACAATGGATTTTATTTTGATGGTTCTATACCAACTATAGCCCAACTTGAGACCGCTAATCCTCAAGATGAATTATCCAAATTAACCTTACAAGAATTACAAGAATTGGGCGTTTCACCCGCCCCACCTAACTTTGAAAGAGATCTACACATGGAGGTAGAAAACGTCATTAAAATTAATATTGGAACTGAGGATAGTCCTCACATAATCAATATTGGATCAGAATTAAGTCAAGAAAAACAAGAGCAATATATTGCATTCCTTAAAGAATATGAAGATGTCTTCGCTTGGACATATGAAGATATGCTAGGTCTAGACCCTTCTGTAGTCATGCATCACCTAGTGGTCCATCCGGATGCTAAACCTGTTAAACAAAAACTTAGAAAAATGCATCCCAAAGTGGCTTTGCTAGTCAAAGGGGAGTTAGAAAAACTCTTGAATGTTGTTTTTATACAAGCTATTGATTATATTGAATGGATCTCAAATGTAGTTCCGGTCACCAAGAAAGAAGCCACCAAAGTTAGGGTTTGCATAGATTTTAGAGATATTAATGTTGCATGCCCTAAAGATGATTTTCCTCTTCCAAACATGGATCAAATCATTGAATTTACTTGTCGGGAGTGGGATGATGTCCTTAATGGATGGATTCTCCGGTTATAATCGAGATCGGGATAGCTCTTGAAGATCGAGGCTAAAACAGACCTTTATTACCCCCTGGGGTACCTTTTGTTGGAAAGTGATGCCATTTGGCTTAAAGAACGCAGGTGCAACATATCAACGAGCTATGACTTATATTTTTCATGATATGATGCATGATATCCTACATGATTATGTAGATGATATTATAGCTCGCTCTATTAATGAAGATAATCATTTAGATGATTTGAGAAAAGTTTTTAATCGATTACGAGAATATCTTATTCGATTAAATCCAGCCAAATGCATATTCGGAGTTAAGTCCGGTAAGCTATTAGGGGTTTTAGTTTCTTTACGTGGTATCAAAATCGACCCTCTCAAGATTGCGGCTATCAGCGATATGCCCGCACCTACTAATATATCCGAGTTACGAAGTTTACAAGGTAAGCTTCAAGCCATCCGTCGCTTCATCGATAAGCTGGCGGACAAAACCGGTCCCTTTCTTAAACTCCTTAAGAAGGATGTCCCTTTTAATTGGGACGACGAATGTAAAGAAGCTTTTGAACTTCTCAAACAATACCTCCTTAATCCACCTGTGCTTTCACCGCCTAGACCTGATCGTCCATTTCTCCTGTATATTTCAGCTTTAGATTCTGCCTTAGGAGCTATGTTAGCTTAGCTTGATGATGAAAAGAGAGAACGTGCTAATTATTATATTAGCCGAACCTTCATCAGTTATGAAACCCGCTACACAGCATTGGAAAAACTATGTCTAGCAGTTGTGTTTGCTACGCAAAAATTATGCCATTATATGCTTAGTCAAAAAACTTATGTCATTGCTAAATATGATCCCTTGAGGTATCTCATGAGTCGACCTTATTTATCGGGTCGCACGGCCAAGTGGGTTCTTGCTCTAAGCGAGTTCGACCTCACGTTCATAGGACAGAAGTCTGTTAAGGGTCAAATCATAGCGAGATCAATTAGTTGTTGCACCCTTAGAGTCTACCCATCCCCTCATCATTGAGTTTCTCGATGAATGCCTTCAATTAGAGGGAGACCATATTGAACAATGGTCCTTATACTTTGATGGAGCCCGATGCATGAGTGGGGCTGGTGCGGGTATTATTTTAATATCCCCGCAAAAACATCTTATTCCTCTGTCCTTCAAATTAACATTTGCTTGCACTAACAATATCTGCTGAATATGAAGCTCTAATCCTTGGATTACGAGCTGCCTTAGCGCTAAAAATTAAACATCTCGTTAGTTTTTGGTGATTCTCAACTTGTTATAAACCAAATTAATGAAGTTTATCGGACCGAGAGATGATAAACTGTGCCCATATAAAGCCTATGTTTTACAATTAATGTCTCTATTTGATCAAGTTACCTTGGAAGCTATTCCTCAAACTTGCAACTGTGCGGCTGATGCTATGGCCGCAGTTGCATCTCTCTTGCCCTTGGAGTTAGATGACGAATATGCCACTATCATTATTCGTCGACTCCAGGAACCCGCTTCAAATAAGTCATGCTTAGAACCTTTGGATGTGTTTCTAATCAATGAAACTACTCCTGAACCTTGGTATACGAATATATTTGATTTTCTCCAAAATGGGACTTTCCCTGCCAATTCTAATAGAAACCAGCGTCGGTTATTACGTAGACGAGCAAGTCGATTTGTAATAATTGGCAATACTTTATATAGGAGATCTTTTGAAGGTATCCTATTAAGATGTTTGAATTTAGAAGAATCCAAATCAGCCTTGAGTGAAGCCCACGATGGATCTTGTGGAGGACACTTCAGTGGTAGTGTCATTGCTAAAAAGCTCCTTAGGATAGGCTACTTTTGGCCTACCATGGAGAATGATGCACATGACTATGTGCGCCATTGCGACAAGTGCCGAAACATGCTTGACCTTGTCCATGCGCTCGCACAAGAACTACGAGGCTATTTCCTCTCCTTGGCCCTTTTCAAAATGGGGTTTAGATATTATTGGCAAAATCAATCCTGTGTCATCTGATGGACACAAATTCATCATAACCGCCATTGAGTATTTCACGAAGTGGGTTGAAGCTATGCCTTTAGCTTCTGCACTAGCACACAAGTCTCTAAATTTATTTTTAATCAAATCATTTGTAGGTTCGGAATTCCTGCAAATCTCATCTCCGATAATGGAACTTGTTTCAAAAATAAAGATGTTAAAAAATTATGCCAAAAATATAAGATTCAACATCGTTGGTCCACTCCCTATTATCCTCAGGGTAATGGTCAAGGAGAAGCATCTAACAAAACCTTAATCAAAATCCTTAAAATATTGGTCAATAAAATTGGCCACAACTGGCACATTCAATTATATCCAGCCTTGTGGGCCTATCGAACTAGTGTTCGAACCCCCACAGGAACTTCACCTTTTGTTTTGGTTTATGGGGCTGAAGCCGTTTTTCCCTTTGAATTAGAAGTTCCTTCTTTGGCTCTACTACTTCAAGATACCGAAGTAGGAGATGAATAGTCAGCTGGAACTCCTAGATGAAAAATGCATTAATGCTTTGGAGCATCTCCGTGCCTACCAAAACAAGCTTAAAAGATCATATGCTAAAAAAGTTCGTCATCGATCCTTTGAGATCGGCGACCTTGTTTTAAAAGAAAATCAAAAAAATACCAATGCAACTAAGGACCTTAAAGGTAAATTTGAGCCCAACCGGCTTGGACCATACATTATCATCTGCTAAATTTGAATCGGGAGCATACAAATTATCTACCTTAGATGGTAAAGAACTTAAAGAACCCATGAACATTTTGCATCTTAAACGTTACTATGTATAAATTTGGTCATTTCATCCTTGTATATATTTGTTTAAAATATTTCAAAATCACTATTTTGTATTTCTTTCAATTTATAAATTCAAAAACACCAAAAACATTCATAATCATCAAAATCTTCAAAACTATTTGTTGCATTTATTTATGGCACTTGTTAATTCTTTCAAAAACAAAAAAATAATAATAAAAATAAAAAAAACAGCAATATTCTTGACTCTTTCGAAACCAAAACAACATAAAGAAGAAAGAGAGAGTCAACATTCTCAAAACTTCTCAAAAAGTATTTATATATATCTTCTTACAAATGTTGCAGTTATATGTTTCAAATTATTTTGGATAAATTAGCATTTATTTGGAATCCCTCACTTTCACACTCACAAAAATAAATATCTTGATTTTATATGGCATGATTACTAATCTCTCTTATATCAAAGTTCACAAAATTCAATTAAATAAAGTTTGAGCACAGAGAATTGATCTTGTTATTTACTTAAACCAAGCACATCTTTTCACAATAAAATGATTATATTTGTAATTTCCATGCTTTGCTACATAGTAGAAGTGGTTTCTTGAGTGAAAAGTTTCCCCTGCTATCCTATCATGCACATGGTCTAGAATCTTTGAGAATTGGCAAAAGGACAAGCTCACCCCTACCCAGAATAAAAATCCCTTGCTCTACAGCTAATCCGAGCAAGTATCCCTAGCATAGAACAAAAAGAAAAAGCAAAGTTCAAGAAAAAGAGAAAAAGAAAAATGTTATTTTATATCATTACAGCAATGTTTCAAGCATTATCAAGCAAAAATACAAAAGAAATACAAAAGCAAAGAAAAAGAAAAAAAGCAAAAGCAAAAGCAATAAAATCCCTTTCCCTACCCTTTGAAAAGAAAAGAAGGGTTGATGAGCTTGAATCCCTGGAATTCTCAATTATTCGAAAACTATGAGGTAAGCCCCATAACAGGTGGTTTGTGCCCAACCTGCTTGGCCTTGGGTAACTCCTAGCGTGGCGATATGTCTGTCACATTAGCGACCTTCTTTTGTACAGACCTATGTCTGCTTATGGATTAGCTAGCTCTTGATAATCCGACTTACATAGTAGTCTAGTATGGTTATATGCATCTACATCATGGTTAATGAACACTTATTTGGTTCATTCAAATCACTTGTATCATATTATCTTGCTCCAAACTGGTAAATGAACATAGCAATTGCACACACATTTGTATTTGAGAGATTTTGTGTATCATTATGATAACTCAAGATTGGAAATGAACTCACATATGCACATGGGATTCCTTATAAATCTAACTTTTGTCTTTAAGATACTTTGAAATATTTTTTTGCAAATTGTTTGGAATAATTCATTTTCTTCTTTAAAGTACAGTTGTTTAGTATAAAGACAACTACATGCATAATAGAAACATCAAAATTTCTTTCAAAACCATACAATCAAAGCACACACATACACACACACACACATATATATATATATATATATATATATATTATATATATATATATATATATATATATATATATTGTCGACTTTCGCGACGATGGTATAGTTCCAAAACCAAAATTGGAATTTTATGCCTAGCGCAAGTCTTCCTCTTCATCTTTTCTGTTTATTAAAAATCAACCATGCAATAAAACAATCTATTTTCTTCCTTGATTTCGCGATGATGGTATAAGTCTATACCTACATATTCTATGCCTAGCGCAAACCATTGTACCAATTTTTATTCCCCATTTATTTGAAAATCATGAAAAACCATATGACTTAAATCATTATGTTATACAATTATGCTTTCAAAAGCAAGCAAACATTATCACTATTTCATGTCATTATGTCAACCTTCAATTTTGCAATGATGGTATAATTCCTAGGGAATTATCCAAAAAATTTATCACACTTAGGAATTTATGCCTAGCAAAAATCATTTTAACATTATTTCATGCATACTATTTTTATGAAAATCTGAAAACAAACCATCATCATCATCATTTGCACCATTGCACCAAAGTCTTAAGACAGTCTCTTAAGCACCCTTTTACTTTTTAACAATGTTTCTATATTGGGATTAGCTTGACGACCGAGTGAGCGGCGACTCCATGAAATGGTCTATAATAGCGACAATGTCCTTTGAAATTATTGTTAAAAGTCCCTTTTTATTTTTTTATCAAATCATCACATCACAAACAACCAATTTGTTCTATCAGATTCTTTCATTTAAATTTTTTAAGCATGACATTTCAACCATAATATTTCCAACGACGTAATTACATGAATCATCAAATCAATCAATCAAAACATTTAAAAGCATCATACAAACACATAAGACAAGTCATATGATCAAAAATATCTCATCTATATATATCACCAATATATATACATCATATCAAAACCGAATCGGTATGCCACAATCTGTACCTCGGCATACTCAATCCTCTATCAAAAATAATAAATACTATATATCTATCTGTACAATGCAAATAGTAGCTAGCCTCGAGAACCCCTCGAGCTCTTAGCCTCATCTCCTCCCCCACCCTGAGGTGGACGAGGTGGCCCCATCGCAGTATGTGTGGTACTGCGAGTCCTAGTCATGGATCGGGATGAAGTCCTTGATGACCCCATCTCGATCGGATCCACGATGGTAGCCGACAGTGGTAATCTCTCCTCCTCTGGCACCATCCGGTGGTATAGTGTCTGATAAAAAGTGATCTGGGCAATAGCCCATGCCGGCTCCCGAGTGCTCGCCCCTCCGCCCCGTGCTCTGAGGCGTGCAATCTCATCTCTGAGCTGTGTCACCTCGGCTCGGTGGCGTGCAGCCTCCTCCTGTAGGGTCTGCACCTGTGCTTGGAGATGGACTGTCTCTCGCTCGGAGAGTCGCTGTCTCGCTGCTCTCCCCAGTGTCAACACCCTTGCCCTTATCGGGCGATGGTGGCCTCTCTCTCTATGGAGAAGGGGGTCTCTCCTCCCTCCTCTCCCGTTGCCACGGCCTCTCTTGCACCTGTGGTCTCCTCTGCTCTCTCCTTCCGTGACCCTGGGCCGCCTCAATGGCCGCCTGGCACCGCCTCCCCATCCGATGCACAACTACGTGAATCAGACCCTGAGCCCTCGTCATCCGAGGAGGGCGGATGCCTACGTACCAGGCATCGTAGCCGTCGGCTACCCCTACATCGTCCCCATCCACTGGCTGAATGGGGGCATCATCTGTGTCCTGACTCCAGAAGCGCTGCATATCTGGAGCCCCGCTGACCGTAGTGTTATCCCGAACAGTCCAGGAAAACTCGTAATCCTTGAGAGATGGGATCCCCTTCTGTAGACCGAACTGTCGCAAAACTCGGTCATACCGATGGAGCTCCACCTCTCCCCTCTCCATCCTCGGCCGAGCAGACTCTCCGATGCGAGCCGGCTCCTGTCCATCCTCGGCCCACCCTGGATGGTCCCTCCAAGGCCTCCGGGTGATCTGGTCTGGGACAAGGTCATCCAGCAGTCTCCGAGACATCGGCAGATCAATCCATCGCTGTGCCCCTCTCCGGAGCCACCAGTAGAAAACTCGGGGCCTCTCCCCATCAATCCCTATCAAAGGAAGCCCTATCGGCCTCTGCACTGCAATGTGCTCCCAGCACCAAACCTGTAGAAGCGATGTCATAACCGGACATCGGCCGCCTTTGTACACGACCCCATGCGGGATCTGTACAATCGACATAGCACAAAGCTGCCCCAAGAGAACCCGTAACCATGGTCTCGCATGTCGCAGATCACATCTGCTAGCACCCATGGTACCCTGCACCCGCTCTGGTGGCACAGCAAAAGTCCACCCACCACTCCGGCCAAAACCTGTGTGAGTCTGGATGCCCCAGGCATCTGATGCAGCGCCTCGATGTTCACTCTGCCCTTCTCCAGGGCGAAGCTCGGATCGCCACACAACCGCATCATAGCATGGCCCTGATTGGCCGTAGGTGTGATCAACCGTCCTTGTATGGGGATCCTCAAAATCCTCCATACATCCTCCAATGTGGGAGTCATCTCCCCTGTCGGTAACCAAAAATAGGAAGAACCCGGATACCACCTCTCTGCCAGGTGCATCGGTAGCCCCATATCTCGTAGAAACTTGTGGCATCTCTGCCACATCTTGTAAGTCGGCTTGAGCCGGTGATCCCGCTCTGCCTGTGATAGAGCGGCCAAGTCATCTCTCAACCCATCGTATTTCCATTCTCTGCTCTTTAGTAAACCTCTACGCAACATAAACAACAACAAAATACAAATATCATTAATAAAAACTCAAGTGATTAATAATGCAAGTAAAATCAGTTCAATTTTATACAAATGATGATATCGTCCACTATTGGACGATATCGTCCCAAATTTGAGCAAAATCGTCTCCGATTTCGCAAGCCGAAATCGTCCCTTATTTGACGAAATCGTCCCCCTTTCGTCGATTTCGCCCTTCGACGAAATCGGCGAACTTGAGACGATTTCGTCGAAATCGGGACGATTTCGTCCCGACGACGTCGACGGCCCAAAAACGGCCGCGATGCTCAAAATTTATTTAAAATCAACCTAAAAAGCATGTAAATTCAACTTAAACCATTCTAAGCTAAGTTTAGACTCTTACCCGTAGCCCGCGCCGGACCTCTGTCGATCTATGCGTTGTCTCCACCATTTTTGCTTGCAGAGCTCTAGAAACCAGAAACAATGAACAGTAACAATGAATTAGGGTTTTACCCTATTTTTCTTAATTTTATTCAAAACACAATTAAAAACATTTTAAAATTTTGCTTTTCCGCGTTTTTACCTCAAACGTTCGATTTGGGTAAAAACACGGAGGGGCACCATAGTAAGCTGTCGTACGATTCGACCAAGAATCGTCGCCTAAAAATAGGAATAATTTTTGCTTTCTCGTAGATCGAGAAGAACTCATCTTTAACGCATTTTCTTCGAAAAATTCGCTAAAGAGGGGGCAAAATGTAGCACCCTAAAATTGGCGCAGTAAAACCTTAGTAATTACATTTACTCTAGTAAATATTCAAATTCAAATTTCAACCTCCAAAATCGCTCCCAAACCGCCGCTTAATCCGTTTCCTCCTTTCCCGCGCCATTTTTAGAGTTTGTTTTGACCGTTTGACGATATCGTCGTCGATCAGACGATATCGCCTCAGATCGGACGATTTCGTCTGGGCTAGGACGTCCAGACGATCTTGTCCCAAAACTGATTTTTCATAATTAGTCTTTGTTCCAACGGCGTCTCTAATCCGGGCAGAAGCGTGTCTACGCCGTTAGAGACCCTCCCCGTTGGAGATCTCCCAAATAGGGATGATCTCCAACCTCCTAACCTCCCTCCTAAGCCTATTTAATCCTAAGCCCTCCCCTTAGCATTCCCCTGGCTGAAATTCCACGTAACTCGAATTCTACACGCACTAGACATCCTAAATTACTATTTGCACTTGTTCTATCCAAATTTTGTTGCAGGTACCTTAGTATTTTTCAGCCGGAGCAAGCTTACATCGTCACAGACGATCCTGTTCAGATCGGAGGCGATCTTGTCGAATCGAGAGACGATTTCGATTGCGAGTCCACATTGGGGGCAATCGGTGCCCGGAGTTTGCATTTCTTCATCCCTTTTACTGCTACATTATTACGCATTTAGTTAATATCTAAGTTTATTTCTTATTATTTTGCATCTTGGAGTTCACCCATCTAGATCAAATGCATAATTAAGTTATAATTGTCATTAAATCAGTATAATGCATTCATGTTTCTGTTTATAATTCTTAGTTTGATATTGTTATTGTCATTTTACATTGTTTCCCTCTGTTATCATAGTTGCATTCTCTGTATTTTGCATCTATTTTTCTGTTTGCAGGTCTCTGACGAATTTGTCAGATAGGAGACGATCCTGTCGAATTCTAGACGATCTTGACTGCTTCAAAAATCAGAATCTCCATCAGACATCCGGATCAGGTATGACTCTGTAATTTAGCCCTTTCTCTCTGTTTTCTGTCTAATTTTGTTCTCTGTATTCATTTAGTCTGCACTTTCATAATAGAACAACTTAGTTTCATTTGGCCAAACCTAGGACTTGGATGTTTAAGGCTAAAACTGAACACATTAAACACATTCCCAACCTAGGCGTGGAAACTGCCATTCAAACGTTTCCTGGTGAACCCACCATCCATCGAAAAATCACCATAATACACCTCCCTCGAGAGGCGGGACCTTCGCAAGGCCTCTCAGTCCGAGGTACCGTGCCATCCTTTTCCCATCCTCCTTCCGGGCACGGATCCTATAGCCTGAAGGTAGGGATGCGAAAAATTTGGAGCGATACACCTGCAATAGTATTTTTGGTTTTTGGTGTCTATTTTCTTGATTGCAGGGTCTGACTCGTCAGGTCACTGATGATCCTAGGTGATCTCAGATGATCGACTGTGATTTGGGACGATTATGTACAATTACAGACGATCAAGTCATATCCAGGATGATCTGGACTCCTACAAGCTTCATAATCTTTATCAAACATAAAAAAATAGGTGTACTCTTCTCCATTTAACATATTCCCTGTATTTAATCACATTAGGATTCATTTATGTTTGTTGTCTTCATATAAATCAGAATTGTCATATAGAATAGCTTAGCTTCATTTTGGCCAACCTAGGAATCCGAATGATTGAACATAAAATGAACAAATCAAACCCATTCTCAACCTAGGCATGGAAGCTACCACTCAAATTTTCCTGGTGAACCCCACCATCCATCAAAAAATCACCTTTATACCCCTCCCCCGAGAGGCACGACCTTCAAAGGGCCTCTCCGTCCGAGGTATTATTCCATCCTTTTCGCATCCCCCTTCCCGACACGGATCCTTTAGCCTGAAGGTAAGGGTGCGAAAAATTTGGGCGATGCATTTTTGGTGAACCCAACGTGAAACTAAAACACCTTTTGAAAACAATCCAAAAAAAATAAAAAAACACATTATTAAGAACATCTAGAATCATTAGAAAATTGTTAAATTTGCATATCATACTTAGATGGTAGATTATAATAGAAGACGAGTAGTCTCCATAAATGTTGAAAATCAATTAACGACCATAGAGATTACTTCTATGCTTAGAGTACCTCAAACATATAGAGCCCAACCTTTGTGGGACGAACTTGATAGGAGATTAGGTATTATTAAATCTAGATCTGCAAAACTTAGGCAAATTAAGAGGTTTGTCCTAGATAGAATCCTAGATCCTGATCAGGTGACTTTGTACCATGAACTTCAGAGAGCTTGCCATAGGTGGTTAGCCGATAAAAGAGCACTTGTGTCTTCTGAATTATACACCTTTGAGGAATACCTTGAGAACGTAGTTGTAGTACATAAATTTCTATCTTGTATAGAGGATCAAGAAGTCGTTCTTACGGATAGAAAGAGATGGAATAGAGTTCCTAGAGTTGTGTTGTATCAAGAGTATTGCCATGAACTTTATTTTTACATGTCAAAGTCTGAAATAGATCATATTACCATAGCACACTTTGTCAAGTTCTTGAAAAACAACTTCCAATTTGAAGAGGAGCATTTCATGAATCCTGATGAACTTGACCCTATCAATGATATCCATAAACTATTCATAGAAAACTAAGTGATTATTTCTACTATTTTTTCTTATAACTAGCATGCTTTTTGTTATTTTTATTCTCGTAAAATAATAATATAATAAAATCACACCAAAAAAAACAAAATATTTCCTTTTTAAGTATTATAGTAGGTATATAGTTAAAATATATACCTCTCAACCCTATCGCATATATATATAA
Source organism: Wollemia nobilis (assembly GCA_028583015.1). Taxonomy (NCBI): domain Eukaryota; kingdom Viridiplantae; phylum Streptophyta; class Pinopsida; order Araucariales; family Araucariaceae; genus Wollemia; species Wollemia nobilis. Next base: position 3,434,448 of record JAQPPZ010016913.1, on the reverse strand, counting down.
GTATATATATTTGCTAAAACCTAAGTTTAGCACAATGCCTAGACTTAGGAATGGAAAACAAACCGAAGAAGATGAAGATTGGTTAGGAAGACCATTAATTGACCAAAATGTCCCTCTTGAGGACCAAGTTCAGGAAAAAGAAATCCTAGACCAGTAAGAAGAAGAGCTTGTTGTAGGAAATGAACAAGAAGAAACTGTTAAAGAGGAAGGATCCTCATCCCCTAAAATGTCTCCGGGAGGAGCCATCACTTTTGAGAACATGGAACAATTCTGGAAGTTCATTAATACTAATATTGGTGTTTTTAATAGAGCAGCCCATATGGACAAGGATCGAATTAGTGACACTAAAGCAACTCTAGAAGAATTATTTCAAACATGCACTAATCCTTTGTCCTTTATTGATCAAGAGAGTGATCAAGCTGGACCATCCAATTTGGATATGGCAGCTGTGATCTAGAACATGCAACAACAGTAGGTTACCCAACCATCTAAAGTGCCTGTTAACAAGCCTAGGGTCATTTCCGCACAAAAGAAATATCATTTACTGCTCTATTTTTCCAATCTCTTGACCAACATACCTCAAATCAACAAAAACCCAAAACAAAACCAAACACCAATTACCAACAATCTAAGGTACAACATAATACTATTACAAATCCCCTTCATAATACTCTTCCTACCAACACTTTGCATAATAGCAATATAACAACTAATCCTTATGTCACACCATCATACACTCATAGGTCCCATACCTATGTGCCACCGAACCAATATGGTGGACAAACTAGCAATCTTGAAGCCGTGGTGAAACAGTTAGTTTCCCGCGTGGGCCAGATAGATCCCTACCGTCCCTCGTACAATTATCGAGAGATGTGTAGTTAGCCTTTAGATCCTATAGTCATAGCACAGTCGTATCCTAAACATTTTCCTATGCCTGTTCTTCCCATATATAAAGGAACCGAATATCCCATAGAGCACCTTCGTATGTTTAGGATAGCATGTCATGATATATCACATGATGACTTGTTATAACTAAAAATGTTCCCGAAAATCTTGGGAGGAATGGCATTAGAGTGGTATTATCAATTACCCACTAATTCTTTGAGGAATTTCGAAGAAACTGCCAAGTCTTTTGTTCATCAATTTAGTGCTTACATCGAAAGATATGTGACCATTAAAGATTTGTATAACTTAAAACAGGGCAAAGATGAATGCTTTGTTGATTTCCTAGCTAGGTGGAGACAGTTTATAGGAAAATTGCACTTTGTGTTACCTTATAGGGAGATGTTGGACATCTTTATTAATAATTTGCAAGAGCAACTATCTTACAAATTATCAACTACTACCTTGACCACCTTCGATCAGGCTATAGACTTAGCCCGAAGAGTGGAAGATGCTCTCATTAGGAGAGTCCAGCTTAAAAAGAGAGACGATGAGAAAACATCCAAAAATCAATATAAGAATAAACAAGTTGTGGGTGATGGAGTCACCGATAGCAGAAATACTGCTAATGTTAATGCTGCAAAGACAACGAAGAAGTTTGTACTGAAACCTCCTAATAGACCTTCTCGAGAATTTACTAGGTTAAATCAACCTTTATCAACTATTCCACCACAATTATGAGAACGAGGTTTGATTCAATTACCAAATATTAGGGAACCTGATCCAACTATACCCGGATACAGAGTAGATTTACACTATGAATTCCATAGAGGACCTGGACACATTACCAACTCTTGTAAAAGATTAAAACATAAAATACAGGACTTGATTGATAACAATGAGATGGAGGTGCAAGCCTTTCAACCTAAGCAAAATCCTCCTAATAATGTTCAAAAGAATACCCCACAAAACCAGAATCAGAATGCCAATCAGTCATTGGACATCTTTCAACATCCCTTACAAAAACATGGTAAGGAGGTGGCTAATCAAGTTGAAAATCATAATGTCCCTCCTCCTGCCCGATATATAGGAACTATTAGTGGGCATTTACCTGTTCATGATCTGGAAATCTTTGACACAACTTTATTCGTGGTTACAACCATGCCTCTATATAATATTTAGATACCTGATCTTAGTGATACAAAATACGATACTGAGAGTGATATGGAAATCACATCAAATCAATCGAATAGTTCTAATGATGAATCGGATCCTATTCACCCTATCACAAGTTATATGGTTCCAAAAGAGCCATTTCCAAGAAGAGTCACTACTAGACCCTCATCTCACCGATTACTTTCTAATGAGCTAGCTATAAACACTAGACCAAGACCCATTCATCATCCACAAAATAATATTGTGGGTACCATCGGAGTTGTTACTAGACAACAGGCTCAAAATTCTCAACAAGATCAAATTCAAAATTGTGGATCAGCTCCATTTGTTTTGAAGGTTCCTAATAAATGGAATCATTCACCTAATGTTCAACCTAAACCTCCTTATAATATTAATGAACAATTATCAAATATTACAGCTAGAATTTCTCTTTTGGACCTTTTAAGATCTTCTCCTACACATAGAGATGAATTAATGCTCACATTAAGTCAGATGATGGTACCATAAGACATTCAACCTGAAGCCATGGCTGATACTATAATAACTCGTGAAGTTGATTGTATTGACTTTCGGGATAGAGACATACCGCAACATAGTTTACATAAAGATAACCCCCTATATATTACTACCTTAATTGGAGATGTAGCAGTCAAACGAGTCTTGATTGATAATGGTTCATCTTTAAATATCTGCACTTTTGACTTCTACCAAAGATTTGGGTTTAGAAGTGATGAAACGAAAAGAACTGATATGATCATAAAAGCTTTTAATGATGAAACACAAGAAACGTGTGGAGTTATTACCATTCCATTGCAGGTTGGTCCGATAACCTTAGATATGACTGTGTTTATTGTACATTGTCCTGCATCGTACAATATACTCTTGGGTCATCCTTGGATCAATGTGATGCGAGTTGTTCCCTCAAATTTACATAAATGTGTTAAGTTTGAATTTAAGAATGATTTGATTACCATTCATGGTGATCTAAGACCCTTTGATATGTGTGCTTTGGCAGAGCCTATTAGAGTTCAATTTTACCCTGCTCTGTCATCCACACATCCTAATTCTCATTATCCATCTAAACATGTGAAACTCACACCCATAACGTCATCTACTTCTTCTCCATCAATTGCACCTTCACATATAGCTCAACCATCTTCTGAACAAACCATATTAGGGCCTAAGAAAGATCTTAATCCCACAACCAATGTCTCTTGTTCTACTCCTATAACTTCCATACCTGTAATAGACCCATCTATTGACACCTCTACATCGTCTACATCCACCAAATTCATATTTTTTGCATCGAAAGACATAGGGAATGTTCCTTCTACCTCTTATGCTCTTACTAATGAGCTCTTACCCGATCTATCTAAAATCCTTATATCAGAAGAAACGAATGCTTCTATGCAAGATTCCCTCATTTTAAATAATGTGCCACCATCTCCTCGTACCTTAGGCCTCCCACAGCCTATGGGAAGTATTTACCAAGTCGGGAGTCGTGCCTTTATTTATAAGGGATATGACTGGGGTAGAATACCCAAAAACATCAGAACTCATTATGATGGATATGCTCGATGTTATTTTACTAATGAGTATATTAAAGCCAAACCTATAATGCTTAAATTGGGATATAAATGGAAAGGTTTGGGACCTTTCCATAATGATATGAAATAACCTTTTGAGGTAGAAGCATGGCCCGCAAAATGTGGTGTGGGCCTATTTTCTAGTAAGGGTCAACCATTCCCATTTGAGGATGATGACCATCTTATATGTTACCAAGATCATTTAGATGAACGCGATGCTTTACGTTTAATGAATAAGACATTCACATGTAATATGCTATCTATAGCTTATCCTGAGATGATCGCTGAATCCGATGATGAGTTGGAGGGAGATATCTTCCATGATGTCTCCGTTAAGGATTTATTACATAATGGATTTTATTTTGATGGCTCTATACCTAGTATAGCCTAGCTTGAGGCCACGACTCCTCAAGACGAATTATCCAAGATAACCTTGGAAGAATTACAAGAATTGAGAGTTTCACCCGCCCCACCTAATTTTGAGAGAGATCTACACATGGAAGTAGAAAATGTCATAAAAAATAACATTGGAACCAACGATAACCCTCACATAATCAACATTGGATCAGAATTGAGTCAAGAAAAATAGGATAAATACATTGTATTTCTTAAAGAATATGAAGATGTCTTTGCTTGGACATATGAAGATATGTCGGGTTTAGACCCTTCTATAGTTATGCATCACCTAGTAGTGCATCCGAATGCTAAACCTGTTAAGCATAAGCTTAGAAAATTGCATCCTAAAGTGGCCTTACTAGTCAAAGGAGAGTTAGAAAAACTCCTGAATGTTATTTTTATACAAGCCATTGATTATGCTGAATGGATCTCGAATGTAGTTCCAGTAACTAAGAAAGAAGCTACTAAGATTAGGGTTTGTACAGACTTTAGAGATATTAATGCCACATGTCCTAAAGATGATTTTCCCCTTCCCAATATGGATCAGATCATTGATTTTACTGTTGGGAGTGGAATGATATCCTTAATGGATGGATTTTTTGGTTATAATTAGATCAGGATAGCTCCTGAAGATCAGGCTAAAACAGCCTTTATTACCCCTTGGGGGACTTTCTGTTGGAAAGTGATGCCATTTGGTTTGAAGAATGCAGGTGCAACATATCAACGAGCCATGACTTATATCTTTCATGATATGATTCATGATATACTACATGATTATGTAGACAACATTATAGCATGTTCTACTGAAGAATATGACCATTTAGATGACTTGAGAAAAGTATTTGATCGGTTAAGAGAATATCTTATCCGATTAAATCTAGCCAAATGTATATTCGAAGTTAAGTCAAGTAAATTATTGGGGGTTATAGTTTCTTTACGTGGCATCAAAATTGACCCTCTCAATATTACGACTATCACTGATATGCCTACACCTACAAATATATCTAAATTATGGAGTCTACAAGGTAAGCTTCAAGCTATCCGTCGCTTCATCGATAAGTTGGCAGATAAAACTGGACCCTTTCTTAAGCTTCTTAAGAAGGATGTCTCTTTCCATTGGGACAACGAATGTAAGGAAGCATTTGAAATCCTCAAACAATATCTTCTTAACCCACCTGTACTTTTGCCACCTAAACCTGATCGCCCATTTATCTTGTATATTTCTGCTTCAGATTTTGCTTTAGGAGCTATGTTAGCTCAACTTGATGATGAGAAAAGAGAGCGTGCTAATTATTACATTAACAGAACATTAATTAGTTATGAAACCCGCTACATAGCATTAGAGAAGTTATGTCTAATAGTCGTATTTTCTACATAGAAATTACGCCATTATATGCTCGATCAGAAAACATACGTTATTGCTAAATTCAATCCCTTGTGCTATCTCATGAGTTGACCTTATTTATCGGGTCACACAACGAAGTGGGTTCTTGCTCTAAGAGAGTTTGAACTCATGTTTATAGGATAGAAGTCTGTTAAGGGTCAAATCATAGCAGATCAATTAGCTGCTGCACCCTTAGAGTCCACCCATCCCCTCATCATTGAGTTTCCTGACGAATGCCTTAAACTAGAGGCAGATCATTCAGATCCATGGTCCTTATACTTTGACGGAGCCCGATGTATGAGTGAGGTTGGTGCAGGTATTATTTTGATATCTCCATAGAAACATCTCATACCTCTATCCTTTAAATTAATGTTTGCCTGTACTAATAACATTGTTGAATATGAGGCTCTAATCCTTGGATTACGAGCTACCCTGGCACTAAAAATTAAAAATCTATTAGTTTTCGATGATTCTCAACTTGTTATAAATCAAATTAATGATGTTTATCAGACCAGAGATGATAAATTGTGCCCATATAAAGCATATGTATTACAATTAATATCTTTATTTGATCAAGTTACCTTGGAAGCTATTCCTAGAACTAGCAATCATGCGACTGACGCTATGGTCACAGCTGCATATCTTTTACCCTTGGAGTTAGATGACGAATATGCTACCATCATTATTCGTTGACTCCAGGAACCCGCTTCAACTAAATCATGCTTGGAACCTTTGGACGTGTTTCTAATAAATGAAACTATTCCTAAAATTTGGTACACTGAAATCCTCAATTTTCTTCAAAATGGGACCTTCCCTGAAGGTTTTAATAGAAACCAGCGTCGGTTATTACATAGACGAGCAATTCGCTTCGTAATAATTGGCAATACGTTGTATAGGAGATCTTTTGAAGGTATCCTATTAAGATGTTTGAATCTAGAAGAGTCTAGATCATCTTTGAGTGAAGCCCACGATGGATCTTGTGGGGGACACTTTAGTGGTAGCACCATTGCTAAGAAGCTCCTTAGGATAGGATATTTTTGGCCTACCATGGAGAATGATGCACATGATAACGTGCACCATCGCAACAAGTGTCAGAAACACGCTGACCTTGTCCATGCGCCTGCACAATAACTGCAGGATATTTCATCTCCTTGGCCCTTTTCAAAATGGGGCTTAGACATCATTGGAAAAATCAATCTTGTGTCATCTGATGGACATAAATTCATCATAATCGCCACCGAGTATTTTATGAAGTGGGTCAAAGCTATGCCCTTAGCTTCTTGCATTGGAACACAAGTTTCCAATTTTATTCTTAATCAAATTATTTGTAGGTTCGAAATTCCTGCAAATCTTATCTCGGATAATGGAATATGTTTCAAAAACAAAGATGTAAAGAAACTATGTCAAAAATATAAAATTCAACATCATTGGTCCACTCCCTATTATCCTCAAGGTAATGGCCAAGCAGAAGCATCTAATAATACATTAATTAAAATCCTCAAGAGACTGGTCAATAAATCTGGTCGTGATTGGCACATTCAATTATATCCTGCTTTGTGGGCTTATCAAACTAGCATTCGTACTCCCATGGGCACTTCACATTTTGTTTTGGTTTATGGCGTTGAAGCTGTTTTTCCCTTTGAATTAGAAGTTCCTTCTTTGGCTCTGCTACTTCAAGATACCGAAGTAGGAGATGAATATCGTGTTGGCAGATTTAGTCAGCTGGAACTCCTAGATGAGAAGTGCATTAATGCTTTGGAGCATCTTCGTGCCTACCAGAACAAGCTCAAACGAGCATATCTCAAGAAAGTTCATAATCGATCCTTTGAGATCGGTGACCTCGTCTTAAAATAAAATCAAAAAAATACTAATGCAACTAAAGACCTTAAAGGCAAATTCAAGCCTAATTGGCTTGGGCCATATATTATCACTACTAAATTTGGATCGGGAGCATACATATTAGCTACCTTAGATGGCAAAGATCTTAAAGAACCTATGAACATTATGCATCTTAAGCGCTATTATGCATAAATCTGGTAATTTCGTCACTGTATATATTATACATATTGTCTCATATTAGTAATTCATATAAAAATTTCAAAAAATAGTAATATTATGTATTCTCTCAAATCATAAATTAAAATCAAAATATAAAAAAATCAAAATCATCAAAATTCTCAAAAACATCTTCTATTTTGCACCTATCAATTCTTGAAGTATTGCATTTATATTTTCAGTTATTTTGGATAAATTAGCATTTATCTGGAATCCCTCACTTTCACAACCCCATTGAATAAATATCTTGATCTTATTTGGTATTATTATTAATCTCTCTTATATCAAAGTCCACAGTTGAATTAAATAAAGTTTTGAGCATAGAGAACTGATCTTGTTAATTACTTGAACCAAGTACACCTTTTCACATTCAAATGATTTCATTGCAAATTCAAAACGATGCTACACAGTAGAAGTGGTCTCTTGAGCAAAAATTTTCCCTTGCTATCCTATCATGCACATGGTCTGGAATCTTTGAGAATTGACAAAAGGACAAGCTCACCCCTGCCCAGAATAAAAATCCCTTGCTCTATAGCCAATCCGAGCAAGTATCCCTAGTCTAGGAAGAAAAAGAAAAAGAAAAATAAAATCAAGAAAAATCATGAGAAAAAGAGAAAATTATTCAGAAGCATTATCATTTTGTACCATCTCAGCAATATTTCGGCATTATCTCAGTGTCAAGCAAAATACAAAAAAAAAAAATAGAAAAAGAAAAGAAAAGAAAAAGCAAAAAGCAATAAATCTCTTCCCCCCCCTTTGAAAGAAAAGAAGGGTGAATGAGCTTGAATCCCTGGAATTCTCAATTATTCGAAAATCATGAGATAAGCCCCATAACATGTGGTTTGTGCCCAACCCGCTTGGCCTTGGGTAACTCCTAGCATGGTGATATGTCTGTCACATTAGCGACCTTCTTTTGTATAGACCTATGTCCGCTCATGGATCAGCTAGCTCTTGATGACCCGACTTACATAGTAGTTTGGTACTGTTACATGCATATAAATCATGGTCAATGAACACTTATTTGGTTAATTCAAATTACTTGCATCAAATTATCTTGCTTAAAATCGGTAAATGAACAATACAATTGCACACACATTTGTGTTTGAGAGATTTTGTATCATTATGATAGATCAAGATCGGCAACGAACTCACATATGCACATGGGGTTCCTTATAAATGTCAAATTTGTCTTTGAGATAATTTAAAATATTTATGCAAATCTTCTGGAATAATTTGATTTTTTTACTTGAGAATATCTGTTTAGCGTAAAATCAATTAAATACATTTTTTTTCAAAAATCCAAAATTTCTTGCAAAACATGTTCAAAAGCTAGCAATAAAGTCACATTTATATTTTCGACTTTCACGACGATGGTATAGTTCCTAAACCTAAATTGGAATTTTATGCCTAGTGCAAGTCCTCATTTTTATATTTTTGTTTATCTCAAAATCAAAAATCAACTACGCAATAAAACTATTATATCAATTTCTTCTTTGGATTTCGCGATGATGGTATAAGTCTATATCTAAAATTCTATGCCTAGCGCAAACCATCGTTTTAATTTTCTTTCCCATTTATTTAATTCATAAAAGCATATGGCTTAAATCATTATGTTACACAATTGTGCTTTAAAAAGAACGAAAATTTTCCTATTTCATTTCATTATGTCAACATTCATTTTTTTGCGACGATGGTATAATTCCTAGGGAATTGTTCAAATTTCTATCATACTTAGGAATTTTATGCCTAGCAAAAATTATATTTTTAATATTTCATGCATAATACTTTCATAGAAATCTGAAAACAAATCATCACTATCATCATTTTTCATCATCACAACACAAAGTCTTAAGAAAGTCTCTTAAGCACCCTTTTACTTTTAGCAATATTTCTCTCATACCGGGATTAGCTTAATGACCTAGCGAGCGGCGACTCCATGAAATGGTCATGTAATAGCGACAATGTCCTTTGAAATTATTGTTAGAAGTCACTTTATTTTCATCAAAACACACCACAACAACCAGTTTGTTTACATCAGATTATTTCATTTAATTTTATAGCATGACATAAAATTATAATGTTTTCAATGACATAATTACATGAATAATCAATCAACAATTGAAATATTAAAGCATCATAAAACATATGCACAAGTCATATCACAAAAGGAACATCATATATATATATATCAAGAAGTATATACATCATATCAAAATGGATTGGTATGCCACAATCTATACCCTGGCATACTCAATCATCTCAAAATAAATAGTCTATGTACAATGTGCGTCTAGTCTCGAGAAGCCCTCGAGATCTCAGCCTCATCTCCTCTCCCACCCTGAGGTGGAGAAGGTGGTCCCATCAAAGCCCGTCTTGTGTCGTGGGTCCTCGACGTCGATCGTGATGATGTCCTCGACAACCCCATCCTGATCAGCTTCGTAATGTCGACTGGCAACTGTATCCTCTAGCCCTCTAGAACCAACTATAATACACTCCCTGATAGAACGCGATCTGAGCAACCGACCACACTAGATCCAGAATGCTCGCCCCTCCGCTCCAATCCCTGAGCCATGTAGCCTCATCCTTCAGAGTCTACACCTGAGCTTGTAGGCGGGCATTCTTCGCTCGAAGAGCTACCATCTCACTGCTCTCCCCCACCTCGACACCCTTGCCCCTATCGGGTGATGGTGGCCTATCCCTCTGCTGAGAAGGGAGTCTTTATCTCCTCTCCTCCCTCCTCTCTAGCTGCTGTTGTCTCTCTGAAGCCTGTGGTATTCTCTGGTGTCTCTCCTGAGGAGGTCATCATTGATCCCTCCCTTTGCGACTCCTTGTTGCATCGATGGCAGTCTGGCACCGCCTCTCCATCCATTGCACTACAACGTGCATCGGATCTTATGCCCTTGTCATTCGAGGAGGGCGGATGCCTACATACCAGGCATCATACCCGTCTGCTACCCCTGCATCATCCCCATCCACTGGCTGAATTGGGGTATCATCAGCATCTTGACTCCAGAATCGCTGCATGTCTGGAGCCCCACTCAGTGTGGTGTTATCTCGCATAGTCCAGGAGTACTCATAATCCCTAAGAGTAGGGATCCCCTACTGTAGACCGAACCGCCTCAAAATTTGATCATAGCGATGGAGCTCTACCTCTCCCTGCTCTGTCCTCAACCATATGACTCACCTGATGCGAGTCAACTCTTGTCCGTCCTCTGCCCACCCTAGATGCTCTCTCCATGATCTCCAGGTGATCTAATCTGGGGTGAGATCATCCAGAAACCTTCGAGATGTCAATAGATCTATCCACTGTTGTGACCCTCTCTAGAGCCACCAATAGAAAACTCGGGGTCTCTCCCGATCAACTCCTGTCAGTGGAAGCCCTACCGGCCTTTGCATCGCAATGTGCTCCCAGCACCAAACCTGTAGGAGCAATGTTAGCACCAAACATTGACCTCCCTTGTATACGACCCCGTAAAGGATCCTATACAATCGACACAATACAAAGCTACCCCAAGAAAACCTATATCCGTGGTCTCTCATGTCACAGACCACATCTGAGAGTAGCCATGGTAATCTGCATCCGCTCTGGTGGCATAGAAGAAGGCCACCCACCACCCCTACCAAAACCTAGGTCAATTGAGACGCCCTAGGAATCTGCCTCAAAGCCTCGATGTTCACTCCACCCTTCTCCAGGGTGAAGCTTGGGTCACTGCACAATCTCATCATAGCATGGCCCTGATTGACCGAAGGGGTCATGAATCAACCATGTATGGGGATCCTCAAGATCCTCCATACATCCTCTAGAGTGGGAGTCATCTCCCCTGTCGGTAGTCGAAAGCAGGACGACTTCGGATACCATATCTTTGCTAGGGCTGTCAGTAGCCCCATGTCTGTAGGAAGTTGTGGCATCTTTGCCACATGTTGCAGTCCTACCTCTGCCAGTCTGTCTCGCTTGGCCTGATCGAGCATGGCTAAGTCATCCCTTAGACCTTTGTATTTCCACTCCCGACTCTTTAGTAATCCCCTCTACAAAATAAATAATAAAATAACACAAATCATTAGTACATAATCATTAAAAAATCAATTAAAATTAAAATCATCCCATAAAATTTTATATCGCCCATTATTGGACGATATCGTACCAAATTTAGACAAAATCATCCTTAATAGGACGAAATCGTCTTCGTTCTTCAATTTGGGGATCGCCCCTTATTGGACGGGATCACCCCTATTTCTCCAATTTTGTCCTTAGACGAAATCGACGATATAGGGATGATTTCTTCCCGATGTCGTCGACGGCCTAAAAATGGTCGTGACGCCCAAAAACAATTAAAATTCAAATAAAAAAATCAAGTAAATCAAGTTAAAAACATAGTATACTAGGTTTAGATCCTTACCCGCAACCCATGCCGGACCTCTGTCGATTTGTGCGTCGTTTCCACCATTTCACCTGTAGAGCTCTGAAACAGCGAAAGTGAACAGTAAAAATGAATTAGGGTTTTACCCTATTTTTCTTATTTTTATTTTAAAATGACATTTTTCAATTTTTGCTTTTTCGCGCTTTTACCTCAAACGTTCGATTTGGGTAAAAAATCGGAGGGGGCACCATAGCAAACAGTCGTACGATTCGACCTAGAATTGTCGTCTAAAAAATGGAATAAATTTTTGCTTTCTTGTAAAGCATAAAGAACTCGTCTTTAACGCATTTTTTCGAAAAATTCGCTAAAGAGGGGGCAAAATGTAGCACCCTAAAATTGGTACAATTAAACCATCAATAAAAAGGTAGAAATTTGAATTTTAACCTCGAAACCACCCGTTAACCTCTCACCTCATTTTTTGTGCCATTTTTAGAAGTTGTTTTGACCGTTGGACGATATCGTTCCAAATCGGATGAATTCGTCTGGAACAGAACATCCAGACGATTTCGTCCCAAAACCAAATTTTCATAATTAGCTTCTGTTCCAAAGACCTCTCCAACTTAGGCGGAAACGTGCCTACGTGGTTGGAGATTCCCACATTGAGGATCTCCCAGATTGGGATGATCCCCAACCTCCTAACCTCCCCCTAATCCTATATAAACTAGGATTTTTCCAGTTTATCCCCCTGATTCCCTGACTGCCTTCTTCCCCTGCCTCCCCTGACTCTCTCCCTGCCTGCTCTCCCTGACTCCCTACAGGATTTTATATTCGTGTTTTCAAGTTTTGTTGCAGGATTTCACTGTGTTTTAGTCGAAGATAGCTTGGATCGTCGCAGGCGATTCAACCACAATTTTGGACGATCCTATCAAGATCGACGACGATCTCGTACGATTGCAGACGATCTTGACTGCAATTCAGCTTGGGGGCAATCAGAGTCCCAAGTTTGCATTTTCTACCTTGTTTCTTTATTTATTGGTGCATTAGATTAATTTACTTCTGTTTTGCATCTTGGAGTTCACCTCATTTAGCATAATTGCATGATAAGATTCAAAATAAGTTACCAAAACATTGCATATCATTTAATTTGATATCTGGATTTGTTATTTAAGCATCTACACTCTCATTTCTATCACTTTGCATCATTCTTGCAATAGTATTTTTGGTTTTTGGTGTCTGTTTTATTGATTGTAGGTTTCTGATGAATTCGTCAGGTCGCTAACGATCCTGGGTGATCTCAGCTATGATTTGGGATGATTCTGTATAATTACAGACGATCCTGTCATATCCGAGATGATCTAGACTCCTACAAGCTTCAAAATCTTCATCAGACATCAGAAATTAGGTGTACTCTTCTCCATTTAACATATTCTTTGTATTTAATCGCATTAGGATTCATTTATGTTTGTTGTCTTCATATAAATCAGAATTGTCATATAGAATAGCTTAGCTTCATTTTGGCCAACCTAGGAATTTGAATGATTGAACATAAAATGAACAAATCAAACCCATTCTCAACCTAGGCATTGAAACTACCACTCAAAGTTTCCTGGTGAACCCCACCATCTATCAAAAATTCACCTTTATACCCCTCCCCCGAGAGGTGCGACCTTCAAAGGGCCTCTTTGTCCAAGGTATTGTTCCATCCTTTTCACATCCCCCTTCCGGGCATGGATCCTTTAGCCTGAAGGTAAGGGTGCGAAAAATTTGGGTGATACAAAGCCTAATTGATGTACTTCAAAAGTAGTTATAATTAATGGAAATAATTAACGAGTGTTGTTAGATATTTTTTATTCCTTTTTTTAGAAAATGCTACCAAGTTAGGAGTGAGGCGAGTAGGTACCCTGAGCATGAGGTTGACCAATCAGATACAAGAAGGTAATTTGGTAAAAAAAAAAAAAAAAGAATACAAGTGTTTCTAGGGCATATGATTAAGATTCTAATCATGCATTGATGTTGTAATGTGTTGAAATAAAGGTTTATTATGTTGAGTGTGTGCTAGTTATGAAATTGATGTTTCATGTTTAACTCTTAGTCCTAGTCCTTAGCAGTAGTACTTGAATTTTATAGATGGATATTTATTTATTTGACGGAAGTCTCAACATACCCTATCGCCTCATATCTGATGGTTGGGACAGGTGGGGATGTTTAGATATATGCCCATTATATGGAGGACTTAGGTTGTCTATTCACCTATATTTGTAAATAAGAATTGCACTTGAAATAAAAATTGTCTATTTACATATATAATCTTGTTTAGAAGGAATGATGATATGGAAAAAATGAAGGATGTTGTGGGCTCCTTCATTGTCTGGCTTATATCAGAGATTACCTTTTCTCCATTTACGTCTCCTTTGGTGGTCTATCTGCATAACTGTTATTTTATTTTCATTTAAGTGTGCATTGAGTGTTTTGTAGTTGATTTTGGTTTATATAGTTGTTTATTAGTATTTTTTTCTTCCATTTTCAAAAGGGTTTATATTATATTTATGGATAAAATCACTTCTACTCTATATTTTATGTTAACTCTTTTAGTTATTGGCATCTATCTTTATGAGTGACTCATTCATAACCCTTGTGTTCTTTTATGTTGCTTGAATATGATGGAACTTTTTCTAATAGAGGTTGTGACAAGATGGTGCTAGAGATAAACTCATTCATGCAATTTTGGTTTAAAATCATACTGAAAGAAGTTTTAAATTATAAAACAATGGTAATATTTTTACACAACAATGATGAGAATGTTTTACAAATGTGCCTATTTGTCCTAGGAAGAAATTTTGAATATGATGTTGAGAATGCTTAGTTTTGTTTGAGGGAAGATATTTTGGGCATAAATTTAACCAAAGAATGGAACATCTGGGGCTATCATTGTTTCAAAATAAATATCTCAAAAAATTGTTATTTCTTCGTTCATTTTTCACTTGCAACAAATGGCTGACTAAATTACACATGCCCTCCAAAAATTTTATATTTTGATTTAGCTCTCTAATAGTTTATGTTCCATCTGATGGATGTTAGTTAGCTGGTGAAACTCAGAGTATATAGCACCGAGGTAGTTCAATTTAAAGATTGTTGTTTACTAACTTTCAACGATAGAGCTTAATACAATATATCCTTTTATGTTTAGAAAGATGAACTATTTGTAATTTTTTGTTGACAATAGTTGATGAATCTTACTTTTGTATAAGAAAATATTTAAAAGACTCTAAAATATTTCTTATTTCAAAACATTGAATGTGTTTCTCGAGTCAAGCTCGTATCCATATTGCTTTCTATATCTAATGACATAGCAGGTTTGTAATGTAACAAACTTATTATTAGGTTCTAATCCTCATACATGTGATTACTATGATCCTTAGTTATAGGAGTTCAACTTATGATGGTTCTTGATAAAAAGTGGGTCAGATGGCACTTATGCTTCTTAAACGTGTGAACAATAAATAGAGTGAATAGGATTCTGAAAGAATGATTCCTTTAGTGGTGGACTTGTATGCAACATGGTGTGGTCCTTGTGTTTTACTTGCACAACAATTGGAAATGGTACGCAACATTGGCCACCTACATTGTTTGCATGGGTATTCAAGTAGATTGTACAGAGTTGTTTTCTTTTGTTGAACATGGGGAGCATTATGGTCAGGCTTTTGGTGTAGAACAAGATAATTTGATAGGTAAATTATGTAAAGATTCAAAATTGTAAAATATTATGAATTAAGTTCAAATTGTAAAAGAGTTGATCAAAAATATAGTAAACAATGTGTTTGGGGATTGATCGAGTTATCAGGTAAAATATTGAGATTTTCTATAATAATCTTCTTTTGAAATACCATAGACCACCAAGAGCATCATCTGTGACTTGTTGGAGAAGCTATTATGAGGTGAGGAAGGGATTAAATATGGTTAAGTTATAATTTGCAAAATGTGTGGTAAATGTAGAGTTTTCAGTTTTGACATTAAATATGTATGAGCATGATATGTAGGATTGAGTTTTCAGTTTTAAATCCACCTGATGTTTTATGTTAGGTGAATTCATTTAGGATCAGTGTTGGATTCCATGTCAAGTGTGGTGTTATTAGTGGTAATGATAAAATATTGGCACTACTATCTGTAATTCTAGAACTGACACCTAAAAGGGAATTTAACATTGATGAAAATTTTGAGATTGAGTGTCTTGATCACTGTAAGGAAAATATGGCTATATTGTGAGGAAATACTGCCTAGTCTTGATATATGATACTAATTGGCATGATCATTTGGTTGCATATTCTTGCATTTTTTTTGGAACTTCATATTTATTTCATTCTTAATACATTATGTCCTCACTACAAGGTATTAGTCATGGGGAGTATTTTATAGGGATGCCTTGTGGCATGGAAATTTATTTACTGCTACATACAAGGTGATGGAATGATGAGAAGTAAGAAGAATTTAATTTTGCAAAGAATTTCATTATTTTCAAATATTTGTTTTTAGGCTTGAATAATTTTGACATGTTTTTTCATTTGCATAAGAAGAAATTATCATGTTATATTTTATATGGATTGAACAAACCCTGTAAGTGTGCCTTTTTTGTTGAGAGTAATCTCAACCCAGCGGTAAAATTTGACTTTTGCCACAGTGCACCACATTGCACAATACTTAGTTTTTTCCAGCCCATGTTTGTTGTTTTATTTAATGTTTGTGCACATCATTATCTGTTTAGTGGATAAGATAGTTTTTTATTTAATTTTTGTACACATCCTTATTTGTTTAGTGGATAAGATTATTTTTATTTAATGTTCATGCTCATCCTTATCCCGTGGAGGATAAGAGTGGTTAAAAATGGTGGCTGGGAAAAGATATAATTAAGTGTAATATGTATGCATTATAGACAAGAGAGAAATGATAAGAGATGCGACTCTGTTTTTCAACAGAGTGTGGTTGTTTATTGTTTGTAATTTTTCGAAATAAAAAAATTAAAAAAATTTAGCTCTTCATTGTGTGTACTGTTAATATTAGTCTCAGTGTGTTTATTTTCTTCTAACCTCTTGAATTTCTATCTGTGGTATCAGAGTTGTTTACGACTTAAACGCAAAGGAAAAAATGGCTCAAGCGAGCATGAGTTCAAGTCTGAATAACCCACAAATATTGAAGTTTGATGGGAAGAATTATGAATACTGGTCTATTCTAATGAAGACCTTGTTTTTGTCACAAGATGTATGGGAAGTTGTAGAGAATGGCTTCCTAGAGCCAGCAAATGCTACAGCACAAAATGCATTGACGAATGCACAGAGTAATACATTGAAGGAGAATCAGTTAAAGGATTCCAAAGTACTGCACTTTATATTTCAAGGAGTTGATTTAAGTATTTTCCCAAGGATTCAGTCTTGCACAAGATCAAAGCAAGCCTGGGATACATTGGAGACAGTATATCAAGGAATGAAGAAGATAAAGATTGCAAAGTTACAGTCAATGAGGAGAGACTTTGAGACTATGCAAATGAAGAAGTCAGAGACTGCAGATTATTTCTTCACATCTATTATGGGTTTGGTGAATCAAATGAGGTGCCATGGAGAGGATATTCAAGATAGAAGGGTGGTTGAGAAGATTCTAAGGAGTCTACCATCAAGGTTCGACTCTTTGGTTGTTGTCATTGAAGAAACCAAGAATCTCGCACAATATTCCATTGATGAGTTGCAAGCGTCACTAATTTCACATGAGCATAGGTTGAGAAGGTCTGAAGGTAGTTCTTTGGAGAATACCTTCAAGTCACAAGTGAATATTGGTCCTGGAAGAGGAAGAGGCAGAGGAAGGTATGGTTTCAAGGGCAGAGGAAGAAGCCCTGCAAGAGGTGGAACAACAAGCCAGCCAAGCTTGAGTGGAAGAGGCCAAAGCCAACAAGGTCAACAAAGCACAAGCCAGCTAAGCCAGAACTTGAGGTAGAGCCATAGCCAAGGTCAAGGCCAAAGGTATGATAAATCCCAAGTGGAATGTTATTACTATAAGAAATTTGGTCATTATGCGAGTGAATGTAGAAAGAAGCAATATGATCTTAGGAGGCAGAGAGCTAACTATACTGCTGAGAATGGGAATGAGGAAGTGTCTAATGATGGACTATTTTTAGCTTTTAACATTGTAGTGGATAGTCAGAAGGGTGTTTGGTTATTGGATTCTGGTTGTAGCAACCATATGACTAGCAAGATGAAAATGTTAAGTCTGGTTGTTAGTCTAGATGAAAATGTTAAGTCTGATGTAACCTTTGGTAATGATAACAAGGTTACTGTCAAGGTAAAATGCAGAATAAATATATTGACAAAGAAAGGGGAAAAGACATTTATAAATGATGTGTATTATGTGCCTGGATTGAAGCACAACCTATTGAGTATCGGTCAGTTGATAGGAAAAGGTTATTCTGTTAGTTTTAAGGATAACAAATGCACCATACTAGATAATACATCGAGAAATATATTGGTAGCTAGGGTTAAGATGACAAACAATAGGATGTTTCCCTTGAGGATAGCTCATGATATGAGTACAAGGATGGCAGCAATCACATAGACTATATTACAAGCAGAGATTAAAGATAAGAATTGGTTGTGGCATTTGAGATTAGGCCACCTTAACTTTGATTCATTAAATTTGCTGCATAAGAACAAGATGGTATTGGGATTGCCACCTATTGAAAGGTTTGGCAAAGCATGTGAAGGATGCATAATGGTAAAACAGCACAAAGATGCATTCCCTGTTGGAGTGACAAAAAGAGCTCAAGCTCCATTGGAGATAGTACATTCTAATGTGTGTGGTAAGATGCATACACCATCATTGCATGGTGTTGTTTATTTTTTGACTTTCATTGATGATTACACGAGGAAGACTTGGGTGTACCTGTTGAAGCATAAGGATGAGGTATTCAAGTACTTCAAACAATTAAATCTTTTGTGGAAAAACAAAGTGGTTATAGCATCAAGGTATTGAGAACCGACAAAGGAGGAGAGTATATGTCAAAGGAGTTTTAGAACTTCTGTAAATATAATGGAATTCACCAGTAATATACAGCAAGGTACACACCCCAACAAAATGGAGTAGCTAAGAGGAATAACATAACCATCATAGAGATGGCAAGAAGTATGTTTGAGGCAAAGCTTTTGTCGAATGAGTATCGAGGAGCAGTAGTTAAATGTGTTGTATATATTTTGAATAGATGTCCAACCAAGAGTTTGGGCAATATAGTACCAGAGGAGGCATGGACTAGAAGGAAATATAGTGTTTCCCACATGAGAGTATTTGGATGTGTAGCATATGCACATATCCCTGATGATTTGAGAAGGAAGTTGGACAGCAAGTCAGAGAAATACATATTTTTGGGTTACAGTGAAAGTTCCAAGGCATACCAGCTGTACAATCTTGTTATAAAGAAAATTGTAATTAGCAGAGATGTCAAGTTTGTCGAAGAGGAAGCATGGGATGGAAGCATAGAGAAGACTGTCAATATTGTAGGAGCTAGTCTATTTGAAGATAAATAGGGGACAACAGTAAACATCCTTGTAATACAAAATTAGAATTAGCAAGGACCATCAAAATTGGTCGCAAGTAGTTCAAATACACAACAAGCACCATCAGCAGCTCCTAGTAGTCCAACATCAAGTGATTCATAAAATATGTCATTGGTAAGGTTTAGAAACCAAAAGTTCAGGAGCTTGACTGATATTTACCAACAAAAGCAAGGTGAGCAAGATGAAGGCTCAAATTTATTGTTTGCATTGTATTCTCCAACTAAAGATTTGATTCATTTTGAATAAGCCATCAAGGAGGAGAAGTGGATAGCTGCAATGGATGAGGAAATAGCAGCTATTGAGAAGAATGAGACATGGGAGCTTATAGATCTCCCTCAAGGTAAAGATGTCATTGGAGTCAAGTGGGTCTATAAGACCAAATGTAATGCAGAAGGAAAAGTGGAAAGGCATAAAGCAAGGTTGGTAGTGAAGGGCTATAAACAACAGTATGGCATTGACTATGGGGAAACATTTGCACCAGTTGCAAGGATGGAAACCATTAGAACTGTATTAGCCATAATAGCCCAGCACAAGTGGAAATTCCATCAAATGGATTTCAAGTCGGTATTTCTTCATGGAGTGTTGAAGGAAGAGGTTTATGTTCAGCAGCCACTTGGATATGAAGCCATAGGAGAAGAAAGGAAGGTGTATAGGCTAAAGAAGGCGCTTTATGGACTGAATTAGGCACCAAGAGCCTGGTATAGCCGGATAGACTCATACCTTATGAGCTATGGGTTCAGCAAATGTGATGGAGAGCCCACACTGTATATCAAAGAAAATAAATTTAAGTTATTGATTGTTGTTTCATATGTGGATGGTTTAATTTTCATGGGAAATGATGAGGCCATAGTAGCTGAGTTTAGAGCAAAAATGAAAAAAGAATTTGAAATATCGGATTTAGGCCTTTTAAGGTATTTCCTAGGCATAGAATTTTAGTAGTTGGATCATGGCATCTTTATATCTCAATCAAATTATGCAACGGACATTCTCAAAAGGTTCAATATGGAGAATTGCAAGCCAACTCCAACACCAGTTGCTATGGGAATCAAAATGAAGAAGGAGTATTGGAGCAAGGATGTTAATCCCACCATGTATAAGAGCATTGTTGGCAGTCTAATGTATTTGACAGCCACGCGGCCAGATATAATGTATGTTGTTAGTTTAATATCAAGGTTTATGGAGACCCCCAAGGTCACACACTTGCAAGCAGCCAAAAGGATATTGAGATATGTCCAAGGAACAAAGGAGTACGGTATATTATATAAGAAAACTGATGATTTTAGAATTTTTGGATACATTGATAGTGATTGGGCAGGTAGTGCGGATGACCGAAAGAGTACTTTCAAGTATGTATTTTAATTGGGTTCTAGATTTGTATCATGGGCATCAAAGAAGCAGCCCATCATGTCATTGTCATCAGCAAAAGCATAGTACATCGCAGCAACAAGGGCAGCATGTCAAGCTATATGGATGCGATGAATGTTGAAAGACTTAGAGCATGAGCAGCAAGAGGTGACAAAACTATTTTGTGACAATAAATCCACCATTGCCCTCTCTAAGAATGCATTATTCCACAAGAGGACAAAACACATACACACTCGCTACCATTTCATCAGAGAGTTGATCAATGACGGGGAAATCATCTTGGAGCACTACAGAACAATGGATCAGTTTGCAGACATATTTACCAAGTCGTTGGTAACAAAGACCTTCACACAACAGCGTGATAATCTTGGTGTCACTGATGGTGGAGGAAATATTGATATTAAGGGGTAGTGTTGAGAGTAATCTCAACCCAACGGTAAAATTTGATTTTTGTCGTAGTGCACCATGTTGCACAACACTTAGTTTTTTCCAGCCCATGTTTGTTGTTTTATTTAATGTTTGTGCACATCATTATCTATTTAGTGGATAAGATAGTTTTTTATTTAATGTTTGTACACATCCTTATCTGTTTAGTGGATAAGATTATTTTTATTTAATGTTCATGCTCATCCTTATCCCATGGAGGATAAGAGTGGTTAAAAATGGTGGCTATAAAAAGATATAATTAAGTGTAATTTGTATGCATTATAGACAAGAGAGAAATGATAAGAGATGTGACTCTATTTTTCAACAGAGAGTGTGGTTGTTTATTGTCTGTAATTTTTTGAAATTAAAAAATTAAAAAATTTCAGCTCTCCGTTGTGTGTACTATTAATATTAGTCTCTGTGTGTTTATTTTCCTCTAACCTCTTGAATTTCTATCATTTTTATCTTTTATGTTTTTGATAAACTTACCTATGGACTTGTTATTATGTTCTCCAAAATATCCTAGAGAAATAATACATATATTCTTTTATGCAAATTGACATTTGCATGATTATTCAAACACATATATAATTGGTTCATCTTGTTAATTTTATTTTAATATGTTATGGAGAATGCTTAGCAGGACGTTCAAGAACCGAGGATTTTGAACAAACAAGATTTTTTCATGTCTAAAAATTTTCAAGGAGTAGACTTACAACATCAACCCACTAAGGAAATCACATACTGCAAATGACTGGAATGTCTTTTCTAAAGAGTGACTAGAATTTGCTACTGTGAAATTATTGTTTGTATTTGCATTGTTGGAATACCTTTTCTAAAGAGTGACTAGAATTTACGACTGTGAAATTATTGTTTGTATTTGCATCATTTTGGTTATATTTTCTTTTTGTTTCAAAAATGTTTCATATATTACACTAGAAAATTAGAAATCTTACAAGAAGCTTCTATAAGAAAAATCTTCTATCTATAAAATCAGTAAAAGTAAAGTAGTCTTTAATATCCATGATCCTTATGGAGGATGTTTTTTTATGTAATATGTGGTTGTCCAACCATGCTCTGGTTATCGAAATATGGTCGAATGATAACTTAAAATACATGTAAACTATTAGGTCCTCCAATTGGCATTATTTTAGTTTATGTAATAGAATTTTTACCAAGCAATGAAGGAGCCCACAACATCCTTCATTGTGGCCATCTCATCATTCCTTCTAAACAAGATTATATATGTAAATGGATAATTCTTATTTCAAGTGCAATTCTTATTTATAGATATAGGTGAATGGACAACCTGAGCCCTCCATATAATGGGCAGATGTCTAAACATCCCTACCCACCCCAACCATCAGAGATGAGGTGAGAGGGTATCTTGAGACTTTCGTCAGATACATAAATATCCATCTATACAAATCAAGTACTGTTGCTAAGGACTAGGACTAAGAGTCAAACATGAAACATCAATTTCATAACTAACACACACTCAACACAATAAACCTTCATTTCAACACATTACAACATGCATGCATGATTAGACTCTTAATCCTATGCCCTAGAAACACTTGTATTCTCTCTCTTTTTTTACCAAATTACCTTCTTGTATCTGATTGCCCAACCTCATGCTCAGGATACCTACTTGCCTCACTCCTAGCTTGGCTACCCATTAATTATCTACTAGCATTTTCTAAAAATAGAACAAAAAATATCTAACAACACTCATTAATTATTTCCATTAATTATAACTACTTTTGAAGTACAGTAATTAGGCTTCCAACCATGTACCCTCACATTCTTCACGAACATATTGAATGTTGTCGTCGTTTATATTTTCATCTTGTGCAGTTTTAGGTCCAACAAATTTTTTTGCTCCAAAGACACTGATATATTTTGCCTCGTATGCTTCAATGTCTTTGATCCTTCTTGGAGGTGATGTGAGAACCACATACCAGCTTGTATCAAGTGGATCATTTACATAAAAGACTTGTCTGGATTGCAATGCTAGGATAAATGGATCATCTTGTAGTCTATCCCGGCCAAGTAATCTGTTCATGTTGACCAGTGTGAAGCCCATTTCATCCTTTCTACATCCATTCCTCGTATCAAGAATATTTACCCAGTCACATTTGAACAGGGGGTATCAAAACCGATAGTAATCCAACAAGATTATTTCCCTAATAACACCATAATATGTGATTGTTTGAAGCATTGGGTTTGTGTCTTTTATGCTTGCTCTGCACAAAGTAGTAGCATCGACACACACACCGTTGTTTTGAGTTGTTCTTTGGTCTTCTTTGTCTTTGATATAAAATCTATAATCATTGATCAAATAGCTCGAATGTTTGGTTGCAACTTTCCTCGAACCACGTGCCAACCATTTTATTGTGTTGGAGTCATCATTATGTTGCATTTCATCTCCATGAAACTAAAACAAAGCAAAATAGTTTAAAGATGATTGTAGAACATTACATGACGTTCAGTACATGACAATCAGTATAAATGTCGAAGATCATATTCAAGAGAGCAGACAATAACCTGATCTCGTAGCCAAGTGATGAATGTCTAATTATGGATTTTTTGCAACACCCCTTCATCTCTCGTTGCATGAGGGTTGGATTCCTTGATACTCTTCAAGTGCTTCCTGATTTGGCCCAAAGTTTGTCAAGCTTAGTTGGATCTAATTAATATTCTACCATATATAACAACAAATAAACATCTACTTACTCTACCCAAGGCTAAACTTCATCCATGTTAAAGAGAATGCATCGATGGGCTTGCTTGTAAGAAGTTTCATCTAAATCAAAGTCTTCACCACTGGACAAAGGCCTCCCATCGATTATAGTTTCTTTGTCCTCATCACTCCATACCTCGTTGCGACCAAGGTGATCACCAATTGCTTCTGTACCTCTCATGTAGTCCTCACATAATGAAACAGATTCCTCGATAAGATAATGTTTGGTAATACAACCTTCGGGTCTAGCTTGGTTCTTTACATACCCCTTAAAAATATTCATAATTCTAAGAAAGGAAACAAACAATTTTGATTATATGAGACACTACAAAAATTAGAAAAATGGTGGTTTATGAAACTGATGAATGCATACAAACCTCTCGAAAGGGTACATCCATCGATATTGTACAGGTCCACATAGATGTACCTCCTGCACCAAGTGAACAGTTAGGTGCACCATGATATCAAAAAATGAAGGGGGGAAGTACTTTTCAAGAAAACATAATGTCTCCACGACCTCTACCGATAATTTCTCTATTTTTATGGGATCCACCACTTTAGCGCATATATCCCTGTAGAACATGCACAATCGACAAATGGTTTTTCACACTAGCTTATCAAGCAAATGTCGTAGTGCTATCAAAAGAAGTTGTTGCATGAGAACATGGTAGTCATGTGATTTTAGGCCTTGGATCTTAAGTTCTTTCATAGAGACACATTTTCTAATATTCAAACTATATCCATATGGTACTTTCATATTGTATAGTGTATGACAAAACCTTTCTTTCTCAACCTTTGATAGATTGTAGGGTGTTGGTGGAAGATGTCTTATTTCCATCCATTACTGGCCATAATGTGTTCTTGATACCCATAATTTTTAAATCCTCATGGGATTTTTTGCCATCCTTTGACTTTCTATCGATACCTAGCAGTGTTTCGAATAGGATTTCGCAGATATTTTTCTCCACATGCATCACATCCAAGTTGTGATGAACTAGAAGATGTTGTTCATAGATAGCAACATCAAACAAAAATTACTCGACATTGAGATACATAACAATAGATACAAAAAGAAAGTTGCATGTCATACCTCCCAATACGATAGATTGAAGAATATAGATTTCTTCTTCCATCCTGCTACAAGAACAAACATGCTATCCTCATCCATGTTGTGTTTCCTTTTATTTGAGTTGCTCTTTCCCCAATTTGGTGGGATTCCCTATACTATTTTTAGTATTTCCATCCCATTTAAAGGTTTGGGTGGTTTATCGAGCTCTTGTTTGCCATTGAAAGATGCCCTCTGATGATGAAATAAATGATCTGGAGGAAGGAATCTCTTGTGGCCCATGTAAGCCATCTTTCTATTGTATTTAAGATATTATGCACAGGTGTTCTCCCTGTATATTGGACATGCTACCTTTCCCTTTGTCATACATCTTGATAGGTTTCCATAAGAAGGAAATTCATGGATGACCCACATCATTATTGCTCTCATATTGAACATAGTATTGGAAAATGCATCATACGTTTCTGCTCCTTTAGTCCATAGTTCATGCAAGTCGTCAACCAACAATTGTAGATAAACATCAATATCATTGCTTGGTTGCTTGGGGCTAGGTATTAACAAGGTGAGCATTGAATATTTCCTCTTCATCCACATCCATGGTGGGAGGTTGTAAGTGACCAACACAACAGGCCAACAACTGTAAGTAGTACTAAAGTCAGCAAAAGGGTTGAACCCATCGGTTTCCATTGCAAGTCGTACACTACATGGATCCTTGGTAAAATATTTCCACTTAACATCTATAGTTTTCCACATTGAGGAGTCAACTGGATGTCACATATTTCCATTTGAACTCTTGTGTTGGGAATGCCACCTCATATTCTTCACAACCTTTGCAGAGCTATAGGAAGAAAGCAACTCACTTCAACTGCGTCTAACAATGTTGAAAGTCAAAACAAACACAACAAAGCTAATGATATAATAAAATCCCTTACCTATACATTCTCTTCAACCTCTGGTATAATGGATAAATACCTCAACACCTTCACAGGAATATTAATGCATACCTTTTGTGAATGAGGGTCAACTTTCCATCGAGATGCACCACATGTTGGGTAAGCTTTCTTCTTTTCATGATCTTTCCAATATAAAATATAGTCATTGATGCATGCATGTATCATTACATAATCTAATCCCAATGGCCTCATCATTTTATTTATCATATATGTGGACTCTATAATTGTATTATCGATTGGGAGTATATCTTTCAGCAACTCCAGTAAGTCACCAAAGCTTTTGTTCGACCAACCATGTTTTGCTTTGAGATTATACAATTTAGTGATCCTCGATAGCTTTGTGTACTTTGTACAGCCTGGGTATAATGGTCATTTGGCATCTTTGAGCAAGCTATGATATTCATCAACAAGAACTGCTCCATAAGATGATTGGAACTCAACATCATTATCTAGCAGTTTTGGTCCACTCTCTAGACAATTGACATTGAACAATCCATATGCATCATTGACCATTCCAATGATGTCATCTTGTACATCTTCGGTAATTGGACCCTCATCAGTGGTAGAGCACGTGTTCAATGCATATTTATCAAAACTAGAGGGTTTTTCTCCATGCAAAACAAACTCGGTATATGTCTTGTCAATCCTGTGCCAAATCAGGTGGTCACGAACCTTCAAAAAACCAAGAGTTTCCATATTTGAGCACTTTCAACATGGACATCTAGTTCTTTCAAGGTCCATTGAATTCTTTCTTATAAAATCCAAGAATTGGTGAACCCCACGATAATAGTCCTCGCTATTTCTACAAACAAACCTCCCCAAAAAATAAGAAAGTATAGTTATATGGGTAGATCTGATCAAAAGCACAACTTTTCTTCATTAATGGAGATAACATAGTTGACATACCTAGTTGCTCCTAGCCAAGATTTATCCATGATACTTGATGGACAGAAAATATTGACCCAATTGACCTAGCTAGAGTTGGTGCTCTGAGTCTTGAGGATGATCCAATTGTTAAAAGTAAAGACAATAATCTTGTTGCCCAAGCACAACCTACACAAGGTAAGTGGATTTTCTTGTGCAGCTTATTACTACACAATACACTCCAAGGAAAACTTTCCACCTTTACTAAAGCTGATGATGTAATAGAAATATTTAATATGATTTAAAGGAGCAAGATTCAAATAATTTTGCAGTCACTTTGTGCATGGGATCCAAACAAGAGGCCAACCATAGTTGAAGCACTCAAGCATCCAATGAGTCTCAAAACACATGTAACTGTAAGATTAAAGAAAATAATGGTATAATTGTGTTGAAGGTGGTGTACATGTTACTCTGCTAATGCTAAATAGCAAATGCAGGAAAATGATAAGGATGCTACTTTGAAGCCAACTACAATTCCTACTGCAGATAAATGATGATAGTAAAGTTGATGAAGTGTTTAATGGATTCAAAGATACAAATTTTGTTGCAGTCTAACTTTAGTTAGGATGTCCTTTAAGGAGCTCTATGTTATTGATACAACTTTATGCATGCAGATAATGATAATAAGCATGACAAAGACAATTGTTATAGTATGCAAAACTGGTCTTGAATAATAATGCTTTGAATCTCTATGGTTACATGGTAGCCTTTGTAGAAAACTAGTTGCAGATAGACCTTCACTTGTTTAAAATTTCAAGTCTCATCCCATGTGCAAGAATAGTGAAGGTGGAAAATGTAAATCTTGAAGACCAAAGGTCCAGGATGCAAAAACACCAAAGACCTTACCAATAGGAGTTTCACACATATGCCATTGTGTAGTATGCAAGTAAGTAAAACAAACCCTCAAGGATATTGAACTAGTTAAAATTATTGAGGTACACAGTCAAGAACTAAGAATCCCAAGAAAAACTTGGATAATAAAAGTTATTCGAGTATACAATGAATCTCAAGGATAGAGGCAAGAGTCGATCTGAGAGCCAAATAAATTTTGCAAGCACATATAAGCATGTTTTAATTATAACAATGACAAAGTACTCCTCTGTGGATAGAGAAGCAAGTCAAATGATAAATATTAGCTAGAAAAAATGCAGTTGCAGTATTTCACATAGTAAGCCAAGGTTCCAATCCCATGAGTGAACCTTAACAATTTTACAATCCCCAGGGGTGTCATGATAATAAAGTTTGTCGTATTCCTACTATGTTGTTCATTAAAATACAAATGTAATGCAATCATGAAGTAATATGGGTAGGTCCTATTTCAATCCCATATAACCAATTAAAAAAAGGTAGTTGCAATACAAGAAAGAAGAAACAAACAGTATAAATATTCACCTTTTTTATAACTATGGTGAACTTCATGTGCCACATACTCATAAGGTAGTTCATTCAAAAAAAAACACTTAAGATACCTGATAACATAAATAGTACACTTAACTTCCAACCAAAGGGCTGACAACATCTAACAGTGTTGTAGTCTCCTGTAATCTATGCTTCTACAATCCCATCATGCAACTATGAACATGGTTCATGTTTTAAAGCATGTTGTTGTTTTGTTTTACTTTTATCTTTTGATTAAGTATTAAATGTAATGTCATATGGATTTTTAAGTAAGATTCCATTTACTCTGAGTTTACTAACAAAGAATACCCATCATATGGATGATCTTATAGCATGACATAAAGGTATGATATACTTGGAAAGTGAAAAATATGACCCCTACAAATCTAATGAAAAGTTTAACAATTAAATTTTTTGGAAACCTTTCAGGCTAGATGACTTAAAAATAGTCTTTGGTAATGCCAATACTTGACCTAGTATGTTTTGATGCCCATGCCTTATGTTCTTTGCATGTTACTTGTGTGAAGCTAGTTCCTTGAAGACCCAATGAAACTGAAGACTCAATAAACTAGAAATGTCTTACCATTTACTTGAGGAACTTTGATTGTTACTTTCTATTGGTTGTTACATCCACACATTGTGCATAAGAAAAGGAGCTAATGCCTTATGATTGGCATAGCTTTAACACATACAATGCACAGGAAAAGGAGCTAACTCAAAAGCACAACTCTTGGTTAAATTAAGAGTTGACATCTAAAGTGAACATAATTGTACAACAGTGCCAAACTAGTGTTGAAGTGGAAGAAAAACTTTTTGTTAAAATTTCAGAGGTAACCCTTTAGTTTTGATTGCTCCTAACCTTGCTGGACTTTGCAAGTTTGTCTAAGTTATGTCTAACCTTTTCCAGGATGAGAAGAAAGAGAATGAGACTATAGGAGCATTACAAAGGAGTAAAGAAAAAGTGAAAGAACTAGAAGAAAAACTGACATCAATAAGAGAGGTAACATATGGACTTTCAGTGTGTTCAATGGTCTTTTTTTTACATTTATTTTCATAAGTAAATTGTCCTCATTTTATGTTTCTATTCTGTAAAGGAGCTACAATTTACTAAGCAATATGTTGTCAAATAAGAGTATTTTATGACGAAAGTTGCAACTATAAGTCTCATATTGCAGACGCATATTTTTTTACCCTTCTATTTTATAATAATTTAATTATATTTGCATAGCAAGTCTTTTGGGAATGGAAATAATGCCTGCAAGTTTAAATTATCTAGATATTAGAAAGTTCATGTTATTATCCTTGCTTTACTTGAAAAGGAAGAAATAATTATGATAGAAGTTGATATTGGATTTTAATGAATTTTAAAGATAGAAATTTGTTTATACAATTGAGATATAAGTGTTATATTGGTAGACCTAGAACTTAAACTAACAAAATAAATTTTGTAATCAGTTTTCTATCTAACATAAATTTTATCCACTACAATTTTGACAAGTCTTAATCAAGCCAACCATTCTTAAAAATGTGCATCCTTTTAAATTTTTCCCAACTTATGTCTTTTCTTTTAGTTCACTGGAAATGGCTTAATCCTTCCTATCAAGTAGACCAATTTTTAGGTCTTCTTATGAGGGCATTGTGTAACCTTTTCAAAATTCATGACTCCATCTATGAAAATTTTGAAATGTGATGAATAAATTGCATTGTAAAGGATTGTTTCTATATAAAAATTTATAGCTGCTGACCTGTTTACTTCATGTTTTTCTTTAAATTCCCATAAATACTTAAGGAACACTTGTAAACCCTTTCCTTTGGCACTTCCATTGAGCAAATAGTGATACAAAGTAGCTCTTTGTGGCCTTCGACCAATTTGTGAACTATATAAACCCCAAAGTCAAAAGCAAGGCCAACCTGTAGTAAGGCCAAGGATTTGCATATGTGTCCTACCACTAACAAGTATGTCAAAATAATAAATATTTCCTTTTTCCTGAAGCAAATTTTTCATAAGCAAAATTTTATCTTCAGTTCAAGTCAAAAACTAGTCTGAAATAGTTAGTTGGTGGTAAAAAATGACTCTAATTAATATGTATATTGAAGTACTAGAACATGGGTAAAAATGTTGATAGACGTACAATAAGCCAAGTTTTTGATCCCATGAGTGAACCTTAACAGTTTTACAATCCCCAAGGATGCCATAATAATAAAGTTTATTGTATTCCTACTATGTTGTTCATTGAAATACAAAGGTAATGGAATCATGAAGTAATATGGGTAGGGCCCTTTCAATCCCATATAACCAATTAAAAAAAGGTAGCTGCAGTACAAGAAAGTAGAAGGAGAATGCAATAAGTGAGAGATTCCAAAGGGAGACCTAGAAAGATATTAATGGCACAACCACCCTAGTGCTAGAATCTTGGCTATAAATTTCATCAAATATTGCAAACAATCAAATTTATTAATACCTAAATGTTATATAAATGTATAAAATAAATGCATACATATCAACTAGTCCGTGATCATTCAATATCTCATATTTTTACATTGTAGATATCTTTTAAATTCCAAAGAAAATGATATCTAGTCTATGTCCAGATTTAGTAGAGTATAACATGTAGAAATCCTTTGAGGTAGTAATCCTTTTATCTCCTAAATTTAAAAATCAAATAAGAAATGTGCAAATTCTAAATTCTAAACCTTTGATGTGGAAATCCTTTTAACTCCCTACTAAATTAAACTTGAAAAAAACAATTTTCAAAATTTTTCCTAAATTTCAAATCTTTAAAAAACTTTAAACAGCTTCAAATAACTTTAAACAAAATTTAAATATTCATAACCTTTTAACTCCTCTACTTTCAAATAAAAACTTAAATAACATAAGTCTTCTAATCTTTAAATATTAAAAAATAATTTAAATTTAAAAAACAACTAAATCCTAGTAGAAATCTTTTACTCTCCAAACCTTAAACATATTTAAATCTTTTCAAAAATAAACTTCAAAAACTATTAGGGTAGAAAACCTTATAACTCCCATAGAAATCCTTATAACAAGTAAGAGATTCCATAGATTTTTATTATAAATGGTATCTTTATCTCTGTTTTACTCCATGAATCGAACTTTGAATCATAAGTTTGCAGCAAAAGAGTTGTTTTTTCTAAATCACGATCAACAGTTACAATGCCCAACAGTAGAGTAAAAGTGGAAGGATGACAATTCATTATCGTAAAAACCCAACAACCTCATTCAGGTACTTGGATATATATCCAAAATTGGTAAAAAAATGATGAACAACCCAACAACCTCTTCTAGTTCAGGTACTTGGATTATATATCCAAAATTGGTAAAAACCATCCCTTGCTAGCTTTCCATAATAGTAGATACTTTTGCAAGTGAGTGCCACATATGACCTACCTATGTAGTCATTATGATTGTTCACCACAAAATCAGGCATAAGTATTTTTTGGATATTTCCTTCTACAAATATAACCCATGAGTTTTGAGAATCCAGTTGAACTAAAAAGCCAGGGATATGACTGATAGGGATATACCAATCAAAAATTATTGTAAAGGCATCTATAGATGATAACAAAACATGCCATGACTTACAAATAACCTTCATATGGATAAGACATTTAGGTAATCTAGGGTTTAAATTTTTAGAGAAATTTCAAAGCAAACCCCAACAAAAAAAATGAACAGTATGATTAAGGTAATCTAGGGTTTAAATTTGATTTCAAGCCCTAAGGTTTAATATATAAACTAATATCACCCTAGGGTTTAAACTATATTTCAAAAGGGTATTAACATCATCCTAGGGTTTAAATTTTACAAATTTGTGTGTAAACACAACTTTAAAAACTAAAAAATTTCAAACCCTAAAAGGACATGGGTTCATAAAAATACCATAAATAATGCAAAAGCTATTGAACCTAACTAACCTCATCTCTTCCAATATTCAATTCATCTTCATGCCCCGTTCTATACCTTTGAGTTATGCTTTGGCCCTCATATCTCACCATTTCAGGTTATAGATTTATTCAACAAAGTGAAGAACCAGGGGTAAAGTAGCAGATGTCACAGTTTTAGAGAAATTTTAGGGCAAACTCCAGCCAAAAAATGAACAACATGAAAGTATTTACCTTCTAAAATTAAAAAAAAAGAAATGCACGTCTTTATATCAAAGGAAGTTACTCTCAGGGTTCTCGTAAGCATATATTTTTTAAAATAGAGAGGGTATAGCCTTAGTCGAAGCCCAAGATCCCTATTATGATAGATGAGATAAGGCTTGGTTTGAGTGGTGTGGTGTACAGGTTGTATCTATTCGTGCAGTGTCGAGCAACTAAGCCAATTTAATATGTAAGGATTGTTGAAATAAATATAAAAGCTTATCACATATATGCCAACCCACATTTTAAAAGGTTTCTTCTAACCCTAAGAGGGTGAATAGAAAACTCCCTCTTAAGGATAAGAGGGTGGTTTATAACCGCCCTATTAAGGGCACCCAAAAACCCCCAAGAGGGTTGTTATAAACTGCCCTCTTAACCCTTAGAGGGCGGTAATGAACTGCCCTCTTAGGGTGATCTTAAGAGGGTGGTTATAAACCTCCCTCTTAGGATCTATTAGGATGATTTTTTACCATCGTAAAAAAATGTCTTATTTTAGCCATCGTTAAAGCCCCTTTTTGGTGTAGTGACGTAAATATATATTCTTTAAACTATTGCATCAACAAATATATTAGTTTGTCCAATAGTACACTAATAAGCTAAATGATCTTCCCAATCACCTTTTCATTAACAATGACAAAAAGCATCAAGTTCTCAAATACATCAATGGCCTATAGTGCCATCTTCATTCAGTCATTGAATTTTTTCTAGTTAACTCTTTGGTGCAAGCACACCACTTCACATCAAAACTAGAGAAGAGAGCTTGAGAAAAATAAACAAGCCCAAATTCATTTGCATATAGAATATTGAAGCTAAAGCATAAGTCAATAGTTGCCAAGCCACCAATATTTCTAGTGCTCAAGGGACATTCAATGCCAACCAAATCCAAAGTGCCTCTAATATAGGACTAGGTTAAGCAAAGGGTGGGTTGTAAATGGTGCAACCAACTTAAAATCCACACTCATAGTGATGCTAAGTGTAGGATCCAATAGAATACCTTGTTAGTCCATCCAGAGGATAAGGATTGTTTATCTAGTTTGGATAAAGAATAAAAGGTAGATGCCACATGCCTAATTTCTAGAGATCAGTAGGCATGCAATGTCTAAACATTTGATTCTTCTAAAGAACACAAGCACTTATTCCACATCCATTTTTGTGTAAAGGGTAAGCCTCTCCATATCATCATTGATATTGAAAGCTAAAAAAATATCATCACATAAGACATAATCAATCGCCTTGGATTCCAAACTATGGTATATCCTCAACCTTACTCTCTAGGTTGGCTACATCCAAGGAAATACATAGAGATTTAGTGCAAATGTACCCTTAATTATAGCTTTAATTTTATGCATGATATAATCACATGTAATATAGTGCCTTTAGATATCTATGTTTTACTAGGAATACCAAGCCACTTTGATTGCAAGATAACCTATCAAGCGTATCTACATTAATGGTTAATGCATATCAAATAGATGATATACAAGATTTTGGAGTGTCTTTTATAACTATGGTTATTATAGTTGGGGCACTTATCGAGAGGAGACCTAGGTTCCAATCCCACGGGCGTGCCCATGCATATCCAGTAGCTCAATCCGACTCCTCTGCGTGTTGCATCTGATTGATGACGACAAACTGTTTCCTACTTTTTCGGCGGTCCCCTTCATGCCACGTGTTGAACCAGACTGAAAAATACGGTGCGAATCCTGTGCATCCAGCGGTCCCCATCTCACGTTGGGTTACCATTAACGAGACGGTGGATGTGTTGGAAGCCTTCGCTGATAGTTTAAACCCTGCCAACTGCGCTAGCAATTACTAAAAATTGTGATTGTAACCAATTCACCTATGTAACCAAAAAAATAATAACTATGGTTATTACTGCAAAAAGTTAAATCTTAGACCTAGAAACTTGTATTGCTTATGGCTTTTCCTAAGAACTATGGTGCCAAGAAGTTCACCCTTGTGCTAACAATTTTATCTTAGAATTAGCTCTATCCAACAACCCACTACATTGTTAATTAGTCTATGCATATAATAAAATTCAAAATCAGACATAGAATCTAATAGATTATGGGAATATTATACCTAGCTCATCACTATGTGGAAGTTCCATTCTACTAGTTCCTAAGAAGGATGGTACTTATTACCTATGAATTGACTATCAAGCACTTAATAAGATCATAAATAGCAAGTATCCTTTGTCGTGCATTGATGATATGGTGGACCAACTCTAGGGGATGTGAAACTTTAGCAAGTTTAACCTCAAGTCAAGTTATCACTAAGGACTTATAAACCCATAAACATTTGGAAAACAACATTCAAGACTCGAGAAGGATTATGTAAGTTGATGATTATGCCCTTCAACTTGAGAAATACCTCAAATTTGTCCATGTTCTTGATAAGTGATATTTTATGTCTATTCAAAGGGTTCATTTTTATTGTCAACACAAAAATTTATCATGTTAATTGCATATATACTAGTATAAGGATTATGTACAATATACTCTTTGATAGCTTGTTTGATAATATTACAACTCAATAGCTTTCTCAAGATGATTGCAACATAACTACTGCATGGAAGATTGTAACAGTTATTACAACACAATATTAGCACAAACATAATGCTTGCATGAAAGGAAGACAAGAAGAATGTGGTAATTTGGATTGGCCATAAAAAATAATAGTAAATAGTAAATTAAAAGTTTTTCTATCAATAAATTATCTTTTTCAAAGCATCATTGTTATAGTAAATTTTATTTGCCACAAGGTCAAAGTATCTTAAGATATGTTGTAAATAATGTCTTATCAAATCTCTAGAAAATATAGTATGCAAATATATAGAAGCATGTGATATGTTGACTATATCATGTAACTATAAAATTATCATAATAAAAATCTGAAGGAGGATTTGTAGAAGTGTGAGATGTTTTAAATATCTAATGTAATCATAAACTACGACAAGAAGAGTCTAAGAGAAGATATCAATAAAATCTTGATATTGTGGGAAAATTACAAAAGAATATCTGTATAAGATGTTGCCATGTGTCCATCTAGAGTTCTCCATCCATTTAATATTTAACTTTTATGAGTCTACAAATATGCAGAGTTCATCCCCATGGGAGGCAAGTTGAGCATTCAAGAGCTCAAGTACATGAGAGAAGGCTAGCTAGTATAGCTATTGTGTGTCCAAGTTCAAGTGTGGGATATGGTCATTCAATGAGTCCACCAAAGGTGGAAACTTGATAGGGGGACTGAATCCACTCACTGAAGATAGCTTTGTGATCACTTATGTACTTTGATAATTTTGTATGAGTCATAAAATATGTGTACCTATAGTGTAATTTTCATGGTATTGTCTTTACCTTTGTTTATTCTTGTTTATGTGATATAAGTATTTCAATTCTTATTGTGTTATTTATATTATGCTTTCACTACTATAATTATTTATCTTTGTTCATGCCTATGTATATTCCATTGGTGTTTAAGTGTTGTATGTTAGCATGCCATCACCACACAAGTTTATGCATCGAGAGAAATACAATAGCACAAGGAAGGCTTGGGAAGACACTTTGTACATATTGAGGATTGACATGATTGTCTACTTGGATGGCATTATCATGTTCAGTAGGACAGAGGAAGAACATCTACAATATAACACCAAAGTCTAAACAATCTACACTTGTATAAGCTTAAGTAAATATAAGCAAGTGTATATCATTAACAAATAAATAATACATTTATATTTAGAGAGGACTAATATAATTCAAGAATGGTTTATACTTAAGAACCTAATAGAGTTGATTTTATTTCTTAGCATCACCAAATTCTACTCTAGGTTTATCTTGGAATTTTCAAATGTATTATGGCCTTTAACTTAGGTCATGCATGGGAAGGTAAAGTTCCATTAAACATCATAGTAAAAGTAAGTATTTGAGGAAGCATGGAAATATCTCTATTTAGTGCCAATGTTAGCCATGGCAAACATCACTCAGTCGTTTGAGCTTGAGGTTGATGCATTTGACCATGCACTTAGAACCAT
Organism: Wollemia nobilis; assembly: GCA_028583015.1. Lineage (NCBI taxonomy): Eukaryota > Viridiplantae > Streptophyta > Pinopsida > Araucariales > Araucariaceae > Wollemia > Wollemia nobilis. Next base: position 3,397,947 of record JAQPPZ010016913.1, on the reverse strand, counting down.
CTTGATCCAAAATGGACATCAGGTGGAATATTATTCTAAGACACTTTCAAACACAACTTAGTGCTACTCCATATATAAGGATTTGTATGTCATTGCTTAAGCTATAAATTAGTAGCGCCACTACATTGTGTAAGAAATTTGTTAGTCATTTAGATCATAGGCCTTTGTAATTCCCCCATTCTATAGAATGCTAGAAACATGAAATACATGACTTACCTACAATAGTTCCACATTGTGATCAAGAAACACAAATGAAATAAGAGCCAAGCAATAAACATCTAAATTGTCCATTGATATAGATGTTATTGTCCATTCTCAACACTAGGGCACATAATATCGATGACTAGAAAGTGTTATACCCTACTAACATAGACTTTTCCACCATACACAAACAACTATTAGAAGGCAATTCGATGTTAGACTATCACTATCATGATGGGTTGTTGTACCTTCTTGAAATATTTGTGTGCTATTTGGTGCACCATGCCAATTGCTAATTTGAGAGGCACACTACTCCAAGGTAGTTAGGCACTTTGACATCAATAAATATCTCGCAATACTTCAATTATTTTCCATTGGCCATACATGCACTAAGAAGTGGAGTTGTATATTTGTTCATGTGCTCCTTATAACATTTCCAAACTAACAAATATGAAGTTCAAACTATACACTCTACTACAAGTTCCTTTCATCCAAGCCAAAGTTTATCATCATGGATTTCCTCTTAGGGATTTTTTAATTAGGATAAAATCTAGTTTTTTGGAAGGGCATGAACCCTTTTACAATCCTAGATCGGTCTGTCTAGTCTTACAAACCAAAAAGCCTCATCTTTGAATGCTATAAGACATTTGAAACATTGAACTACCTTGTTTCAAAAATCCACATATTTACATTTATTACCAACGTATTTACATTCACATATTTGAATAGTATCCAAAAAATGGAACCCTCAATAGGCAAGTCCACAAATCTCTAGAAAATAGAATTCTCAACAAAAAAATCCATAGATCTTCAAAAAATGAAACCCTAAGTTAAAAAATCCATAGATCTCCAGAAAATGAAACCCTTGGTAGGCAAATCCCATGAAAACCTAAACTGTTAGATTTCTCACTCGAAACCTCCCAATGCATTCAAAAAGTCACAAATCTACAAAACTCCAAAAAAGGGGTCCTTAGTAGACAAGTCCATAGATCTCCAAAAAATAGAACCCTCAATAGACAATTACGCATATCTCAAGAAGATGAAACCCTCATAGAAAAATCCATAGATCTAAAAAAAATGGAACCCTTAGCAGAAAAATCTAAAGATCTCCAAAAAATGGAATCCTTAGCACACAAATCCATAGATCTCTAAAAAATAAACCCTCAACAAACAAATCCCTCATAATCCCAAATTGATATATTTCTTAACTTCTTACAATTGAAAGCAAACAAATCCCACAAATCTCCAAAAAAAAAAGAATCCTCTTAGGGATTTTGACCACTCAGTGCTATCATATTTGTATCTTTACGGTCATGAATAGGTTTACCAATATGACTATCATGGCTCCATGCAATAAAATCATCAATGCTTTGAAAATTGCTCATTTGTTCATTTAGTAGGTATGGATTCACTTTGGCCTGCCTAACTTGATTGTATTAGATAGGCATAATAGGTTTCTAATTAACTTTTAGCACCATATCTAGAACCTTCTAGACACCAAGCTTTAACATTCCACTACTTTCCATCCATAAACAAAGGACAAGTAAATATGGTGAATTAAATGTTGGTGCATCTTCTCAAGATGTATAGTCATAACCACCTAAGCACAGGGATGAGAGTCTACCTTATGTTTAATATTTTTATAATAGTACCATTCACACCTCTACATATCACAACCTATTTCAAACATTCTTGGTATTTTATCCAAGCACCTTAATGTATGTCACCTTCCATATACTAATTGATTCCACGATATCAAATCATGCCAAGGAGGTAAACAAGGTTGAGAAGTTTTCGTAGCATGTACAAAATATATTGATTTGGGTTTAGCAGATTCTATAGTATTAGTAATAAAAGTATAAAGAGTGTCACGATCAACACAAGCAATCATATTCATTTAAGGTTGGAGATAAGATTTGGCTCCATCTAAAAGAAGTAATGCTTCTATAGCCTACATTAAAATATCAAACCATTATGTTATGGTCCATATACCATTCAATGCCAGACAAGTAAGAACATCTATGTTCTTGGATTTCCATCATACTTAAGGATGCATATAGTTTTCCATACAAAAATCTTCAAACTATACGTGTCTCCCCTTGTTAGAGCCTATCTTAGCATAGGATCCTAATGATATTGATCCAACCCCATTGAAACTTATTGCAATAAACCAATTGATTGAAATTACCAACAAAAGTACGCGTAAGGAATATACAACCTATTCGATATTGAAAACAATGATCAATTTCCTTCATAGGAAAAGTGGCACACAATTTACCAACCTAAGCATATTTTTCCATAGTTGGAGGTTGAGCTAATGGGGAGAGTTGCTTCCTAATGGGGATGAATGATTTGATCAAATTAGAGGTTGCTCAAAGTTCCAAGAAGCATGATGTCAAAGTTGTCATAGCTTTTAAGTCTTGGCATCTATATACAATCTTCTACATAAGGGCTAATACTAAAACCACATTATGGAACCATGACTTCTTTGACACCAACTTGTGGCACCAACTTCCAAAAGAATATAAAACCTTTAGCACTTAACATACATGCCACATTTTGATCTTATAGGGATAATGCATACAAAAATTCTCAATGATTGATAACTCTTCGCAACATACCAATTATAATCCATGCACTTTATACCCATAATGGTTGACATGGAGGACAACTTAAAGGACCAACTTGTGGTGCCTACAAGTTATCGTCATAGTTGCACTGCAAAAGATAGGCACTTCTACTTATAGTCAATGAAAAAATGAGCTTCAACTAAAGACTCTTGCAAGAAAACATTACAAATATATACACTTTAGAATATTAGGCTTTTATATTAAGGATAAATTAATAATACATATATTTAATGCAACATTAGCATTGTGAGATGCAAGGTGCAGTATTCTATAGAAAGAGTAGGAACAACTGATAGGAGAGGGTAATAGAATAAAGAAAATTAGAAAATGATTCTTCGAGTCTTATGTTTTGGAGAGAAAAATTCCTAAGCTATATTTATAGAATGTATAAGACTACAAGGGAGTTAGAAGGTGATATTCTTCATCTTCCAATGCTTCTTAGAGTGGTTTCAAGAAACAAACAACAATCAATGTCTTAGGATCTATAAACTAGGCAACGATTCTTCAAATGTGCAAGTGGTTAAACTAGTATGAAGAAATTATATTGTATGTTGCAACAGTCATTGGATGATGATACACAACATTCATATCAAACTTTTAACATTTATACATGGACATCAACTTAATGGATGCCAATGGCTTTGTGGTAACATATGGCTTGGCACTAACCTATCTTGCAAAGATCCTAGATAGATGCCAAGGTTGGCAAGTTAAAATGGTTTCGGTGTCATACCTTATGGAATTTTTAGTAACCATTATTTTCTTAGATCATTCATTTCTCCTTGAGGAGCAATGGTCCCCATTATGTCAACCTCCAACTAGGGAAAAAGGCACTTGATTTTGTTAGGAATATACTATTTTTCTTATGAATTAAGCTAACATTTTTTTGCAACCCTAAATAGGATGTGTTCCTTGGTGATATCTTTATTGGTGATCTCAAACAAATTATTTGTCATTATAGGCTCCAACTTTGTTGAATCCAGATCTATTGGGTGTTGTATTGCCAATATTTTCTAAAAAATAAGGCAAGTATGGCTTGAGAAGTTCTACATGGAACAATAGATGCACCCCCAAGTATGGCAACAAGTCAAGAATGAAGGAGTTTGCTCCTAATTTATGCTAAATGGTATAATAACCATAGTATAGTGGTTTGATGTTTTATTATCAGTCACAGAAGTGATATTTCTTGAGGTGGAGCCAAAATTTATCCCTAATGTGAAGTGTGAGGTGTGCTTTATTGATAATGACACTCCTTATACTTCTATTATTAGTGTTGTAGTATATGTTGAACCTAAATCTAGATGTTTTACACTTGTTATAGGAACTTTTTACCCTTGTTTGCCTCCTTGGATTGAGTTGGGGTCATGGCACCAATATGGAAGATGATATCCATTGGGACGTTATTCTAAAAATCCAAACATGTTTAGAATTGTTTGTAACATATGGGGGAATGAATAATCCATCGTAAGAATGTTGGATGTATGGTAGACTATCATCCCATGTATGTGGGTAGTTATGGTTATACATTTGGAGTAGATGCACTAACATCCTATTGACCATCTCTATTTACCCATTTATTTATGGATGGAAGGTTAAGCAATGTTGGATCTTAGTATCCAATAGGTTCCAAATATGTGTTAGATTTCAAAATGCTATTCGAGAATGAAGTGAAGCATATCATTCACAACAATTCATATGCAATAGAATATAGAAGTGAAAAGAAAGACCAAGTAGACAAAAGAGAATGATTTAATATAGCTGGGTTCTTGTAGGCACCCCATGATATCACTTCATATCACAAACTGATACAATAAATTAGTGGTTAGGGGTATTTATAATAGATGCCTAATCCCCAATTTATAATTACATATTACATTGATCTATGTCGATATAAGGCTAAAAGTTAAGTTACTAAACCCTTAGTAAAAAAATTAGCTAAGGTTAATCATCAAAGTGTCTTAACCAATATTTCTAGTGGTGAATTTGTAATCAATTATGGATGAATTCATAACCATAGAAGTGGTTTATCCAATATTAGTAGGGATGAATACACTAATACTTATTGTATGCTTACACAAATAGTGCACGTAGGCTTACATCAAGGATGCTCATAAGCTTATATCACCATATGTAAAACTTGACGAATAAATTCATATTATCATATTCCAAAACCCCCCATAATTTGAGCTTAGGGCCAAGAAGATAAGGCATTAGAGATGCTAGCATCTCCCCAATCGCATAAAGAATGCTCAATAATAATGAAGAATATCTAAACATCTAAGCCTCCTACATCATCTAGAGGATAGTGAAGTTGCTAAGGAATATATTGGCCTCCATCTCCATTTAGAAGATTGACAATACTCCTATAAGGGACACTCATTAATCCAAGATGCTTCCATAGTCACTCAAGCCACACTTTGGACATGATCTCCAGTCAAGTTTACCCACTCTATTAGAATAAATGCACATAAAATTGTATTAAACTTGCCATATTTTTCTAGTAGAATAGAATAAAACTAATGCAACCACTATGAAGAGATCAAAAAATAGTATGATTTAAAAAAAGGCTCCAAAAATTTTCATATGGAAAAGTTATGGCCTCTAGAAGTTTACCCTCCAAAATAGCCATAGAGTGATGTTTTTTAAAACATCATTTTTCTTAAAATTCTTTCCAAATTTTCTATAAGGAATAAAAACAAAAAGTAAATTATTTCTTTAACTCCTTATGTCAAAAAATCTTATGAAGCCTCGAAAGGTACTATGGTGGGTTTGTTCATGATTCTTATACCTTCAAAAACACATTATAAAATATTAAGTACAAATTTATCTCCAATCGAAAGAAGAGATCGATGATTCAAAATTATTTATCCACATGATTGATTGATGTTGCTCCATGCCCACTCTAGTACCATGTTATATTTCACATTGCTTTTTGAAAATAAAATGAAGCCTAACATTCACCATAGTCCATATGCAAGAGAAGAAAGATACAAAATAGAAATATTAGGTAGATAAAAGAGAATGAAATAAGAGAGGTGAGTGCTCATAGGCACACCATAATCTCACTTCATGTCATAAACTAATATAGTGGATCAATGGTTGTGGGGTATTCATAGTTGATACCTAATCCCTAAACTAGAATTACATATTACGTTAACCTAGGATGACATAAGGATTAAGGTTAAGTCAAGTTATTAAATGCATGATAAAGGCTTAGTTAAGGTTTATCATCTAAGTGGCATCTAAGTGGTTTAACCAATCCTACTAGGGTGAATACATAACCATGCAAGTGGACTAATCCCACTAGGGGTGAATACATCAATATTTCCCATAGGCTTACACAAATAATGCTTGTAGGATTACTAAAAGAATGTTCATAGGCTTACATCAAGAATATCTATAGGTTGATATCATCATCTATTGAATTTGGCCAGTAAGGTCAAATTATCATCTTCCAAAAAGATGGCGCCAAATGTTGCGAAGGAATATATTGTCTTTGTCTAATACAATCAACTCAGGTGGGCCAAAATAAATCTAGACCTACTATGAGCAACCTCCAAATCATCAATGCTTTTGTTGCATGGAGAAATGATAGCCATTTTTCTAAACCTATCCATGAGCATGAAGATAAATTCATGTTGGCACTTGGGGGTTGATAAACCAAAGAGAAGAACATGTTGATAGACTCCCAAGGCTTGAATGGCATATACAGTGATGTGTAAAGACATGTTTTCATATTTGTTTGGTCTAGAAATGTGTGGCACATGTATGATTTGTGAAAATGTTATTGTAGCATCAAAGTGTATTTCTATTGTCAAAGTATCCAACTACCTTAGAGTAGTGTGCTTTCTAGATTACTAGCTAGATGGTACACCTAGCGATATATAGGGCTTTCCCATATGGTATAATAACTCATGGTGGATATGGTGATTAGGTTCTAACTTAATTTTTATTAGTTAGAACTTGAGGCCAACAAATACCAATTAGATGGTGATTAGGGATATAATGCCTACTAGTTGTTGAAATTATTTTCTTTGGTGTTGAGAACATATAAGAGTTCCTATACTAGTGGGTGATTGAGGAAGTTTGTTTCTAGCTTCTACTTTCCCTTATGATGTTTGATCATAAGGTGATTTTATTGAAAGTAAGTTATCTATTTCATATGCCTAAATTTTTTAGTTTTCTATATCAATAGAAGAATTACAAAAGGTTATGGTTTGAGTAAACAATTATTTCCTTATCCAAAATATAGCAGTATTACTAGCATACAACTTGAACAATGATGTACAACTTCTTTTGTAGAGTAGAATTAAGCTACATTTGATTATATATCATAATGGTTTGTCACCAAACACCAATAATGATTAATATAACACTAAGTGCATAGTTGAATGCATCTATCTCAAGCTTGAAAGGTTTCTAGCATGGGTAGCGATGACATTGAACAAAGGTACACCTTTAATTTTTTAAATGCCCATTGTTGTTATGAAGTCCAATGGAACTTCACCTTTTCATCCATGACCTAGTTCTAAAAACCATATGACATATGAGAAGCCCAAGATAAACCTACAATAAAAGTCATTGCACTAACGAAACTTCTCAACTTTTACAAGAATTTATGCATTAGTCATTCTTAGATAATGCAAGTATCTTTTAAGTATACATGAATCCCTTGATGCTTGATAATGTCACCCAATTAAGAGATATCTCTAATACTAAAGGTACACTTGGCCATATTGGCTTGCAACTTGTGTTGGCATAGAGTGATAAAACTTAGTGCACATGCTAAAGATACTCTTCTCATGCCTTACTAAATGCAAGAATGCCATCTATATAAATTATCATAAAGGGACCTATGAATATCATTGAGGCATTAGTCAAATTAAAAGGTTTGACACTCCACTCACACAATCCTTCCAGTCTTCAAGTTTATTTTCCATATGTCTATGGAGTTGATAGTTACCTAATGATAACTTGATTAGAGATCGATCTTATTAAAAATTTAAGCCCCTTAGAGATGGTCTAGAGGTCATCAATGTACTATAACAAATATTTTTTTTTGAAATTAATCTTACTAAGTGCCTAATAGTCAATGTATAGGTAGTAAGTACCATATTTATTTGCTGCTAGAATGATGGGATGGTCGCATGGTGATAAGTTAGGTTGAATCGTCCCTTATTCTATTAGCTCCTATATATGGCATTAAATCTATTTATTCTCCTATATCGATTAGTGGTATAGAGGGTTATTAGGGATAGTTGATCCTTGAATCAAAACAATTTGAATCTTTATTGAACAATGTAATGAGAACCCCTTTGGGTCCTAGAAAATATTAGCATATGGTAGAGTAGAGCATCCATTTGCTAAGAGCTTCTAGAGTGGTAAATTATTGACATAGCAAGGGTGAACATATTAGCACATTTGTTCTTAGGTTAAACCATAAAAAAAATAAAATTATAGGAATGTGAGATCAATTTATTGAATTACTTTATTGAGACTATAGTCACTTTCTATTGAAAGAGCCACATAGGAATCTTATATGCCATCACTTCAACATGCATCAACCATTGTTGCAAACAAGCTTGGTACGTTGCTTTGTGGTCAAAGATATATGTTCTTCCCAGTAAGACATCATAGATGTCTAATGGTGCCATGATAAGTAGTTGTGTTATATGCCAACTCGATAGTGTACTCAATGATGCATTGACATCAAACCTTGATACCATTCCTTGATTGTAGCCAACCCAAAGAGTATGGATGAGGATGCACCATAATTTGGAGGCCAATGTACTTGATAGTATCTTACACAATGATGTTATTTTCATATTTTGGCCCTTAGTATCAATGATAATGTGGAGTGGATTGACCTTGACAAAACAATAGGTGTGAAAGAGGTGCTTTTATTCTTTAGAAGGATCAAATCTTAAGGCATTACTTGCCTATTGAGCTTTGGTGCTTAGGCATATGAAATTTTCCTCCTATTATCTATTCCATGGGTATGAATTTCCATTCTCCTATGGATGGAATACCAAATACTTTTTTTAGGTGTGTCACTCAAAATCATTGAGTGTGGGTCTTGTGATCATTACATGATTTTCCATTTACCTTCTATTTTCCTTTTCTAGTGACGTAGATGCTTTGGATGATATAGGAGGCCCCTTGAGAATGGTTACCATGGGTGGTCAAGCATTTGGCAACATCTATTTTGGCATTCAAGTTTTGTGTGCAATAGAAAATAAGTTTTCCTACTGAGCTCTTGATTTCTCCTTCGGCTTTGACATGAAGCAATAGGCTTAAGCGAAAGAGTCAACTAGGAGGAAATCCATCACTGATGGAAGATGGTACTATAGGCCATTGACATATTTGAGCTCTTGATAAGTCTCATCATCCTCAATGTGAAGGTGACTAAGAAGTTTGTTGAACTCGTTAGTTTATCACTATATAGTTTGGTCTCTGCATTACTACAACTATTGAAAGCAAATCACTCATATTTGTAGTGGTGAAAGAGATAAATCCACTTGCAAACTCACCTCAAAAAAGCATCTAGAAAAATATGGGATAGACTTGTTAATCCTATTGCTAATGGATTCCCACCAGTAGTTAACTAATTTTTATGTCTTCAGGCCACAAACACGATCTTGTCAAAGTTGACATCTATTCATTGAAGCCAAGCATACAAATTGCTAACATCAATCTAGCTTGAAAATACTATAATTATGATGTTGGTTTGCACCTTCAAAGGGTCTTTGCTCTAGAAAGACATAGGGTTGGCAGTTATAGATATGGTTCCTATCAAAAACATGATATTCCATAACTATTCAAATAGAGTAGTCCTCTATCTTTTAAAGCATGTCAAATAAGGTTCTTGATATCTTGAATTTTGGTTTTAGGCTATAATGTTGAATCTGCCATTTATTGCCTCCTTTTATAGGGACACATGCATCAAGTTACTCAAATTCAAAACTCGTTGTGATGCCTTGCTTCTTGCACCATGTGTGCATGTAAATGGACATCCAACAATAAAGCACACTAGAAGGTCCTATGTTAGGCAAGGATGACTACAAAGAGGATGGATGAAATATGGAGTCAAGAAGTAAGAAAATTGAAACATCCTTACTTCTATTCAAAAAACTTGCTCTAATACCACTTGATCCATAAATTGAGAGCCTAGGATGGTTGGCGTGAAGGATAACCTACAAAACCAACTCATGGAACCTATAAGTTATTATTAAAATTTGCATTCCAAAAGATAACACCTTCTACTTGCAACTAATGAAGAAATGCACCTCAACTAAATATTTGCATAAGAGAATATTACAAATTCAAAAGTACACTTCAAAATACAAGTCTCTTATGTTAAGTATAAAGTGACATTATAAATGCTTGGTATAACACTAGCACTAAGAGATGTAGGGTGCTTTATTCTATAGAAAGGGGAAGAATAAGTAGAAGGAAGGAAAGGACAAGAGAATAGAGGAAAGTGGTAAAAGCTTCTTTAATCCTTGGGTTTCAGAGAGAAGTCCTAAGCTTTATTTATAGAATGCATAAGAATACAATGGATATGGAAGGTGATATGTTTCAACTTCCATCCCTCCTTAAAATGATTTCAAGAAATCACCAAGAATCAACTTCCTATAGTTCCAGAAGCTAGGCGCTAGTTCTTAAAACATGCAAGTAGCTAAATTGGTAGTTAAAAATTCATGTTATGACTTCAACAATTGTTAAATGATGTTCTATGGCATTGAAATCAAAAGTTTATCATTTTTGTATGGGTACCAATTTGATAGGCACCAAAGCGTTAGTGCTACAATAACCATGGTATCAAAGTGTAGCTTGGTGCTAACCTATTTAACACAAATCCCAAATAGGCACTAAGGTTGGTGAGATAAAATGGTTTTGGAATAATACCCTATGGGACTCTAAGCTCTACCTTCTTTGCTCATATCAAGTTCAACCACCTCGTCCATCCAACGATTGGTGCCCAAATTTAGAGGAAGCTCAAAGGACAATTTATAAACTACTATTGAAACTACCTCTTGATCAATTGGAATATGAAACAATTTATCCTTTAACTAATTTGTAACATATGTACAAAACTTGTATATAACTTAATGTAATAAATACTTTCTATCTTCTTGAACTTTAGAGTTTTTTTTCTCGTTTATAGCTTTTGCTCTCTCTTTCCTGTAGACTTCTTTCCTAGGTTGTCTCTCATCACCTTTACTGAATAAAGTGCTTTGCACCATATAGGGTCACACTCTTGTATTAAATGTTTTTAATGCTTCTTTATATTTAATACAAAAGCATTTTATACTGTAGTGCATTTGCATAATCATCATCACCATTTGTCTTGTTTATTATGTTGTATAATGCATTTCTTCATTGGTGTTGAATTAAGAACATACATGCACCCTGTTGCAATGCAATATTGACTATAAATTACAAGTGCCACAAGTAAGTTTTGTGAGTTGTTCTTTATGCCAACATATTCTAGGTCTTACTATGAAGATCAAACAGTAATGTCATTAAAATCATGATCTTATAAATTGATCAAATATTATAAAAACATATCTTAATTTCTACTTTCCATAAGACATGTTTAAATATTTAAATATAAACAAATAAGTAATTATAAGAATTGCTCACTGTGTAGCTACAAGCTTACTGCAATGGTAAGGGCTTTGGCCTCTCTTTGAAAGATCCAAAGTTTAAACCCCACCCAGTTTGAGGGGACCGGGACCCCTCATAAAAACTTGTGTGAACTCATTGGAATAACTGTAAGCTTACTATAGTGGTAAGGGTTTTGGCCTCCCTTTGAGAGGTCCAAGGTTCAAACCCCACTTAGTATGAGGGGATCGGGATCCCTCAAAAACCTGTGTAAACTCATTGAAAAAAAGAAATGTTCATTATGTATTAATAACAAAACTTTTTTGTATTAAGTATATACAACTTTTAAATACAAACATATTTGCAACCATAAAAATTTGTTTTACATAACACTTATTTTTTATTTATTTTTATTAGGAGATTGTAGTGTAATTATTTATTTCTTGAATGATTAGAGCACACCAATTAATTTTAATCAAATATATGCACTTAGATATTTTAATTATGTAATTGTTATATTTTACATGTTAAAAATGAGAAAAAGAAAAACAAAAAGTTTTAAAATGTTTAAAATGCTGGAGAAGAAGGGGTTATACTCAGGTCCTCCACCCTTGATAAATCACAACTCTCTTCTTTAGAGCATGAGAGTTTACAAACATATTTAATTTCAATTGAGTTGCTATAGCTAGAAACGTGCATCATTTTACATAAAATGTTTGAAATTTTCAAATTTGGATTTTTTTCAAATTTTTGTGTGAATACAAATATTCAAGAATTCAACATCCTTCTTAACATTTTCTTACAATAATTTTCACAATACCAAAACTTTACCTCTACTATTTATGCATTCCATCTTAATAGAGTAATATTTTCAAAACATCGCACTATCATAGTTTGCTTTACCAAATTTGGATTGTTGGTTTCCTTCCTGAAGCACAAGTGCAACCACAAAAATCATAATAAATAATAGTAAGGGCTTTGACCTCTCTTTGAGAGGTCCAAAGTTCAAATCTCATTTAGTACGAGGGATCGGGACCCCACATAAAAACCTATGTAAACTTATTGAGAAAAGAAAGCACATTAATGTTATAAAATAAAGCAAGTATTACTAATAGAAAATATTAAAATAAATGTTCAACATTATTTGAATTAGGCTGTCAACATTTTCTTGTCAACTTTAACTAAACTTACTACTTCCTCTATTCATGGAGAAGAAAATTTAACTTCACAATCTTGAATTAAAACCCCTCTAGTGAACAAGGCGAGTTTGACCTTGTTGAATAGGAGGTCCACGGTTTGAACCTCTACGATGCAAAGGGGGACACAAAGACTGTGTGTTAAATTCCCTATTGATAAGCATAGCTCTCGGCTTTACGAGGGGTCATGGTTGGGAGGAGACTGCTTAGCCCTATGTGTTGGTTGTAGGGGTTTCTCACACTAACCTAAAATTTCTTTGATTCAAACCGTATTGTGGGTGAATGTGTGAGGTGAATGTGTGAGAGGGTGGGTGTGTGGTGGGTGTGTTAAATTCCCTATTGATAAGCATAGCTCTCCGCTTACGTAGGGCTCCTCACACCTATTAACATCGAGTCGTGACATGTGTGTGAGGGTAGTTGACCCTCTTGTTTTCTAACCAATTCATATGATGTTGTGTTCCCATACAAGCTGTTTATTTCCGGTGGCATATTCCTATGTTGGAATTTCGTTCCACTTTAATACCTCTTCTTCGTGGCTTTATGAGGGGTCATGGTTGGCAGGAGATTGCTCAACCCTATGCATTGATTGCATGGGTTTCTCGCACTAACCAAATCAATTTTTTTTTTTTATCCAAATAAATATATATTTATTATAATATGTATATAAAAATATTATATTTAATTAAAACTCTCATGTAGAGGAGTTGGAGAGCAAGTGGGTAGTTAAAACTCTCCAGTTATCGAGAGGCCCAAGTTCAAATCTCTCCCCTCACATGTTGTGGATATGTTGTATATAAAAGGTTCCTCATCAAAAAAAAAAAAAATTATATTTAATTATTATTATTATTATTATTATTATTTTTAGAAATACTTCTTATACACATCCATCGTGGGGATTGAACCTGGGTCACATCACCGATAATGCAAGTGGAGTCCTTGCCCATAAATTATTATTATTTTACTATTCTTTAAAATATTTGAACAATAATATTTTATTACTAAATATCTATAATATTTTGTTACTTAAGATCATTAATTCAATAATTTAATAAAACTAAAAATATATATACAATTTCAAAACTTAAATATACTGTTAAAAGTTCATTTTTTCAAGCCCAACAAAATTCTCTCTTACCATATTTTATTATTCAAATTAACTTTCTACAATACCACATAAGATCTTAATACTTCTTAAACTAAAACTCTATAACTTCAATTAACTTTCCACATAATATCTTAATACTTCTTAAACTAGAACTTTATGACTTTAAAAACATTTAATTCATGCGACCCAAAATCGCTAAACATCATATGTTAATTATATTTTAAAATTCTAAGTAAAGATTTAAGGTTTGAATCTTTTACCAATAAGTTGTACATCATACTTCAATATCCAAAACATGGTTGAGGATACCTATATATTAAATAAACAATATTCATATTATTGTTCTATGGCCTTTTGAATGTTAAAAAACTACTTTTTCCTTTGATACAGCCTGAATCGCCTAACAAAAAAGACTTAGAATCTCTTAATAAAAATCTAAGGTTCAAGATCCATAAAGATAAGCTCCAAGGTACAGCCTAATAGCCTAACAATAAAGACTTTGAAACTCTTAATAAAAATCTAAGGTTCAAATTCCATAAAGATAAGCTCCAAGGTACATCCTCAATAGCCTAACAATAAAAACTTTGAAACTCTTAATAAAAATTTAAGGTTCAAATTCCATAAAGATAAGCTCCAATGTTCAAAGTGTGTAAGTATGTGAGGGGGTCGGTTGTATGTATATGACTATGTGTTTAACCCCTTATGAGAGGTCATGGTAGATAACCATGCCCAACCTATCATAAAGATTTCTCACATATAAATTTTTTTTTTCATAAAAATAAAATTACACACCAACCTACATCGTTCTTAACTTTAAAAACTACTTTACATTTTTTTCACCATCATATAAATTATTATTTTTTTAATGCATACCTAAACATAACTTAATCCCGAAACGATAATTTGTCTGCGTATGCTTTTTTCCGTATCTAAAGATTTCAAAATGTTTTTGTATCCGTATTGGTATTCGTATAACTGGAGGAACAAAACGAGAAGACGAAGAGGGGCTGGCGGGCTGGAAAACAAGAAACACCGACAGGCGAACGCACGCGCGCGACGGAAAAACGGGCAATGGGCGTACAGCAGTTGCCACTGGTGGGTCTTAAAATGCCTACCACGATGACATGTCACTCCTTATTACAGCGGGGCAGCCACGTCATCCTCACTTGCACTCCCTTTCCGTTGTTCGAGCGTAAGGGAGGCCGGGGGCGCTGCCGCTTGCGCTATTTAAGATTACAAGCCTGCACACACTCTGAGGGTTCTGAGGGCCGCAGCCATCAGGTTACGGTTTCGAATCCCACCCTGCTTTTTCTTTTTTGTTTTCTAGTTTTTTAATCCTTATGTTTGTTTTTATCCGAAACCCGAGCTCAATTCTGCTGCAATCTCATTTCATCTTTTCTTTATCCTTTGTTGATTTTATTCATTTATTTAGTTTTTCGGGTTCGAATCCTATGGAATATTTTACGGTTCTGCCCTTGATGTCCCGGTTTCAAATCCTATAGAATGTTTTACGTCTCTGTTGAGCTCCATTACATTACTGCCGTTGCTATTGTTTTTTTTTTTTGTCATCAATCACGTTAGGGCCTGGGCTCTTGTTGATTATCTTTTTCTCCCAAATTAACGTTAAATTTGTGTTGAATATTCTAAATTGTCCCGTAATCTCTGAGGGCAGTAGTGGTAAGGTTCATGGTTATACATTCTCAGGCATGTGCAGTCCCCGCAATTCGCCATCATTGTTATGTTTTTTCACGTGATCTTGGACAAATTTGATCTCAGACTGATTTGATTTGGCGAATCAGGAATACAGGACTAAGCTATCAAAATTTTGAGAACAGATGGCCTACACAAAAGGAGCCAACGTTCAAATCACATATCGGACAAATATATCGAGAAACGCAACTGTTTTCTATTCTCTTGTTGATTCTTCTTCTTCCTTTTATTCTTCTTCTTCCTTTTATTCTTCTTCGTGTCAGTTGATAAAATCGTGGCATTTTATCTCTTTCACGATTCTTAGGCTTGATCCTGT
Organism: Wollemia nobilis; assembly: GCA_028583015.1. Lineage (NCBI taxonomy): Eukaryota > Viridiplantae > Streptophyta > Pinopsida > Araucariales > Araucariaceae > Wollemia > Wollemia nobilis. Next base: position 3,382,182 of record JAQPPZ010016913.1, on the reverse strand, counting down.
CAGCGAGTTTAATGACTTTGATTATTACTTAAAAGTGCGTTGCATTGTGCGGATCTTTACTAAGAAGCATCAGTCCTTTTTGGCTTACAGAAAGGAGATGGGAAACAAAGCCAGCTATGGAACATGTCTATGGCGAAGGTGGTTGATATTGCAAAGCCAGTGCTTAGTTTCGCTAATAAGAACTTCCTTCCGTTAGGTATGTTAAGTTTCATCATTTTGTGATCATGGTCAATCCTTGTATTCTCTGATCTCAAATTAAATCCAATGATCACATTCTTCCTATTTATATGTAATGCTATGTTGTCAGTTGGATAGACCCCTGTTATTTCTTCATGCCGTGAAGTCAGCCTTTCGGTTTTCCCGTATAACTCCTAGATTAGTATGATATGTTACTGTACCTAAAGGTTGCTGGATGGCTCTGTTTTTTATTGATGGAGCATCATGAAGATTCACACCTCAAAGTTTAACGACGTGACTATATAGTAAAATTTAGGAAGTCATACTTATTATTTTCACATCTAAATGTTTCATCCCCAGATTGGTCATTCGGTTAATGATCCATTTATATGAATAAAAGGGTTATGTGGATGTGGTCAATTTAATTTTTTTGCTCATACATGACATATCTGGCTGTTTTAATGAGGTAGCTGGCTATGACATGTCTGTGAGTTGCCTCGCTTTCAGAATAGTGAGCTAGGCCTTCTAGCTTTAATGTCTATTTGTTCCCTGCTTTTTTGTTAATGTAATCTATAGTCAAGTTGTTGAAGTTTGAGGTGAGAATCTTGATGATGCTGCAAAAATAATAAATTACAACAATCGAGAGGCTGATCTGTGGCCGCCTAAGCACTGAAATTTAGAAGGTGGCGATTCATCATCTTTATCACATTACTTCAGTAAATTCATTACTCGTCTCAGAGAGCTTGAAGTGGTCCTATGTGGTATAATATGCTCATCATTTCATGTAAGCTCTTATGATTTATGATCATATCAAGTTGTCTTATGATGAAAAAATTTAGCACTTATATGATTGTCTTATGAATGGTAGACATCAATATGAGAGAACTGGATGTATAAAAGCAGTGTGTATAGTATTTGCATTCTTGGTTCAAATATTCATCATGGACAGTATGTATAAGTGTGTTTTGAAGGGATTTCTTGTTAAACTAGTGGCTGATGGGAACGTGAAAATTTTCATGATTTTTCACATGAAATACTTGTATATTGTCTTATGAATGTTAGGCGTCAATGTGGAACTGGATTTATAAAAGCACTATGTATGGTAGGTTCATTCTTGGTTCAAATATTCATGATGGACAGTATTTTTAAGTTTGTTTTGACTGGATTTTTTTGTTAAACTAGTAGCTGATGGGAATGAGAATTTTCATGGTTATTAACATGAAATACTTGTTGGTATTTAGAATGCATAATTTCATACTTCTGTGTTTTATTTTTAGATAATGCATCTGTTTCATTTTTCCATCATTTTTGAAATGCAACAGGGACAAGCTAGCATTATGTGTTCAATGTCTTTTTTCTTCTGGGACTTTCTTCTTATTTTGTCTCTTCTTAAGGGAGGAAATTGTAATGGCTTCAGTCTTTAGCAGAACTGATATCCAGGTGGAGCAATCTGTGAAGATAAAGTGGACTCTACAACTACTTACTATTTGGTAGGCTGCCTAACAGATAGGGTCTTGAAGGCTGCTAGTTTGCTTAAGTTGGTATACGATGCCCCTTCACCACTTCTGTAATTCAAATAGGATATGATCATGCAAACATTTTAAGATAAGAGTTTAGTAGCATTATCGGGTTCAAACGTTGTTTTGTCTTCTTTTCATGGAGAATAATCAGGAAGCTTTGATCAGGCCTTTATGAAACTGATATTTTGAAATCTCCATTCCTGACTGAATGGTTTATATTTCCATATATTCTTTTGGAAATAGGATTAAGTTTTTTTATAGTTAACGTTCTATTAAGAACAAATGTTTTTGACATGACAATTAGATGTGTAACTCTTCACAAGCCATGGAGGAGGGGTGGTCATATACGGAAATTTCATGTCAAAAGATTTTACCCTAATAGACTGTTTTTCTCCTAATTAGTAATCTTAATAGATAATTGTTACTTCAAAATATATAGATTGAGACTTCAATATTTTATTGCATCACCTTTGAATAAAGGATTTGGAATGCTTGTGAACTGAAAGAATATTGCAAAAGAGATTGCATACAATTTGGAAATCAAGCAGTTCATTTTAAAGACAGTTTTGTTGAAACTATTACTATCCTAAGGTTTGGCCTTCATAGGAAGACTCAACTCAACCAGCATGGCATTTCTGACTGTGTTTGAAGTGGGGATCCATATTGCATGTCAAATTTTTTGACATCCCAGATCTTTGGGCAAGGTTGTGGGAAATTAGTCATTCATTACTCTCCTCTCTCTTGGCAAGGTCCTATTTTTAGGGAACACCTGGATTATTGAAAATGGTTGCAAAGAGTTGTTGCATATGGCAAAGTTGTTTGCTATAGAGTTTCTCTGAAAACAAAATGCAAATTTAATTTTGAAGAGGACAAATCTTCACTCTGCATAGGAGAGTTGAAGATTTATAAACTTGGACTTGGATATGCAAATAAAAACCAAAATCAATTGTTTTGGATGTAAACTTATTACCTTTTGGTGCAAGGGCTTTGATGTTGGCCTTTCTAGCATTGAGTAGACAAGCTTTCTATGTAATTCTATGCTCAGTTTATGCAATTCTTTTTGGTGTTATGAAAGGTACATTTTCTTATAAAAATCAAATGTGCTCTGCTGCATCAATAAAATATTGGGTTGTTAAGTTTATAGAACAGTTAAGTTACAAGGAATACAACTTGATGTGGAATCCAAACAATAAAACAGACAGATGGGTGGGACATGGCCACAAGCTAAAATAATTTATGGTTGCATGGAAGAGTGTTCTGCTTCAGCTCTTTTTAACTTAATGTCAGTCTTAAAGATCTTTGCATTTTTTTGTTGTGTGTGTATCTATATCTGTGTTCCATTTATTGCTAAGAAGAACTTATGATAATGCAAATTCTGGCTTTTAAGGGAATTTTGTCAAGGCAGCTTTGAAAGTTCTTTCAGATTTTGTAGCCTCAGATTAAAGCTACCCTGGGCTTATGTAGGGCAGAAGGAGAATATGTAGAAACAAGACTAGATTTAAATATTATGTTCTGTTGGTTGTAGCATGAGGCATGTTTTTGTCGAGTTTATCTTCTGATTATTGTATGTACAATGAGGAAGGACTAATGTAATAAAGAGTTTGATGACTTATAATGCAAACAAATTATGATTTTGCAATTTCACATATTGGAATATAATTTCTAGGATTTAGAGAGATCTGATTTTGTTCCACTGTCAATGCCCAAAGTGATGTACATTAATTCCACAAACAGTAGAGGGAATTTGCTTTTAAGTAGAAGGGTCTTTCTTCTATGTTGCCAGTTTTGGTAATAGCTTAGATTGCGGTATACAAGTTGGGACACTTTTCTGCTCTTTATTCCTTTAATCAGTGTGATGCTAGTAATTATTACTCTACCAGAAAGGCTTCTATATAAGCCAGACTTTGGTTTAGGTTTTTCTCTTTGATAGTTTGCTTGCAGATTCAGAATTATTTTCTATTTTGTCGTTGTTCCAAGTTTCCTATGCAACATGATGGGGAAACCAAGAGGATGTGTTGCATATGGCTTGGGAATCAGTTGCCCTATTGTAAGAAAGGATACAAGGGATAATCATGAAACAAACAAGGGGATGCAATTGCATAACTACCTTAGAACAGGTGCCTATCTATGATGCTAGAGTTATGGATAACAATTTTTTTGTTTCCCATTTATAACTTAAGCATTGGATATTTTGAATTTATTTAAAAAAACTGTTGTTCACCAAACTTAAAGGATCATAAGAGCCAATCATGTAAATTGTTAAATTGAATTCCCTCAAGGAATGTATGTAGGGCTTAAAAACTTGACACATTGAAAGGTTGTATGGATACTCCAAGATATTCATCAAAATGCGTAATGGAAGTCATAATTTCAGCCAATAGCCCATGTTATTCTTCTTAAAGCGGTTGTCTTCACCATTGCCACCTGTGACTTTGCTACACTTATGCAGGACGAGTCTCACAGCTGTGCCTTTGCACCTCCTTTAGAAAAAACTGACTTTTTTGGGTAAACATCTCCATTGATTAGAGTTGGCGCTTGGATCATGTTGAGATCTCTAGTTCTTTTTCATTTTCCTTGACTGCTGGTTGTCTTATTTCTTCATCATTACTTACAACATCTTAGGTTTTACCCATTTTCGGATCCACCCTCAAGGCTATGATCAGATGCTGTACAACAGTTAAATTTGGTGTAGTTTACTCTAGTTCATGCACTCTAGTTTAGTATGTTAGCACTTTCTTGGTAACTACAATGTTTTGTAACAACTTTTTTCTGTTTACATGGACATGAATATAGAATTTTCTTATTTTATCTTATATGTTCCGTATTCTTTATAATGGCACAAATGTAGTTTTTGGGTTTTACTCTTATCTCAAAGAATTTGTCTTTCCTCAACCTGTTGAGGATGGCATTCCAAGACTAAAACAGCTTTGCCAATGCATGTCCTAATTTCGTTCTTTATTGGTACACAATTTAAGTGTTTGATAGATTAATTTTATTCTTTCTAGTATATGGTGCCTTTGCAGCGACAGGGCATCAGTGCAGTTCCTCTTTCCAGGAATTTGCTTGCTTGCTCAGGCTCTTGGTCATTGTACAGTCCTCTTCACTCTGTGTTTGGCGTTTTAATGGTCTTTAAAGTCTCTACCTTTATCATGTTGTGCTTGACCACACCTAGCTTCGCTTTGATATCATGCTCACTTCATTGTATTTTTTTTTTTCAATGAGTTTACACTGTTTTTTATGAGGGGTCCCGGTCCCCTCATACTGAGCGGGGTTTGAACCTTGGACCTCTCAAAGAGAGTTTACTTCATTGTATTTTATTATTGATATTTAAGAACAATTAACATCCACAACCCTATCCTTCGTTTTTTTTTTTTTTAAGAACAAAAACATTGAATTGCAAGTCAAGGCAAATGTATGTTCAAGTTTGTATTAAATGACATTAGCTCAACTGGTTAAATTCCTCAACTTTCAAGGAGAAGAGGAGACCTAAGGTTTGAATGTTGCCAAGTGATACATGCATAATAGCCAAGCTATTGTAATACCATTATATGGTCATGATGTGATATGGGTAGGGCCCTTTTTGTTGAATTTGTAATCTGATTCATGGCCAAGGCCGACTTTGTATGATGTAATATTGAATAGGTCTAAGGGCATTCATTGTACAATGTATTGAATTTATTGTAATATATTATATGTAAACCCTATGGGCTGCGGTTAACCTTGTTATGGTTAAACTCACATTATAACATTGTAATTAACCTTAAAGCCTTTTTTGTTATGTCGACTTAAGGTTAAGATGATATATTTATTTGGGGATTTGGTATTGGTATAAATACTCCTGGCCACTCCTAATTTAATTATCGTAGTGTTGTGAGTCTTATCTACAGATAATATAGTGATTATTTATGGTGCCCACGGGTGCCCCCAAATCTTTGTCTCTTTTCCACTCTTTACTCCTCCTACGCTTTTTGTATAATATTTGAATGGATGGATTGTTTTTGATCGTTTCCGGAAAATATTGTGAATTTCGACACTTTTCAATCCTATATAAGCAATTAAAACAACTCTAAACAAATCTATCTTCAAGTTTGTGATTTCCTATCAAGTTCATTGATGAGGTGGAGAGGGGTGTAGGTTCTCTTTATTTAGGTGTAATGGCCTTGGGCAACCAATATATTTGTGATAGATATGCAATCTTCTTGAGAATGGTGTACAACTTGATTAGGGAGGTAGAGCTTTATCTCTTAAAATATTGGGGCAACCAAAGGATCTCTTTTGTTTTAGGAAATCAAGCAAAAAGGCATGTCTATAAAAACAAACAAATCCTTTTATTGTTGTTCTTTAAGGCAAAGCAAGTATATACATAGATAGAGGTGGAATCTTCAAAAGCTAGTTATTTTGGAGAGAAAAAGAACCACATAGTAACTTATCTTACGCTACAAGAAAGTTGTTCAAGTGCCACGGTAGAGCAAAGGAAGCAAATCGAAAAACTTCTCCAAAGCTTCAAGGAAGTCTTTTAATAGCCAAAAGGATTGCCGCCAAAGAGGGATGTGGAGTGAGATCCAATTGCAGCAAGATTCTTCCTTGTGTAGTATAGTTTTGAATAGCCAATTATTGAAAGTGAGGCAAAAAGACAAAGCTGGCTAGATTAACGTGTGCGAAGACCAAGCTTTGCTCCGTGTGAGTGTAATCCATGAGTATCATGAAAGACAACAAAAAGCCAAGAAGGGAAAATGACCTTTAAAAAGAAGAGGAAGAAGAGAGAAACACCTCCTCCAAACAAAAGTAGGGAGCCTAACTATTTTCCAAAAACAAATTGTTTAGCTACCAACAAAGAAGAGCAAGAGTTGACTGCTTAGTTCCAATGCTGAGCCAAAAAGGCGGAGGCATAATTGCAGGGTTTTGTTTGGAGTGCAAGGATGTGATTTTTGGGTTGGAGCATTCCAGCTGTACAACTCAGTTGAAAAGCTTGTATACAATATACAGTATCCATTTTTGGTTCCATTCTTGATGTGAATGCTATGTAACTAGCCATTTGAGTGGTGAAATCACTTATATGTTTGCCTTGTACTTCCGTCATTTTTTTCCTTAGAGGTTTTCCTACTTGACATATTGAATTATATGTCATTATAACTGTGCTTATGTGCATTGATGCAAGTTTTTGAATTTGTGTTAGATAATTAGTTTGCAAGTCTATTTCGATTAAAGTCTTGATTAGCTTGGCTTAATTGGTATCAGAGCAACAAGTTTCTTGTGGCTTGTGTGGGTATTTTCCAAACACATTTGAGGATTGTGTGATTAGCAATTGCATGCTATGTGTTTGACAAAAGTATTATACATTTGTAGAGGATTTCATTACCCATCCGTGGGGAAATCTAATAGAAATAGCCATCTTAAGCTTCAAGAGGTGAAGTGTGAGGTCCAAAATTTGTTGAGGATGTCATGAAATCAATTGTAACAGATTTCTAGTCCGAGATAAGAGAACGAAGACTTGCAGCTAAACCTCCAAGAGAAGGAAGGGATCCTTGTTGCAATAACAAAAAGATTCGTGGTGGCACAAAATCAGAGTTCACAAATCTGCTTCCTTTTGCTTATAATGACCATCACAATTAGAAGGAAGATGAATGCAATAATTGGCATCTATGAAGAAATTGTTGGGCAAACTCCAAATCGTGTGAAATGATGGAAAAGGAAAAGATCCTTCACGTTGTTCAATGAAGGAAACTGTAGCACAATGATGGTATTCCATGTTTGAAGGAAAATGAAAGAGTAAATGACAACAAACAACATTTGCCATAAATATGAGAAAAGAGTCACAAATATAAGGGAGCAAAACTGTACATTGCCATTGTATTCAGTTATGAACAACAAATATGCATATCAAGAACAGCAGCAATATCACAAGATTACAACATGTATTCTTCTCAATATATGACTTGTTTCTTTAATGCCAAATGCTACATAAAATATATCACACAATCATACGCTATGATGATGTATTTGGAAATTGTAAGGGGCCTATTTATACTACTTTTGGACAGGGGAGGTAGTTGCCAACTTCCACAACTTCCTCGTAACTATCCCTAACTACCCTTATATGACAACCCATAATGCATGACATTATTTTATTTGCACACTAACTATGTCCACCATTAAACACAACAACTTGTGGAAAATGTTGTGCAAGAAGGAGAAGAAAGAACTGTGCAACAGGCGTTAAAATGGAAAGTTGTGGATGTTGATGAAGAAGTACAAGATACAGTGGATGTAGTTTAGGTGGAAGCAGTTGGAGAAGTACGAGTTGAGTCACCTGATATTTTTGCCAAATTCCAACAACAATTAGATCCCTGTGCATCACTCCCATTGTGAGAGGAGGTACATTTTGAGATCACATCTATGGCAGATGCATTGGCAAGGGAAGAGACAATGCCACCAAAATTAATAGAGAAAGGGAAGCAACTCTCAGGAGAAGATCCACCAGTCATAGGAAGGACAAGCTAACCGGTATGAAGCAATGAAGAAGATGGAGGATGCGCAGGTTGTACTAGTTGATTTGAGAAAGCAGGTTGAGGGGAAAACAAAAGCTTAGTAGGAATAGGATGAATTTCTTACACAATTGAAATCTGAATGCTCACTGAGGGAGCAAATGTTGGAAAAGAATCTGAGGAAGTAAAACATCAAGATCAGCTGTTTCTAGAGAGAGATGAGCAGCTTGTCAAAATGGCTGAGAAAGCAAGGAAGTAAGCCGAAGATGCATTCGCAAAGAGGAAGAAAAAAATCTTGGCAAAGTTGCCTGAGATGGAACAAATGGCCAATCATTATGGTATAAAATGGGCTAGATACCATAATTATGCCAAGAGACTTAAAGATGAAGAGACATTGAAGCTGCAAATCATGGAATTGGGAGGAGTACCTGTTCCGACACTTCAACAGCAGCAGCCTAGTCCCTAGGAGCAAGGACAAAGTCAACGAGGATGTCGACCAAATTAAAGGTGAGGGCAAATGTAGGCACTAGTTCTGGACCTCAGAAAAAGTAGTGTATAGAGTAGGAAATAAAGTGCAAATGCACTAAATGTAATGAAAATGTAAATACAAATGCAAGGGAAATGAATGTGAAATGAAATGCAAATGTAATGAAAAGTCAAATTTGTCTTGTAGCACTAAGGATGTTGATGTCATCCTTAAATTAGATTGCATTTGTATTGTACGACATAGTGAGGTTAATGAGCAAATGGTTGAAGGGTGAGGTGTCTTGGGGGACAATTGTGGGTAACTATCCACCTAAATGCATAAAAGGAAACCCCCCCTCTCATTTTAGCATAAAGCAAGAGCATAGTAAGAGAGTGGTAATAGTCATAGTGGCAATGGTGAATAGGCGATACTGGTGCAAGTCTGCGTATTCTATAGTTTGTGTGTATTCTGGATATAACCTAGGCAAACAAGTATTCATGGTTAGTAATGTTATGGCTGTACATGCATAGTGATAATGCAAATACATTATATTTCCTATCCGTCTTGTGTGTTCTGTGTGATATGGTAAATGTATTAGATTGTTAGTATTGTGGAAGCATTGTGTATTACATGTTAGAAGTTGCAGTTCAGATTGTTAGAGTGTTGTACAAGGATGATTGCCATAAAAGGAGCATAGATGAAGTTATTGCTAGACTAGACACCGCCGATAGAGTGCAAGTTGTATTGTCATTCAAGTAGATTGTCAACATTGCCATTCTAGTGGAGTTGAGTGTGTCGTTCAATTAGGTTGGTTGTTGCTGTCCCAATGGAGACGTTGTAAGAGCTTGCCATTCAAGTACTCGTTGATTGTTGTATGAGTGAATATTGATGTACAAGTGCAGAATGTTGGGCAGAATTGTATTGACTACAGTCTTGTTTGGCCTCTAAACTTGTCATTCTATTCCTCCATCATTGGGAAACTTGCCACCGTGCTACACCAATGTACTTGATGAGCCTCTCTTTCCATGCCAACCACAACCACACCAAACATCGTCCAACCACCAACATCGACATTCTTCAGCCAGTCACACACTTCAGCCCTTACATTACCAGAATGAATGAGGGAAGGGTCTTATTTATACGACTAAAAAGTAGTTGCATCCTCCAACCATCTGACACCTCATCATTTTCCTAAATTACATTTGACACATTTACATTTCATTTCGTGAGTCACTTTATGACTTGTCGTACATAAATTAACATTACACATTATCATATGAAATATTACATTATGACTTTATAACATTATTAATTATACGTATGCACATTTCGTCAAACACTTTGCGTACAAACTACAAAATAACACAAATTGACAAAACTTATTCACTAATTACGCAAATATATCAATTTTCCTGCCTATAAGATGGAATTATTTTACAATGCAAGTGACTCCAAAGACGAGTGACAACTCCAAGGATGAGAGCAACTGAAAGGATGATTTAAGGATATCATGCAATTGTTGGGGTTGGGAAGTTAGTGATGAGAGTGATTTTGAAGGTAAGGTTGATGATTTCAAGAATGAGTGTGACATAGAGAATGAGCATGATGAAGCAAGAACATCACTAGTCTATGGTAATTGTTAGGAGGAAGGACATTTGACAATAGAATGCCCCTTGAATTTGAACAATGATTGATAGGTGTATGTGGTGTAGAGGGACATTGTCGTGCTAGAGGGTGCAAGAGGTGCCATTACTAGTAGGTTTGGTGACAATGATCAAGGCAATAACAAAATATGCATCAAGTATAATGTTGAGGACAAATTTGTTGTTTAGAGCCATAGACATCGTCTAGTGGGGCATTTTGAAGGAGACTATATGAGTAATACAAGTAATAATGAGCCGATAACATGTAGAGGGATCAATATTCTTGAAAAGTGTCAAAGCCCCAGATAGGAAGAGGGCAGTAAAAACTTGATTATAGTCAAGGAGGTAGACCATGTTGTGGTGGATGTGCAATGAGTTGTATAAACGTCGACAAAGACGACCAAAGGCATGTACCTCCTTAAACGTGCAAGTGGTAACCTTGATATTTTTTTTCTTTTGAGTCTCTGTGTAGATGGACGATGAGAATAGGGATAAAATCAAGAACTTGTCTAATAATGAATGTGAGGAATTGTGTAGTCTAGATCAGTAATAGAAAACTCTTCGATATGTCGCAAGTTCCCGATTTTCTTACAAGAAATTTGATTCGTCGAGAAATTGCCAAGAATTTGGTGGAACTTGGACACATGGGGGAAACGCAAAAAACACAAAACACAAAAGTCATTGAGATAATTCGTATGTTGTGTTTTGTTGGTTTTGATAATCAAGAATTTTATTTGAAATAATTTTTATGAAAATCCAATAGAAAATTCGCTTTTTGGATCTCCAATTTTTGATTTAAATGTATTTTTTTAAATTAAATTACTTAATTTTTTTTGGCCTAGTTTTTGCGAGATTCTTCCGAGTTGCGAGTTTTCCAACAATGTTCTAGATGATGGATGCCATTTGGACATGCAAGTTTGTCAGGCTGAGGATGACTACCATTTGGACGATGAAGGATGTCACATGGATAAGGGGATATAAGATGTTCAAATGATGAAGGATGCCTTATGGGTGAAGAAGCCTACCATCTAGTGAGGGGTTCAACCTGTTTGATGAGGGTTTCAAGCAATTGAAGGATTTTCTAAAGCATTTGAGAAGATTGCCAGGTTGTTTGGGAATCGGTATGATCGTTTGAGGCGTTTTTCAAGATTTGAGTTGTCTAAACAGGTCATGCGAAGCAGGTGGTTTGACTTGTTTGAGAAAACCACTTGAAGTAGGTCGTTTGGGTTGTCTGGGAGGAAACAAATATTGCCCAAGCTCGTGCAATTGAAAGCATGTTTGGGATATTGCTACCCCTCTGTTGTGAACCTTATTTTCTCAACAACAAAAATTAGTACCGATATTAAATAGAATATTATAATTACGCCGAGAGGCGTTCCTACAATGGCAGATAGGGGGGTGGGAGGCAAAGAGGTCATACATGTCACGCCGTAAACAATTTTTTTATTTATTAAAAAAGTCGACATTAACAAAAACATTTAAAATATTTAAACTAAAACAACCGACTAACCAACCGTTGCAAACATTTAAAATATTTAAACTAAAACAACCGACTAACCAACCGTTGCAACTGTTTAATAAAATAAAGATAGGCGCCTCGGGATTGATAACTCTCGACGTTTTTAGATATATATCCTTTATATCTAAGCTAGTATTAAATACTTGTTATGAACCTCCTTTGCTCATCCACAAAATTCATTAACAATTTTCAACAATATTAAATAAAATAACTGCAACAATAATTCCACATAATATAATATATGAAATTAATGCAAATTATTCAAATGCTTTTAATTTATAATTCAAACCCTTGAGGTAAAACAACACTGTACAATGCTTTTAATTATCTTCCACATCTGATGGGGCTCGCAGTGGCTATCCACATGGCTGCCATCTCCCCATCGCATTCATAGGACAACATTAGTGGGAGATTGGGGCGAGAAGAATCTAGCAACTGTAGAAGATGGAAAAGGCCCCTTAAGTGCTCGATATGTTGAGACTTTGTAGACCATTCGATTGCGGCATTTGATGACCTATGTGACCTCTACTCTAGGTAGCTTTTTAACATCTTGTCAAGGGCCTGACAGATTAAACTCCTCCACATTTGCCCAAGTGCTAACATGTAGTAATCATGCAATGTTTCCTTCAAGAGGAACTCAACAATCAGAGAGCGAGCTGAAGGCCTAATGGTGTGCAAAAATTTAGAAGCAATAGTGGAACACTTCAAATCATAAATTCCCTTGGTTGTTCGATCTTGTTGATCGATGGTGGATGTTGTCTAAGGGAATAGGAAGCTGGAATATGTCTCCAAAGTTTTGCGGACCATTGATCAAAGTCAATTTGACGACCGATGGATATTCAAGGAGAAAAATTCCATGGACCGTGTGATCACAAGATCAACGACCCGCGTTGTTTCAAAAGAACTCCAATGGAAAATAAGGAAGCAAAGTCCCTCGGACCATCTGATGCAAAATCAAAGGCCTACGTGATGTCAAGAAGCCTCTAATGGAAGTTGGCCAACCAAAGTTCTGTAGACTGTTTGATGCAAGATGAATGGCCTACGTGATTTCAAGAGGGTACCAACGAAAGTTGGCCAAACAAACTTCCGTAGACCATTCAATGCAAGATCAATGACCCGCGCTATTTGGAGGAAGTTTTGATGAAGATTGGTAGGCCAAAACTTTGTAGATTGTCCGATTTAGAATCAACGACAAGCGTTGTTTCAAGGTTGCACAGAGATTGGAAGGGCAAAGTTCTACGGACCGTCTGATTCCAAATTGATAATAGACTCTTTTTTAAAGTGGTTCCAACAAGGATTGGTGGAGTAAAGTTCCATAGACCGTCCAATTCCAGATCAACGACTTGCGCTACTTCGAAGGACTAATGAAGAAGCTATCAAAGGAGAAACTCTGCTATTGTCAGGCTTGAAACATGTGGCAAGTGCTCCGGTGATCTACGAAAGAGGCAACCAGAGAATATCAGTCGAAAATAGAAGATCCAATGACTTGTGGAGAATTAGGGAAGGATTGAAATACCAAGGCCAAGAAAGTTTTGCGAGCTGTCTAGATCATCTGATTCTAACATCCGATAGCTTGTGATGCTTTGAAAATCTCTAACTTAAGCAATTAGCGGTCCGAGAAAAAGTCCCAAGACCTGAAAGGGGTCTAAAGAGGCCCCACCAAAAAACCGATCAAAGGAGAAACAATTCACCTTGGCGGGTCCCAATTTTTGAATAGGTGGCAACAGTAGTCAACAGAGCTCATCATCAACCTACCAACACCACTTAGACATTGGCAGTCTAGGGTGACAGATGGCCCATTAAAGGCAAAAGCGGTGGAGGCTGCAAGGAGAGCCACCTTGAGCTTGGAGCATTGATTGCAAAAAGCTTTTGCACATAGTCTTCAGGATCCCTAGGAAAGGTAGTTGACAATTGCGGCGGTAGCTGCACATCCAGAGGCCTAGAACCCTTTCGCATTAATGAGTCCAAATCCAGAGACTTTAAGGCAATCAACAAATTGAATGTAGATGGATCCCAACACAGATTGGACAAGGCATTTTTGAAATCTCCTACACAATTTTGGAGCAAAAGTACCACAATTTTTTCGATAAATAATAGTTTTGTTTTAGTGCAAAAGATTGGAAAGTTGCTTGAGAAGTGCCTAGTATTTGGTCCCTTGTGTAATTTTCTTTTCATTTTCTCTTATTTATTAGTTTGGACGTGAACCCCAAGTTGTTTTGTTAATAGTATTCGAGCCCTCTTGGCTAGGCATATCTGTAAGAAAATTTATGATATATATATATATATATATATATATATATATGAAGTTGTGACTATTTCTCTTTCTGTCCTGGTTCTTATGTATATTTTGTGTGCATGAATGATTATGCTAGACTAAGAAAGTGTTCACCTTCTAGCTGTTAATGAATGGTTCAAAGTGTTCATATAAGAGAATCTCTGATCTTGGCTCATTGCCTCATGTAGCCTAGGATTTTTATTTTCCTGTCACCTTTCTTTGCCCTTTTCCTCCGATGAATGCAAGTAGTGTAGGAGTAATTTAGGAAGGTGAGCGTTGAAGATTCCATATGATAAGGAGGAAGCTTTAGAAATAGTCTCGGAGGTTGTCTTCAGAGTCGTATCCCACGCTCTCTAGACTTCCAGTTGTGTCGCTCTATGTGAGGCGCGAGTGTCGGGTGCATCCAACGATTGCAACGGGTGACCGCAATACTTTGAGATGACAACAATAACCAAGGCCTTCATTATTTGGCCTTTTATTTTGGCATTACGGGCTCTCTTATGCCTTGCCCATATTTGCCCAATCCTGTGCCATTATAACCCATTTGTTTCAAGAGTTTTGAGCCAATTCCTTTGGTGTGCTTTTCAAAGCACCCTAGTTTTGGTTTATCAACATGATTGTCAACGCCTTTATTATTATGGTCTTGAGTAATGTGGCCTTTGTCATGGCCAACACAATCAACATCACTATCATCAATAGCATTCAAGTTATTAGGATCACAAGCTAAATTTGTCTTTGTGATAAGATCACTTGTCACAATAGACATTTGTCGTCAAGGGCTTGAGGTGTGTGACAACAAGCATTTTCCATCAAGGGCTTGAGGTTGCTTCTATCACAACAAGCATCTGCCATCATGGGCTTGACCTTCAATTACTTCTTTATTTCCTCTATTTTTATGCTTATAGATGTCAAGTGTGATTAATGCCATGTATACTGTCCTTATAGCATCTATGGGGATTATATCACTAGTTTTAAGATCTTTGCAAACATCAACATCTTTGAGAATTGTTTGCAAACAGCTCCTTAGTGTGACAAATTGTCCATCTTCATAAAGATCCTTAGCATATCACATTGAGGTCGTTGTCAAAACTCACTGATCTAGAATGAACCGCAATGTGCTATCTAAGTGCTTGTCATCAAAGAAAGACTATGAGAGGCTATCTGAGTAGTAAGAGTCGCAGTCTAGAACAAACCTATTTCATCCAGAGTAGAGGACAACATCTCGTCCAAGGCATAAAGAAAGCAGATGGAGCGGAGGTAAGCGTCATCCGATGCCAACTAGTTGTCATCCAAACATAAACCCTTTTTGTCCAAGGGTTCCTTCTTGTCTGAGTACAAATGTGGGGGGGGATGGAGTAAATATATTCTGATTCTGTGTGTATGTTGTTTAAGGCATGCAAGGGGCTGTTTGAGCTTGGAACAACGAAGAACAAGCAGCAAATGTTGCTCGAATCAAAGAACTAGTTTGTCCAAGACTTCCTTTGTGCAGTATGAGTGAAAGATGGTGTCAGACTTAATGGCTGTTGCTTGGCATCAACAGTTGGCCAATTAAGCTCAATACATTTTCATCTGGGCTAGAGTAAGTGTTATCAAAGGCAAAGTCCTTGCCATTAGGGGAAGAGTGAATGCTGTCAGAGGCTGTCTTGCAGAAGTAATATGTCATCTGGCCTTGCATATCTACCATCCAACACCAACTGGATGCCGATTGAGAAGAGAATGACACCATTTGTAGGCAGTAAATCAGCAGCCTAGCGTAAAAGGAAATAAAAGTGCAAAATATGCACTAAAGTTTTGTATTAGAATTTTGTAATGACATGAAATGAAATGTAAGCCCAAATGCGGGTAAATGAAAAGAAATGAAATTGAATAAATAAATGTAATAGTCTAATGTTTGGGATAAAGTGTAAATGTCCGCCCAAGGGGAAAGTCGTTAGGAAGAAGGGGTATGGGCGTGTTGTTAACCGTTCGTCCAAGTCTGTAAAAGGACCCCTCATTTCAAATGCAAGGCATAGGGATATGTATGTGTGTCTATCTGTTTGTGTAAGCTTGCATCCAGAGAGGAACTGCTTATTGTGTATGTGCATGCAGACCGGGAGAAGCATCTGTATGGAATGCAGGTCTGGTTTTGAGTAATTGTAGGTTAAAGACAGAGAGCCTTTGTGGCCAAGTGTAATTGAGATTATGTCTGTACGAGCCTACAGGCAGCAATTGCAATACAAATGATATATAGTCTCATTGTTGTGTACACTTGAATGGTGAATGTGATTGATGTGTACCCTGTAGATTGGTAAGTTACTGTGTGCAGGTTGCAAGGTTTCATAAATGTTGCATATTCTTGCCATTCGAACATTGTAGTTGCTGTTTAGTTATTCATATTGCATTGCCGTTCACTCAGTTGTCGGATAGCAACTGATGTGTGAAGTGTGCAGTTGACTGTTCAAGCAGTTGGGGATCAAGTTGGTGAACCGTCCAAACATATGATTGATGTTCGTGCAAATCAAACCGTCAACTGATTTTGCCATCTAAGTGAATGTTGCCGTTCAAGTATGTAGATCGTTAAAGTATGTAGACCATTCAAGTGAACGTTGCCGTTCAAGTGCTCAAACTGTTCAAATGAACTTAACCGTTCACTAACAGTGTTGCCGTTCAACTGAAATTGATCGTCATTCAAGTAAAGATAATGCTGTACACATGCATTGACTGCAGTCTTGCTTGGCCCTGAAATTTGTCATACTTGTCTCTACTTGCTGGGGAACTCACCACCAAGCTACACCATTGGAGGAGTGAAAGTTGCCTTCAAGAGGGAGACTGATGTTGTCTAAGTTGAGAACATAGTCCAGTCTTGTGTGAAGACTGTTCCACGAAGTTTGAAGACAATTCAATGAAGAGTGCATACCATCAACGCCATGGGTCTTGTGCAACATAGAGGAGTTGTTGCTTAAGCTTAGAAAAAATACCATTAAGGTCAGAAGAATATTGTCCAAGTTTGAGTAGATGACATCTGGGCTTGTTTGAACGTTGTTTGGAGTAGAATGACTATAGTTTGAACTTCATTCCATACCAATACCGTTACACCCCACTTGGGTGTTGTCCAAAAGGAGGTGGAAGTTGTTTGAGCTTGAGGAGATGCCATTTGGGCTTGCAAAGGAGCACTAGAGGACTACTGAGCATTGTCTAGGATGACACTTTTGTTGTTTGTGCAAAGTTGGCTGTCCAAAAGTTGAAGGTAGCTGATAGGGATCCTGTTTGGCTTAAAGTGACTGTTAGGGCTGTTTGACAACAAGAAAAAAAACATTGTTAGGCAGCAGTCGAATGTTTGAGCAGAAATTTGAGCATTCAAGTGGGCCCAAGCAGATGCTGTGAAGTATTCAGTTATTGGGTCGTTGCCTCAGCAAGTGGGCTCCTACCACCTTGTCCCCAAACACAAGCAAACATACTTCAGATGCAACTGGTTGCATGCCACAAAGCATGCAATGGGAGAACAACATTCAGCTGACAATGGTTTGCAGTGCAACCACTTGCGGAAGATTTATGGAATTGAAAGAAGGGGAAGGAGTGTGACAAGTGAATCAAGTAGTTCATACAATGCATCTACCCTAGTGATTGTTTCAACATTCAAGTATGTCAGTGGGGATGCCGACAAGTCTAAAGTAGGGTATAGATGTAGGCAGACAATTTGAGACATGAATAAATGACACATTTGCATGAATACATGAATATACGAAAGTATGCACTACACTGGTTATAAGTTATTATTGTGTAAACAGAGTTTTCATATGTAAATGTTGTTAGGTAGGGTTGTTTTATCATGTGGATAGGTGTTTTGAATAAATATTATGTTATGGTGTATTTTAGTGTTCCATGTATATGGATAGTTTTGTGGTAGTTGGGCAGTTGCCAACTGCTTTCTGGTCTTGTAATACCTATATGTACGCATCTATGCTGGTAGAGGAGTAGTGTGATTAGAGTATTTCGATCATCAGATAAAGGTAGAGTTGTTCATCCAAGTATGATTTTGGTTGATAAGTTTGTGTGTTGTATGCTTGACCAAACAATGATTTATTGCGGATAACTGGTTTGTCAAGGATACATGCTATATGTAGAGTATCCACATGTATCTGTAACTTCTTTTCGTGTGTTGTTCATATATATATGTAATGGAATTATATTGTAGTGTGTAGCATTCTATTTCTACATGCTTGGGAAGTTTTTGTTGTATATGAGATGATCTTGTTGATAGTGCAAGAATTGTGAATGTGGTTTTCAGCATTACTTTTTTGTCAGTTATAAAAAAAGCTTGCTGACCAGCAAAGGATTATTTGTGAAGGCATTTCAGTATATATATATATATATATATATGTATGTATTATTTTTAATTTTAATTTAATTTTAATTTGTAAAAACAATGTGAGACTCCAAAGTAGAATTGAAGAAATTACAATTCAACAGGGAATAAAGACAAACATTAAAATTGATGATTTTCGTTTCACTCTTGAAAAGTGGATATGATTTTGATTTTAATTGGTATGGGGTCTATGTAAGTCTATAATAGCATGGAGTTCTCCATTGTTTGATTTTTGTGTACAGCTCTTATTACTGGAGTGATATTTGGGTTGGCAAATCCAGTGCCAGGCTGTCTTGCCCAGAAATATTCATTGTCAAAATGGAGTACTTTTGGCATCTTTCTTATTTCAGGTGAAATGCAGGGAAATTTTACTAATCACATTGAAAGCCAGATATTTGCATTTCTTAAATTCTGTTGAAAATTAAGTTTCTGATGATATTAGTCTTTTGGAATCTATGCAAAGGTCTTACGTTGCAAAGTGGGGAGATGAGTTCAGCTATAGAAGCTTGGCCGGCAGGAGTACTTGGCCTGGTATGCTCTCAATTTCTTGCATTTATTTTGGCTGCTCCATATTGTGGGGGAAATGTTTTTTCCAATTTAGCAGTAGAATGATATTAGTTATGTTAGCTGGGCTGTAGAAATAATGGTGAAATGAATTCTTTCTTTCAAAGGAAGTCTCTTTCTATCTTAGGAGTTTGCAAATATTTTTATCTTCATATTTGTCCTCTCAATTTCCCTGGCTGTAAGGTTAAATATATAAATGAAATTATTTGTTTTTATTATCTATTGAATTAATGTATCTGCCTTATCCATGAGGCTCTCACTCCATCTTTGAAACTCATGAGTTGCTATAGATGGTAAATAAGATACAAAGTGTGCCTAAAAAATGTTAATAAGTAATCAGGATTCATGGGTATTTATCATTTATGTAATGCAATAAGCTGTTTTGATATAAAGCTCATTTTATTTTTTTCATTAAGTTGTCCTTAACTGGGTGATTATCATTATTGTTATGATGTATCCAAGATTGGATAGTTACATTTCTCCACCATATACTACTATAAAGGAGGGGAGAATCTCTATATTGTAATACATTTTTATTTTCATTCATCAAATGGGAATCCCCACTATATCATGTTGGACTTTCTTTGTTGCATTTTACATTGGATTGCAGGTCTATGGGCCACCAGCATTTTTATTTTTATTTAATTTGGTGTAGCAGTTCTCTTTTACCTACAAGCATGCTGAGCTTGGATGATTTCAGCTCTTTGTGCAACAGATGCTCTGCTTTTCTTGGAGAAATATTTTTAGGATGATCCAAAGCAAAAACAACAAACCCTACTCATAGGAGAAACTAGGGAGCACTCTTTACCTATGATTGATATTATTGGAATCAATTTGTGTAAGTATATTTAATTTTTTTGGCTCGTTTAAAGAAGGCTAGGGTTTTGGTTATCGTAGTTTAAAGGAGTGCACTTAATGTTTTCGATAGGAACTGTTGCCACATTTTGCACAGGGTGCAATGTTTTCAGTTTTGTAGCAGTGCTGCTCTTCCTTTTCCCTCTTCCTCTCTTTCCCTTTCTTCTTCTCTCCCTCTCTCTCTCTTCCCTACATTCTCTTTCTTCCCCCCTTTCTTGGAGCCCCTCAGTCAGATCTCAAATTTGACAGCAGTTGCCCTGAAAAATGGCTAAGTGTCAGAGCGAAGTCCGACTTCTCCCAGTTTTGGTGCGAAGTCCGACTTCTCCCAGTTTTGGTGCGAAGTCCGACTTCGCCCTTCTTTCTGGGCGCACCTTGTGTGGCAGGGAAAAATGACTAAGTGTTGGGGCGAAGTCGGACTGCTCCCCCTTTCCAGGGCGAAGTCCGTTCGGCAGCAAGCAATCAGCTTTCACCGAGACGCAACCCGACTTCGCAGCGAAGTCGGAGTGCGCCCTTTGACAGGTGCGCAGTAGGGAAACAAACTCAGAATTTGACCAAGGCATGAAGACCTTCCCGACTACGCTGTTTTCTGCCTACGCAACCCGATGGCGCTCATATCCTGGGAGAAGTTGGATAAACTGCCTTTCAAGGCAAGCACGTGTCAAACAAAGATCATCCGACAAGTGTCCAGCCTTCGGATCCGAGCCAAGACGTGCCGACCAAAAGGACAAGCATGGGCCGCACTACTTATGCCAGCTGCCTCATTTAAAGCTGATTGGAGGTTCTACCTGCTCCAGCTGCCCGTATTCCGGCCGATGAGAAGTTCTGCCCAATGCGCTGCCACGTAGCTGTCCGGTCTTCAGGGAAACCATGCTGCGGGTACAATCCTGTCCGACAAAGGTCAGCATTAGCAGCTTCATCACCGCTTTTGTCAGCTAGTGTTTGACTGGGACTTTGTGCCCATTAATGTAACGAGAGGGACTCGGGCTATAAATACCCACCACATTCTCATTGTAAAGTGGTGGAAGGGGAATGTTTGTTAGGGAACCATTGTAACTGTGCTTCTGATTATAAATATAAAGTATATGCCTGGCTCTGTTCTACTGCTTTTATTTTTTATGCTGCCTCTCCTTTACATTTTTGCTTTACGTTTTCTTGTGCCATGGCTCGTTGATTCATTTCAGCATTTGGTGGTCAGGTATACCTGAGGCATTGCTTGTGTCATGGCTTGTTGATTCACTTCAACATTTGGTGGCCAAGTACTCTTGAACTTAATTGATTAGAGGATACATAGAATAAATGTGGTAGCAGTTCCTTCAGTTTGTGTTATGTTTATGTTGCTGTACGTAGTGGTGATTGATGCATTGCCATGCTGTTAGTTCTCCTTGTAGGGAGGATGTTTGCTAGGGGACCATTGTAGCTGTGCGTACAAATTCTCTGCGCAACACACATACTTGGATCTGACATTTCTTGGTTGCTGTTATGTTTATGTTGCTGTACGTAGTGGTGATTGATGCGCTGCCGTGCTGTTAGTTCTCCTTGTAGGGAGAATGTTTGCTAGGGAGCCATTGTAGCTGTGCGTACACTGTTTTATACTGGAAAGTATACTTAGGTTTTGCGGTCCTCGGTTATGCTTTGTATTTATGATGCGATAAGTAGTGGTGATTGATGTGTTGCCGCATCGTTAGTTCTCCCCACCCAACTCCAATCACATTTGTAAATTCTTTCCGCATTTTTATCTCTTTCCCCGCACTCTTAGCCTAAACCATAAAAACCCACAGGAGCCGGCCTTCTCCGGAGATTGGCACGGAAGGCATCCCTTCCTTCCGGCCTTTCAAGCTGGTGGGCGAATCTGGGCGCATTAACACAAAATCCTTTCCTCATGGCAGATTTGTAACCAACAGTTTCTCTGGCACGCCCGGTGGGACCCGAGTCCCACATTTGAAAAAACTCAGGCTCGTGTTCACTCGGGCTGACAGTTCATTCTGAGCACTCGGTGGGCCAAGGAAGTTTCCCACCCCCAAACAGAATCGAAGCACCGGTGTTCGCTTCATTGCTGTTCAAAATCAGAACACCTGGCGACTCTGCACGAACAAATCCTCTGAGTCCAAGAGACCGGTCCCAGCACCTTCATGCAAACAAGAAGGTGGCGAGCAAGGGATCTGTTGGTCACGAATCTACCACAGGAAAGGATTTTCTAAAACTATGCACCCTAGACCCGGCCAACATTGAAAGGCTGGGAGAAAGAGATGTCTCCCAGACCAATCTCCAGAGTGGGCTGGTTCCCTTACTATTTCTAAGTTTGATTTCAGATTAGAGTTGCTGGAAAGGAATTACAAATATGCAAAAAGAAACAGGAAATACATGGAAAGAGATGGGAAATATAGCCGTAGGCCGAATTTGTTAGATCGGGAAAGAATAACAGCAGATCACTTTAAGTACAACAACAACATATAACATAAGATATCAACTTAATTCACTTACAACCTTGCGCAGAAAATCCCTCCAAGATCACATTCCAGAACTCACTCCCTCACAAGCAATATTCAAACTCAACATGCAGAATTTAAATGAAGCAGCAAATAAGAAATATGAGTGTTATATTAGGAATGTAAATAACGTAAAGAAAAATCACACAGATACCGCTTGCAAAATCAGAGGCCAATTATCTTTCATTCATGCAATGAACTTCAAGCTTTCAGCAAAAGTTTCTCTCAAACTCCCGATACCTTTTTCTGAGATCTACATTGCTTTATATAGAGGTCTTGCCTCTGTGCAACATTAAAAACTTGCAACGGACCTCCTCGAGATCTACAAAATATGCAACGGAAACAAGGAAATGATCCCCTTAAACCAGCCTCGAAACAAGGAGTCGGTCGTCTTCATTAAATTGTCGTTCTTGAAAATATGCTTGAAACCGTTAGAAAAACCATGAACAGCAGCTTCGAATAATGGAGCATCTTTAATTCTGGTGGCTTGGACACGTTCTTCTACCTTGACCGCATCGAAAAGCAGCAAAACATTCAATTCTGGAGTGCTTTTAATCATCGAAACTCACAAAACCTCATCGGGCCGTTTGAACCGCATTCTGGCGCGAAACTGTAACATGACATGTCACGAAATCATGACGTCTTTTTGCTCCATACACTTCTCTTACTTTCGAATCATGAAAACCAACCATGTCACGAAATCGCTACAGGTTCGGCTTCTTTATCTCCTTCGCTACCTTGAACCGTGAAAACGTGATGCGTCGCGATTTCGCTACATTCCGTACAATTATGCTCCTTCTCTGCTCTGTTGCCGCGAAAATGTGACAATGCACGATTTCGCTACATTCTTCATCTCTCTGTTCTCTTCGCTGCATCAAATCGTGAAAACATGACATTGCACGATTTCGCTACCACTTTCTCTCTCTGGCTCTACTTCATACAAATATGTATCAAAAAATTACATGTTTTTCACCTCTTCTTCATTTTCTCCAAGTCACGAAAATGACACCATGTCACGAAATCGCTACGATTTCTCTCTCTCGTCGCATGTTCTCTTCCATGTCGCTAAATCGCTACAATTTTCATCCAGTCTATACGGTCCTTCTTCTAACCCGCAAAAACATGACAAGCTTGACTCAAGTGCTTCATTAATCTCCATCATGTCGAAATCGTGCGAAATCGCTACAAGTTCCTGCATTTGGTTCTTCCGCTCCAAAATGTCACGAAATCGTGACGTTTTTACGTTGCTTGGCTGCATTTCACAAGTGTCATGAAATCGCGACGCCAACCTCCTTTCTTGCCCTCATCTCCAGAACTGTCATGAAATCGCGACGTCAAATTCTTTCTTATCGCTTCCTTTAGAAATGTCATGAAATCGTGACCTATTCATGTCTAAAGCTTCTCTGTCTTCACCTTGCCGCGACCATGCAACATGTAGCGATTTCGCTACGTTTTCCACCTTTTTGTGCTGTGTTCAAAGTTCTGTCGCGATATCGCTACCAAGTTGAGTCTCATTGCCTATCGCTGAGTTATGTCACGATTTCATGACCTTTTTCTGCTCTGCTCCATGCCATTATAAGTCGCGAAAACGCGACATGTCACGATTTCGCTACCTTTTTGTCGCTTCCCTCGTTGACCATTTTGACCGTGATTTTTGACACGTCGCGATATCACGACGGTTTTTCCCCTTTTCGTTCTGATGTGTGACACGTCGCGATATCGTGACGACTTTGCGTTTGTTTTCTCTCTCCTCATTCGACCCGCGATAACGCGACATGTCGCGATATCATGACGGTTTTTAACTTTGGCTCTCCATGCTATTTTTTGTCACGATTTCACGACAGTCTTCAGACTTAGCTTGTTTTTTGCATCAAAACCTGTAGAGGAGTTAGAATTTCAACATCTTATGCATGAATAATCAATAATCAACATAATGTGGCAAAAATGCCAACATTCTTGGCGGCTCGTGGGGTATACAGTTCTGCTGTATGCAAGAATCCCAGACCTGAATCCATTGGGCAACAGAGTCATGAAAACTGAGAACAGAAAGCTGGCTGATGGGGTTCATCTCGGTGGACTGCTGCAACAACTCTTGCTGAATGAATGAAACTCAAAGAATCTGTATTTGGCTTAGAGGAAGTTGAAAATGGAAATGAAATGGAATGTGGGGTGGAATGCGAATGGAAATGATGATATGATGGAATGGTGAAGTGGGGAAAGGATGCGGTAGATACAAGTAACAGAGTGCTTCTGTGCTACCAGCTGCTATGAAAGGGAAATGGAAGTGAATAGAATAATGGAATGGAAGTGATAAGATGATAAAAGAGGTGTGAACCATGGATAAACTGTGATAAATGCTAAAATGACAGAGAACTTAGAAGAAAAGGATAAGAAGAAGCGGGAATAACAGGAAGGGAAAAAGAAACAACAGCAGTGGCTTGATTACTGTAGAAGAAAAGGAGTAGAAGAAGAAGGGAATAAAGAAGGGAAGGGAAGAAAGAGTAAGGAAGGGGAAGGAAGAAATTAATAGGAAGCCACTAACTACTGGGATAGAAGAAGAAAAAGAAAGAAAAACACGTACCTGCGGGCTCGCATGCAAAAAGAGCCGACGGTGATAAAGAAAAACAATACTTTTTTTTTCTCTTTTTTCTTTTTTTTTTTTTTACTATGTACAAGGTAAGACTGGACTCATCTTCAGGTAGTATAGGCTTTCAGATGAAAGCCGTTCACTGAAATAGGAAGTGGGCTGCCATCCAAATCCTCTAAATAAAATGAATTTGCCGCACCAACACTGACAATGCGGAATGGACCCTCCCACAGAGCATCAAATTTCTTGTGCATCCCTGGCTTAGCTTTCTTTTCATTCCATTTCAAGACCAAATCACCCACCTTAAGTGGACGATCTGCAGAATTTTTATGGAACCACTTTGAAATAACCTGTGTGTGCTTAGCAAACTCCTCATAGGCCAAAGAACGTTGCTCTTCCAATTGTAACAACTGAGCCAACCGTATATCCATGGAATCTACATCGGCTTCATCATCCTGAAATTCCTGCAACTGCTGCAATACTGGCAACTCTAAATGAACAGGCAACCTTGCCTCTTTGCCATATACCAGGGCATATGGTGAAGTCTTGATGGACTTCTTGATTGAAATCCTATCTGCCCATAAAGCTTGATTCAACAGAAGGTGCCATGATCTCTTGTTATCCCCCAAAGATCTCTTTAAAATCCGTAGCAAATTCTTGTTTGTGGACTCTGCCAAGCCATTTCCCTGAGGATAATAGTTAGAGGATGTTTTCAGGAAAACACCATACTTGTTTGCAAATTCAGCTAACTCAGCTCCAATAAATGGAGTCCCATTATCTGTAATAATAGCATCAGGAATGCCAAAGCGTGTAATTAGTCCTTCAATGAAAGAAATCACCACTCCTTGATTTGCGACCTTGGTTGGAATAGCTTCAAACCATCTCGTAAAATAATCTGTAGCAGTTAAAATATACTTGTGACCGACTGAAGAATTCGGATCAATAATCCCAATAAAGTCCAACCCCCACTGCTGAAAAGGTGCTTCAACCTGAATTGGATGCAAAGGCAATGATGCATTTCTAACCCTTCCCGTATACCTCTGACATTTGTCACATGCTTGGGCAATCCTGAAAGCATCTGTGAACAAAGTTGGCCAGTAGTAACCAGCCTGAATTATCTTTAAAGCCTTCGGTCTACCTGCATAGTGTCCTCCTGATATGCCGGAATGAAACTCCTCCAGGAGTCTAGCCTTCTCTGATTCCTTGACACACCTTAAAAGAATGCCATCAATATTCTTAAAAAACAATCCTTCGGGCAGCAACACATACCTAAGAGCTTGCAGAAGAAATCTTCTCCGTTGTGAGGCATTCAACTAGTGAAGGGCATTTACCAGTTGTGAAATAATCAATGAGGTCATCTGCCCAATCTTGTTCTTGAACTAAGAGGTTCATCAGATTGTCATCTCTAGCAAGATCATCTACTTGATACTCAACTATACCAGATGCTGCCATCTTTGCTAAGTGTTGGCATAAAGCCTTACCACGCACTAGCTTGGTCGGATGAATCTCAACATCAAATTCTTGGATCTTGGTGACCCAACCAGCGCGTTTATCACCCATCTCACCTTGAATGATGAAATTTCTTACATCAGGATGTATAACATAGACAACTGTCCTACTCTGAGATATGAAGTGCTTGAATTTTTTAAGAGACTTCATGACAGCATACACCTATTTTTCAATGAAATTATACTTTGCCTCATGAGGTAAAATAACCTGACTAAGGAAAGCAATGGGCCTTTCATTCCCATCGTCTCCTTTTTGTGTGAGTACTGCGGCATAGCTTTCATCTTCCCCAACTGCATACAGAATGAAATCTTTTGAATAATCAGGATTAATTAATACAGGAGCCTGCACTATTCTGTCCTTAATTTCCTGGAATGCCTCTTTCCTCTGAGTTGTCCATTTAAAGTCTGCATCCTTCTTCAACAACTCAGTCATAGGTTTAACAACCTGGGCAAAATCAGAAATGAACTTCCTGATAAAATTAATCTGTCCAAAGAAAGACTGCAGCTCCTTTTTATTGGCAGGGAGTGATAGTTTCTTCAATGCTTCAACTCGAGCTGGATCTATTGCCAAACCATCTTCTGAAATAACATGCCCCAAGAGTTTACCTTCCTTCACTGCAAAAACCGACTTCTTTGGATTAATGGAAATCCCAAACTCTCTACATTTTCCAAATATTTGCCTCAGATGAGAACAGTGATCTTCCCGTTTATGTGAAAAGACAGTCATATCATCAAGATAAATAACAATAATCTTGTTCAAAAACTCCTCAAATGCAATGTCCATGGCTCTCTGGAATGTGGCCCCAACATTTGATAATCCAAAAGGCATTCGCTGATAAGCAAAAGTGCCCCACTTAGTTGTAAATGTTGTCTTGTACTGGTCCTCATCCCTAACCCAAATCTGGTTATATCCAGAGAATCCATCCAACAGTGAAAAACGCTGAGCCCCAGCAACAACATGCAGTATCTGATCAATGCAAGGCAAGGGATAATGATCTTTCAGAGATGCACGGTTCAGATTCTAAAAATCTACACACAGTCGTATGTCTCCATTTTTCTTTCGAACTGGAACCAGATTAGCAACCCAAGTCGAGTGCTTAACCGGGTATATAATCTTGGCTTGCAACATTTTCACAAGTTCGGCCCTCATGAGAGTCTCAATATTTGGATTTAATCGGTCGTCGCTTCTACTCGAAGGGTCTGACTCCTTCTTCCAACTCAATAGTATGTTGAACAATCTGTTTATCATATCCTTTCAGATCTTCATAACTCCAAGCCACAATATCAAAAAATTCTTGACACAGTTGCCTGATTTCTTGCAGTTCATCAGGAGTAGAATCAGTCCCAATCTTAATGACCTTATTGGGTTCTAATTGCATCTCCATATACTCTTTCTTATCAATCTCAATTCGATGTTTCTTGGACCGATCATGCTGATCAAACAAACTTTCTAGAGTTATAAGACCCTTCGGAATGTGATTATTCCGTAATTGAATTAGACCTTCAGCTTCTTCGTGCTCCAAGGTTCTTCCTTTGATAGTGGCAGCTTCTTGAATCAAAAAGTTAACAATTTGCTCATCATCCTCGAAGACTTGCCAGAAAGTATCCTTGTCTGGGACACTTGGCCTGTACACCATCCTTACTGTCTTTGGTTTCTTCACTACCTGCTCAATAGGAGAAAAATTGGCTCCAAGAGATGCTAGAAGATCTGCATGCTTATTCAGCTCTCGAGAAATGGCTTGAATATTCAGAGCTATGAAAAACTCAAACAGGTCCCAAACTTGGTTGCGGTATGCTTTGAGATAATGCTGCTTAGAAATACACCTGTTTGTTACTTGGTTTACAATAAGCTCAGAATCACCAAAAATCTGTAATCGTTCGATTCCCAACTTCCTTGCCTTTTTCAAGCCTAAGCATAATGCTTCGTACTCGGCAGCATTGTTAGTACAATTCCAAGTAAGACGGTATGAATATGTTCTTTGTAAACCGAAGGAGAAATCAAAACAATACCTGCTCCTGCACCGTTTTTGCATCTAGCCCCATCAAAATATAACTTCCATAGTTGATCCGTGACAGAGCTCTGATCATCTTGGTTAGGAAATACCTGCCTTGTGCCACCCTCGGGCTTTGTGATAGAATAACAACCGATTTCGGTTTCCAGCATAGCATTGAAATCAAGCATGGAAAACTGATCGTCCAACTGGAGCTCATCTAAAACCTCATTCATCAAATCAGAACCCTCTGACTCTTGAGTTAGCATGTTGACAGACTGCATAGTTTTTTCTGCTTCATCCAACTTTTCAATATGAAAAGAGGAAGGTTTTTCATTATGAATCCGGAGTCTTTTACCTTTGAAAGGGATTTCCAAGTGGGAATAATCCAGTGCAAGGTAACCTCCCAACTTTGCAGTAAACTCTCTAGATAAGCACATACTAAAATACGGTTCTAGATCTACTACAACTATCTCTTGAATGACTGTAATCTGAGGCATAGTGTGCAAAACAATCGGGACATCCTTGATTACACCCACCATTTTCATAGGAGTGCCATCTAACTACAAAACTCTAGGGCTACTTCGTGTGTATTCCATACCCATAACTTCGCAAACTGCCTTTGGCATGACAGTTGTAGCGGCTCCAGAGTCGATCATGCAGTTATGCACGATCCAACCCTCTATTTGTAGTGATAGATAAAATGGGGGTGGTCTATTTTTACCAGTGATAGAAGTGGTTAAGGCTTGAGCATAAATTGTCTGAGTAGGACCTTTCTCACTATCCTTCATAGATTTTAAAGATTCTTGCAATAAATCTACTTGCCTAGGCAATCGCAATGCATCGTAAAGACTAACCTTAGTCGGGGTCTTCTTCAGTTCTTCGACAATGTTGTATGCAACCGCAGCAGATTCCTTCTTTTCAACAGGATGTTCATATCTGCTCCGATACTGCTGAGTGGCTTCCACTCTTAGCCTCTTCGTTAATGAAGGATACTTCAACTTTTCTCTAGCTTGCTCTTCTGCTTCTGATCTTGCCTGTGCAGTTGCAGCCTTTTCTTGAACTCTGTGTGGAACAGGATCTTTCGGTAAAACAGGCGCATCTAGCTTTGAAACTGGCATAGGAGCTTTCACTGGTTTCTTCAAATCAGCTGGCACTTTTAATGGCTCTAACTCAGCAGGATCTACTGTAACAGACTTCTTTCCAGTCCTTGTGAGAACTGAAACTTGCTCTTCAGATGGAAGCATCAAGCTATGGCCTGCCTCAGAGATCATATTGACTTGTCCTCCTGAAGAACTAGCAGCCAATGTCTGCACATAATTCAAATGGACCATGCAAGTGTCTTCTCCATGGGGATCATTGCAAGTTGAACACCAATATGTTCTTTCAGCAAGGACTGCATCTTCATTTACCAAAGCAGTCAGGCTTTTCTCAGGTGCTTTGCTTGTTGAAGCAGCTTGATCTCTAGTAATTGGCGGAGGTTGAAATCTCCTTGGCTGGAAATCTCGCTCAGCTTGCTTCCTTTCGATAAGCGTGATCTTATTACCCATTGCTCTTATTGCAGAATTGGCAGATTTTACCTCTTGCAAAAGTGTTGTATAAGGATCAGGGTTTACAGGTGCAGGAGGTGCTGGTAAGGGCAAAGGTGCTGGTGGTGCCGGTAATGCTGGAAATGAGGTGGAAGCAGGGAATGGCAGAATGTTGGGTGCAGGCAACTGGAGATTTGCTGAAGTAGACAGCTGAGGAGCTGGGATAGGTGCAATTTGAGGTGCACTGGAATTCCATGATGGGACAGGGTACATAGAAGACATAGATTGCGAAAAAGAACTAGGATATAAATGTTGTGGAATATCAGGAAGAATGGGCATTGCTACCTTTGGGGGAAGCCTGCCAATCGCAATCAAGTCTGCCTCCGCCTTTTGTGCTTGCTCGAACAGTTTCGGGAAAGTCATCACATTGGACTGCCTGATCGCCAAGCCAATATCTGTATTGAATGCTCGGAGGTAGTAAAACGTAGCTTGCTCAGTGGGTAGGACGAAGTCCTTCAGGCACTCGCCGCCGCTTCTGGTGAAACGAACATTAAAATCTGCTATTGCCTCCTGCGGATGCCTCTGGATCGCATTAAACTGATGCAACAATGAAAATGGGTCAGCCTGTTCATGAAAATTCTTAACTAACAATTCTCCTAGCTGATCCCAGGATGCAATAGTGCCTGGTTGCAGAGATCTATACCAGTACAACAATTTTCCTCTCAAGGATAACACTAGTAACTTCACCATTACATCTTCATCTGTTATATCATGAATGGCTGCCAGAGAAGCTACATCATGAATATGTTCGTATGCAGTCTTTCCCGTACCATCATAAGTTGGCAATGCCTTCAAGGCAGCCTGGGGAACTGGATTTTGAGCCTGCAAATTCAAGGCCCCTGAGCTGTTCCAAGCTGAAAACTGCCTAGGTGGAGGATACTGGGCCATTGGAACTGGTGTATGTAACTGAGAAGATGGAAAACTAGTAACAATACTAGGGATTTGTGTGGATATGGCAGATGATGCAAGCGATGGGGAAACCAACCTAGAATGCTCACCACTTCTTGTGCTGTCAAGTTCAAAAAACTCGACAAGATCTCCAACTTTTTTAGACTGTGATCTCGTGATCATGAAGTACAACTTTCACTGCATCCACGTTCAGAGATTTCTGAGTACTGCAGAGTCACCAAATGTTCTAACTATACGGCATGAAGGCGAACATTAAACCTTCAACACTATGGGATCTTTCTGAGACAGAAGAAGTCTGTCCCACCGGGCGTGCCAAAAACTGTTGGTCACGAATCTGCCACAGGAAAGGATTTTCTAAAACTATGCACCCTAGACCCGGCCAACATTGAAAGGCTGGGAGAAAGAGATGTCTCCCAGACCAATCTCCAGAGAGGGCTGGTTCCCTTACTATTTCTAAGTTTGATTTCAGATTAGAGTTGCTGGAAAGGAATTACAAATATGCAAAAAGAAACAGGAAATACATGGAAAGAGATGGGAAATATAGCCGTAGGCTAAATTTGTTAGATCAGGAAAGAATAACAGCAGATCACTTTAAGTACAGCAACAACATATAACATAAGATATCAACTTAATTCACTTACAACCTTGCACAGAAAATCCCTCCAAGATCACATTCCAGAACTCACTCCCTCACAAGCAATATTCAAACTCAACATGCAGAATTTAAATGAAGCAGCAAATAAGAAATATGAGTGTTATATTAGGAATGTAAATAACAGAAAGAAAAATCACACAGACAGCTGCTTGCAAAATCAGAGGCCAATTATCTTTCATTCATGCAATGAACTTCAAGCTTTCAGCAAAAGTTTCTCTCAAACTCCCGATACCTTGTTCTTGAGATCTACATTGCTTTATATAGAGGTCTTGCCTCTTTGCAGCATTAAAAACTTGCAACGGACCTCCTCGAGATCTACAAAATATGCAACGGAAACAAGGAAATGCTCCCCTTAAACCAACCTCGAAACAAGGAGTCGGTCGTCTTCATTAAATTGTCGTTCTTGAAAATATGCTTGAAACCGTTAGAAAAACCACGAACAACAGCTTCGAATAATGGAGCATCTTTAATTCTGGTGGCTTGGACACGTTCTTCTACCTTGACCGCATCGGAAAGCAGCAAAACATTCAATTCTGGAGTGCTTTGAATCATCGAAACTCACAAAAACCTCATCGGGCCGTTTGAACTGCATTCTGGCACGAAACTGTAACAGGTCACGAAAATGCGACATGTCACGAAATCGTGACGTCTTTCTGCTCCGTACACTTTCCTTACTTTCGGATCGCGAAAACCAACCATGTCGCGAAATCGCGACAGGTTCGGCTTCTTTATCTCCTTCGCTACCTTGAACCGCGAAAACGCGACGCTGCGCGATTTCGCGACGTTCCGTACAATTATGCTCCTTCTCTGCCCTGTTGCCGCGAAAATGTGACAATGCGCGATTTCGCTACATTCTTCATCTCTCTGTTCTCTTCGCTGCATCAAATCGTGAAAACATGACATTGCGTGATTTCGCTACCACTTTCTCTCTCTCTACTTCCGACGTCGCGCCATTTGTTGGAACTTCCTTCCTCAATATGTAGCGAAAACATGACATGTTCTTTCACCTGCCTTCTTCATTTCTCCAAGTCACGAAAACGACACCATGTCACGAAATCGCGACGATTTCTCTGCTGCTGCTGCATGTTCTCTTCCATGTCACAAAATCGCGACAAGTTTCATCCAACCTGTACGGTCCTGCTTCTAACCCGCGAAAACATGACAAGCTTGAGTCAAGTGCTTCATTAATCTCCATCATGTCGCAAAATCGTGACATTCCGTACAACTTGGCTGTCTTCTTGCTTCCCTTTCGCGAAAACAAGACCAGGCGCGAAATCGCTACAAGTTCCTGCATTTGGTTCTTCCGCTCCAAAATGTCGTGAAATCGCGACGTTTTTACGTTGCTTGGCTGCATTTTCACAAGTGTCGCGAAATCGCGACGCCAACCTCCTTTCTTGCCCTCATCTCCAGAACTGTCGCGAAATCGCGACGTCAAATTCTTTCTTATCGCTTCCTTTAGAAATGTCGCGAAATCGTGACCTATTCATGCCTAAAGCTTCTCTGTCTCCACCTTGCCGCGACCATGCAACATGTAGCGATTTCGCTACGTCTTCCGCCTTTTGCGCCGTGTTCAAATTTCTGTCGCGATATCGCTACCAAGTTGAGTCTCATTGCCTGTCGCTGAGTTATGTCACGATTTCACGACGGTTTTACCCTGCTCTGCTCCATGCCATTATAAGTCACGAAAACGCGCATGTCGCGATTTCGCTACCTTTTTGTCGCGCTTCCCTCGTTGACCATGTTGACCATGATTTTTCGACGCGTCGCGATATCGCGACGGTTTTTCCCCTGTTGTCGTTGACTGCGCTGACCACGATTTTCCGACACGTCACGATATCGCGATGGCTTTGCGTTTGTTTTCTCTCTCCTCAACCGACCCGCGATAACGCGACATGTCGCGATATCGCGACGGTTTTTAACTTTGGCTCTCCATGCTATTTTTTGTCGCGATTTCGCGACAGTCTTCAGACTTAGCTTGTTTTTTGCATCAAAACCTGTAGAGGAGTTAGAATTTCAACAACTTATGCATGAACAATCAATAATCAACATAATGTGGCAAAAATGCCAACAGGATCCGAGAAACCCGCCTGACTTTTACGAACTGGACATCAACGCTCGAGGCGAAATTGCCAGGCTGGCTGATCCGCAAGCTCGTGTTGACGAAGCTGAGGCTGAAATTCAAGAAAAAGCCGAAGCCGAAGTCGGAGGAGCTGATTACAAAATAGAAGAGGCCGAGGAAGAAGAGGAATCTACGTCCTCGGAAGGTACCGACACTGAGTATACAACCGACGGAGGAGAAGAAGAAGAAATGGCTGCCCTGCAGCAGAATGACGATGATCTCTTCCCGGCGGTGGACTCTACAGGGCCCCTGGCCCTGGTCGGACAGCAAGCTATGCCCCCTGCTGCTTTAAAGTCCATCCCTACGTACGACGGCTACGGCAAGACGGCGTACGAGCACATCCAGGACATCCTTGCCCTGGCCGCATTGCATTCCATTACTGACGAGAGTGTGAAGACCCGTCTGCTGGCCCTTTCCTTGAGGGGAAAGCTTCTCTACTGGTGGAGATCGCTGCCAGAGGATCTATCACAGGATGGCCCCAGCTTGCCAGAAGGCGTGTGAAAGGATGCAACGAGTCTACTGACCCTACTTCTTTGCTGCATCAGTTCCAAAGCATCCAGAGACACCCTCAAGAGGAGGTGTTTGACTTTAACATCAGGTTTGCGAGATCCTGGAAACGGGTACCTCGCGAACTTCGGCCTTCAGCTGGCATGGCTGCTCACTACTATCTGAGATCCTTCAACTCAGACATATGCTTGCTGCTGAAGATTGCCAGAATAGACGAGTTTCCTGCTCTGTACGAGGCCGCCCAGCAAGCTGAAGCTGATATCATTTCCATCGGCAGACTCCCGTCCAGGGTGCAGGAACCTATTCAGCCCGACTTCCCCAGATCCCAGTATCTGCCAGCTTCTGGTGGTGCGCTGTCCACATCAGGACAGCAACCCCAGCAGCAATGGAATTCGGCGCCGGTCGTAACCCCTTATGGCCCGCCGCAAATGCATTATCCTCACCCGCCTCCTCCTGCTCTGCATTTTCCAGCACTCCCTGCTCCCCCGTAGTACGCACCTTATTCCAACCCTCCATTAGCCGCATTGCCTCCACCGGCACAGTTGTCGCCTCCTGACATTAACATTCAGAATACAATCCTTCAGGAGGTACGGGCTTTGGCCTCAGGTTATCATGCCATGTCCAATGACATGATTGCTCTGAAGAAGAAGCAGGCCCAGATGGACCTCGCTCCTAGGAGGCCATATCCGCCCCCGGCGCTGACAAAAGACAAACCCCCAGAGCACCAGTTGCAGAGGCGTCCGCCTCCGAGAAATGCTACCATAGAAGACCAACCTGGTCCTTTCGATCAGGTTAACTGGTGCACTACGTACAATGACCCGCATTCGGAGGAAGACTGCACTCTGCACTAGCACTACATCCTGACTTTGGCTGGCAGCGCCATAGAGGACGATGAACTCTACATGATCCTGGACGGCGAAGCCAACTTTGCCCTCCCAGAGGAGAATCTAGTGCCGCGCGCCAAGGAAGAAAAGAAAACTGCAGATGCTGCCATGCCTTTGCAGGTATATGCCAAAAGAGAAAAGGCGCAGCCCGGTGGGCTGCCACCATATAAGCGGCTGTGGCCCTACACAGCCCAGGATAAGGCATCCAAAGACAAAGCTCCAGCCAAGCCTCCTTCGGCAAAGGCTGCCCCTGTTCCAGCCAAGCCTCCTATAGCGAAAGCTCCAGTTCCGGCTAAAGCTCCCGTACCTCAGCCTCCACCGAAACCAAAGAACAAGCACAGGAGAAGTCAAGTACCCGTCTCTGACCAAGAGACAACGAGTTGAGGCCACCCAGCAGTACCGGACGAAGTATGAGCCGACAAAAGAAACAGAAGGAGCTAGCACCTCGGGCTACAGCATAGTAGACGAGTTAAAAAGAACACCCGCTAGAATCAGCATGTACGATGCTCTTCTGCTCCCAGGCCAGGTGGATCTGTTGCAAGAATCTCTGAAGAACATGAAGAATGGCAAGCAGATACAACCCGCTGTCCTGGTTCAACCTTTGACAGTCTCAGCCACTGGGAAGAGCAGACCGCCTCTCTTTTATCTGTCTTTACGGATGCAAGGGCACATAGTTCACAACTGCATGGTGGACTCTGGTGCTTCCACGACTGTTATGCCGAAAACCGTCTGCGATGAGATCGGGATGGAGTACACAAGGAGCAGCCAAGGCGTGCTCGCAATTAGACGGCACCCTTGTCAAGACAGTTGGTGTCATAAAGGACATCCCTATCCGGCTGCATAAGGCTCTTGACATCGTGGTCATCCAAGAGGTCGTGGTTGTTGACTTGGCTCCCTACTTCGGCATGTGTCTCTCCCGGGAGTTCACCGCAAAGTCGGGCGGGTACCTGTCTCTAGACTACTCACACATGGAAGTGCCCTTCAAAGGAAGGAGACTGAAAATATTTAATGAGAAGCCTTCCACCTTCCTAGTAGAGAAGATACCGGAGAAGAGTCGGACTGCATGGTCCAAATTGTCTGAGGAAGAGCCGGTGACGATGAGAGCCGACGAGCAAGCCCTCGAAGTGCTACAGCTTGAAGATGAGTTCTCTTTGCGGGATTTTAATGCCGTAATTGAGACAGAGCAGGGTCGTTACACCGTTGTACAGCCCGAGAGGCTTGACAAGTCAACTGCAAAGGAAGTGGGACCTGCACCTGAGAAGCTGTGGAAGCTTTTCTTTGATGGCGCGCGATGCAAAAATGGCGCCGGTGCAGGGGTGCTTTTGGTTTCTCCGACCGGGATCCAGAAGGACTATACCTATAGGTTGGCCTGGAGCTGCACTAACAACTCGGCGGAGTACGAAGCCCTGTGCTTGGGTTTGCGAAAGGCGGAGAGGCTGGGAATCAAACACCTGCAGATATTTGGAGATTCGGAGCTGATGTGTCACCAGGTTACGAATAAGTGTGCCTCCAAACAACACTATCTCAAGGCATACCGCAACCGGGTGTGGGACCTGATGGAGTCGTTTGACTCGTTGAATGTCAAGGCGATATCACGGGAGAAAAACAAACACGTTGACATTCTGGCGTCTGTTGGAGCCAGGTACGTTCCGGCTGATGACGACGTCCAGAAACCGAAGCCGGTTCGCACTATTTACAGGCCTTCTATGCCTGATAAGGACACCCACTGGCAGGTGTTCGATTGTGACGAGGAGATCGTCACATTTTTTGTTAACGAAGTTGGTTCAATCGAAGGTAGAGACCCTGATGACGAACAATATGAGGGGTTGATACAGTTAAAAAATAATCATGTCCCAAAAGGACTGATTACATTGGAGAGTCTATTTGATCAGAATGACAGAGCAATATCTCATAGGATCAAAGTAGACCCGAAGCAGTATGCCGACCTGGAACTTGAACCTGGTAAAACTATCAAAGGTTGGGACAGACTGCACGTCGGAGGAACTTGAGCAGATCAGATCACTGTGCCGAGAGTTCCCCGATATCGTGGCCTGGTGCTACGAGGATTTGAAGGGGTATGACAGAAATGTGATCCAGCATACCATTGAGCTAGAGGATGGCGCCAAGCCATTCCGACAGAAGGAGAGGGCCGTAAATCCGAAAATTGAGGCCATGATGAAATCAGAGCTCTTGAAGATGTTGGAGGCCAAAATCATCTACCCCATCAAACATTCATCCTGGGTCGCGAATTTGGTGCCTGTGAGGAAAAAGAATGGCGACATTCGTCTCTGTGTCGACTTCAGAAACCTGAATCAGGCTTCCCTCAAAGACCACTATACGCTTCCCCAAATTGACCAAATTCTACACATCGTTGCTGGAGCCCAGAGATTCTCACTTTTAGATGGATTTTCGGGCTACAACCAGATTTGGGTCAGGGATGAGGACCAGCATAAGACGACGTTCACCACCATATGGGGGACGTTCGACTATCAGCGCATGCCTTTCGGCTTATCCAATGTTGGTGCCACATTCCAAAGGGCCATGGACCTGGCCTTCCGAGAGCTGCTCAATAAGATCATTGTCATCTACCTTGATGACATGACTGTTTTCTCTCACCAAAGAGGAGATCATGTTTCCCATCTGCGGTAAATATTTGAGAGGTGTCGAGAATTCGGCATTTCTATAAACCCGAAGAAGTCTGTCTTCGCAGTAAAAGAAGGTAGGCTGTTGGGACATGTCATCTCCGAGGAAGGCCTCGCCATTGACCCTGACAGAGCAGAAGCCCTCCTTCGCTTGCCAGCCCCAATTGATAAAAAAGGGCTGTAGTCCTTCGGTCAGATTAACTTCGTGCGGAAGTTCATCCCGGACTTCGCACAGGTGATCAAGCCTATGGCTGAACTGCTGAAAAAGGATACAATTTACGAATGGACCGATGAGAGAGAACAAGCCTTCGAGGAAATCAAGGCTCGAATCGCGCAAGCTCCGGTGTTGATAAACCCGGACTACTCCAAGGACTTCATCCTGTATGCGGTGGGAGAACCGGAAAGTTACGCCGCAGTCCTAACTCAGAAGGGAGATGATGGCGAGGAACGCCCCATAGCGTTCTTGAGCCAAGTGATTCAGCCGCATGAGGAAAAGTACAACCTTATAGAGCGACAGGTTCACGCTGTCATGAAATCCCTCCGAAAGTTCAGGCATTTTGTCTCCCAGAGCAAAACAACTGTCTTTGTGATTCACCCGGACGTTCGGAGCTTCATCATACAAGGAGAGCCGGGTCACAAGAGAGCAGGATGGATTGCAAAAATCCAGGAGTTCGACATCGAAGTGCGGCCCACCAAGCTTATCAGAGGCCGAGCCTTGTGTCAGGAGCTGGCCCGAAGCGCTGTAGCCGGCATCTCCGCCTGTAAGTGGGAGGACACAGCGACAAGCATCTACCTAGCCAACTCCTTATCGGAGGAGAGTGATTGGACAGATGAATTGGTGAGATATTTCTGCACCGGAAGATGTCCAGATCACCTGAACGCCTCACAACGAAGGAGATTTCGGCTAGGTGCACTCAAGTACACTCTTCGCCCCGAGGGGCTTTACTTCAAAAATATTGACGACATCCTGTTGCGGTGCGTCATGAAATCCGACTAGCCCAGGGTCCTTGGAGATTTTCATTCCGGGATGCCTGGGGGTCATCATTCTGCAAGGCCTACGACCTTAAAAATAATTAGAGCCGGGTACTATTGGCCCACTCTATTTAAAGACGCTTATGCGGTCTGTTCCAAGTGTGATCAATGCCAGAGGTTTGTCGGCGTAGAATGGAAAAGCACCCTTGCCCCTTCAACCAATTCAGGCCGAGACTCCGTTCCAGCAATGGGGTCTAGACTTCATTGGGGTGATCTCGCCTAATTCCTCTGCCGGACACAAGTTTATTCTTACAGCCACCGAGGCGATCCCGACCAAAAACGCGGACCAAGAAACGGTCATCAGGTTCCTCGAGAGCCTGATTACCCGCTTCGGGGTTCCAGAGTCAATTGTGACGGACAATGGTCCGGGATTCGCAGGCGCTGTACTCACGGAGTACACTGGCAAACTTGGCATTTATCACAAAATGTCTTCTAATTACTACCCGTAGGGGAATGGCCTTGCCGAGTCTACTAACAAGAACCTCCTGAAGATCATCAGGAGGACTATTGACAGGAACAAGCGGACTTGGCATTTACTCCTGAACCGGGTGCTGTGGGCGGACAGAGTTTCATTCAAGAAATCTATCAGAACGTCCCCCTATGCGCTCGTCTATGGCAAAGAGGCTGTCATGCCATCCCACATTGAAATCCCTGTCCTATGGAAGTTGGACGAAGACAGGAGCAGTGGAGACCCTGTGGATGACAGACTGTGCCAACTCTTGCAGTTGGAAGAAGACAGAGAAGAAGCATACCAGGCCTTCACCAAGCATATTGAAGCCACTCAAGGCTGGTTTGCAAAAGGCACCACTGCCCGAGTTTTTAAAATCGGGGACCTGGTGCTGAAGTGGGACTCATTTAAGGCGAAGCCGGGCAACCACGGGAAGTTTGATGCCCTCTGGGAGGGCCCTTATCAGATTGCTCGGGTGAACCAGTTCAATGCTTACGTACTTCGGGATATGGAGGGTCAGCTCCTACCTATCCCCGTTAACGGGTTCCACTTAAAAATCTACCGCTGCTGAAGGTGCCCGAGGGGCCCTTCTTTGTAAAAATTTCCCTTATGCATTTTACTTTTCAGCATGTACAGTTTTTCAGCTTTCAGTTTTTTCATTTGTTTGAGCCAAAATAGGACAAAGGGAGAGAGCACAGACTTCGCAGCGAAGGCTGTTTTCGCCCCTCAGGAGGAGCGAAGTTCGTAAAGGGAGCTGCTTGTGAAAACATAGAAAAACAGGTAAGTGGCAGTGCGCTGCCCGACTTCGCAGTGAAGTCGGGCTGCGCCCCGGCCAAAGGGCGCAGTTTGAAAGAAGAGGCTACAAAGGAAAGAAGTGTTCGGACTGCGCGCGAGTTTGGAGTGAAGTCCGACTTCGCGTGCGAAGTCCGAATCCACCCGGCTCTCGCGCGAAGTATTTTCGGGCGAAGCGCGAAGTGCGAACTTCGCGCGAAGTGCGAACTTCGCGCGAAGTGCGAACTTCGCGCGAAGTGCGAACTTCGCCCGATTTTCGGGCGAAGTCCGAGCGCGCTCCATTTTCTGAGCGCAGCTCGTGCACCCCATCACAAAAGGCAACAAACTCTAAGAAGTTCGCACTTCGCGCGATTTTCAGGCGAAGTCCGAGCGCGCTCCATTTTCTGAGCGCAGCTCGTGCACCCCATCACAAAAGGCAACAAACTCTAAGTACCATCAGAAGCCTCATCCGGATTGCAAAGGTTGGACTGCGCCCGATCCTCGGCGCAGTTGGAAAAGAAAGGCAAGTCTTAACGCAAGTGGCAGTTTGGACTGCGCCCGATTTTGGGGCGAAGTCGGATCGCGCCCAACTTTGGGGCGAAGTCCGATTGCGCCTTGGTTTCTGGGCCAGCTCGGACGGTTTAAAAAAATAAATAAAATTCTAATATTCCAAGCATGGGCCCAAGGCGCATTGCGACAGTTAGAGGTGGGTTTCCGCACCAAAGGGGTTTTTTCTTGAGCAGTGTGCCCAGATTGCGGCAGTGACGTCAGCCATGGCGCAGTGTTCAAAGGCAAATTTAATGATTGCGCAATCTTCAAGGAAAGTGCAATCAAAGAAGCATGGCACGACAGCCGGGGTACATCTTTCAAGACATTCTCCTGCGCGGTCACCCAAAAAACATAACACCTTCACTTGCCAGCCGACCTACCTCCTCCTGCGCAGCATTAATGACGCTGTCATTGTCTAGAAAAGGGGGTCTGATGCATCCAGACATGCCAAATCGTGCGATTATTCTCGTGGATCGCAAATCTGGTGCGGACGTCCGTAATCGTAATTATTGTCTGTTTCGGAGGGATGGACAAGGGAAAGTTGCCAATGCCAGCGCAATCCAGCGAAGGGCGCTAACCCGGGGATTTACCGCAGTCAAGTGTTTTCAGGAGTGAGACGCCGCCGGAGCAAAAGTCAAAATCCCGACCAAAGAAAGTACAGCGGGTGCAAGTCCCACCACCACCGGTCAATTACCTGTCGGGATACAAGGACGGCTCATTTTCCATGAGCCTAACTAAGCTGCGGATAAATGTGGAGAGTTGGGCTGACAAGGTTTCGCCCTCTCACCATTTCGGGGCGGCGTACAAGTTGAACCTTTTTCGGTTCTTGTGCCCTCCTGTCCATCAATGCCCGGAGCTGGTAGACCTAATTGTCAGACATTACAGACCAACTACCCGGCAAATTTGCAGCTCCAGCAGTAAACCCTTGTTCTTGCTCCGTAGAGAGACTGTCCAGCCGGCTTTCGCCCCAGGGTTGGAGTATGACTCCAGCACGATTGTCAGAAAGATAAATCTGGGCGAGCAAGCGGGACGCTTCACGCATACAAAAAGGATGAGGGATTTCCTCAATTCAGAGCTGAACGCCCCGCTCGCAGCTGGACAATGGCCAACCGGCCCCATACCCTTGGAGAGGTTTCAGAGCAAATACATATACACCATTCTGGCGTGGGTCCTCGGCTGCGACTCTGACGAGCTGGTACAGCCGTACTAGCTAGCGCTGGCAGAATGTCTCTTGTGCAGAGAATCCTATGAACCAGCAGCGCAGAGAAGTGGAAAGCGCCCCATCTTTTTCGATCAAGGGATCGGCTTGCATACGCCATTCACTCCCGACCTAGTGAAGCTCCGAAAAGGCGATCAACTCGAATTTCGGTTCGGTTCCTTTTTGGCTTGGCTTTGTTTGTATCATTTGCACTCCCGGATGCCGATCCCTAACTTGAAGAAGGTGAATGAGAGGGGAGAACCACAGCCCGTCTATGACTGGACGGATGACCTATACCGGAAAGGGTCTTACTACAAGTTCAACTTCAACTTTCTGGGATTGGTCATGTCAGTCTTCAGCGATGGTGAGATCCCTCGCCCCCCGCAAGAAATGACGAACTATTTGCTGAATCAGAAGCTCGGGGACGTTTTTAGACTGACACAGGGGATTGTGGTCAGAATCTACGGATTCAAGGGCAAACCTCATCTACTGCCCTACTGGTGCACGGATCATCAGTTTGGGATGGAGGTTGCGCGACAGATGGATTACGTTGAAGAGGAGTTCGGCCAGGGAAAGAGAAAGGGCCAGATCTTTCAATATCCTCTTTCCTGGGCGAACGTTGAGATTTCTGAGATAGGACAGCATGTCTATCTCGAGCGGGAGCTTTTCGACATTGGTCTGATTCTGCTACCGCAGCGCTGGAAATATGACCCACACGGGATAAGGGGAAAGTTTGTGCATATCTGCCCCCGGGTGGATATAATCGAAGACAGATGCGATGTGGTCCATTTTGACCTCGACTGGGAAATTGACTCAATGAAAGCATGGCCTCCGTGGCAGGATTTTTACTGCGAGGAGGTAGCATATGACCCCGAGCGAAACCCGGACCACAGGTTCTCTTCTCCAGGATTTAAAAAATTCATCTCCAAGCTAGCAGGCCTTAACTGGCCAAAAGAAAAGGTTGTTGAATGCTGGAAGATGAGGTGCCGCACGCAGCACGATAAATCCATCAGGAAGAATCTGGCCGTTGATGATGACTTTTCGCATTTTAAGATTACGTTCCCCGAGGTCCCTTTGAGGGTTATAAAGGGGGATCTTCCTCCCAACAGTTGTACACTTTTGCAACTGCCAGCGTGGGCCCAGCAGACGTCCAAGTGGACCCAATGCAGCCTATGGCTTCCAAGGTGGCGCCTGAAAAGGCGAAAAAGTCAGTCAAGTCAACGCCCGAGGAGACTCCTCAGGCACAAAAGACGCCAGCGCCACCAGCGAGGGGACCGGCCGCGGCAGACCTTCTGCAAGTCAAACCCCGGTACAAGTTTACCGTGGGAACATCAGTGCCTGCTGCACCTGCTTCATCTCCTTCTTCCGAACCCATCATTGCTCCGGAAA
This sequence comes from Wollemia nobilis, assembly GCA_028583015.1. Taxonomy (NCBI): domain Eukaryota; kingdom Viridiplantae; phylum Streptophyta; class Pinopsida; order Araucariales; family Araucariaceae; genus Wollemia; species Wollemia nobilis. Next base: position 3,339,069 of record JAQPPZ010016913.1, on the reverse strand, counting down.
AGAAAAAGAGGAAGAGAGTTGAGAAAGTCAGGCGACCTAGTCTGACAGTGCAGCAGCCAGTCGCAGAGCCGCAACCGCGTTCAACCGCTCCAGAAGTTGTTTCTCTGGATAGTCCTGAGCCAGCCGCCGGAACCAGAATCGTAGACATTCCTCCCGCATCGGCTCAGGCGGAGCCCGCAGGTACGTTCGCTGCCCCACTCCCTTTGATCTCATCTAGCCCTACTCCTACTCCATCTCCCGCTCAATCCGAGCAAGCCGTGGCCGCATCTTCCTCCCCAGCTCCACACCCTTCTAGCGGCCCCCATTCTTTCAACCAGTTTGCTCAGGACCCCAACGCCTTCCTATCCCTGAGTCAAACCCCAAACCCTTCACCCGTGGTTAGTGCTGAAGCCGCGCGTTCACCGTTGCATCCATTGCCTCAGCCGCTTGAAACCCTTCCAGCATCAACCGCTCCGATCTCCACTTCCCGGTCGCCCTCAAAAGTGGCCGCTCCTTCCAAGGTCCGTCCGGTTTCTCCTATTTCCCTTGTCGCAGGAGAGACGTCTCAGCAGAACCCTAGGCTGGGGGAACCGGACTTCATGGACGACCTCCAGAACACGGATGATTTGCCTCTGGCAACGAGAGCTGTAGAATACCCTATCTCTTTCCTCCAAAACCTGAAGCGGAGGAGACCTGAAGAGATAGCCGCCCCGGTAAAGTGCACCAAGTTTAACTTCGAGAGGAGAGTGCTTACGACAGAGAAGATAATTCCGAAAGTGAAGAAGCCTCTCCGGGAAATGACCAAGGCGGACTTTGTGCCCATTAATGTAACGAGAGGGACTCGGGCTATAAATACCCACCACATTCTCATTGTAAAGTGGTGGAAGGGGAATGTCTGTTAGGGAACCATTGTAACTGTGCTTCTGATTATAAATATAAAGTATATGCCTGGCTCTGTTCTAATGCTTTTATTTTTTATGCTGCCTCTCCTTTACATTTCTGCTTTACGTTTTCTTGTGCCATGGCTCGTTGATTCGTTTCAGCATTTGGTGGTCAGGTATACCTGAGGCATTGCTTGTGTCATGGCTTGTTGATTCACTTCAACATTTGGTGACCAAGTACTCTTGAACTTAATTGATTAGAGGATACATAGAATAAATGTGGTAGCAGTTCCTTCAGTTTGTGTGTTATGTTTATGTTGCTGTACGTAGTGGTGATTGATGCATTGCCGTGCTGTTAGTTCTCCTTGTAGGGAGGATGTTTGCTAGGGGACCATTGTAGCTGTGCGTACAAATTCTCTGCGCAACACACATACTTGGATCTGACATTTCTTGGTTGCTGTTATGTTTATGTTGCTGTACGTAGTGGTGATTGATGCGCTGTCGTGCTGTTAGTTCTCCTTGTAGGGAGAATGTTTGCTAGGGAGCCATTGTAGCTGTGCGTACACTGTTTTATACAAAAAGTATACTTAGGTTTTGCAGTTCCTGGTTATGCTTTGTATTTATGATGCAGTAAGTAGTGGTGATTGATGTGTTGCCGTACTGTTAGTTCCCCCCACCCAACTCCAATCACATTTGTAAATTCTTTCCGCATTTTTATCTCTTTCCTGCACTCTTAGCCTAAACCATAAAAACCCACAGGAGCCGGCCTTCTCCGAAGATTGGCACGGAAGGCATCCCTTCCTTCCGGCCTTTCAAGCTGGTGGGCGAATCTGGGCGCATTAACACAAAATCCTTTCCTCATGGCAGATTTGTAACCAACAGGAACTAGGTAAAAAGTTTGGTAATTCAAATATATTAATGTAAGAGCTTCCCTATTATAATCATTTACATTGACTCATTCATTGTGAAGGTGTACTGTACAATTTTGAGCTATCAATGTCTGATTATAGTCTTAAGGATGAACCTTATATTAATGATGTTGGGGGAATAGATGGGGTTTTGGGTTTTTATGGGTACTTCAATAATTATAATATGTCTCTCTTGTAATAAGGATATTTAGTCTAAACCACCAAGGCATTCAGACTAAAGGAAATCAAGTTTATGGACTTGGACCACATGTCTAAGCCCCAAAAGAAAGAGCATTTTGGTTTAATGTCCCATTTATGTTACTTGATGCAAAGACATCTCTATAATCCTAGCCACTTGATGTCTATAAGTTGCCTCAAAAGCAAAAGACAGTCATATGTTGGAGGATGTCCTGGTTTAGACCCTACTATATGTCCTCTAATGATCTTCTCTTATGGATATTTCAAGAATTTGGTATAAAAAGGCTTGTAGACATATTCTTGAAGGAAAGAATCATCATGCCTATCAAAGGTCCATATGCAAACATTTATAGTTCTACTTGGAAGGAAGGATGGTTCTCATCTTGCATAGACTGTTGAGGCCTTGATTGGATAATCAAGAATCAATATCCCATGCCCATGCTCAATGTTTTGTTTGGTTTGTTGCTTAGTACACAATATGGATCAATGACCTTTGACTAGGATAGTATCAAATTTTAATCTGATTGCACTCTCAACTGAAGATGAATGTCAGACTTGTCAAGGACACTACAAATTTTGAGTGATGCCTTTTGGAACTGTTGGCATTTTTGCCACATTAAATTTTTTGATAAACTTTGGCCTAAGTATGGAGCTTTAAAGCGACAAGGAGCATGCGAAGGTGTTCGGGTTTTCACGGGCCATAAACGGGGGTGATAAAATGGATGAAATAAGCTTTGGATATTTTATCATTGTAGATCTTTTCGCTAGCTTTCCGACGATATATTATAATAGGCGATCGGGTCAGCGGATCAAAAGTTATGGCCTCGGGAAGCAGGACCAGGAAGCTCAATTTCGGGCCAGAAAATTGACTAAGTGTCGGGCCTTGCCCGACTGCACTCATCCTCCCGACTGTGCTCATACAAAGGCCCAAAATTTTCTAAGTGTTAGTGTTGCCGCAACCCGACTTCACAGCGAAGTCGGGCTGCACCCTTAATTTTGTGCGCACTTGGGGAGTTGACGTGCGAGAGCTGAGCCCAAAATTTGACTAAGTATTGAGTGAACCCCGACTTCACTGCGAAGTCAGGTTGCGCTCTCGCTTTGTGCGCACCGGGCATTGTCGATGAAGGACATCCAAAAAAGTCTAAGTGTTGGGTGCGCAGCCCGACTTCGCAGCGAAGTCGGGCTGCGCCCTCAAATTCGTGCGCAGTTGGGCAGCTCACTTGAAGAAAACGGCTAAGTGTTGGGACTGCCCGACTTCGCAGCGAAGTCGGGCTGCGCCTTGGAAGAAGAGCGCAGTTGGGCAGCCCATCATGGTATCTCCAAAAAAACGACTAAGTGTTGAGCTGCCCGACTTCGCAGCGAAGTCGGGCTTCGCTCATTGACCTGTGCGCACTCGGGCAAAGAACGTTGAAACCTCCCCATAAATTTTCTAAGGCACGGAGGCCTTCCCGACTGCGCTCATCCGCCCGATTGCGCTCATACAAAGGCTGAGTTTAAAGACGATTTCTTCCCCCTCCATCAGATGCTGACAGGTGTCCAACCTCGAGATTCGAGTCAAAGATGTGACAGAAGGTGTGCCGCCAAGGTACCGGACAGATGAGCGTGAACTGACAGATTGTACCGCATCTGCCCCCATTCAAACTGACTCAACTTCCCACCTATCGGATTTCCACGGAGCTGCCACGTTTTCAGGAGGACCTTGCTGCAAGTACATTCTTTACCCGCAAAGGTCAACATCAGCCGCTTTTGTCAGCTTTTGCAGCTTTTGTCAGGTCTAGGATTCTGTGCCCAAAATGTAATCGTGGGGAAAATTGCGCTATAAATAGCATCCTCATTTCATTGTACAAGGGTGGAGGGGGGACATATTGCTAGAGGACTCTGCTCGTGACGGACCACCTTCTAATTAATTCAAAGCATCCTTGGCTCTCGCTTCTTGTCTTTGTCTTTTATGCTGCCTTTCGCTAGTATTTCTGCTTCATGTCCATTTATATTTCTATCTGTCTGAATTCTGAATTCTGGATTTGGGCATTGGTGATTATTTGGATCTGGAATACTAAACAGAAGGATACATAGGATATTTACATCTCTTTCCTGTTCCCTTATCTTTTTCAATCTCTTTCCAGTTCCCTTCACCTTTTTAATCTCTTTCCTACACTCTTATCTAAAAACCCCCAAGTAGGTTAGGAAAGGAGCCGACCTTCTCCGGAGATCGGCACGGGGGGCATCCCTTCCTCCCGACCTTTCAATGTTGGTCTGCAGGTCTAGGGCGCATTGACACACCAAGTCCTTCCCAGGTGGCGGATCCGTGGCCAACAGTTTCTGGCACACCCGGTGGGACGAACAGTCTCCATATTTTCAGGAAGCCCGAGTTGGTGAATCTTTGGCTTGCCTTCATCTGGCAAAATCACCTGGCGACTCTGATTGAGCTGAAGATCCAGGTTTCTTGATCGCAGGCGCCTTTTTTTAAGCTAATAGAAGACACCTCGAAGGAATCAAAGGTTTGGTGAGCAGCCTTGACCTCACAAGCGGAGAAATGAATGTTCACCTACAGTCTCCATATTTTCAGGAAGCCCAAGTTTGGTGAATCTTTGGCTTGCCTTCATCTAGCAATATCACTTGGCGACTCTGACTGGGCTGAAATATGGAAGCCCGAGTTGGTGAATCTTTGGCTTGCCTTCATCTGGCAAAATCACCATGGCAAATCCCTCATACTATGCAAAGCCCTAGAATGCAGCTGTGTGGAGCTCGAGAGGCAGATCTCGTCCAAAGTCAACAGTGGGAATATGCAAAAACCGCCCAAGCGATAAATAATTTTGTTGCTTGCAGTTTCTATCAGGAGACGGGCCAAGAGGAGGAACAAAATCTAGTGGCAAATTCTGAACACAAAGAGGGCACATTTTTGCACCCTTTTTGTGTCCCAGGGCATAGCACGCAAGCATTCAGCCAAAGCCCAATAGGCATGCCTCACCAGGAGGTTGATCCTGAGTAGACATCGACAGAAGGCCTATCGCCGGAAAGCCCCTGCTATCGCATCGAGGAGTTGGAGGAACTCGCGCTCGAGAGCCCACATGTGGTGGACTCTCTAGAGTGGTGGTATTGGCTCCAACCATCACCGCAGCCAGTACCCGAAGAGGGCTCCTGTATGGCAAATCTCCTTGCCACATCGTTCATCAATTGTATGGGTACCGGCATGAATGATAATCTGCCACGTTGCACCATGTTCGCGACCTGGCAAACTTTGGGAGGCCAACCGGACTTCAAAGATCAACTGAAGTACAATCAGATCTGGTTCGGACACTGCAGGTTCACCGGATAGGCAACCAAAGCTAGATTTGTGTTGGCGGCATGTCAATCATGCCACAAAATTTTGTGTAAATAATATAAATAAGCCGGCTAGTATGCAAAGTTTTAGTTGTTTGTGCAGTGTTTTTTTTTAAGTCTTCCAAGAGGGCCATGGGTGCCAAGGGTTTGAGAAAGAGGTTGTTGCCGGCAGTGAGTATCAAGAGGACAGCGAGGGTGACTTTGTTGCCCAATGGATAAAGGCCTGGGTCCTCACATTGAGGCGAGCTCAATGCCCTGTGAGCCGCCAAGAATGTTGGCATTTTTGCCACATTAAATTTTTTGATAAACTTTGGCCTAAGTATGGAGCTTTAAAGCGACAAGGAGCATGCGAAGGTGTTCGGGTTTTCGCGGGCCATAAACGGGGGTGATAAAATGGATGAAATAAGCTTTGGATATTTTATCATTGCAAATCTTTTCGCTAGCTTTCCGACGATATATTATAATAGGCGATCGGGTTAGCGGATCAAAAGTTATGGCCCCGGGAAGCAGGACCAGGAAGCTCAATTTCGGGCCAGAAAATTGACTAAGTGTCGGGCCCTGCCCGACTGTGCTCATACAAAGGCCCAAAATTTTCTAAGTGTTAGTGTTGCCGCAACCCGACTTCGCAGCGAAGTCGGGCTGCGCCCTTAATTTTGTGCGCACTTGGGGAGCTGACATGCAGAGAGCTGAGCCCAAAATTTGACTAAATATTGAGCGAACCGCGACTTCGCTGCGAAGTCGGGTTGCGCTCTCGCTTTGTGCGCACTGGGCATTGTCGATGAAGGACATCCCCAAAAAAAGTCTAAGTGTTGGGTGCGCAACCCGACTTCGCAGCGAAGTCGGTCGTGCCCTCAAATTCGTGCGTAGCTTGGGCAGCTCACTTGAAGAAAACGGCTAAGTGTTGGGACTGCCCGACTTCGCAATGAAGTCGGGCTGCGCCCTGGAAGAAGAGCGCAGTTGGGCAGCCCATCATGGTATCTCCAAAAAAACGACTAAGTGTTGAGCTGCCCGACTTCACAGCGAAGTTGGGCTTCGCTCACTGACCTGTGCGCACTCGGGCAAAGAATGTTGAAACCTGCCCAAAAATTTTCTAAGGCACGGAGGCCTTCCCGACTGCGCTCATCCGCCCGACCGCGCTCATACAAAGGCTGAGTTTAAAGACGATTTCTTCCCCCTCCATCAGATGCTGACAGTGTCCAGCCTCGAGATTCGAGTCAAAGATGTGACAGAAGGTGTGCCGCCAGGGTACCGGACAGATGAGCATGAACTGACAGATTGTACCGCATCTGCCCCCATTCAAACTGACTCAACTTCCCACCTATCGGATTTCCACGGAGCTGCCACGTTTTCAGGAGGACCCTGCTGCAAGTACATTCTTTACCTGCAGAGGTCAACATCAGTCGCTTTTGTCGCTTTTGTCAGGTCTGGGATTCTGTGCCCAAAATGTAATCGGGGGGGAAAATTGCGCTATAAATAGCAGCCTCATTTCATTGTACAAGGGTGGAGGGGGGACATATTGCTAGAGGACTCTGCTGTGATGGACCACCTTCTAATTAATTCAAAGCATCCTTGGCTCTGCTTCTTGTCTTTGTCTTTTATGCTGCCTTCTGCTAGTATTTCTGCTTCATGTCCATTTATATTTCTATCTGTCTGAATTCTGAATTCTGGATTTGGGCATTGGTGATTATTTGGATCTGGAATACTAAACAGAAGGATACATAGGATAGAATAATAGCTGCAATTTCTGTTACATGTTTTGTTTTAATTGTTGTTGGTTCGGATGCAAATTTGCGATCGTGCTGCTTGTTCTCCCCCCACCCGAAACGCATGATATTTACATCTCTTTCCTGTTCCCTTATCTTTTTCAATCTCTTTCCAGCTCCCTTCACCCCTTTTTAATCTCTTTCCTGCACTCTTATCTAAAAACCCCCAAGTAGGTTAGGAAAGGAGCCGGCCTTCTCCGGAGATCGGCACGGGGGGCATCCCTTCCTCCTGGCCTTTCAATGTTGGTCTGCGGGTCTAGGGCGCATTGACACACCAAGTCCTTCCCAGGTGGCGGATCTGTGGCCAACAGGAACATGCAATGCTTTTCCAACCTTCCATGTGCTAACAAAAAAGTTATTCAATGAGTACTTCCATCATTTTCTCCTTGTTTTTTTTAATGATATATTGTTCTATGGTAAGTTATTAGAAGGCCATTTGAAGCACTTGAATATTTTATTGGAAATGTTGGTGCAATAGGCATTACATGCCAAGGAATACATATATGAGTTTGCAAAGACTTCAATGGAATACCTTGGGCACATGTTCTCAGCATACAGTGCATATATTGGTCTTGCAAAGATACAAGCTCTCGAAGAATGGCTTGTTCCTATAATACTTGCAAAACTTCATGGGATCTTGCATTAACCTCTTATAATTTGTAAGGCTATTCTTATTGAATGTGACACCTCTAGATATGGAGTTGGTGCAGTACTCTCTCAAGATAATCATCCCATTGCTTTTGAGTGTAGAAAATTGGAAGATGGTAAAGGAAACTTGTCAACCTACAACGAAGAAGTGTTGGCCATTTTACACGTAGTGGTATAAGTCACGACGACAATTTTAAGGGAGCAACAAAAGTTGTGGATTGTATGCAGGCCTATGATTTTGAGATGCTATATAAGAAGGATAAGGAAAATGTGGTGGCAGATATGTTGTCTCATATGGTTGATCCTTTTGTAAATGCTATTTCATTTTCTTATCCTTCTTATATTATAGACCCTACATGATTATAGTGAGCTTGTACAGTTCAACATTGATAGAACGCGATAAAATGTGATGCGAGCTGTGCCTAGTTAATCATAAATCAAATTATCTTTTTTAGGGACTGCATGCATTTGAGGAAATGCTTTCCCCTCTTTCCAAAGGCACTTGATCACAGACATTCATCACCTAAAATAGGGCCAAAAAGAAGACTTTAAAAATACTTAAAATTTTATTCACATAACTTGAAGGGTGACAATGAGAATTTTGTGGCTTAGTGTGATGTTTGTTAGCGACAAAAGGCAGATCTAGTCCCTTTTTTTGGCCTCTTGCAACTAAACATTGTTCCAACATAGGGATAACAAACAAACTCATTGATTTTAGTTACCTAGTTGGTTATATTCCTAGCAATCTTGATGTTTGTTACACCATGTATGAGGTCTAGACACAATTTTACACAAGTAGATCAAACTTTAGTTCTCTTTAGAGGCCCTCAACCAATCTTTTGTGCTGAATCATATTTCATTCTTCCACTGTAGATTGAGAGATGATTTCCTCTATTGACTTAAGCAACATTGTGTTCTAGTTGATACATTACACTAGACACTCATCAAAGAGGCCCATTGCTCATTCTACTAGGTCACTTTGGCATGTATAAGACATTGCAAAACTGTCAATGTTAATTTGTTGTGGAACCATGGAAAATTTAGTACTTTATCCATGGCTATTATTTATGTGGTATATCTAAGCCTCCCAATTCTAAACCTGAGGTGTCGTCGTCATTGCTAGTACTTTCGTGGCTGTTGGAATCCATTGAAATGGGCAACATCAAGGTTGCATGGATGCATGAGTGAAGGGCATGCAAGGCATGGGTATGAAGGACCATTCGGACCCCTAAAATTTGGGTAAGAAAGTTTATGGGTGCAAGTTTGTAGAGTGTGGGACCAAGCCACAAAGACTTTTGTTTGCTATAATAAAACTAGAAATTACAAACATAAAATCATTACAAAACTTGGTAAATTGAATTCAAATAAGAAGTTATAAAAGCATTGAGTAGGAGTGAGAAGAGATTCCTAGGGAGTGGGAGTGTAGTGAATGCTAAATTTTCATCTTTTCTATTTGTTTCTAGTTGTTTTTCATTATGTTCTTTCTTTTTTGTTTACAATATTTGATTCGAGTTTGCACCCTTTTGTAGGTGCATCCTTGGCTTGGACCTAAGAATGGATGGCTACATACACCTAGACAACATAGGATTACCCCGTTAGATTGCCCATCATGCGATAGCATGATTTAAATTTTGTTGTGGTTTTTCATCGACGCTCTCATTGTCATAAACTAGTTCTGAAGATGCATGTGGACATATTATAGACTTATATCCTCTATTTTTTTGGATTGCAACTCCAAATTCCTTTGTAACTGATGGTGTCAAAATGGACCATATTTTTGGAAACTTGAAAAATGACCCACGACAAAGATTTATCTTTCTTGGAAAGGAAGCTTTGTCCTCGAGAAGTCTTGAGGAAAATACAAGCTCATGAAAATTCTTGAAGATAAAGTTTTCTAGAATTTTTTTTTTGTCCAAGTTGTTTGTGGACTTGTGGGTGCAGAGATGCAACTAACATTAAGCATGGGCAAATGCCAAGGTGTTTGTGTTACTTCATACCTCACAATCCGTAAAACGTGTTAAGTGGCCTATGCAGAGATCACTTCATGTGGATGCAGAGTCTAGTGTCAGTTTTTCTCTGCTTCCCATGAACAACCTTTTGTGTAGGTTTCTCCATGTGGGGATGCTTGTTTTGAGGTACACCAAAGTTTTGTCTTGTAACATTCTGTCTTGTCTTCCCCGCATCTGCTTACCTCTGCAAATTTCTCCTTAGTGAATTGTGGCACTATTCCCAAAGCCATATCTTTTGCCATTAATCTGCATTTAATGCTTCCACCTGCCCAGTTTGTGCTCATGTGCATGCAATAATTTCACATGTAACCCTTTATTTAATAAATACTGTTTTATTCTTACATTCCTTCAGGGTGTGTGCATGGTGCTTTGCTTTCCTCTAATTTCACACATAATACCTTTTTCTATAAATACCATTTTACCTTGGTTATTTTTGGTTCTTACCTTCCTTCAGGGTGTGTGCATGGTGCTTTGCCTTCCTCTCTAGAGGTCCTTTGCAACAACATCAGTCCGTCTTCCTCTGCAGTAAGGTTTTGTTTTCTTCTTACTAGCAAGTTTGCCTTGTCCTTTTTAATTCTTTTCTTGTCATTATTTGTTTACAGTTGTCACACTATGGCTGTGCTTATCTTTCTCTGCGAAGCAGCTTTGGACTATAGCTGTCTACTGTAGCCTGAAAGGGTTTCTGGTCAATTTCCTCTGGTTTCAAGTCATTTTCTGAAGAACGTTAATTTCTGTGAAAATTGTCTCATAATAAGTCCTTGCATGTGAGTATTATTTGTCAAGATTTTTGCAAGAGGATACACTCAGTATACCCTCATGAAGTGAAATTTGTAGCTTGGATGTACCCCGTCTACAATTTTCTTCATAGCATTTATATGTGGAACATATCTAAGTTTTCTTTTTGTGAATTTCTGGCATCTGACAAAGCAAAAATCTTCATGCTAGAAAGCATTGGAGTAGGGTTTCGGATTTATAAGCAAACTATGAATTTCTCTTTGTTAATTAAAACATAGGCTGCTATCACTAGTTCATGATGTGGTTTATGTAGAAGCCTTGGGAAATGTTCTGGGAAGGAATTCACATAATTTCCAAATATGGCTCAAGCCCCCCCTCATCCTATTCTGTTCTCCATCCATAATCTATATGGTTGTTCGATTAGAAGAGAATCTTGCAAAGAGCTTTGCTAGCTTTTCTGGAGGCATGGACTGTGGCTTTGGAATCCCCTTATTCATATTTGAGAAGGTTTCCTATCTTATTTCCAAAAATTAACTGTTTTGTCTCCTACATGATGAGTTTGCTTTCTCGTCCTTTCAACAAGTTTGCTTTTAGGTAAAGGAGATAGCAGCCAAGGATGCATGGTTTGAAGAGGACCTCAAAATGACAAGAAAGAGTTTCAAAGATGGCTAATCAGCAGTGATTAGAAAATGAAGATCCATGAGCATCTGTCAAAATAATTATTTATTTGTTATGGAGATGCAGGGATGTTTAGGGAAGAGGTCAGGTATTGAGGAGTTGCAGGAGGAACTCCAAAATTCAGGGGATGTTGGGAACCTTGACATGGGTCACTCCCTTGAATATGTAAAAAGTATATTCTTTTTCAGGGACACAATAGATGTGTCTTGAGTTGCCTTAGGATTTGAACATCGCTAAAGCTTATACTAAGGAGGGCAAAGTGGGCTGTGAGCAAAAATGCGAAGGAACTTCTGATTAACGTAGCAGTATGGGAATTGATCCAAAACACTCTTGTTTGAGGTGGAGTCTCTTCATAGTGTTATCAAATATGATCTGAAGATCATGGATTTGGTGTCACAGACAGTTCAGAGGGCCTACACACACTGCTGGGAGACTTATGGTATGTGACGGATAATATGAATCATCTACAAGAGGATCCTGGGACTGAATGCAAAGCTGAATGAGATCTTGGTGGACATTTCTGATGATAGTGAAAACACAAACAATCAAAATGATGGAACTCAAAAGGAATCCAATGGGGCCTAAGCAGATATCCTCATTTAATATGACAGATTTTCATTTTGTCTTTCCTCTGTTAATAGCAGTCTAAAGCCTGTGACCTGTCATAGCATATTGAAGCTACCAGTTTTTGGGTATCAATGGATTACTTTATTATTACTGGATACATTTATCAGTTTTTGAACTATTTAGATTTTTGGTTATATTTTGGCTTTGGTTGTGGCAGAGTTACATAGAGTTCTTTATCATGACAATGAAGACCTTTTGTTTCAGCTTGCTTGTTTTGTTAACCTGAAATTTTCAAGTTGCAGTTATTCTCTATCTTAGTCTTGGGCATTCTCTAGGGAGCATCATTAGATTCTGTGTTCGCCCTTTTGGGATAGTTACTGATGATGTGTGCTTCTACTTTACATCCCACTACATATTAGTGTTGGTGCTTGGATCCACTGGAGCTCCTTTCTATCTCTGTTTTACCTTGACTTCTGGCTCTCTCTTCATCATTACTTTTAGCATGTTAGGGTTTATCCATTTTAGGTAACCCTCAAGGCTGTAATTATATGCCATACAGTTGTTCTACTTCAGTGTAGTTTACTCTAGACTCTTTACACTAGTTTGGTTTATTTTTGTAGTACAGTTTGGTTACTACAGTACATTGTAATTTGTAATAGCTCTTTTTAATGAGTCCCATTGGACCTTTTTGGTCATCTGTGGACATTAATAGTATTATTTTATCTTATCTTCTTACATCCTTGGAGCCCCTTTCATGTCACATGGTTCTACATGGTTATATTATCTATGTATATCTGTTTTCTGTATATTAATATATTCATCACTTTGAATCACCAATGCTTACACAGAACAATGTTCACAAAAGTTTAATAATTCCTATGTTTTTCAAAAGACTTCCCCACAGAATGCAGGTTTAATCCCTTCCAAAATCAGAAAAGATTATAACTGATCTGACTATGTTGTAATATATTTGGAGTCTTTGTTTCTTGGGGCAAAGGCACAATGTTTTATAAGGTGAGATTTTCCACAACTCCTTTCCTCAGCAGATTTTACATTTTTTGGTTGTATTGTGTGCCCTACAGTATACTCTTGACCTACACTAATATCACTCACCTATATATCGATGCCATGTATTATACACAATCAACAATGTGATTATAAAATATACTGTGAAATCAGGTTGGTCTTCAAAATTCAACATTTTACCTTTCTAAGTGCCCATATATATTTAGCTATTATTACAAGTTGAATGCTGTTTTAGTTTTCAGTCTCAAAAATAGTGTCCTAACTTTGTGTTATGAAAATCCATAGGCTTCAATTCTTTTATTCACACCAATGATTTCAAGGCTTATTTTACAATTGAAGTTGATGCCTCAAGAATTTGTTACAGGTACCTTTCTTACCTAGGAACTGTATTATATATCTGAGTTTGATGACACGTTTAAAGTTTTAAACGGCATGATTATACTCATTGAGCTTAAGTTTGAATTGTGCCGCTGTGTGAATAACAGAAGAGTAATTCCAATAGTTTGTTAGAAGGAAATTTTAGAGTAATTCTCTATATTGAACAATCATGCTACAGGGCTTGCAATTTTTTGCTGCATGCCTACCACCTTATCCAGCGGAGTAGCCTTGACACAAGTATGTTTATATTTCTTACCTTTTCTCCTATCGATATTTTGTGAAACACTGTTACGCCAGTTTATTCTAAAACTTTTTTGGCTGTGGCTTGAAATCAGTTTGTTGGTGGTAACTCAGCTCTTGCTCTTATGTTAACGGTGGCATCAAATTTGCTCGGAATACTGACAGTAAGTCCTTATAATTAGCTTTCTTTGTAACCTAAATCCCATGAAGTGACTCTCAGGTGCAAAAGTATAAAATTTGTGCTTAGATAAATACATACTATCTGAGAAACTTTTCCTAAGCATTCATGGATCTTGGGTGTACCTTGGATATACTTTTTAGGGATGGAGACATTTATTATGTCCTGGGATGGGAGGATGTATAGCAAGCATATTTCAACATATTCAATACATAAGGGACATCCTGGGGACTTGTTTGGAATGTCTTAGGGACATTCTGCATACATGCTTATTTTTGAGTATCCCTGTGTTATCTGCCCCCCAAAAAACTATGAAAAACACGACTTTTTAGTCAAATTCCAAATCCTTGTGAAGTTTGCAAGCATACTCTGACTCAAGTCTGAAAAACAGATCAATTCATATAAAAGAGGATTTATAGAACAAATTATTGTGTAAATTGTTTATTTGAGCTTCTAGAAGTGCATAAATTTGGTATTACAAGGACATAAACAATCCTAATTTAGAATATCCCACCTATCTGATGTCGTTGCTAGCCTTAAAAGGAAGTCATGATTTCAAAATTAAGAACCAACTCATACAACCTACAAAGTGAAAGTAGCATATGGGCTGAACTAAATACTTCCTAAGAATAAAGAATTTCCTGAGTATGCAACTCAACTTGAAACACAATATCATCACAAAACTTAGAAATAAAGTAATTTAATTTCCTGTGTTCCATGGGGACACATCCCCCCGTCCCTTGCGTCCCCGGTATAGGGGGGCGGCATCGGGGATGTTTCCCCGCTGTCTCCCTTTCGGGGGCCGGCAGCGCCCCCTAGGCGGCTGTCCCCGGGGACGCCCAACAGTCCCCAGGGCGTCCCTAGAGACGCCCAGCCGTCTCATGCCCAAAAAAAAAAAAGATACAAACTTAAATTAAAAAGAAAAAAAGGTATGGGGGTGGGACCCATGGTTGTATTTTTGCTCTCTTTGTATTTCACTTTTTTTGTTGTAAATTAGCATTGAGACTATTAGTATTACTATTTTTCATGATTACTAGTGGCTGAGTACTCTCCCTGTTATAGTGGCTGACCATTTACGCTGTCATATTTGAACAGTTAGGACTCAGGAGTAACTGTCATTGCTTACATGGTGGGAACTGAACAATGGTGGTTGTCAATGTTTAAATATTACTTTAGTGATTGGACAGCAGTGCAGAATTGCTAGAGAGTAGAGACTGAACAGTAAAGCTGTCTTGCTTTTATAATTTATATTGAGGGCTGTAAAGTTGTAAACTGATGACTGTCTTGATTGACCATTGATGGCTGAAAAACAGATAACTATCTTGCCTGAACATTGATGACTGAGAAAAGTGAAAACCAATGACTATCTTGCTTGAACATTGATGGCCAAAAAGTAAAAACTGAGAACTGTCTTTGTTTGAACATTGGTGACTGAAAAAAATTAAAAAATGATAGTCTTTGCTTGAACATTGGTGGCTGAAAAAATGATGACTGTTATTGTTTGAATGTTAAAAGCTGAATAGTGTGGCATTCATTACTTGAGCAATAGCAACTATTTTGGTTAACTGTTAGAGATTGCACTTGATATCCTTGGCTGAACCTTCAAGTTACATTTGTTGAAATGGCTGCGCTTAGTAATAGGCTAATAACTGGGTTCATTTCAGATTGAAACATGTTTTAAGATGCATACTTTTTAAGTTTTAAGTTTTTTTATTTATTTTTGTTGTGTGTAGAATTTATTGATTATTCTAAATTCCTAAAAATTTTCATAGTATTATACCAGCCATCCCCCAGTCGTCCCCTAAAATCGGCCTGCCGTCCTCGAAACCCGGCCCCCCGTCCCCCAAGCTCGTGGAACCTTGCTAATTTCAAATGTGAAAATTTCAGAGGCATTGAGCAGGTGAGAGAGCAGGTTTTTCAAGGGAGCATAGAGGAGTAAATGATATTTTTTTCTCCCTTTCTGTTTCTCCTTTTTTCCCAATTCCATTTTCATTTTTTTTTTTTTTTTTGTGGAGATTAACGCAGATGCATGTCCTAAAGAGGCTAAATAGACCAATTGCTCCTTGGGTGTGCTGCCTCCCACTCTGTGCACCTCAACTACAGGTGCATTTTGCATCTATACCTGTGTAATCAAAGAGGGCAAACCAAAAGTGATAGTACACACACATGGAAAACATAGGTTTCAATTTTCTGGTTTACCTTTTTATTATAGTGTATCCAAATGTCAATATGCTGAACCTTGCACATCCATGAACCCTTGCAACTGCCTTCCCAAAGTTTGACGTTTCTTGATACCTGGACCTTGCATATCCTCAAACACATACACCAATAAAACCTTTCTTATTTTAGAAGAGAAAGGATGTAAGTTATGTAACTGGTCAATGTCTTGTAGTAGCTCACTACTACCATTGTGCTCGAAATGGAGATCCATCGCACAAGCTAAGGTAGAAGACAAAGCAATCCAGAAATCAGCAAGAATTGCTTAAGTGTTTGGAAGTAGCAACATCTCACTCAACAACGCTTTGCTTGGGAGTGCTCTACTTCGTAGCATCTTGCTTGGAGTGCCCTGCTAGACAACACCTCATTTTGCAGTGCCCTACTCTTGTGCATCTTGTTCTGAATAGTGCACCTTGTTTCCAATGTGCCCTGCTGTTGTACACCTTGCTCTAAATAGCGAGCCCTACACTTATTGTGCCTCACTCTGGTGTGACTTGTTCCTAGTGCACCTCACTCTCGATGCGCTCCGTTCAGAGTGCCTTGCTCGGAGCACCTTGCTCTATTGTGTTGGCAGTTTTGCAACTTTGCCACTTTACAATTTTGATTGAATATTAATTGTAAAATTTTGATGAATTTGCTAATGAAGGCGCTACAGTTTTAATGCTTATTTAACTGTATTTTATGCCTTTTTATAATATTGCATTACTGTAAATAACATGGAAATCATGAATGCAATGAAGAGTTTCATTTAAAATCTGTTAAGGAACAAAAGCGCCGATAAGGAATCGATTCTAAAGGGAGAAGCGCTTCATAAAGAAGGAGCAACGGAGTTGGGCACTTTCGCTCCAAGCTCCACTTGCAAAGGAAGTTTCGTCCCAGAAAATATAGAAATCGTGCTCTAATTTCAAAGCAAAATTGAAGGAAGGGATGGGAATAGTTTCGCCCCAATCAAGAGGCAAAAATCCCTTTCGTCCCTCTTGGAGGCAAAACAAATTTTGAAGGAATGGATTCGCCCGACGGAAAAGAGGAGCGAAAATCTCAAGTTGAAATTAGAGGAGTAAAGTGCTTTCGCCCCAATTGAGGGGCGAAAACACTTATCGTCCTTCTTTGGGGCGAAATTCATTTTAAAAGCGCTGGCTACATCAAAGTTAAAAATTGAAGGCGCTTTTGCCCCAAGTGAGGGGCGAAACTCCCTTGCGCCCCTCTTTGGGGCGAAATATAGCTTAAAGGAAAGTGTTAAGTAGCGCTACGTGGGCCGAGCGCCAACGAATCAAGGCAGAATTTTAAAAGGCGCTTTCGCCCCAAGTGAGGGGCGAAACTCCTTGTCACCCCTCTTTGGGGCGAAACATATCTTAAGAAAGAATTTAAAAGAAAAACATGGTGGGCCCGACATGGGCAAGTCAAAGCAGCGCTTTCGCCCCAAATGAGGGGCGAAACTCATTGTCGCTCCTCTTTGGGGCGAAAGGGGATTTCCACCGTTTCAAAAAAAAAAGGGTGAAAGAGATAAATGGCAACGTGGGACCCATTTCAAATACGACAGGGGTAGAAATAAAAGTAAAAGTGCTTAATGTGAAGTCGGGGCATAGCAAATTGAAGGCGCCCCTATTGAGAGGCGCCATGTGGTTTCGCCTCTCCGGGAGGTGAATGAAGTTTTTTAAAATTTCAACTTCGGGTGAAAGATTTGCGTCACGATCTGTGCCGAATTAAAACAGTTACTAGTGATGTCGCCTCTCCAACGGGGCGAAAGTCCTTGTCGCACTCTTCTGAGGCAAAAGCAAGGAAGATAACTAAAAGAAGAGGCAATTAATGGGCGAAATTACCAAGATATTAATCAGAAGTTGAACCAAGCTGCGATGTTGCCTATGGTGACCTCGAAAACTCTGTTTTGCCTCGCTCTTGGGCAAAATCAATTCTTTGACATTAAATTCACAGAGACATTGCTTCCAAAGGCACGATTTTGTAGATTTTCTAGGAAAGAGGTGAAGAAAGATAGAATTTAATTCTTGGAGCGATGCAGGCAACGCTTCCAGAACGTCCGCTTCAACGTTGCGAGATCAGGGACAATTTTTGTTTATTTTCAATGCACCGACTATGGAATTTGCTGATTTTCAAAGCAAATATAATGCTCGGTGGACAACCCTTGTGAAAATGCATTTCCAAGGCGCAAGGCGAAGCTAATTCAACGACCGAATGCTCGATTTTCAGACAAGTTTGCTGAGTCCCAATGCACCGACGTCCAAGGCCGCTTCTGAGCATTTAATCATGCTGACTTCTCTGTGTGATTATCCCACCAAAGCCGGATCATGGTTTCCTTGCAAAATATCTTGACCAGAATATCACTGATGCCGAAGAGGAAATTGTTCTCGTTGGTTTTTGATCTACGAACATTTTGTTTGTAAGTTGTAATTTCCCCTTTTTCTAGGCAATCAGTGTGCAGAGCAGATTAGCTTATACATGAGCTCTCGTAGGTTAAATCGGATGTATGGGAGCCTTTGGAGATATCAGAATCTTTGACAGAACCCAGAGAGCTCTTAATTGATTGTCGTTTGGGCTCGTTCAGAGGTCGTTTGACGGGATTTCTATTTTTAGTAGTGGCCGTTTTTAGGGTTTTGGTCAACGGGTCAACTGCAGGATTACAGTTCGGCGAATTGGGTATCCAGAACTGTTCACAATTTTTCATTCTGACAAGCGGAGGTCCAATATTTTAATGGCCGAAGTTAATTTCATTAAGTGACATTATTTTAATATTTATAAAGTTTGTACTTTATATTATAAAGGGTCACTTATAACGTTGTAAAAAGGGGCCACTTTATAAAATAACTTTAAGTGCTTGAACCTAGTGCACAAGGGGGCTTGTTGAGAGAAAATAAGAGAAAATTAGAAATTAAATTATTTTGTGTGCACAACCCTACTTTTGCCCTAATTTGGGAGAACCCTAAAAGGAAAGATTAAAAAGGCTTTTGGGAGATCATTTTGGATTATGCGTGGATTAATTTTTCTTCCTTCCCTCTGGGTTCTGGAGAACTCTCTAGCAAAGACATTGCAGAGATTCTAGAGCTTGTGAGAGCCGGTAACCTCTTACAGGGACATTGACTTCGGGGTTGAAAGATTACCCTCAAGCCAATCAGCGGTATTTCCATACAGGAATACATTCAGACTTCATTATTTAGTCTTTTGGAGCTGGGGTTTCCACACAGGGACACAGAGCTTTATACAGGGGAATATCTGGAGTGGGGACACCACAAAGAGTTCCAATCTGAAGGGCTGAGCCTTCATATTTATCTATACAAAGATCAGATCAGCTAGGGTTTATAGAGGTATTTATTTTATTGTGTTGATTTAATGTTTCCAGAATTGAAATCATTGTAATTGTTGTTCCCTAGTTCAGTATTTGAAAATAAAAAACAAAATACCTCTATATTTTTGGATTGTCTGTGTTTTCACAGAAATTGTATCAACAAAATAAAAAGATTAAAAAATTAGAAAACTAGACGGGGGAGGCACATTACATAAGTGCATTGAATGAAAGAGGCGCAATCCTCTATAAATACTAATCATTTTTCATTGTTAGAGGAGGATGGACACTCTGCAGAAAAACACTCTAAGCTTTCTGCATCAATAGAAACGCTTCGGTTTCTGGTTCTTTGAGTGATTTTGCATTTGATAATTTTTTGTGTAATTTCTGAAGGCTTTCATTGCCATTATTTGCTGTGAGAAATTCTGCTTCTGAATTTAGTCTTTGCTAGTGAAGGAGTGAACACTGAAATGCACTTTGGAGTTATTTTCTTGTATAATTGTTATAAGTTTCTGCGCTTGTATTCCTATTGCATGCTGTTAATTGCTTGATGAAAATTCGGTTGCTAGTCTATCCCTATCTTACATTGCCGGCTCATAGCCATATTTCCCTTTCTTTCTGTCATTTCCCATTTCTTTCCTGTTTCTCAAAGCTTATACCGAGTGTAGGATTAGTAAGGGAGCCATCCCTCTCTGAAGATTGGCCCGGAGGACGTTCCTTTCCTTCGGCCTTTCAATGTTGGCCGGGTCTAGGGTGCACAAAGCATAGACTTAGTTACTAGGCAGATTCGTGACCAACATATTGATGTCACTCTTGACCCCTAGGGCTTGCTCCGGGTCTAATTTTAGCAAATGGATAATGATGTGTCACTTGATAGTTATCACCATGGTATATTGCATGTAGTCTATTTTTGGCTACATTTTCAAGTATAAATAAGAGTTTCATACTTATTGTAAGGGTCTTTTGGCCTTCAAGCATACTAGAGCTACTCTTTGGAGTAAGATTGTATTGAACACTTAAATTTGCAAAATCAATAAAGAGTTGAGCATGGCATCCCAATTCAACTATGTTTATGACTGTTTGTTTTATAAATGTGTGTAATCAATGGCTTTGCCCTTCCTTCCCCTTTTAGCCCTCCTTTTTGATTGTTGTTGTAGGTTGATCATAGATCTTACATGGTGAAGTTATTCCGTCATTGCTGAATATGCCAATGTCACCAAATCTGAAAACTCGCTATGACTTCGGCCATATCTTACGTTTCTTTTCTCTTGCACCCTTTTCTCTTAAAGTAGATCAAATTTGTTTCCTGCATACTTAGATCAGTTTCTTCCTTACTTTTAAGCTTAGTTAGAAGGGTTTTGGCCCAAGATCCGAAGGTTGGGGAGAGTAAAACCCTCCCCATCCATTTGTTGAATTGTGATCACGGGCACATATCGCACTTGCCAAATTCCGCATTCAACAGTTTTGGCACGCTTGGTAGGACAAATTGGATTCACCCCACAAAGAAACATATGCCATGTGTGTTCAATAGTTTTGTCTTGCCCAATGGGACGTACAATTGTGACTTTAGTATGAAATTGATCTTACCCCACCAACACATAATTTTGCAAATATACACAAGTATACTTCATATCCTTTTAGGTCTACGAAAAGGGTTGTGTGTTACACTAACACACACAAAACCCACAAATCTTTTTGCATCGAAAATTTACGAGTTGCTTTTTACTTCAGTTTTCATAACCTCATTTGTAATTTTCATGCAAATGGCTACTCCGCTTGTATTGGTCTAGAATCTTGCCTAGCTTGTGATTTGTGAATCTTGTTTTTTCAAAAAAGAACGAAAGTGGCGATGAGCAAAGACAAAGTGAGCAAGAGCAATACTGCGTGAAAAACACTAAGTCCCCGCTTTGCAACACATCGCTTTGGTGCGCCCCACTTGGAGTGTCCCATTTTGATGTGTCTCACTCTAGTGCACCCCTCTATGGTGTGCCTCGCTTTGAAGTGCCCTGCTCTTGTGCACCCTGTTTCAACACTCCCTGCTTTGTTTGTGCTTTGCTTTGACAAGTGCACCTCGTTTTTTATTCCCATCTTTTGGTGTGATTTTTGAGTTTTCTCTCCATTTTCATTCATGAATACGAAAACACCCTAATATTGTCAGGGATGTCTTGGTTATTGAATCATCAAGTCTTTCAACAAGCAACTTATAGCCCTATAGGACCACCTATATTCCAAGCATCACATGAGTAGGGATAGTATGGCCAACTTGTACAATACGAGAAGGCACTCTGTTGCCACATTTTGCACGGGGTGCAATGTTTTCAATTTTGTAACAGTGTTGCTCTTCTTTTCCCCTCTTCCTCTATTTTCCTTTCTTCTTCTCTCCCTTTCTCTTTCTTTCCTACATTCTCTTTCTTCCCCCCTTTCTTGGAGCCCCTCAGTTGAATTTTAAACTTGACAGCAGTTACCTGAAAAATGGCTAAGTGTTGGTGCGAAGTTCGCACTTCGCCCAGTTTTGGTGCGAAGTTCGCACTTCGCCCAGTTTCTGGGCGCACCTTGTAACTGGCAGGCTGGCAGGCTGACAGAAGAATGATAAGTGCTGGGGCAAAGTCCGTACGGCGACAGATACCAGTTTTCACCTGTGCGCAATCCGACTTCGCAGCGAAGTCGGAGTGCGCCTTGACAGTGCTGCGATAGGGAAACAAACTCGGAAATACACCTAAGGCATGAAGGCCTTCCCGACTGCGTTGTTTTCTGCCCGCGCAACCCGATGGCGCTCTGATCCCAGGAGAAGTTGGATAAACTGTCTTTCAAAGCAGACACGTGTCAAACAGCATCATCCATCATCTGACAAGTGTCCAGCTTCGGGATTTGAGCCAAGACGTGCCGAGCAAAAGGACGAGCATGGGCTGCACTACCTGTGCCAGTGACCTCATTTAAAGCTGATCTGAGGTTCTACCTGCTCCAGCTACCCGCATTCCTGCCGAGACGAAGTTCCGCCCAACACATTGCCACGTAGCTGTCCAGCTTCCAGGAAGACCATGCTGCGGGTACAGTCCAGTCCGACAAAAGGTCAGCATTTGCAGCTCCTTCGCCGCTTTTGTCAGCTTATGTTTGACTGGGACTTTGTGCCCATTAATGTAACAATAGGGACTCGGGCTATAAAAACCCGCCATGATTTCATTGTAAAGGGTGGAAGGGGAATGTCTGTTAGGGAACCATTGTAACCGTGCTTCTGCTTATAAATATAATTTGTATGGCTGGTTCTGTTCTGTTGCCTTTATTTCTTTACGCTTTATGCTTTACGCTTCCCTGTGTCACGGCTCGTTGATTCGTTTCAGCATTTGGTGATCAGGCGCCTTTAGCATTGTTTGTGCCATGGCTTGTTAATTTATTTTAGCATTTGGTGGTCAAGCACTTTTGAACTTCATAGACTAGATGTGGTAGCAGTTCCATCAGTTGTGTGTTACGTTGTTGTCCGTAGTGGTGATTGATGCGTTGCCGTGCTGTTAGTTCTCCTTGTAGGGAGAATGTTTGCTAGGGGACCATTGTAGCTGTGCGGTTAAATTCTCTGCATAACACATATACCTGGTTCTGACATCTCTTAGTTACTTTCTGTTTTGAGTTTCCGTACGTAGTGGTGATTGATGCATTGCCGTGCTGTTAGTTCTCCTTGTAGGGAGAATGTTTGCTAGGGGACCATTGTAGCTGTGCGTATATTGCTTAGTACAGAAAGTACACTTAGATTTTGCGGTTCTCGATCATGCTTTGTATTTATAATGCGATAAGTATTGGTGATTGTCTGGTTGTCGTACTTGTTAGTTCCCCCCACCAACTCCAAGTTCATTTGTAAATTCTTTCCGTTCCTTTATCTCTTTCCTGCACTCTTAACTTAAACCCCCAAAAGGAGCCGGCCTTCTCCCGGAGATTGGCACGGAAGGCATCTCTTCCTTCTGGCCTTTGATGCTGGTCGGCGAATCTGGGCGCATTAACCCAAAATCCTTTCCTCATGGCAGATTCGTAACCAACAGTTTCTACGCACGCCCGGTGGGACACTTGTCCCACATTTTAAGAAAGAATATCCGATCGGTCTCCACCTGGCGCAACAGTTTCTCTGGCACGCCCGGTGGGACAAGGGTCCCACATTTGAAGAGAGATTTTCTGATCAGTCTCCGCTTGGCGCTGACAGTGGTTTCTGAGCACTTGGTGAGACAAGGAAGTTTCTCACCCCCCAACAGAATTGAAGCACCGGTGTTCGCTTCATTGCTGTTCTAAATCTGAACACCTGGCGACTCTGCACGAACAAATCCTCTGAGTACGAAAGACCGGTCCCGACACCTTCATGCAAACAAGAAGGCGGCGAGCAAGGGATCCAAGAAGCCCGCCTGACTTTTACGAACTGGACATCAACGCTCGAGGCGAAATTCCCAGGCTGGCTGATCCGCAAGCTCGTGTCGAAGAAGCCGAAGCTGAAGTCGGCGGAGCTGAGTACGAAATAGAAGAGGCCGAGGAAGAAGAAGCACCTGCATCCTCGGAAAGTACCGACACTGAGTTTACAACCGACGGCGGAGAAGAAGAAATGGCTGCTCAGCAGCAAAATGACGATGATCTCTTCCCGGCGGTGGACTCTACAGTGCCCTTGGCCCTGGTCGGACAACAAGCTGTGCCCCCTACTGCTTTAAAGTCTATCCCTACATACGACGGCTACGGCAAGACGGCGTACGAGCACATCCAGGACATCCTTGCCCTGGCCGCATTGCATACCATTACCGATGAGAGTGTGAAGACCCGTCTGCTGGCCCTTTCCCTGAGGGGAAAGCTTCTCTACTGGTGGAGATCGCTGCCAGAGGGATCCATCACAGGGTGGCCCCAGCTTGCCAGAAGGCTCGTGAAAGGATGCAACGAGTCTACTGACCCTACTTCTTTACTGCATCAGTTCCAAGCTATCCAGGGCCATCCTCAAGAGGAGGTGTCTGATTTTAACATCAGGTTTGCGAGATCCTGGAAACGGGTACCTCGCAAACTTCGGCCTTCAGTCGGCATGGCTAACTATTATCTGAGATCCTTCAACTCAGACATATGCCTGCTGCCGAAGATTGCCAGAATAGATGAGTTTCCTGCGCTGTACGAGGCTGCCCAGCAAGTCGAAGCTGATATTATTTCCATCGGCAGACTCCCGTCCAGGGTGCAGGAACCCATTCATCCCGACTTCCCTAGATCCCTGTATCCTTCTGCTTTTGGCGGTGCGCCGTACATCCAGACCTTGGCCGGCAGCGCCATAGAGGACGATGAACTGTACATGATCCTGGACGGCGAAGCCAACTTTGCCCTCCCAGAAGAGAATCTAGTGCCGCTCGCCAAGGAAGAAAAGAAAGTTGCAGATGCGGCTAAGCCTTTGCAAGTTTACGCCAGAAGAGAAAAACCGCAGCCCGGTGGGCTGCCGCCGTACAAACGGCTGTGGCCTTACACAGCCCAGGAGAAGGCATCCAAAGATAAAGCTCCAGCCAAGCCTTCTCCGACAAAGGCTGCCCCTGTTCCAGCCAAGCCTCCTATAGCTAAAGCTCTCGTACCTCAGCCTCCAGGTGAAACTAAAGAACAAGCCCAGGAGAAGCTGAAGTACCCGTCTCTAACCAAGAGACAGAGAGTTGAGGCTACCCAGCAGTACCGGACGAAGTATGAGCCGGCAAAACAAGCAGAAGGAGCTAGTACCTCGGGCTACAGCATTGTAGACGAGTTGAAAAGAACACCTGCTAGAATCAGCATGTATGATGCTCTTCTGCTCCCAGGCCAGGTGGATCTGCTGCAAGAATCACTGAAGAACATGAAGAGCGGCAAGCAGATACAGCCCGCTGTCCTGGTTCAACCTTTGACAGTCTCAGCCACTGGGAAGAACAGACCGCCCCCCTTTTATCTGTCTTTACGGATGCAAGGGCATATAGTTCACAACTGCATGGTGGATTCTGGTGCTTCCACGACCGTGATGCCGAAGGCCGTCTGCGATGAGATCGGGATGGAATACACACGGAGCAGCCAAGGCGTGCTGCAATTAGACGGCACCCCTGTCAAGACAGTTGGTGTCATAAAGGACATCCCTATCCGGCTGCACAAGGCTCTCGACATCGTGGTCATCCAAGAGGTCGTGGTTGTTGACCTGGCTCCCTACTTCGGCATGTGTCTCTCTCGGGAGTTCACCGCGAAGCTGGGCGGGTACCTGTCTCTAGACTACTCACACATGGAAGTGCCCTTCAAAGGAAGGAGATTGAAAATTTTCAATGAGAAGCCTTCCACCTTCCTAGTAGAGAAGATACCCGGAGGAGAGTTGGACTGCATGGTTCAGTTGTCGGATGAAGAGCTGGTGACAGTAGAGCTGACTGAGCAAGCCTTCGAAGTGCTACAACTTGAAGATGAGTTCTCTTTGCGGGACTTCAATGCCGTAATTGAGACAGAAGCGGGTTTTTACTCCATTGTACAGCCCGAGAGGCTTGACATGTCAGCTGCAAAGGAAGTAGGACCTGCACCCGAGAAGCTGTGGAAGCTTTTCTTTGACGGCACGCGATGCAAAAATGGCGCCGGTGCAGGGGTGCTTCTGGTTTCTCCAACCGGAATCCAGAAGGACTATACCTATAGGTTGGCCTGGAGCTGCACTAACAACTCGGCGGAATACGAAGCCCTGTGCTTGGGTTTGCGAAAAGCGGAGAGGCTGGGAATCAAACACCTGCAGATCTTTGGAGATTCAGAGCTGGTGTGTCACCAAGTTACGAACAAGTGCGCCTCCAAACAACACTATCTTAGAGCGTACCGCAACCGGGTGTGGGACCTGATGGAGTCATTCGACTCGTTGAATGTCAAGGCGATATCGCGTGAGAAAAACAAACACGCTGACATTCTGGCGTCTGTTGGAGCCAGGTACGTTCCGGCTGATGACGTTGTCCAGAAACCGAAGCCGGTTCGCACTATTTACAGGCCTTCTGTGCCTGATAAGGACACCCACTGGCAGGTGTTCAGTTGTGACGAGGAGATCGTCACATTTTTGGTTAACGAAGTTGGTTCAATCGAAGGTAGAGACCCTGATGATGAGCAATATGAGGGGTTGATACAGTTAAAAAATAATCATGTCCCAAAAGGACAGATTACATTGGAGAGTCTGTTTGATCAGAATGACAGAGCAATATCTCACAGGATCAAAGTAGACCCGAAGCAGTATGCTGACCTAGAACTTGAACCTGGTAAAACTATCAAGGTCGGGACAGACTGCACGCCGGAGGAACTTGAGCAGATCAGATCACTGTGCCAAGAGTTCCCCGACATCGTGGCCTAGTGCTACGAGGATTTGAAGGGGTATGACAGAACTGTCATCCAGCATACCATTGAGCTAGAGGATGGCGCCAAGCCATTCCGACAGAAGCAGAGGGCCGTGAATCCGAAGATTGAGGCCATGATGAAAGCCGAGCTCTTGAAGATGCTGGAGGCCAAAATCATCTACCCCATCAAACATTCATCCTGGGTCGCGAATTTGGTGCCCGTGAGGAAAAAGAATGGCGACATTCGTCTCTGTGTCGACTTCAGAAACCTGAATCAGGCTTCCCTCAGGGACCACTATCCGCTTCCCCAAATCGACCAGATTCTACATATCGTTGCTGGAGCCCAGAGATTCTCACTTTTAGATGGATTTTCCGGCTACAACCAGATTTGGGTCAAAGACGAGGACCAGCATAAGACGGCGTTCACCACCAAGTGGGGGACGTTCGCCTATCAGCGCATGCCGTTTGGCTTATCCAATGCTGGTGCCACATTCCAAAGGGCCATGGACCTGGCCTTCCGAGAGCTGCTCAATAAGATTATTGTCATCTACCTTGATGACATGACTGTTTTCTCTCACCAAAGAGGAGATCATGTTTCACACCTACGGCAAATATTTGAGAGGTGTCGAGAATTCGGCATTTCTATAAACCCAAAGAAGTCTGTCTTCGCAGTAAAGGAAGGAAAGCTGCTGGGACACGTCATCTCCAAGGAAGGCCTCGCCATTGACCCTGACAGAGCAAAAGCCCTCGTTCGCTTGCCAGCCCCCATCGATAAAAAAGGGCTGCAGTCCTTCTTCGGTCAGATTAACTTCGTGCGGAAGTTCATTCCGAACTTCGCACAGGTGATCAAGCCTATGGCCGAATTGCTAAAAAAAGATACAAATTACGAATGGACTGATGAGAGAGAGCAAGCCTTCGAGGAAATCAAGGCTCGAATTGCGCAAGCTACGGTATTGATAAACTCGGACTACTCCAAGGACTTCATCCTTTATGCAGTGGGAGAACCCGAAAGTTACGCTGCAGTCCTAACTCAGAAGGGAAACGATGGCGAGGAGCGCCTCATAGCGTTCCTGAGCCAAGTGATTCAGCCGCATGAGGAAAAGTACAACTTTATAGAGCGGCAGGTTCATGCTGTTATGAAATCCCTCCGAAAGTTCAGGCATTTTGTCTCCCAGAGCAAAACGACTGTCTTTGTGATTCACCCGGACGTTTGAAGCTTCATCATACAAGGAGAACCGGGTCATAAGAGAGCGGGATGGATTGCAAAAATCCAGGAGTTCGACATCGAAGTGCGGCCCACCAAGCTTATCAGAGGCCGAGCCTTGTGTCAGGAATTGGCCCGAAGCGCTGTAGTCGGCATCTCCGCCTGTAAGTGGGAGGACACGGCGACACGCATCTACCTAGCCAACTCCTTATCGGAGGGGAGTGATTGGACGGATGAACCGGTGAGATTTTTTGCATCGGAAGATGTCCGGATCACTCGAACGCCTCACAACGAAGGAGATTTCGGCTAGGTGCACTTAAGTACACTCTTCGCCCCGAGGGGCTTTACTTCAAAAACATCGACGGCACCCTGTTGCGGTGCGTCATAAAATCAGACCAGCCTAGGATCCTCGGAGATTTTCATTCCGAGATGCCTGGGGGTCATCATTCTTCAAGGCCAACGGACTTAAAAATAATCAGAGCTAGGTACTATTGGCCCACTCTATTTGCAGACGCTCATGCGGTCTGTTCTAAATGTGATCAGTGCCAGAGGTTTGCTGGCCGAAACAGAAAAGCACCCCTGCCCCTTCAACCGATTCAGGCCGAGACTCCGTTCCAGCAATGGGGTGGAGATTTCATTGGGGTGATTTCGCCTAGTTCCTCTGCCGGACACAAGTTTATTCTTACGACCACCGATTACTTCACACGGTGGGCAGAGGCAATCCCGACCAAGAACGCAGACCAAGAAACGGTCATCAAGTTCATTGAGAGCCTGATTACCCGCTTCGGGGTTCCAGAGTCAATTGTGACGAGACAATGGTCCGGGATTCGCAGGCGCTGTACTCACGGAGTACAGCGGCAAACTTGGCATCTATCACAAGATGTCTTCTAATTACTACCCGCAGGGGAATGGCCTTGCCGAGTCTACCAACAAGAACCTCCTGAAAATCATCCGGAGGACCATTGACAGAAACAAGCGGACTTGGCATTTACTCCTGAACCGGGCGCTGTGGGCGGACAGAGTTGCATTCAAGAAATCCATCAGAACGTCCCCCTATGCGCTTGTCTATGGCAAAGAGGCTGTCATGCCATCCCACATTGAAATCCCTGCCCTATGGATGTTGGACGAAGACAGGAGCAGCAGAGACCCGGTGGACGACAGACTGTGCCAACTCCTGCAGTTGGAAGAAGACAGATTAAAAGCATACCAGGCCTTCACTGATCATATTGCTGCCACTCAAGGCTGGTTTGCAAAAGGCACCACTGCCCGAGTTTTTGAAATCGGGGACCTGGTGCTGAAGTGGGACTCATATAAGGCAAAGGCGGGCAATCACGGGAAGTTTGATGCCCTCTGGGAGGGTCCTTATTAGGTTGCCCGGGTGAACCAGTTCAATGCCTATGTACTTCGGGATATGGAGGGTCAGCTCCTACCTATCCCTGTTAACGGGTTCCACTTAAAAATTTACCGTCGCTGAAGGTGCCCGAGTGGCCCTTCTTTGTAAAAATTTCCCTTATGCATTTTTGTTTTCCAAGCATGTACAGTTTCCAGCTTTCAGCTTTTAATTTTTTATTTTTTGAGCCTAACTGCGACATGGGAGAGGAAACAGACTTCGCAGCGAAGTCTGTTGTCGCCCCTCAGAAGGGGTGAAGTTCGGGCTGCTTGGGTGAAGAAAAAGAAAAAAAGCAAAAAACGGCTAAGTGTTGGCCGCTGCCCGACTTCGCAGCGAAGTCGGGCTGCGCGCCAGCCAAAGAGCGAAGTATGGAGAAGGGAAAACTGCAAGGCACGAAGAGAACGGACTGCGCTCAGTTTTGAGCGAAGTCCGACTTCGCGTGCGAAGTCCGACTTCGGCCGGCTTGCGCGCGAAGTACGAACTGCGCACAACCTCCGCGCGAAGTGCAAACTTCGCGCGAAGTTCGAACTTCGCCCGAACTTTGGGCGAAGTCCGAACACGCTTCATTGTTCAAGTGTAGCTCGTACAGTCCGGTCCAAAAGAGGCGTAAAGTTCTAAGTGTTTGCCTCTCCTCCGAAGGTTGCAAGGGGCCGGACTGCGCTCAACCCTTGGGCGCGGTATGAAAAAAGAAAAGAAAGCAGGAACAGTCTCAATGCGAACTTCGCGCGAAGTTCGGACTGCGCCAGATTTTTGGGCGAAGTCCGACTTCGCTGGCGAAGTCGGATCGCGCCCAACTTTGGGCGAAGTCCGACTGCGCCTTGTTTTCTGGGCCAGCTTGGGCAGTTGTTTAAAAAATGAATAAAATATTCAAAAAGCTCCAAGCTGGGCCCAAGGCGCATTGCGACCGTTCTAAGATAGGTTTCCGCACCAAAGGTTTTTTCTTGAGCAGTGTGCCCAGGTAGCAGCAGTGACGTCAGCCATGGCACAGCGTTCAAGGTAAAGTTAATGATTGCACAGTCCTCAATGAAAAGTGCAATAAAAAGAGCATGGCACGGCAGCCGGGATACCTTTTTCCAAGCATTCTCCTGCGCAGCCACCCAAGAAACTTAACTCCAGCCGACCTACCCCCTCCTGCGCGGCATTAATGACGCTGTCATTATCTAGAAAAGGGGGTCAGATGCATCCAGACATGCCAGACTGCGCAGATTATTCCTTGGACTGTGCAGATTATTCCTGTGACAGCGAAATCTGCTGCAGACGCCCTGAACTTGTAATTATTGCTGTTTCGGAGAGATGGACAGAGGAAAGATGCCAATGCCAGCGCAATCCAGCGAAGGGTGCGAACCTGAGGATTTACCACGGCCAGGTGTTTTCAGAAGTGAAACACCGCCGGAGCGAAAGTCAAAGTCCCGGCCTAAAAAAGTACAGCGTGGGCAAGCCCCACCACCTCCGGTAAATTACTTGGCGGGATACGTGGACGGCTCGTTTTCTATGAGCCTGACTAAGCTGCGGACAAATGTGGAGAGTTGGGCTGACAAGGTTTCGCCTTCTCACCATTTCGGAGCGGCGTACAAGTCCAACCTTTTCAGATTCTTGTGCCCTCCTGTCCATCAATGCCCGGAGCTGGTAGACCTGATTGTCAGACACTACAGACCAGTTACCCGACAAATTTGCAGCTACAGCGGTAAACCCTTGTTCGCGCTGCGCAGGAGAGCTGTCCGACCAAGACTTTCGCCCCAGGGTTGGAGTATGACTCCAGCACAATTGTCAGAAAGATAAATCTGGGCGAGCAAACAGGACGTTTCACGCATACCAAAAGGATGAGGGATTTCCTCAATTCAGAGCTGAACGCCCCGCTTGCAGCTGGACAGTGGCCAACTGGCCCCATGCCCTTGGCGAGGTTTCAGAACAAGTATTTATACACCATTCTGGCATGGATCCTCGGCTGCGACTCTGATGAGCTGGTACAGCCGTACCAGCTAGCGCTGGCAGAATGTCTCCTGTGTGGAGAATCCTACGAACCAGCAGCCGCAGAGAAGTGGAAAGCGTCCCATCTTTTTCGACTGGGCGGACTGGCTGGCATACGCCATCCACTCCAGCCTGGTGAAGATCCAGAAGAAGCAGTCCATTGAATTTCCGTTCAGTTCTGTTCTAGCTTGGCTATGTTTGTACCATTTGCACTCCCGGATGCCTATCCCGAACCTGAAGAAGGTCAACGAGAAGGGAGAGCCACAGCCCGTCTATGACTGGACGGATGACCTATACCGGAAAGGGTCCTACTACAAGTTTAACTTCAACTTTCTGGGATTGGTCATGTCAGTCTTCAGCGAGGGCGAAATCCCTCGCCCCCCGCGAGAAATGACGAACTCTTTGCTGAGTCAGAAGCTCGGGGACGTTTTTAGACTGACGCAGGGGATTGTGGTCAGAATCTACGGATTCAAGGGCAAACCTCATTTGCTGCCCTACTGGTGCACGGAGCATCAGTTTGGGATGGAGGTTGCCCGACAGATGGACTATGTTGAGGAGGAGTTCGGCCTAGGAAAGAAAAGAGGCCAGATTTTTCAATACCCTCTTTCCTGGGCGAACGTTGAGATTTCTGAGGTAGGACAACATGTCTACCTCGAGCAGGAGTTTTCCCGTATTGGCCTGGTTATGTTGTCGCAGCGTTGGAAGTACGACCCGTACGGGATAAGGGGAAAGTTCACACATATCTGCCCCTGGGCAGATATAATCGAGGATAGATGCGATGTGGTCCATGTGGACCTTGACTGGGAAATTGAATTGATGGAAGCTTCTCCTCCCTGGCAGGATTTTTACTGCGAGGAGGTAGCATATGACCCCAAGCGAAACCCGGACCACCACTTCTCATCTCCAGGGTTTAAAAAATTCCTCTCCAAGATAGCAGGCCTTAATTGGCCAAAAGAAAAGATTATTGAATGCTGGAAGATGAGGTGCCGCACGCAGCACGACAAATCCACCAGGAGAAATCTGGCCGTTGATGACGACTTTTCATTTTTATATGACCAGCATCACGACAGCTGGCGGCCGTTCGCATATCAAGGTTACGTTCCCCAAGGTCCCTTTGAGGGCTATAAAGGAGGGTCTTCCTCCCAACAGTTGTACACTTCGGCAACTGCCAGCGCGGGCCCAGCAGACATCCAGGTGGACCCAATGCAGCCCGTGGCTTCTAAGGCGGTGCCTGAAAAGGCGAAGAAATTAGTCAAGGCAACGCCCGAGGAGATTCCTCAAGCACAAAAGACGCCAGCGCCGCCAGAGAGTAGACCGGTTGCGACAGACCTTCTGCAAGTCAAACCCCGGTACAAGTTTACCGTGGGAACATCAGTGCCTGCTGCACCTGCTTCATCTCCTTCCCCCGATCCGACCATTGTTCCAGAAGAGAAGAAAAGGAAGAGAGTTGAAAAAATCAGGCGACCTAGTCTGACAGTGCAACAGCTAGTCGCAGAGCCGCAGCCGCGTTCAGCCGCTCCAGGGACAGTTTCTGGGCAGTCCCGAGCCAGCCGCCGGAACCAGAAGCGCAGACATCCATCCAGCATCGGCTCAGGCGGAGCCCGCAGGTACGTTGGCTGCCCCATTCTCTTTGGTCTCATCTAGTCCTACCCCTACTCCATCTCCCGCTCAATCCGAACAAGTTATGGCCGCATCTTCCTCCCCGTCTCCACACCCTTCTAGTGGCCCCCATTCTTTTGACCAGTTTGCTCAGAACCCCAACGTTTCTCTATCTCTGAGTCAAACCCCAAACCCTTCGCCTGAAGTTAGTGCTGAAGCCGTGCATTCACCGTTACATCCACCGCCCCAGCCACTTCAAACCCTTTCAGCATCAGCCGCTCCCATCTCCACTTCCCGGTCGCCCCTAGAAGCAGCCGATCCTTCCAAAATCCGTCCGGTTCCTCCTGATCCCATTTCCGCAGGAGAGACGTCTCAGCAGAACCCTAGGCTGGGGGAACCAGACTTCATGGACGACCTCCAGAATACAAACGACTTGCCCCTGGCAACGAGAGCTATAGAGTACTCTATCTCTTTCCTCCAAAACCTGAAGCGGAGGAGGCCTGAAGAGATAGCCGCCCCGGTAAAGCGCACCAAGTATAATTTCGAGAGGAGAGTGCTTACAACAGAGAAGATAATCCCGAAAGTGAAGAAGCCTCTCCGAGAAATGAGCAGGGCGGACTACGAGCTCCAGACAAAGGAGAAGAGCTTTGACGACATCAACAAGCAATACGAGATTCAGGGAATCATTCGTAAAGCTGACAATCTCCTTGTCAAAAGTCTGGAGGAACAGGAAGAGCTTTTCGGGTTGCAGGATAAGACAAGACAGCTTGAAGAGGACCTGTCTAGGTCCACTGAGCAGCTGGAAGCGGCGCGGCAAGAAATAGATGAATTAAAAGCCCAGCTGGTTGCTTCTCAGCAACAAGCCGCAACCAAAAAGCAGGCAGCCTTGGAGCAGATTTCTCAGCTCCAAGAGTCTTTGAAACAGGCGCAGTCGCAATCTGCAGAGAGAGCATCTCAAGCGACGGTCTTTTCGAAGAAAGTTAAGGAGATGCGGGCTGGTTTGCTGCGGGGATGCAAGCCCCACACCTATAAGGCGATGTCAGTTCTGGATTTCGCATCCAGAATTCAAGAAGTTTCTGCCCAGGGAAAGCCTGTGGTAGAGGAGGTCGAACGCCAGGCGAAGCAATGGCTGGACCTGGCGATAAATCTTCAGGAGCGTGAGCGCGATGGCCTCCAATTCTCCCCCATGTCCTCATTCGCTGCAGAATGGGCAGATGCAAGGGTAACCTTGCATAAATATTTTAAAAAAGTAGAAGAGGTGAGAGTTGCCAGACGAATGTTAGACGCATTCGAACATGAAAGAGACATTTGTATGGCTCCCTTTCACGCTCTTTCTGAACTAGGGTGCCCCGGCTTTGTTGAGAATGGTGAATTTCTCACCCTAGATCAGGTGAAAAAGAATTGGCAGTCCTTTGAGGCAGATACAGCTGAAATTGATAGCTGGACTGAGCCAATTCAGGAAAGTCAGGTCACCCAGATGGTGTCCAAATGTTGCAAGATCAGCTCCTACTTCCAGGAGCTAGGAAAAAGATACCTCACCATCGACCTGCACGCGGTCGCTGCTTTCCACGCAGCATTAGAAGAAGTTGCTGACCGTCGGCCGTTCGAAGCAGAAGCCTGGGGCCAAGCCTAGGCCGCATACAACCGCATCTGCGAGGCAGAAGCAAAAGCTGGAGAGCCTTCGGAAGGTGATTCTGAGGGGGCAATTGACAAAAGTGAATCTGAAGAACAGTTGCCGCGAGGAGAACAGCTAGAGCAGCAAAAGGCAGGGGAAGCAAGTTCCTCTGCACCCAATGGATGAAGGCATGGATTCTTTGCGCCGAGGCGAGCTCGACACGCCGCGAGCCGCCAGAAATGTTGCCACATTTTGCACGGGGTGCAATGTTTTCAATTTTGTAGCAGTGCTGCTCTTCTTTTCCCCTCTTCCTCTATTTTCCTTTCTTCTTCTCTCCCTTTCTCTTTCTTTCCTACATTCTCTTTCTTCCCCCCTTTCTTGGAGCCCCTCAGTTGAATTTTAAACTTGACAGCGGTTACCTGAAAAATGGCTAAGTGTTGGTGCGACGTTCGCACTTCGCCCAGTTTCTGGGCGCACCTTGTAACTGGCAGGCTGAAAGAAGAATGATAAGTGCTGGGGCAAAGTCCGTACGGCGGCACATACCAGTTTTCACCTGTGTGCAGTCCGACTTCGCAGCGAAGTCGGAGTGCGCCCTTGACAGGTGCACACTTTGCACCAAAACTGGGCGCACCTTGTAAGCGGCGGTCGACGAGAAAATGATAAGTCTTGGGGCAAAGTCCGTACGGCGGCGGATACCGATTTTCACTGTGCGCAGTACGACTTCGCAGCGAAGTCGGAGTGCGCCCTTGACAGGTGCACAGTAGGGAAACAAACTCGGAAATACACCTAAGGCATGAAGGCCTTCCCGACTGCGCTGTTTTCTGCCCGCGCAACCCGATGGCTTTCTGATCCCAGGAGAAGTTGGATAAACTGTCTTTCAAAGCAGACACGTGTCAAACAGCATCATCCATCATCCGACAAGTGTCCAGCTTCGGGATTTGAGCCAAGACGTGCCGAGCAAAAGGACGAGCATGGGCTACACTACCTGTGCCAGTGACCTCATTTAAAGCTGATCTGAGGTTCTACCTGCTCCAGCTACCTGCATTCCTGCCGAGACGAAGTTCCGCCCAACACATTGCCTCGTAGCTGTCCAGCTTCCAGGAAGACCATGCTGCGGGTACAGTCCAGTCCGACAAAAGGTCAGCATTTGCAGCTCCTTCGCCGCTTTTGTCAGCTTATGTTTGACTGGGACTTTGTGCCCATTAATGTAACAGTAGGTACTCGGGCTATAAAAACCCACCATGATTTCATTGTAAAGGGTGGAAGGGGAATGTCTGTTAGGGAACCATTGTAACCGTGCTTCTGCTTATAAATATAATTTGTATGCCTGGTTCTGTTCTGCTGCCTTTATTTCTTTACGCTTTATGCTTTACGCTTCCCTGTGTCACGGCTCGTTGATTCGTTTCAGCATTTGGTGATCAGGCGCCTTTAGCATTGTTTGTGCCATGGCTTGTTAATTTATTTTAGCATTTGGTGGTCAAGCACTTTTGAACTTCATAGACTAGATGTGGTAGCAGTTCCATCAGTTGTGTGTTACGTTGTTGTCCGTAGTGGTGATTGATGCGTTGCCGTGCTGTTAGTTCTCCTTGTAGGGAGAATGTTTGCTAGGGGACCATTGTAACTGTGCGGTTAAATTCTCTGCATAACACATATACCTGGTTCTGACATCTCTTAGTTACTTTCTGTTTTGAGTTTTCGTACGTAGTGGTGATTGATGCATTGCCGTGCTGTTAGTTCTCCTTGTAGGGAGAATGTTTGCTAGGGGACCATTGTAGCTGTGCGTATATTGCTTAGTACAGAAAGTACACTTAGATTTTGCAGTTCTCAGTCATGCTTTGTATTTATAATGCAGTAAGTATTGGTGATTGCTGGTTGCCGTACTGTTAGTTCCCCCCACCAACTCCAAGTTCATTTGTAAATTCTTTCCGTTCCTTTATCTCTTTCCTGCACTCTTAACTTAAACCCCCCAAAAGGAGCCGGCCTTCTCCGGAGATTGGCACGGAAGGCATCTCTTCCTTCCGGCCTTTCATGCTGGTGGGCGAATCTGGGCGCATTACCCCAAAATCCTTTCCTCATGGCAGATTCGTAACCAACAGGCACCTCAACCATATCCATTCATTCACCAAAAAAACCTTGTGACATTCACTCAGTAAGGATACGGTACCTATATGGCCCAAACAACCACCCTGCAGTTCCAACACCCTTTTCAACAATAGTTGCTTCAATATCCACATTTTCCCCAAAATTCCCCAGTGTTAACTAGTCACTCAGGACTAGCAAGAATTTCAAACACAACTAAGTGAACTCAAGCATATGGTTTCAAGTCTTCATTCATTCTATACACAAGAGTATGAACTTGATGAAGGGAAGAGGTCGATTTCTCAATAAGGAGATTTTTGGATGGCTCATCAAGGGAATTGGTTGGTACCCTAGTAGGAAAATTTTCAAATGACTGATCAAGCACAAAACTATATGGTGAATCAGCCCCCCGTATTTAGTCAACCAATGACTTGTCAACCCATGATGAACCAACTAGGGATGAGTCAAATGGTTGTTTCTTAGGTCAATACAATGAAAGCCTATGCTATGTTTGAGACACCCACAATGGGTGAAAATCCTTCATTTTCCTAGTGTGTTGTGATGTATAGTAGCCACTTTGATGGGTCGATAATTCCTACAGGAGATTCCCCGATTGAGTATCAAGAGTCATCCTCCCTTTCACCAATGATAGAGCTTGAGGTAATAGTCAAAACTAGTAGAAGATTTAGATGCTTGTTTTGATGTGCCACCTTTTACATAGAAATAGAATAAGTGCACTGGAAGTCAAGTATGCGCACATGCAATTTAGATATTTTCTAATGTTGTGTGAAGTATTAGTTAACATATATATAATTAATAAGTCATTTAGTTATGTAGTTGGAAATGAAATGAAATGTAAAAGTATGAAAAATGTAATGTAAAGATGGTGAGGTGGCGGGTTGGTAGTTGGGAATAACTACCTCCCACAAGTTTAAACAACATCCCTCATTTGTTTGAGCAGGTACACACATTACATACATACACACATCCATACAGACATAGAGGTGCATGGTGGAGAGAGTGGATTGGCGATAACTGTATTGCAGAATTGTATTCCTGTTGATAGTAATAACTCCATTCAGCCTTTGTCATTGTGTAATCTTATTGCATGTGTTTGTATCTGATTGTGATTGCTATAGATAGATATTTCAAACTATTTCCATTATTTACTGTTTGTTGTAGACAATCCGTCTTTGGATCTTGGACCTAGGCCATCCCATGCAGAGTTGAGGTCATCAACATGATAGGCAAGCTATCTGATTGCTGTGCCAGGCTGTCTAATTGCAGACTAGGCCGTCTGACTTGCTTGTTGTGTAGGGTTGTCAATAGCATTATGTTGCAAGCCATGCATACATATAATTAATAATGTTATAAAGTGGCAATGTAATAATATGTAATAAAGTCATAATGTAATGTTAAGATATGTATGTTGGCAAAGTCATAAGTCATATGTTAGTTTGTCTTGTAGTGGAAAATGAAATGTCAATATAAGTCAAATGCAAGTGAAATGTAATTTGGGAGAATGATGAGGTGTCAGGTAGTTAGAGGGTGCAACTACTTTCTAGCTGTATAAATAAAACCCTTGCCTCATTCATTCATTAGTATGGTAAGGTTGATTATGCCATACGGTCGTTGGCCGATGTGAGAAGTTGTGGGCATTGTTGGCCCAAGGTGTGGCTGGCAAGTATTGTACAACTATTTTTTTTTTTTGAATTTACATGGTGGAAACGGTAGCCGCCACAAATCCGGGCAGGCTGTCCGGTTTTTATGGCCGCCACAGTATTCTGCGTTGTCCGCCTCGGAAGCCGCCACATAGATCTTCGTGCAATCCGCACCTATAACCACCATGCCACAATCATTTTAAACCTTTTACGCCGCTGAAAGCACTAGGAAAGGGACAAGCGTAGAGTCCGACGAGGCCCGAGATTTGAACCTTGGACCTCCACCCCCCTTACGGGGTTTGGTCGAACCAATTGGTCTACACCTCGGACCTATTTTACAACTATTGTTAATATAAAATCTGCTTATAGTATTTATCATTTGTTATTGTTGTTGGATGTTTCCTGTGTGTATTGTTATTATTAATTGTTGCGGATTTGTAGATTTATATAAGTAGAAATGGAATCGAGTTTTAGTATGTTAAATTTCGTTTCTACATGGTGTGCCTCACTTTGGTGCAACCCATTCCCAATGCGCCTCGCTCCTGATGGGCCTTGTTTGGAGCACCCAACTCAGTATTACCCCACTTTGTTGATATGTTTTGCTCTCGACCCACGTGCCTCACTCCATGTCTATTTTTGCAAATGGATAAGGATGATGTGTCACCTCGTAGTTATCACCATGGTACATTGCACGTAGTCTATTTTTGTCTGTATTTTCAAGTACAAATAAGAATTTCTTTCTCATTGTAAGGGTGTTTTGGCTTTCAAGCAAGCTAGAGCTCCTCTTCGGAGTAAGATTGTACTGAACACATAAATTTGCAAAATCAATAAAGAGTTGAGTATGGCATTTTGATTCAATTGTGTCTGTGACCTTTTGTTTAATGAATGTGTGAAATCTGTAACTTTGCCCTCCTTTCCCGTTTTAGTTATTCTCTTTGGTTGTTGTTGCAGGTTAATCATAGATCTTACATGCTGAAGTTTTTTGGTCACTGCCGAAGATGCTAATTGCACCAAATCTGAAAACTCGCTACGGCTATTGCCATATTTTACATTTCTTTTCTCTTGCACCCTTTTCTCTTAAACAAAGTAGATCAGATTTGTTTTCTGCATACTTAGATCAGTTTCTTCCTATACTTTTCAGCTTAGTTAGAAGGAATTGGCCCAAGATCCAGAGGTTGGGGAGAGGAAAACTTTCCTCATCCATTCGTTGAACTGCAGTCACAACCGCAAATCGCACTTGCTGATTTCCTTGTTCAACAGTTCTAAGAATAGGTTAAGTTGCAACAAAAGTTTCCTGAACGGTTAGATGAGTGTGAAAAGAATCTTCACATCATCATTGTTCTTCTCTCTTCTTGTGTTGAAGTAGTCACTGGTGTTAAACTAGACCGTTAGCATGGACTGATAGGTGCCAAGTCCATTTATAATGTTGATGAGATTCTGAGGACCACAATAGTGGTTTCTTTTTTTCTTTATGATTCCAGCTGGTACTTGCAATATTTTTGGTGTCAAGATCACTTGAATATTCTTGGTGTTGAACTAAAGCACTTTGGCAAGGTGGTCATGTTTGGTGCTAAGGCCATTTTTGGCAATTAATTTAACACAAACACAAGAATTTTTTAATGTCTCGAGTATTTAGACATTTTCCAAGTTGACTCTTTACAAGTCACGAGGAGAGTTGTACCATCCAAGAAGCAACAGATCTAGTTAGTGTTCTTGCTTCTCTCTTCCATCCAACTTGTTAATTAAGATGTTTTCATGTTTAATAACTGAGTTTTTCATTATATTTTTGCCATAGCATTAAAAGGCAAGCAATAGTCGAAATGTCAATATATTTAGAAGTAAACAGTTTAGAACTTGCAGTAAGAAGAATATTCAAATTCCTTAATGAAAAGTTGGATTATTCAATTTAAACTAAAAGATAAAGTTGGGCAATTTGGCCTATGGGGTTGAAGCTTGATTGGTAAGAATGCTTGGCTAAAGATCAGCCTACTAAGGTGTAATCCCACGGTGCTGTGATATTGTAGTTTGTTGTAATACCACTATATTGTTTTTTGAAATACTGCAGAAACAAGGTCATGATGTAATACAGGTGGGCCTGTTTCTGTTCCATATATCCAATTAATTAATATAAAAAGTTTACAATTTGAAATAATCATTCAATGTTGATTACCATATTTTTGCATGTTTGCATGCAAAAATATAATTGCGTGCAAACATGCAAAAATATGCTTATCTACACATGCTTTTCCACATATTGTAGTGTTGAATTTCAGCTTTTCTTATTTGCGTGATTTCAGATATCATTAAAAAATAATTCTTTTATAGTCAAAAAGGTGCTCTATATATAGCACCGATCTTTGAGCTATACATACAATAGGCACACAAGTACATACGGCACAGGCATGGGATAAGACTTGTTGCATATTGTTCACTTTGACTAATTAAAGAAACATAATAGACAACATTATTTCACCCATAGTTGAGAAAATCTGCAAAAAATCCCGATTCGAGCGGGATTTTCCCGATTCATAGCCTGGACGATTATTGCTGATTTTTTCCAAAAAATTGTGATATGCATGATAAATTTTTTTTTTTTTTCAATGAAAATTTGCATTTTCTTTGGTTTTTTCAATGAAAAATTATCGATTTTTTGCTGATTTTTCTCGATTTTTTGCCGATTCCTGATTTTTCCTTATTCTTTTTCCATGCCGATTCCAATTTCCTTAACTATGATTTCACCTATCTAATAAGCTTTTTAATTATTTGGCTCTATATATATTCCTTTAAAAGAAAAGAGTTCTATATATACCATTGATACTCGAGCTGTACAAATAAAATGCACACAAGTACATCGGACATTATTAGGCACAAGCATGGAGTAAGACTCGTTATGTTTTGTTATTTTGAATAATTGAAGAAATAAAATACATGACATTATATCTATGCTGGAGTTGTATGTATCTAATAACCATTTTTATTATGGGCTCTATTTGGGTAGCTAAATATGGGTGTGGATTGTTGTTCTCAACAAATTGATGTACCTCGACTATATGTTCTTAATTTTAGAATGCTTACGAGGATAGCTTTTCTTTCTCCCTAAGTTCCATTATAAATACTACTAGAGAATGTATATATTTTTGTGATGTTAATGATATCGATGTCATGTCATTCATGTTCTGTGATTAATTTTATTTTTGTCTCTGTGAATATCTGTTAGTGCATTCCTATTGCATTTTCATTGTTTTTAACTTTTTATTACTTAAAAATTATATCTTTTCTGTTCTATTCTGCTATACTACAAACATCACCTGCTGAAGGAATTGTTAACCAGCTCTTTCTCTTTTCTTGTGAGGACACATACGTGACATGGCAAAATCAGCCAACTGTGTCACTATGGGGGATTACCAAGAAATATTAGTCAAGTGCAATTTTTTTTAGACTTACATGGGCACCTTTGACAAATATGCTTGATATTTAGGTTCCTTTCATACTGTCAAATTTGGTTGCTCAAGGAGTTGGCGTTTCAATTCCTGCGAGGCAATTGTTAAAGAGCTTAACAGTGACCCTCTTGGTGCCATTACTTCTAGGCAAGGTTTGCCCTCTTATCATCTTTGTGCTATTCTAAATTAACATCAAAGTATTATAAGGTGTTTTGTATGTCTATTGGAAGTTGTAGCTACTTTTAGTATCCTTGAGACCAATTATAGCTCTCAATGATTCTATAGCTTCAACTTATGGAAATTGATTATTCAAATTTCAAATAACACTTATGTTGATATTCAAAGCAGATAGGTAAACTGATTTATTGGAATTCGCTTTTCACTTGTTTAGATAAATTGCTTGAATTGTTATGAAGCATTATTATTTTCATTGCTGTACAGATTGAATACAAGCCTAAAAATTTATAGCTCTTTGAATGCTTCTAAGGACCTTGGGAATGTTCAACCTTGGATGTATTAACCCTCAGGTTTATGTCCATTTTGAATGGTTTTTCCTACTGTTCAATCTTGCTGCTTAAAGTAGCATGGTTTTGAAGTTACACAACAGCTAGTATGATAGAAGTCGGTAATATTTCCAGCTCCATTAGTTTAAGGAAAGTAGTTCGAATGCTGTGAGATGGTTTGTGCAGCTGTACGAAGAATGTCTTAGATGTTGCCTGCAATAAAGCCTATTTTTATAGACTGTAGCATGGTGGTGGTATTCCACCCTTGGAGGAACAATTTGGATTGACAGATTTAATGATTAATTTTATAGTTATGAGGCTGTATGGCTTGCATCATATCTTTGTTATGACAGCTTTGATCTCAGCTTCAGACGGCCCAGTCTGTGAATAGGATGGCCTGCCGTTTTCCAGACTGCTAACACTCAATAGATGGCCTAGGCTCTCCATTGTCACTGTATGGCCTGGCAACTTCACAATACGGCCTAGGAACTTCCTTGGATGGCTTGAAACTAGGCTGAATGACCTTGTGTGACAGACTTGGAAAGAATACAACTAACAGATTGAATCTACTCTACTGCAGCAATCATTAGTAACAATACATACAAAGAACACACAATGGCAATAATAGATGATGAATGAATATGAACAAATTGTGCACTAATGATAGCCTGTACGGTTAACTGCATAGGGCATCTTCTTACATACACATTGCAATGCCTGAGCGGAATCTCCTTCCATGCCAACAACGCCAACCACACAAATGAATGAGGGAAGGGTCTTATTTATACAACTAAGGAGGTAGTTGCATCCTCCAACTTACTAACTACCCAACACCTCATCATTTTCTTAAATTACATTTGACATGCATGTGACTTACATTTACATTTCATTTCATGACTCACTTTATGACTTATCCATACATAACTAATACTTCACTTAACATTACACATTCACATGAAATATTACATCACCACTTTATAACTTTATTGATTATACGTACGCACGTTTCGTCAAACACTTTGTGTGCGAACTACAAAATAACACAACATGACAAAATTTATTCACTGATCACGCAAACATGTCAATTTGCCCGCCTATCCAACAGTAGGATTGGATTATAGCAATCCAAGTATTTGTCCGTAAGAAAGTTGATTGTGTGAGGGGCTTGTTGTCACATTTTGCACGGGGTGCAATGTTTTCAATTTTTGTAAGAGAGCTGCTCTTCCTTCTCCCCCTTTCTCTCTCTTCCCTACATTCTCATTCTTCTCAAAATTGACAGCAGTTGCCCTGAAAAATGGCTAAGTGTCAGGGCATGCTGAGGTGTTCGGGATTTTGCGGGCCATAAACAGGGGCGATAAAATGGACAAAATGAGCCCTGGATATTTTATTATTGCAGATCTTCTCGCCAGCTTTCCAACGATATATCATAATAGGCGATCGGGTCAGCGGATCAAAAGTTATGGCCCCGGGAAGCTGAACCAGGAAACCCAGTTTTTTGTGCGAAGTCGGTCCGACTTCGCCCAGTTTTGGTGCGAAGTTCGTACTTCGCCTAGTTTTGGTGCGAAGTCCGACTTCGCCCTTCTTTCTGGGCGCACCTTGTAGCAGGCTGGCTGGCAGAAAATGACTAAGTGTTGGGGCGAAGTCGGACTGCTCCCCCTTTCCAAGGCGAAGTCCGAACAGCAGTGAGAATCAGCAAGTGCCGGTGCGCAACCCGACTTCCCTTTGACC
The DNA here is from genome assembly GCA_028583015.1 of Wollemia nobilis. Taxonomy (NCBI): domain Eukaryota; kingdom Viridiplantae; phylum Streptophyta; class Pinopsida; order Araucariales; family Araucariaceae; genus Wollemia; species Wollemia nobilis. The sequence goes on along the minus strand of JAQPPZ010016913.1, from coordinate 3,295,563 downwards.
GGTGCGCAGTAGGGAAATAGGTCAACCCGACTGCGCTGTTTTTCACCTGTGCTACCCGATTGCACTCTAATCCCGGCGAAGTTGGATAGATCGCCTTTTAAGGCGTACACGTGTCAAGCAAGATCATCCGACAAGTGTCCAACTTTGGGATCTGAGCCAATACATGCCGAGAAAAAGGACAAGCATGGGCCGCACTACTTATGCCAGCCGCCTCATTTAATGCTGATGTGAGTTTCCACCTACCTCGCCTACCCGCATTCCTGTCAATATAAAGTTCTACCCAACGCGCTGCCACGTGGCTGTTCAACCTTCAGGGAGACCATGCCGAGAGTACAGTCCAGCCCGACAGAGTCAGCATCGCTAGCTCCGCGGCTGCTTTTGTCAGCTAATGTTTGACTGGGACTTTGTGCCCATTAATGTAACGGGAGGGACTCTGGGCTATAAATACCCACCACGTTTTCATTGTAAAGTGGTGGAAGGGGAATGTCTGTTAGGGAACCAATGTAACCGTGCTTCTGCTTATAAATATAATTTGTATGCCTGGTTCTGTTCTGCTGCTTTTATTTCTTTATGTTTATGCTTTACGCTTCCCTGTGTCATGGCTCGTTGATTCGTTTCAGCATTTGGTGATCAGGGGCCTTTAGCATTGTTTGTGTACTTTTAAATTTCATATAATAGATGTGGTAGCAGCTCCATCAGTTGTGTGTTACGTTGCTGTCCGTATCTGGTGATTGATGCGTTGTCGTGCTGTTAGTTCTCCTTGTAGGGAGAATGTTTGCTAGGGGACCATTGTAGCTGTGCGGTTAAAATCACTGCATATCACATATACCTGGCTCTGATATCTCTAGGTTGCTTTCTACTCATGTTAGTGTCCGTATCTGGTGATTGATGCATTGCCGTGCTGTTAGTTCTCCTTGTAGGGAGAATGTTTGCTAGGGGACCATTGTAGCCGTGCGTACACTGCTTAGGTATCGGAAGTACACTTAGATTTTGCAGTTCTCAGTCATGCTTTGTATTTATAATGCAGTAAGTATTGGTGATTGTTGGTTGCCGTACTGTTAGTTCCCCCCACCCACCTCCACGTATATTTGTAAATTCTTTCCGCATTTTTATCTCTTTCCCCGCACTCTCATCTTACTAACCCCCGCAAGGAGCCGGCCTTCTCCGGAGATTGGCCCGGAAGGCATCCCTTCCTTCCGGCCTTTCAATGTTGGTTCGCGGGTCCAGGGCGCAATAACGACAAAATCCTTTCCTCGTGGCGGATTCGTGACCAACAGTTTTTGGCACGCCCGGTGGGACTCTTTGTCTCGCATTTGGAAGATCTCAAGCTCGTCCTCGCTCGGGCCGACAGTTTCTTTCCGAATGCTCGGTGGGACAAGGAGGTTTCTCACCCCCAAACAGAATTGAAGCATTGGTGCTCGCTTCATTGCTGTTCAAAATCAGAGCACCTGGCGACTCTGCACGTTCATATTCTCTGAGTCCAAAAGACCGGTCCTAACGCCTTCGTGCAAGCAAGAAGGTGGCGAGCGAGGAACCCGGGAAACCAGCCTGACTTTACGAAATTAATACCAACGCTCCAGGTGAGCGTGTCAGGCCGGCTGATTACCAAGCTCGCATAGACGAATCCGTGAGGTGAGACGATCAGTCTCCATATTTTAAGGAAGCCCGAGTTGGTGAATCTTTGGCTTGCCTTCATCTGGCAAAATCACCTGGCGACTCCGACTGAGCTGAAGATCCAGATTTCTTGATCGCAGGCGCCCCTTTTTTTTAAGCTGATAGAAGACACCCCGGAGGAATCAAGGTTTGGTGAGCAGCCTTGACCTCACAAGCGGAGAAATGAATGTTCACCTACAGTCTCCACCGTGGTGGTATTGGCTCCAACCATCACCGCAACCGGCACCCGAAGAGGGCTCCCGTCTGAAAAATCTCCTTGCCACATTGTTCATCAATTGTACGGGTACCGGCATGAATGACAATCTGCCACGTTGCACCATGTTCGCGACCTGGCAAACTTTGGGAGGCCAGCCGGACTTCAAAGATCATCTGAAGTACAATCAGATCTGGTCCGGGCACTGCAGGTTCACCGGATAGGCAACCGAAGCTAGATTTGTGGTGGCGGCATGCCAATAACGCCGCAAAATTTTGTATAAATAATCCGGCTATTATTCAAAGTTTTAGTTGTTTTTCTTATTTCAGTCTGTGCAGTGTTTTCTTTTTAAGTGTTCCGAGGAGGCAGCTGCCGGAAGTGGATCTGAAGAGCAGTTGCAGCGAGGGTGACTCTGTTGCCCAATGGATGAAGGCATGGGTTCTTTGCGCCGAGGCGAGCTCGACACCCCGCGAGCCGCCGTAAATGTTGTCACATTTTGCACGGGGTGCAATGTTTTCAATTTTTGTAAGAGAGCCGCTCTTCCTTCTCCCCCTTTCTCTCCCTTCCCTACATTCTCATTCTTCTCAAAATTGACAGCAGTTTGCCCTGAAAAATGGCTAAGTGTCAGGGCATGCTGAGGTGTTCGGGATTTTGCGGGCCATAAACAGGGGCGATAAAATGGACAAAATGAGCCCTGGATATTTTATTATTGCAGATCTTCTCGCCAGCTTTCCAACGATATATCATAATAGGCGATCGGGTCGGCGGATCAAAAGTTATGGCCCCGGAAGCCGAACCAGGAAACCCAGCTTTTTGTGCGAAGTCGGTCCGACTTCGCCTCGGCTTTGGTGCGAAGTCCGACTTCGCCCTCTCTTTTTGGGCGCACCTTGTAACTGGCAGGCTGGCAGGAAAGATGACTAAGTGCTGGGGCGAAGTCCGACTTCGCAGCGAAGTCGGACTGCTCCCCCCTTTCCAAGGCGAAGTCCGAACAGCAGTGAGAATCAGCAAGTGCCGGTGCGCAACCCGACTTCGCAGCCGAAGTCGGATCGCGCCTTTGACCGGTGCGCAGTAGGGAAATAGGTCAACCCGATCGCGCTCGTTTTTCACCCGTGCTACCCGATTGCGCTCTAATCCCGGCGAAGTTGGATAGATCGCCTTTTAAGGCGTACACGTGTCAAGCAAAGATCATCCGACAAGTGTCCAACTTTGGGATCCGAGCCAATACATGCCGAGAAAAGGACAAGCATGGGCCGCACTACTTATGCCAGCCGCCTCATTTAATGCCGATGTGAGTTTCCACCTACCTCGCCTACCCGCATTCCCGTCAATATAAAGTTCTACCCAACGCGCCGCCACGTGGCCGTTCAACCTTCAGGGAGACCATGCCGAGAGTACACCCAGCCCGACGAAGTCAGCATCGCTAGCTCCGCGGCCGCTTTTGTCAGCTAATGTTTGATTGGGACTTTGTGCCCATTAATGTAACGGGAGGGACTCGGGCTATAAATACCCACCACGTTCTCATTGTAAAGTGGTGGAAGGGGAATGTCTGTTAGGGAACCAATGTAACCGTGCTTCTGCTTATAAATATAATTTGTATGCCTGGTTCTGTTCTACTGCTTTTATTTCTTTATGTTTATGCTTTACGCTTCCCCGTGTCATGGCTCGTTGATTCGTTTCAGCATTTGGTGATCAGGGGCCTTTAGCATTGTTTGTGTACTTTTAAATTTCATATAATAGATGTGGTAGCAGTTCCATCAGTTGTGTGTTACGTTGCTGTCCGTATCTGGTGATTGATGCGTTGTCGTGCTGTTAGTTCTCCTTGTAGGGAGAATGTTTGCTAGGGGACCATTGTAGCTGTGCGGTTAAAATCACTGCATGACACATATACCTGGCTCTGATATCTCTAGGTTGCTTTCTACTCATGTTAGTGTCCGTAGGAGGTGATTGATGCGTTGCCGTGCTGTTAGTTCTCCTTGTAGGGAGAATGTTTGCTAGGGGACCATTGTAGCCGTGCGTACACTGCTTAGGTATCGGAAGTACACTTAGATTTTGCAGTTCTCGACCGTGCTTTATATTTATAATGCAGTAAGTATTGGTGATTGCTGGTTGCCGTACTGTTAGTTCCCCCCCACCAAACTCCACGTATCATTTGTAAATTCTTTCCGTTTATTTATCTCTTTCCTGCACTCTCATCTTACTAACCCCCGCAAGGAGCCGGCCTTCTCCGGAGATTGGCCCGGAAGGCATCCCTTCCTTCCGGCCTTTCAATGTTGGTTCGCGGGTCCAGGGCGCAATAATGACAAAATCCTTTCCTCGTGGCGGATTCGTGACCAACAGGACCCAAGAGTGGAATGAGTAGAGGCAACATAAAATAGGGTGGTTAGTTGATGAGTGTAATTAGGAGGTTCCAGAAACCATGGAAGATGAGTTGCCTTACATCTTTTACACACATGCAAGACCACTGTAGTAAATTGGTTGCTTCTATTATCTGTTACTTCTTGTGGTTTTTCTTCACTAGAGATGTGTTAAACTTCTAGTTTGTCTGGTTTCTCTTCTCCAATGTGTGATATTTCTTTTTTTTCTTTTCTAAGTGATCTCTTCAAAGAGATCATCTTCTCCAACTGAGACCTACAACATTTTGCCCCTCTTCTTTTGGTTCTTGTTTGACAGTATAGCAGTTTAATGACTGTGTTTGCTTCCCATGCATTATTTTGAGGCCATTGTCTGTTATTCTTTTTGCGTTCAAAAGGGTTATCTCGTGATATTCAGTGCACAAACATTGAACTTGGATTTTAAGATACAACTATAATGTTTGGGTATAATTGAGCTTCGTGTCCAAGAATCCAATACATGCAACCTGATGTATCACTAGCTGCAAAGACTGGTTGTTTATCTGCTTACTTTTGGAACGAACTTGGTGTACCAAAGGAAAAGTGTTTTGCAACCTTTGATTTGGGATTATTGCGTATAAGGCAAATTACTCATCCCTCTCTTATTTGGCATACACAATTGCTGAATTTCTGTCAACAATTTCTCACTCCTTTGCCTCTTATTAGCTTGACCAACCTCTCTCAATAATGTTACCATCATTTCTTCAAGCCTGAATGCCTACTGATTGGGATCCATAAAGGGATAAGACCCGTGGGATACTTGATTATAATCCTAATTAAGAACTTAAGAGACATTTGTAGGCTCACTTACATGGAAACTGATGAATAGAAATTGGTTCTGAAACAATCCTAAGTAGGTCAACTTAATGGTGATGCATGGCATTTGCTGAATGTTATGATTACAGTTACAAATTATGTTTTTTAATGATTCAGTTTTTATATTTAGGACTTAATTATGATTTAAAGGGTGGTTATCAAGAGCTTTTAAGCTAGCCTGCCCTTGGTAGCACCCCTTGGGTTGTATGACTCATCTGAATATATTTCAGCCAAAGCAAAATCAACTCTACAAAATGCAGTATCCAAAAGGTCACATGGTTTTACCCATACTATTTCTGCTCAAATTGCATACAATTTGGTAGAAATGGGAATAAAAATGTAACATCCCAAGGTACATTCTATGCATAAACTCAGAACTACAATGTGCATTAAGTAAGATAATATAAGGTATTTTCAATTGGCAGCAAGATATCAGGCCAGAGAAGCTAGGAGGAAAAACATTAATTTTGTCAAGAACCTTGTGAAGTTGAACTAATGAGTTGATGAAACTAAGGGCAGTTTGAAAAAGGAGGGAAGTATCTCAATCAATTCTTAAAATTGAGGAGGATGAATGTGAATATTCTTCAGCCTTGGTTGTTAAAGCAGATGGAACTTCATCTAGGCTACCTTAAATTTCAACATGGCCAGCAGTCAAATTAGTATATTTCCAATGTTAAAAACCGTTCCAGAACAAGCAAATCTATCTGAGACAATTTGTTGCATTGCTAAGCTTTGTGATGTTGACGTTTTTTCTATCTGATTTGTGATGATTTCCTTCTCTTCGTTTCTATGTTCTTGTTGGTTACGAATCTGCCATGAGGAAAGGATTTTGGGTTAATGCGCCCAGATTCGCCCACCAGCATGAAAGGCCGGAAGGAAGAGATGCCTTCCGTGCCAATCTCCGGAGAAGGCCGACTCCTTTGGGGGGTTTAAGCTAAGAGTGCAGGAAAGAGATAAAGAAACGGAAAGAATTTACAAATATGATTGGAGTTTGGTGGGGGGAACTAACAGTACGGCAACACATCAATCACCATTGCTTACTGCATCATAAATACAAAGCATGACCAGGAACTGCAAAACCTAAGTATACTTTCTGTATTAAGCGGTGTACGCACAGCTACAATGGTCCCCTAGCAAACATTCTCCCTACAAGGAGAACTAACAGCACGGCAATGCATCAATCACCACTACGGACAACAACATAATCAGAAAGCAACCAAGAGATATCAGAGCCAGGTATATGTGTTATGCAGAGAATTTATACGCACAGCTACAATGGTCCCCTAGCAAACATTCTCCCTACAAGGAGAACTAACAGCACGGCAACGCATCAATCACCACTACGGACAACAACGTAACACACAACTGATGGAACTGCTACCACATCTATTCTATGTATCCTCTAATCTATGAAGTTCAAAAGTACAAGCAATGCTTCAGGCACCTGACCACCAAATGCTGAAATGAATCAACGAGCCGTGACACAGGAAAGCATAAAGCATAAATATAAAGGAGAGGCAGCATAAAGAAATAAAAGCAGCAGAACAGAACCAGGCATACAAATTATATTTATAAGGAGGTCGTCCATGAAGTTTGGTTCCCCCAGCCTAGGGTTCTGCTGAGACGTCTCTCTTGCGGGAATGGAATCAGGAGGAACCGGACGGACTTTGGAAGGATCGGCCGCTTCTGAGGGCGACCGGGAAGTGGAGATGGGAGCGGCTGATGCTGAAAGGGTTTCAAGCGGCTGAGGCGGTGGATGTAACGGTGAATGCATGGCTTCGACGACTAACCTCAAGCGAAGGGTTTGGGGTTTGACTCAGAGATAGGGAAACGTTGGGGTTCTGAGCAAACTGGTCGAAAGAATGGGGGCCGCTAGAAGGGTGTGGAGACGGGGAGGAAGATGCGGCCACGGCTTGCTCGGATTGAGCGGGAGATGGAGTAGGAGTAGGGCTAGATGAGACCAAAGAGAGTGGGGCAGCAAACGTACCTGCGAGCTCCGCCTGAGCCGATGCTGGATGGATGTCTGCGATTCTGGTTCCGGCGGCTGGCTCGGGACTGCCCAGAGAAACACGCTTTGGAGCGGCTGAATGCGTCTGCGGCTCGTGGATCGGTCGCTGCACCGTCGGACTAGGGTCGCTCGATTTTTAAACTCTCTTCCTCTTCTTCTCTTCTGGAACAATGGCCGGATCGGGGGAAGGAGATGAAGCAAGTGCGGCAAGCGCTGATGTTCCCACGGTGAACTTGTACCGGGGTTTGACTTGCAGAAGGTCTGCCGCAACCGGTCTGCTCTCTGGTGGTGCTGGCGCCTTTTGTGCTCGAAGGGTCACCTCAGGCGTTGACTTGACTGGTTTCTCGCGCCTTTTCAGGCACCACCTTGGAAGCCACGGGCTGCATTGGGTCCACTTGGATGTCTGTTGGGCCCGCGCTGGCAGTTGCCGAAGTGTACAACTGTTGGGAGGAAGGCCCTCCTTTATAACCCTCAAAGGGACCTCGGGGAACGTAATCTTGATATGCGAATGGCCGCCAGCTGTCATGGTGCTGGTCATATAGGGCTGAAAAGTCGTCATCAACGGCCAGATTTCTCCTGGTGGATTTGTCGTGCTGCGTGCGGCACCTCATCTTCCAGCATTCAATAATCTTTTCTTTTGGCCAGTTAAGGCCTGCTATCTTGGAGATGAATTTTTTAAACCCTGGAGAAGAAAACTTGTGGTCCGGGTTTCGCTTGGGGTCATATGCTACCTCCTCGCAGTAAAAATCCTGCCATGGAGGCGAAGCTTCCATCAAGTCAATTTCCCAGTCAAGGTCAACATGGACCACATCGCATCTGTCTTCGATTATATCTGCCCGGGGGCAGAGATGCGTGAACTTTCCCCTTATCCCATACGGGTCGTACTTCCAGCGCTGCGGCAGCAGAATCAGCCCAGTGTCAAAAAGCTCCCGCTCGAGATAGACATGCTGTCCTACCTCGGAAATCTCAATGTTCGCCCAGGAAAGAGGATATTGAAAAATCTGGCCTCTTTTCTTTCCCAGAACGAACTCCTCAACATAATCCATCTGACGGGCCACCTCCATACCAAACTGATGATCCGTGCACCATTAGGGCAGCAGATGAGGTTTGCCCTTGAATCCGTAGATTCTGACCACAATCCCCTGCGTCAGTCTAAAAACGTCCCCGAGCTTCTGACTCAGCAAAGAGTTCGTCAAGCTCAGCAAAGAGTTCGTCATTTCCTGCGGGGGGCGAGGGATCTCGCCATCGCTGAAGACTGACATGACCAACCCTAGAAAGTTGAAGTTAAACTTGTAGTAAGACCCTTTCCGGTATAGGTCATCCGTCCAGTCGTAGACGGGCTGTGGCTCTCCCTTCTCGTTGACCTTCTTCATGTTCGGGATCGGCATCCGGGAGTGCAAATGATACAAACATAGCCAAGCTAGGACAGAACCGAACCGAAATTCGATGGATCGCTTCTTCCGGATCTTCACCGAGTCGGGAGTGGATGGCGTATGCAAGCCAATCCGCCCGATCGAAAAAAGATGGGGCGCTTTCCACTTCTCTGCGTCGCTGGTTCGTAGGATTCTCCACACGGAGACATTCTCGCGATGCTAAGCTGGTACGGTTGTACCAACTCATCAGAGTCGCAGCCGAGGATCCATGCCAGAATGGTGTATAAATATTTGCTCTGAAACCTCGCCAAGGGCATGGGGCCGGTTGGCCACTGTCCAGCTGCAAGCGGGGCGTTCAGCTCTGAATTGAGGAAATCCCTCATCCGTTTTGTATGCGTGAAGCGTCCCGCTTGCTCGCCCAGATTTATCTTTCTGACGATTGTGCTGGAGTCATACTCCAGCCTTGGGGCGAAAGCTGGCTGAACAGTCTCCTTGCGCAGCGCAAACAAGGGTTTACCGCTGGAGCTGCAAATCTGCCGGGTAGCTGGTCTGTAATGTCTGACAATCAGGTCTACCAGCTCCGGGCATTGATGGACAGGAGGGCACAAGAACCGGAAAAGATTTGACTTGTACGCCGCCCCGAAATGGTGAGAGGGCGAAACCTTGTCAGCCCAACTCTCCACATTTGTCTGCAGCTTAGTCAGGCTCATAGAAAACGAGCCGTCCTTGTATCCCGCCAGGTAATTTACCGGAGGTGTTGGGGCTTGTCCACGCTGTACTTTCTTTGGCCGGGACTTTGACTTTTGCTCCGACGGTGTTTCACTTATGAAAACACCTGGCCACGGTAAATCTTCGGGTTCGCACCCTTCGCTGGATTGCGCTAGCATTGGCATCTTTCCTCTGTCCCATCTCTCCGAAACAACAATAATTACAAATTCAGGGCGTCTGGAACAGATTTCGCAGTCACAGGAATAATCTGCGCAGTTTGGCATGTCTGGATGCATCTGACCCCCTTTTTCTAGATAATGACAGCGTCATTAATGTCGCGCAGGAGGGGGTAGGTCGGCTGGCAAGTGAAGGAGTTAAGTTTCTTGGGTGGCTGCAGGAGAATGTTTTGAAAAAGGTATCCCGGCTGCCGTGCCATGCTTCTTTGATTGCACTTTTTATTGAGGACTGTGCAATCATTAAATTTATTTGAACGCCGCGCCATGGCTGACGTCACTGCCGCAATCTGGGCACACTGCTCAAGAAAAAACCCCTTGACGTGGAAACCCATCTCAAAATGGTCGCAATGCGCCTTGGGCCCAGCTTGGAGCTTTTAGAATATTTTATTCATTTTTTTAAACAACTGTCCAAGCTGGCTCAGAAAACAAGGCGCAATCGGACTTCGCCCAATGTTGGGCGAGATCCGACTTCGCCAGCGCAGTTGGACTTTGCCGAAAATGGGGCGCAGTCCGAACTGCGACTGCATTGACACTGTTTCTCTCTTTTTTTTTTCTACCGCGCCCGAGGGTTGAGCGCAGTCCGGCCGTTTACAAACTTTGGAAGAGAGGCGAACACTTAGAACTTTACTGCCTCTCGGGACCGGGCGCACGAGCTGCGCTTAAACAATGAAGCGCGTTCGGACTTCGCTCGAAATTCGGGCGAAGTTTGCACTTCGCGCGCGAGCTGCGCGCAGTTCGTACTTCGCGCGCAAGCCGGCCGAAGTCGGACTTCGCTCAAAACCGAGCGCAGTCCGATCACTTCGTGCCCTTGTAGTTTTCCTCCCTTCAAACTTCGCTTTTTTGCTGGCGCGCAGCCCGACTTCGCTGCTAAGTCGGGCAGCGGCCAACACTTAAACATTTTTTGCTTTCTTCTTCGTTCGAGTAGTCCCTTCACGAACTTCGCCCTTTCTGAGGGGAGACAACAGACTTCGCTGCAAAGTCTGTATTCTCTCCCATGTCGCAGTTTGGCTCAAACAAAATAAAAAACTGAAAGCTGGAAACTGTACATGCTGGAAAACAAAAATGCATAAGGGAAATTTTTACAAAGAAGGGCCACTCGGGCACCTTCAGCAGCGGTAAATTTTTAAGTGGAACCCGTTAACAGGATTAGGTAGGAGCTAACCTTCCATATCCCGAAGTACATAGGCATTGAACTGGTTCACCCGGGCAATCTGATATGGGCCCTCCCAGAGAGCATCAAACTTCCTGTGATTGCCCGGCTTCGCCTTATATGAGTCCCCCTTCAGCACCAGGTCCCCGATTTTAAAAACTCGGGCAGTGGTGCCTTTTGCAAACCAGCCTTGAGTGGCTGCAATATGATTAGTGAAGGCCTGGTATGCTTTTTCTCTGTCTTCTTCCAACTGCAGGAGTTGGCACAGTCTGTCGTCCACCGGGTCTCCACTGCTCCTGTCTTCGTCCAACATCCATAGGGCAGGGATTTCAATGTGGGATGGCATGACAGCCTCTTTGCCATAGACGAGCGCATAGGGGGACGTTTTGATGGATTTCTTGAATGAAACTTTGTCCGCACACAGCGCCCGGTTTAGGAGTAAATGCCAAGTCCGCTTGTTTCTGTCAATGGTCCTCCGGATGATTTTCAGGAGGTTCTTGTTAGTATACTCGGCAAGGCCATTCCCCTGCGGGTAGTAATTAGAAGACATCTTGTGATAGATGCCAAGTTTGCCAGTGTACTCCGTGAGTATAGCGCCTACGAATCCCGGACCATTGTCTGTCACAATTGACTCTGGAACCCCGAGCGGGTAATCGGGCTCTCAATGAACCTGATGACCGTTTCTTGGTCTACGTTCTTGGTCGGGATTGCCTCTGCCCACCGTGTGAAGTAATCGGTGGTCGTAAGAATAAACTTGTGTCCGGCGGAGGAATTAGGCGAAATCACCCCAATGAAGTCTAGACCCCATGGCTGGAACGGAGTCTCGGCTTGAATCGGTTGAAGGGGCAGGGGTGCTTTTCTGTTTTTGCCAGCAAACCTCTGGCATTGATCACACTTGGAACAGATCGCATGAGCGTTTGCAAATAGAGTGGGCCAATAGTACCCAGCTCTAATTATTTTTAAGGCCGTAGGCCTTGCAGAATGATGACCCCCAAGCATCCCGGAATGAAATTCTCCGAGGACCCTGGGCTGATCGGATTTTATGACGCACCGCAACAGGATGCCGTCGATGTTTTTGAAGTAAAGCCCCTCGGGCGAAGAGTGTACTTAAGTGTACCTAGCCGAAATCTCCTTCGTTGTGAGGCGTTCAGGTGATCTCGGACATCTTCCGGTGCGAAATATCTCACTAGTTCATCTCGTCCAATCACTCCCCTCCGATAAGGAGTTGGCTAGGTAGATGCGTGTCGCCGTGTCCTCCCACTTACAGAGCGGAGATGCCGGCTACGGCGCTTCGGGCCAATTCCCGACACAAGGCTCGGCCCCCGATAAGCTTGGTGGGCCGCACTTCGATGTCGAACTCCCGGATTTTTGCAATCCATCCCGCTCTCTTGTGACCCGGTTCTCCTTGTATGATGAAGCTTCGAACGTCCGGGTGAATCACAAAGACAGTCGTTTTGCTCTGGGAGACAAAATGCCTAAACTTTTGGAGGGATTTCATAACAGCGTGAACCTGCCGCTCTATAAAATTGTACTTTTCCTCATGCGGCTGAATCACTTGGCTCAGGAACGCTATGGGGCGCTCCTTGCCATCGTCTCCCTTTTGAGTTAGGACTGCAGCGTAACTTTCGGGTTCTCCCACTGCATAAAGGATGAAGTCCCTGGAGTAGTCCGGGTTAGTCAACACCGGGGCTTGCGCAATTCGAGCCTTGATTTCCTCGAAGGCTTGCTTTCTCTCATCTATCCATTCGTAAATTGTATCTTTTTTCAGCAGTTCGGCCATAGGCTTGATCACCTGTGCGAAGTCCGGAATGAACTTCCGCACAAAGTTAATCTGACCGAAGAAGGACTCGCAGCCTTTTTTATCGATGGGGGCTGGCAAGCGAAGGAGGGCTTCTGCTCTGTCAGGGTCAATGGCGAGGCCTTTCTTGGAGATGACATGTCCCAGCAGCTTTCCTTCTTTTATCGCGAAGACAGACTTCTTCGGGTTTATAGAAATGCCAAATTCTCGACACCTCTCAAATATTTGCCGCAGGTGGGAAACATGATCCCCTCTTTGGTGAGAGAAAACGGTCATGTCATCAAGGTAGATAACAATGATCTTATTGAGCAGCTCTCGGAAGGCCAGGTCCATGGCCCTTTGGAATGTGGCACCGACATTGGATAAGCCAAAAGGCATGCGCTGATAGGCGAACGTCCCCCCCTTGGTGGTGAATGCCGTCTTATGCTGGTCCTCATCTTTGACCCAAATCTGGTTGTAGCAGGAAAATCCATCTAAAAGTGAGAATCTCTGGGCTCCAGCAACGATGTGTAGAATCTGGTCGATTTGGGGAAGCGGATAGTGGTCCCTGAGGGAAGCCTGATTCAGGTTTCTGAAGTTGACACAGAGACGAATGTCGCCATTCTTTTTCCTCACGGGCACCAAATTCGCGACTCAGGATGAATGTTGGATGGGGTAGATGATTTTGGCTGCCAGCATCTTCAAGAGCTCGGCTTTCATCATGGCCTCAATCTTCGGATTTACGGCCCTCTGCTTCTGTCGGAATGGCTTGGCGCCATCCTCTAGCTCAATGGTATGCTGAATGACATCTCTGTCGTACCCCCTCAAATCCTCGTAGCACCAGGCTACGATGTCGGGGAACTCTTGGCATAGTGATCTGATCTGCTCAAGTTCCTCCGACGTGCAGTCTGTCCCGACCTTGATAGTTTTACCAGGTTCGAGTTCCAGGTCGGCATACTGCCTCGGGTCTACTTTGATCCTGTGAGATATTGCTCTGTCATTCTGATCAAACAGACTCTCCAATGTAATCACTCCTTTTGGGACATGATTATTTTTTAACTGTATCAACCCCTCATATTGCTCGTCATCAGGGTCTCTACCTTCGATTGAACCAACTTCGTTAACCAAAAATGTGACGATCTCCTCGTCACAACTGAACACCTGCCAGTGGGTGTCCTTATCAGGCACAAAAGGCCTGTAAATAGTGCGAACCGACTTCGGTTTTTGGACGACGTCATCAGCCGGAACGTACCTGGCTCCAACAGACGCCAGAATGTCAGCGTGTTTGTTTTTCTCACGCGATATCGCCTTGACATTCAACGAGTCGAACGACTCCATCAGGTCCCACACCCGGTTGCGGTATGCCCTAAGTGCTGTTTGGAGGCACACTTGTTCGTAACCTGGTGACACACCAGCTCTGAATCTCCAAAGATCTGCAGGTGTTTAATCCCCAGCCTCTCCGCCTTTCGCAAACCCAAGCACAGGGCTTCGTACTACGCCGAGTTGTTAGTGCGACTCCGAGCCAACTCCGTAGGTATAGTCCTTCTGGACCCCGGTCGGAGAAACCAGAAGCACCCCTGCACCGGCGCCATTTTTGCATCTCGCGCCGTTAAAGAAAAGCTTCCACAGCTTCTTAGGTGCAGGTCCTACTTCCTTTGCAGCTGACTTGTCAAGCCTCTCGGGCTGTACAATGGAGTAACAGCCCTGCTCTGTCTCAATTACGGCATTGAAGTCTCGCAAAGAGAACTCGTCTTCAAGCTGTAGCACTTCGAAGGCTTGCTCGGTCGACTCTCATCGTCACCAGCCTCTTTCTCCGACGGCTTGGACCATGCAGTCCAACTCTCCTCCGGGTATCTTCTCCACTAGGAAGGTGGAAGGCTTCTCATTGAAAATTTTCAGTCTCCTTCCTTTGAAGGGCACTTCCATGTGTGAGTAGTCTAGAGACAGGTACCCGCCCAACTTCGCAGTGAACTCCCGAGAGAGACACATGCCGAAGTAGGGAGCCAAGTGAACAACCACGACCTCTTCGATGACCAAGATGTCGAGAGCCTTGTGCAGCCGGATAGGGATGTCCTTTATGACACCAACTGTCTTGACAGGGGTGCCGTCTAATTGTAGCACGCCTTGGATGCTACGTGTGTATTCCATCCCGATCTCATCGCAGACGGCCTTTGGCATCACAGTCGTGGAAGCACCAGAGTCCACCATGCAATTGTGAACTATGTGCCCTTGCATCCGTAAAGACAGATAAAAGGGAGGCGGTCTGTTCTTTCCAGTGGCTGAGACTGTCAGAGGTTGAACCAGGACAGTGGGCTGTATCTGCTTGCCGCTTTTCATGTTCTTCAGAGATTCTTGCAGCAGATCCACCTGGCCTGGGAGCAGAAGAGCATCATACATGCTGATTCTAGCAGGTGTTCTTTTCAACTCGTCTACTATGCTGTAGCCCGAGGTACTAGCTCCTTCTGCTTCTTTTGTCGGCTCATACTTCGTCCGGTACTGCTGGGTAGCCTCAACTCGCTGTCTCTTGGTCAGAGACGGGTACTTCAGCTTCTCCTGGGCTTGTTCTTTGGTTTCAGCTGGAGGCTGAGGTACGGGAGCTTTAGCCGGAACTGGAGCTTTTGCTATAGGAGGCTTGGCTGGAACAGGGGCAGCCTTTGCCGGAGAAGGCTTGGTCGGAGCTTTATCTTTGGATGCCTTCTCCTGGGCTGTGTAGGGCCACAGCCGTTTGTACGGTGGCGACCCACTGGGCTGCGGTTTTTCTCTTCTAGCATAGACTTGCAAAGGCTTGGCAGCATCTGCGGTTTTCTTTTCTTCCTTGGCAGGCAGCACTAGATTCTCCTCTGGGAGGGCAAAGTTGGCTTCGCCGTCCAGGATCATGTAGACTTCATCGTCCTCTATGGCGCTGCCGGTCAAGGTCTGGATGTAGTGCTGGTGCAATGTGCAGTCTTCCTCTGAATGCGGGTCATTGCACGTAGTGCACCAGTTAACCTGATCGGAAGGACCAGGCGGGTCTTCTATAGCAGCATTTCTCGGAGGCTGACGCCTCTGCAACTGGTGCTCTGGAGGCTTGTCTTTTGTTAGTGCCGGGGGCGCATATGGCCTCCTAGGAGCAAGGTCCATCTGGGCCTGCTTCTTCTTCAGAGCGGTCATGTCATTGGACATGGCATGATATCCTGAGGCCAAAGCATGCACCTCCTGGAGGATTGTATTCTGAATGCTACTGTCAGGAGGCGGCAACTGTGCCGGTGGAGGCAATGCGGCTAATGGAGGAGGGTTAGAATAAGGTGCGTACTGCGGAGGAGCAGGAAGTGCTGGAAAATGCGGAGCAGGAGGAGGCGGGTGAGGATAATGCAATTGAGGCGGGCCGTAAGGAGTTACGACCGGCGTTGGATTCCACTGCTGCTAGGGTTGCTGTCCTGATGTGCACTGCGCACCACCAGAAGCAGGAGGATACTGGGATCTGGGGAAGTCAGGATGAATGGGTTCCTGCACCCTGGACGGGGGTCTGCCGATAGAAATAATGTCATCTTCAGCTTGCTGGGCAGCCTCGTACAGAGCAGGAAACTCGTCAATTCTGGCAATCTTCAGCAGGAGGCATATGTCTGAGTTGAAGGATCTCAGGTAGTAGTGTGCAGCCATGCCAGTCGAAGGCCGAAGTTCGCGAGGTACCCGTTTCCAGGATCTCGCAAACCTGATGTTAAAGTCAGACACCTCCTCTTGAGGATGTCTCTGGATACTTTGGAACTGGTGCAGCAGAGAAGTAGGGTCAGCAGACTCGTTGCATCCTTTCATGAGCCTTCTGGCAAGCTGGGGCCACCCTATGATGGATCCCTCTGGCAACGATCTCCACCAATAGAGAAGCTTTCCCCTCAGGGAAAGGGCCAGCAAACCGGTCTTCACACTCTCATCGGTAATGGTATGCAATGCGGCCAGGGCAAGGATGTCCTGGATGTGCTCGTACGCCGTCTTGCCGTAGCCGTCGTATGTAGGGATAGACTTTAAAGCAGTAGGGGGCACAACTTGCTGTTCGACCAGGGCCAAGGGCCCTGTAGAGTCCACCGCCGGGAAGAGATCATCATCATTTTGCTGTTGGGCAGCCATTTCTTATTCTTCTCCTCCATCGGTTGTGTACTCAAGTAGTACGTACTTTCCGAGGATGCAGATGCTTCTTCTTCCTCGGCCTCTTCTATTTCGTATTCAGCTCCGCCGACCTCAGCTTCGGCTTCTTCTTGAATTTCAGCCTCGACTTCGTCGACACGAGCTCGCGGATCAGCCAGCCTGGCAATTTCGCCTCGAGCATTGATGTCCAGTTCGTAAAAGTCAGGCGGGCTTCTCGGATCCCTTGCTCGCCACCTTCTTGTTTGCATGAAGGTGTTGGGACCGGTCTTTCGGACTTAGAGGATTTGTTCGTGCAGAGTCGCCAGGTGCTCAGATTTCGAACAGCAATGAAGCGAACACCGGTGCTTCGATTCTGTTGGGGGTGAGAAACTTCCTTGTCTCACCAAGTGCTCAGAAACCACTGTCAGCGCCAGGTGGAGACTGATCAGAAAATCTCTCTTCAAATGTGGGACCCTGGTCCCACCGGGCGTGCTGCAGAAACTGTTGGTTACGAATCTGCCATGAGGAAAGGATTTTGGGTTAATGCGCCGCATTCGCCCACCAAGATGAAAGGCCGGAAGGAAGAGATGCCTTCCGTGCCAATCTCCGGAGAAGGCCGGCTCCTTTGGGGGGTTTAAGCTAAGAGTGCAGGAAAGAGATAAAGAAACGGAAAGAATTTACAAATATGATTGGAGTTTGGTGGGGGGAACTAACAGTACGGCAACACATCAATCACCATTGCTTACTGCATCATAAATACAAAGCATGACCAGGAACTGCAAAACCTAAGTATACTTTCTGTATTAAGCGGTGTACGCACAGCTACAATGGTCCCCTAGCAAACATTCTCCCTACAAGGAGAACTAACAGCATGGCAATGCATCAATCACCACTACGGACAACAAACATAATCAGAAAGAAACCAAGAGATATCAGAGCCAGGTATATGTGTTATGCAGAGAATTTATACGCACAGCTACAATGGTCCCCTAGCAAACATTCTCCCTACAAGGAGAACTAACAGCACGGCAACGCATCAATCACCACTACGGACAACAACGTAACACACAACTGATGGAACTGCTACCACATCTATTCTATGTATCCTCTAATCTATGAAGTTCAAAAGTACAAGCAATGCTTCAGGCACCTGACCACCAAATGCTGAAATGAATCAACGAGCCGTGACACAGGAAAGCATAAAGCATAAATATAAAGGAGAGGCAGCATAAAGAAATAAAAGCAACAGAACAGAACCAGGCATACAAATTATATTTATAAGCAGAAGCACGGTTACAATGGTTCCCTAACAGACATTCCCCTTCCACCCTTTACAATGAAATCATGGTGGGTTTTTATAGCCCGAGTCCCTCCCGTTACATTAATGGGCACAAAGTCCCAGTCAAACACTAGCTGACAAAAGCGGCGAAGGAGCTGCAAATGCTAACCTTTGTCGGACCGGACTGTACCCGCAACATGGTCTTCCTGGAAGCTGGACAGCTACGTGGCAGTGTGTTGGGCAGAACTTCTTCTCGGCAGGAATGCGGGTAGCTGGAGCAGGTAGAACCTCCAATCAGCTTTAAATGAGGCCACTGGCATAGGTAGTGCAACCCATGCTCGTCCTTTTGCTCGGCACGTCTTGGCTCAAATCCCGAAGCTGGACACTTGTCAGATGATGGATGATGTTGTTTGACACGTGTCTGCCTTGAAAGGCAGTTTATCCAACTTCGCCTGGGATCAGAGCGCCATCGGGTTGCGCGGGCAGAAAACAGCGCAGTCGGGAAGGCCTTCATGCCTTGGGTGCATTTCCGAGTTTGTTTCCCTACTGCGCACCTGTCAAGGGCGCACTCCGACTTCACTGTGAAGTCGGACTGCGCATGAGTGAGAGCTGGTTTCGCCGCCGTACGGACTTCGCTCCCAACGACTTAGTCATTTTTCCGCCGACTCGCCGACCTACTACAAGGTGCGCCCAGAAACGGGCGAAGTGCGGACTTCGCACCGAAACTGGGCGAAGTGCGGACTTCGCACCAAAACTGGGCGAAGTGCGAACTTCGCACCAACACTTAGCCATTTTCCAGGGCAACTGCTGTCAACTTTGAAATCCAACTGAGGGGCTCCAAGAAAGGGGGGGAAAAAGAGAATGTAGGAAAGAGAGAGAAAGGGAGAGAAGAAGAAAGGAAAATAGAGGAAGAGGGAAAAGGAAGAGCAGCACTGCTACAAAATTGAAAACATTGCACCCCGTGCAAAAAGTGGCAACAGTTCTCTTGCCATCTCTTCCTCTTCTTGGACTTGATATTCTTGACACCTTCTCCACTTCTTGACAGGCCCAGGATACTCTTCCTTTTTCTTGGCTTATGCTCAAGTCATGACAAGCATCTTTTTCGTCCCTGAAGAATTATTTTCTATGTTAAACAAGTTTACATTCTGGTTGCCTCTTGGCTTTTTGAGACAATTCTCCTCTCCATTATTGAGCAGGCAACATCATTAGCATATAATTTGTTTGTTGGCACTAGCAACATTTGTGTAGTTACACGTGAAACGCCCCATTATTAACATTTTCTATATTGCATGTGGTTGTCTCCCCCATTCCTTGTATCAAATTGATTTGGACTTCCATTTCCTTCTCCTCTAATGTTTTTTTCGCCTAGTTGGATCAACTCCAATAATTAAGATGCTTAGCTTCTCAACTTCCTTTTGGAGAGCCAACATCTAATGTTTTTTTTCATTCTAGGTGGAACAAACTTCTTGACACCGAGTGTTTGTTTACGTCACAAATATTGCAATAGTAGCATTTGGTGTTTTTGTGTCCTTATGTTTGAAATTTTGAACATCTAATTTCCTTCTTATCCTTCTCTTTCTTTTCTTCTTTCATTTTGCACATTATGTTCAACATATCCTTTCTATGTGCGTGAATTGATGCACTAGTATACCCATCTTCATTATCGGTGTTGGAGCTACGATCAACTTTGCTTTGAATCCCTGCCACCATCGTTTTCATCTCGCTTTTTAGGTTCAAGGTCCAATCAAAAGTCTCTTTGGAAACAACCTTCATCTTCTTCCAAGACTTTGAAGAAGTCCATCCATGAACCACTGCTTCTAGTGTTTGTCGGCTGGTTACCTCTCCATCTTCTAGATTAACTCCTTGTTGGTTACAAATCTGCCATGAGGAAAGGATTTGTTGTCGTTGCGCCCTCGATTCGCCCAACAACTTGAAAGGCCGGAAGGAAGGGATGCCTTCCGGGCCAATCTCCGGAGAAGGCCGGCTTCCTATGTGATTTTTGGTTTTAAGATAAGGGTGCAGGAAAGAAATAAAAGGGATAAGGGTTAGAAACGGTGGTATTCAACGTTGGGGAAGAACAAGCAGCACAATCACTAACTAGCAACTAAACCAACAACAATCAAAACAATACATGTAACAGAAACCAGCTATGAAATTCTTCCCTATGTATCCTTAAACATGCATTCCAGGCTCAGATAATTGCCAATGCTGCGATCCAGAGTTCAGAATGACAGCAATCAGAAAAATAAATGAGTAAATGCAGAAATGACACGAATAAGGCAGCATAAAAGAAAGAGACACAATTGGAGCCAAAGTATGGATTGTATTGAAGCAAACGGTCTTAGCTACAGCAGCTTTCTTTAGCAATATGTTCCCCCCCCCATTACAATATAAAATGGTGCTATTTATAGCAGATAACCCTCCCCAGATTACAATACGGGCACAAATACCCAAACCTGTAAAAACTGCAAAAAGCGGCCAAATATTATCTTTGTCGGCCGTATCTGATTCTGCCACTCTTTTCCTTTATGATGGCATGGTCTCGGACAGATTTAGTAGCTGGGAGGGAATGGCCCATTAATATGGTGGATGTAGCGGTACTTTGCCTCAAATGCCCGCTACTGTTTGTCTTCAATGGTCACCCACCGTGATACTGGAGTATGGCCTTGGCTGTACTGAAACAGGCTCTGATCCCGAAAAAACTTGACCTTTTACTCCGGGGACACCTGCTGCTTAACCGGCAAAATTTGGGCGGGAAACGCGCCTATACTGCTTCAAACAATGCGCTGCCGCAAAAGCTGAGGACCGGTTGGTTACCCAAAACGAGCAAGGCAAAATTGCCCTAGTGCGCTCCTGAGGGAGATATCTGCCCTTTAGCGCTGCCGAATGATAGCGCTTTAGGGCGACTTTTGCATTCATAGCCAACTTGGAATTTTCGCCTCCTTGCTAAGTGTTGAAAATAACCCCCAAAGCGCTCGACTTTGGGGATTTTACCTTGGAGCGCTCCAAACTGGAGCGCTTTGGGGCAATTTTTGTACTTAGAAATTATAGGGGCTCTTGCTTTCACGTGAACCGCCTCACAAATGCTCCAAAGCGCGGCAAAAGGGAAAAAGTGCCCTGGAGCGCTCCAAACTGGAGCGCTTTGGGGCACAAAGCAACACTTAGCCAAAAATGAGCAACCTGCACAAACATGACCAACCGGCGAGGAAATGCTCCAAAGCGCTCGAAAGGGAGAAATTTGCCCTGGAGCGCTCCAAACTGGAGCGCTTTGGGGCGAATTATACTTAGTCAAAATTTTGAATCAAAAGCCCATTTCCTCCTTTTCTTCCTTTCTTCAGAAAACGCCCTAAAGCGCTCAAAGCTGGCGAAAATGCCCCAAAGCGCTCTGGAATGCAGCGCTTTGGGGCGAAAAATACTTAGACGAATTTACCACAAATAATAATTTTTTAAAATCTCCCGGGTTCACTCTGAGGTGCTCTCTTCTGCTGCGGCTTAGGGCTGAACCCGGGAGGGCTGCTCTTTCAGAAAAGAAATAAAAATGATGTACCCCTTGAAAATGGCAACATTCTTGGCGGCTCGCGGGGTATCGAGCTCGCCTCGGTGCCAGGACCCAGGCCTTCATTCATTGGGCCACGGAGTCACCCCCGGCCCCTGCCTGATCTTGTTGTTGGCCTTGCCCTGGCAGGACTTCTTCTTCTGCGCTCTCCTCGGCGCGTTCCTCTTCCAAACCTTCCTCCTCCTCTCCTTCTTCAGAATGGTCTCCCTGTGTATCTTCTTCTCCATCCTGCTCCTGATCGGCTGCGGCGAGGCGCTCTTGAATCTCATCCACCGCAGACTGGACCTGGGTCCAGGCCTCCTCAGGAATCGGCTTGAAGGTGCTAATGTCCTCCACTAGGCACCTGAACATCTCAACTTGGAGGGTATCAATATTCTCAACCTTCAGGTCTAAGGCGGTGAGGCAGGAGCGAATCTGACAGAACCTGGCTGAAAGCTGCATCACCTGGGCCTCCTGGATCGGGTCGACCCAGGCATCAATATCCGTTGTATTGGCCTCAAAAGCATCCCACTTCGACTGCAGCTTCTCCTCGGCCAGGACGTTTCTGTTAGCTAGCATCAAAGAAGCTAGGGAACCCATGTGAGTGAAGTGTTTTGAAGGAAGCCAGGCAAAAGTCCTCTTTTTCCAACATATCCAGGGTGGACCTGGCCTTCCGAATCTTTTCAATTTTCTCAAAGTAAAAATGCAAGGTTGCCCTTGCAACTGCCCAATTATGAGCAAGGGGGTCAGTTGGGACAAATTGGAGGCCGCGACGCTCAAGGTTCCCAGCCTTAAGCGCCAAACTGAGCCAGCCCTCTGTCTGGCGTTCAGCCTCCTCTACCACTGGCTTTCCCAGGGCAGATACCTCTTGAATCTTTTTCACAAAAGTAAGGACGAACAGCGACCTAGAAGCCCGGGGCTTGAAGTTCCTCAGGAGACGGAATCGCATTTCTTTTATCCCTTCCTTGGTAAACGTTTTGACCTTGGAGGCCTGCTCCTCCAACTGCTGCTGCGTTTGTTGTAATAGGCCCTGAAGTTCGGCGTTTTGGGCCTGTATTTCCTCCTTTTCTTTCTCCGCCGCCTCCAACTTTTGCTGTAGCTGTTGGTTCTGGGATTGAGCTTCGTTCACCTTGGCTTTCAACTTCGCCACTTCTCCCTCCAACTCGGACTTTTCATTTTCAAGCTCATAGTACAGGCCTTGCAGTTGGAAATGATTTGTAAGCATAGATTCAGTTTTCTCCTGGATTCCAACTGCCGTGTTCTCCCAGTTAAGGTTGCTGATATCCTTCTCCTTTGGAATGTACTCATAGTCGTCATCTGTCATGTCCTTCTTTTGCTTCGGCACTTTGGGGACCCGTTTTTCCTTATAGGTAACCATTTTATCCGGGTCAATCCTGAAGCGCTTTTGGACCTGCGCGAGCTCCTCACCTTTCCTTTTCTTCAGGGTCCTCATCCATCTGGTGCAGCCGAGATCGCCCTGAGCCATTAGAGGCTGCGCGTCCATGATTCTGACGAGGTCCATGCTGCTATAGCCCCAGGGTGTATGCTCTTCGGTAAAAGGGCGAGGAGAGGCGGATTTTTGGGGGGCGGGATCTTCTGAGGATGGGCGCTCTGGGGTTTGGACTAGGGTTTCGACCGGGTGATCGGCTGCGGGAGAGGGTTGCGGAGATTGTAAGGGTTCTTGCGGGGGAACGACTGACTGGTCCTGAGTCAGGGTCTCTGAAGAATGGACATAGGCGGGGTGATGGGATAGGATATCAACGGAGGCCTAGAGTTCTATGTGGGGATCTGCAGCGGAACTGGAGTGGGCGACTGCTATTCTGTCGGCCGAAGAAGTGGCTGCGGGGGGGACGGATAACAACAGAAGATGAGGGAGCCGAAACCTTGGACTTGGCAGTTTCAAAGATAGAGGAGTGCGTACCTGCGAGCCCTGTGGAGGCCGGAGAGGAAAAGATCTGGGACACCCACTGGTCTGCGTCCTCGCCGTGCGAAGGAGTGTCGTCCTTCAGGGTGATTATTTCAGAGGGTATAGCCCTCTGCGGTGCAGGCTCCTTCGTCGGTGTAGCTCTTACCTCCTTGGGCTTTTCGGCTCTCTTCTTCCTTTGCAGAGGCACTTCTTCTGGAATAACGCTCGAAGGGACTCCCTTGTGGACAATGGAAATTTTTGTTTTTTTCTTTGCGGGCTCTTCAGAAGTAGCTTGCGGAACGGCAGCAGTGGCCGCGCCTTTTGATGGAACTTTCTGGGGTGGGGTCCTTTCGGCAGGCCGCTTTTCAGGAGTTGGTCGTACCATTGGCACTGGTTGACCCTTTTCTTTTTCTTGACTTTTCTCCACACCACTCCTTGAACCTTCCCCTAATACAAGTGGTCGTTGAGGTGGGGCTTGGCCTTTATATAGTCGTGGAAGACTTTTGGGCACGATGTCCCGGAAAATAATAGGCCGCCACGTGGCGTAGTGTGCCTCGTAGCGTGTGGAGAATTGTCCGTCGTTTTCGATGTCTTTGCCTGACTTCTCCTTCCTTGTCTGACAGCGCATTATCCACCATTCTGTTATCTTGCCAGTTGTCCATCCTTTCCTTTTTAGCTTCTTTTGCCATTTTTTGAAATTAGGAGCCTCTGCCCTATGGTTTTCATTTTTGACAAGATCATATTCCGCCTCTATCTCATAGAAGTCGTGCCATGGCGGCAATGATTGCATCTCCTCTATATTCCATTCCAGGTCTCGCCCTTCAGGGTTATTGCGCCCGGCTACTAGGTCCTCTCTCGGGCACACATGAAACTCCTGGACATTTTTAAATTTTTTGATTATATCCAGAGGATCATACTTCCACCTCTGCGGCAGCTGGATCAGTCCAAAACTTGAGAGTATGGCAGTGAAAAACTGATGTTGTCCATTGAGGCCAATCTCCACTTCTCCCCACCTGATTGGGTAGTTGAATATGTGGCCTTTCTTCTTACCTTGGCCGTATTTCTCATCAGTGTAGTCCATTTGACGGGATGCCTCGAGTGCAAATTGGTACTCCGAGGCATAATAAGGTAGCAGGAAGGGTTTGCCTGTGAACCCGTGAACTCTAAGCACCAAGCCCTGTGTCAGTCGGAAAGTATCCCCGAAGGGTATCTCCCCGCTTATAAAGTGCTCGTTCATTGCGCGTGGGACCCGTGCGCAGCCACCCTGGACGACGCTGCCAGGCCAAGAATGAACAAAACCGGAAGGTGCCCGTCTTCTTTTCCTTTAAATCGCATAGGGCGAGATGGATTGCTCGAGCCAAATAGTCAGCCCAGTCGAAAAACTCCCCGTGCTGGAGAGACTCGGCCATAGCAATTTGGTGTGGCTGGACGAATGCGTCCGACCCACAACCCAGGACCCAGGCTAGCATGGTGTAAACATGGGGGCTTTTGAATGCGGTTAAGGGCAGGGGGTTCTGGGACCATTGTCGGGGCGGAGGTGGCCTGTACATCTCCTCTTCCAGAAATTGCCGCATCAGCTGAGTGTCTGAAAACCTGCTCGCTTGTTGTTTAAGGTTAACCTTCTTGGCTACACTCTTTCCGTCTATCGGATGACCCGGTGCAAAGGCCGCCTCCATGGTCTCTGGATCAATATGAAACAGGGGCGCGCCGGTATAGTCACAGATTTGTCTGGTGTCTGGATTATAATATTCCGCCACCACTGCTACCAATTCAGGGCAATGATGCACCTGGCTACATAGAAACCAATATAGGCGCGACCGGTAGGCAGCAGCGAGCGGTGGCGGCTTGGGAACTCTGTCCTTACATGCTTTAATGGTGTTCCGCAAGTCATTCATGTTCTGGGAATAAGGCCCGTCCCTAAGCCTACTCCAATTGTCACGGGGTGGTGGTGGAGGCTGCGTTGGCTGCTCTGGCTGAGCTCTCCTCCTAGGTTTCGCCTCAGATGACTGCGCTTTACCCTTTTCCTTTTTCTGCATGCCCCTGGGGCTCTCAGGCGCTTCTGAAGCTGTTTGTCTGGCTGTAGTACTCTGCCCACCAGCTCCCTTCTTCCCCATGGCGCAATTCACAATTCTAGTTGTTGTCTTGTAGGTGTAAAATTTAAATTTACTTTTTACCGGAGCTTGAAACGGTTTGAATTTAGCCTGGTAAAAATTCTGCGGCAATTGATTTTATAGTGAAGAGCTGGGCCTGGGCGCGAATTAATGGCAAGTATCTGTCTTTAATTGTCCGCACAAAGTTGGTGGACGTCGCTCTATTTCTTCAGGGTGGCCATGCAGAAAATCTACGAGATGAGACCTTTCGAATCTTTGCAGAGTGTACTTTATACCCTTTTTCGACCTCAATTCCTCTTAAACCTCGTGCAGCCGCATTCATTTATTACACGTTTCTTGGCGAGTGTGCCCCGCACGATTTTCGAGGTCAGCCAGCTAGAAGGTGGGCGCCTCCACTCTTCCCTTTTGTCAAGGGACATGATTTTAACCCTAGAGCGCTCGACAAACGAGCGCCTTCGGGTTCCTTTTGCCGTTGGAGAGCGATATGGGGTACATAGAGTGCTAGTTTTGCGGGCCCTTTGAAAGGTTTTTTTAAAAATTAAAAGAACTTTCCCCTTTGAATGCTACCCTAGGTCGCTCACACTTGGAGCGCTTTAAGGTGTCTTTACTTCGGATGAGCGCTAGAGGGCCAATTTTTACTTAGAAATTTTTTTGCCAAATTGGCGCCAAGCTTCGTCCCTCGAAATCTTACCCAGATCGCCGAAGAGAAGGGCGCTTCAGGGAAACTTTTGCTTCGGTCGAGCGCTTCAGGGAAACTTTTATACTTTGAGAAATTTTATCCCTTTGGCGCTAAGTTTTGGCTAGTCAAACTCTGCCCTGGATCGCTCGAAAGAAGAGCGCTTTGAGGCAAATTTGCTTTGAGTGAGCGCTAGAGGGCAAATTGAGGGACTTAGAAGATTTTCCGCTATCTAGCACTAGGCCTTGGTTTGCCGATTTTACCCTGGATCGCTCACGCTTGGAGCGCTTTAAGGCCTTTTCGCCCACGGATGAGCGCTAGAGGGAAAATCCCACACTTGTTTGATTTCTAACATTTTTCTCCCTTGCTCCCGTTTGGTGGAACTGGTCTCCGCACCCTACATCGCCGCAAAGTGTTGCGCCTTGGGGGAAAAAGGTCTTTGGCGGGCGCTACGGAGCCGAGAATACTTAGAAGGATTTTTGAAGGAAACTTTGCCACTCTCTTTCCTTTTCAAACGGACGCCTTGTCTAGCCTTCTTTTTCCGCCGCCAAGCGCTCTACCTTGTGGCGTCTTGATGCATTTTTCGCAAACCGGAGCGACGAGGGGGGAGAACTCAATACTTAGGAATTTTCGCCTTGACAGAGCATCTGCCCTTATATTTTTCGCCTGAAATCGCTCCAAACTGCTGGCGACTTTCGGGTTTTACCTTGAGGGCGAGCGATGGAGGGAATTTTACAGCACTTGGAAATTTCTCCTTTGCTCAAAACTTTTCTCACCCGAGGAGGGGACAAAACCTTCTTGGCTCATCAGCCTAGAATCTAAGGGACTTTACAAAAGAGATATTTACATGCAGGAAAAAGACGAATTGAAATGATAAAAAAGACAAAATATATATACAGATGGAACTTCTCGGTACCTCTTTCTTAGTGATGGTAGGCTTTCAGATGAAAGTCGTTAACCGGGATTGGGAGGATGCGACCTTCCATGTCCTTCAATACGAAGGCATTGAACTGATTTACCTGGGCAATCTCGAAGGGGCCTCCCCAAAAAGAATCGAATTTGTCGTGGTTGTCGGGCTTGGTCTTCCAGACGTCCCACTTGAGCACCAGGTCTCCGACTTTGAAAACCTTTGTTGTGGCCCCTTTCGAGAACCATTTTTAGGTAGAGCCTGTGTGCTTCATAAATGCCTCATAGGCTTTCTCTCTTTCTTCTTCAAGTTGTATCAGCTGAGCGAGCCTGGCATTCAAGGGGTCTAAATTGCCCCTATCATCGTCTAGCATCCATAGTGCGGGCATCTCGATATGAGTAGGCAAGACAACGTCTTTTCCGTATACGAGGGCATATGGAGATGTCCCGATAGATTTTTTGACTGATATCCGGTCTGCCCATAGCGCTCGATCTAGTAGCAGGTGCCAGGTTCTCTTGTTTCTTTCCACCATCTTCTTTATGATCTTCATGAGGTTCTTGTTGGTGGACTCGGCCAGACCGTTCCCCTGCGGATAGTAATTAGAAGACATCTTATGATAAATCCCATACCTGCAGGTGAACTCGGTGAGTACGGTGCCTGTAAAACCTGGGCCATTGTCTGTCACTATAGCTTCAGGGACCCCGAATCGGGTGATTAGACCTTCTAGGAAACTGACAACCGTTTCCTGGTCGGCATGCTTAGTGGGTATCGCTTCAGCCCATCTGGTGAAATAGTTTGTGGCTGTTAGGATGAACTTATGGCCGGCCGAAGAATTCGGGGTTATGGTTCCAATGAAATCCAAGCCCCATTGCTGAAAGGGTGCTTCAACCCGAATCGGCTGAAGAGGCATTGGAGCATTCCTGCTGCGGCCAACAAACCTCTGGCACTTCTCGCATTTCTGAGAGATTGCGTGTGTATCGGTGAAAAGGGTGGGCCAGTAATAGCCTGCTTTGATGATTTTCAAGGCTGTCGGCCTTCTTGAAAGGTGTCCTCCCGACATCCCGAAGTGGGAATTCCGTGAGGACTTTTTCCTTTTCTGTTCCCTTGATGCACCGCAAGAGAACATCGTCGATGTTTGCGTAAAAGAGCCCTTCGGGGCACAGTACAAATTTTAGGGCCTTGAGCCGAAACCTTCTCCTCTGCGAGGCATCAAGGTTATCAGGGTATTGCCCAGTATTGAAATACCATACTAGGTCATCGGTCCAGTCCTTGGATTCCTCTGAAGAATTGGCAAGGTCAGCCTCCGTCATAGGGTCTTCCCACTGACAAGCGGTCACTTCTGCGGCGACACTTCTGGCTAATTCCTGACAAAGGGCTCGCCCCCTGACAAGCTTGGTGGGCCGAACTTCTATGTCGAACTCTTGAATCTTGGCGATCCAGCCAGCTCTCTTATGACCTGGTTCCCCTTGAATAATGAAATTCCTGACGTCCGGGTGGATGACAAACACGGTGACCCGGCTTTGTGAGACAAAGTGTTTGAATTTCTTCAGAGACCTCATGACTGCATGCACTTGCCGCTCGATAAAATTATACCGCTCTTCATGTGGTTGAATTACTTGGCTTAGGAAGGCAATAGGACGTTCTTCGTCGTCATCTCCCTTTTGGGTTAGAACTGCGGCATAGCTTTCCGGCTCTCCGACCGCGTATAAAATGAAACCCTTGGAATAGTCCGGGTTAACCAGGACAGGAGCCTGAGCTATCCTGGCTTTTATCTCTTCAAAAGCCTTTTTCCTCTCCTCAGTCCATATGAATTCGGCATCCTTTTTCAATAGCTCGGACATTGGCTTTATCACTTGGGCGAAGTCTGGCACAAACTTCCTCACGAAGTTGATCTGGCCAAAGAAGGATTGAAGACCCTTCTTGTTCACTGGGATGGAGAGCTTCATCAGAGCCTCTGCCCTGTCGGGATCAACTGCTAACCCTTTTTCGGAGATGACATGGCCTAGCAACTTTCCTTCTCTCACCGCGAAGACTGATTTCTTCGGATTAATAGATATGCCGAACTCCCGGCACCTTTCGAATACTTGTTCCAGATGGGAGCTGTGTTCTTCCCTCTTGTGAGAGAATACCGTCATGTCATCTAAATAAATTACAATTATTTTATTCAGCAGCTCCCGGAATGCAATATCCATAGCCCTCTGGAACGTAGCCCCGACATTGGATAGGCCAAAGGGCATCCGCTGATATGCGAACGTTCCCCATTTGGTGGTGAACGCCGTCTTGTGTTGGTCTTCGTCCTTCACCCAAATTTGGTTATAGCCTGAGAAGCCGTCTAGAAGGGAGAACCGCCGTGCTCCTGCGACAACATGGAGAAATTGGTCGATCTGAGGGAGCGGATAATGGTCCTTGAGGGAGGCCTGGTTCAGGTTGCGGAAGTCCACGCAAAGGCGGATATCTCCGTTCTTTTTTCTGACTGGGACCAGATTCGCGACCCAAGAGGAATGCTTGATGGGGTATATTATTTTTGCTTCGAGCATCTTCAAGAGTTCGGCCTTCATCAAGACCTCAATCTTTGGGTTCACCGGCCTCTGCTTTTGCCTACAGGGTTTAACCCCTTCTTCGAGTTCAATCGTATGCTGGATGACTTCTCGGTCATACCCCTTTAAGTCTTGATAACTCCAAGCGACGATATCCGGATATCTTCTGCAGAGAGCTCGGATCTGATCCAGCTCCTCTGGAGTGCAGTCAGTCCCTACTTTGATCACCTTGCCTGGCTCAAGCTCCAGGTCTTTGTACTGCTTGGAATCCACCTTGATCCTATGCGATATTGCTCGGTCATTCTGATCAAAGAGACTTTCTAGGGTAATTAGTCCTTTGGGGACATGGTTGTTTTTTAACTGTATCAACCCCTCATATTCCTCGTCATCAGGGTCTCTACCTTCGATTGTGCTGGCTTCATGAACTAGAAAATTGATGATTTGCTCATCGGAATCGAACACCTGCCAGTGGGTGTCTTTATCAGGCACAGAAGGCCTGTAGATGGTTCTTACCGCCTTGGGCTTCTGCATTAAATCATCAGCCGGGGAGTATCTGGCTCCGATAGACGCTAAGACGTCTGCGTGTCTGTTCTTCTCTCGGGGAATAGCTCGGACATTGAGGGCTTCAAACGACTCCATCAGGTCCCAGACCCGATTACGATATGCCTTAAGATAATGCTTCTTGGAGGCACACCTGTTGGTAATCTGATTGCAAACTAGCTCTGAATCTCCGAAGATTTGCAGTTGTTTGATCCCCAACCTCTCTGCTTTCTTCAGTCCTAAGCACAAAGCTTCATATTCTGCGCCATTATTGGTGCAACTCCAAGCCAATCGATAGCAATAGGCTTTCTCCTCTTCTGTGGGTGAGATAAGTACAACCCCCGCCCCGACGCCGTTTTTGCATCGGGCGCCATCAAAGTACAACTTCCACAGCTCATTGGGAGCAGGGTCTATACCTTCCTTTACTGTTTCTTTCGGTTTCTCGGGCTGACTTATGGAATAGCAGCCGATCTCAGACTCAATCATGGCATTGAAGTCTAATAAGGAGAATTCGTCCTCCGCTTGTAGCTCTTTTATAGTTTCGCTCACTATGTCCACTTCCTCAACTTCCTCTGCCACTAGGTGAACTGCCTCACCTTGTTGTCCTTCCTCGGGTAGTTTCTCAACCAAGAAGGTGGAAGGCTTGTCATTGTAAATCTTCACTCGTCTCCCTCTGAAAGGGACCTCCATGTGAGAGTAGTCCAAAGACAAATATCCGCCTAGCTTGGCGGTAAACTCCCTTGAGAGGCACATGCCAAAATAGGGCTCTAGGTCCACCACTACGACCTCCTGGATCACTGTAATCTGTGGAGCTTTATGTAGCTGGATGGGGATGTCCTTTATGATACCAACAGTCTTCACAGGAGTGCCATCTAGCTGGAGTACGCCTTGGCTGCTCCGTGTGTATTCCATGCCGATTTCTTCGCAAACCGCCCTAGGCATGACTGTGGTTGAGGCGCCGGAATCAACTTGTTAGCGTACTATTTACTATTTTGTCTTATTACGCATTTGTTATTCCTGTTGTAACAAATTGCTATTGTAGCTGGTTGGTTTGGCAACCTCCGACAATCCGTTGTTTTGCTGTATTATTTAAACAGGCTGCTGAATAATAAAATACTAGTTCGTGATTTTCTCATGGCATCAGAGCCATTTTTTTCTGGGCGAGAGAATTTGATTTGCAGAGAATTTTTTTTTCGTGCGCAGACGGAGGAAGGAGTTGGTGCTGGAAGCGAAGGAAAATTTTTTCCTCGCTGGGCGTGATTACGGCACACCGCAGCAAATTTTTTTTTGAAAAAAAAAAAAAAATTAGCGGACGCAGTCCGCAATTCTCCACAGCTGAAAAAAGAAAAAACACTGGAACGCTCCAGTGGAACGCTCCGCAGCAGACTGGAACGCAGCCGCAGGAACGCGCACAGCTGCGTCCCCCGCTGACGCTGCGTCCGCGCAGAGTGAACGCAGCTGCGCAGGGTACGTCCAGCCCCACCGCTGCGTCCGCGCGGAGTGAACGCAGCCGCGCAGGCTGCGTCCAGCCCCACCGCTGCGTCTGCGCGGAGCGAACGCAGCCGCGCAGGTCTGCGTCCGCGCGGAGGGAACGCAGGACGCGTGACGCAGGGCCGACGTAGCCCTGCGCGCGTCCCCTCCCGCTCGTTGGAGGACGCAAGGTGGACGCCCTCCACCCCCCGTTGAGCGGAATCTCGGCCCCTCTCCGCTGGGCCGAGTTAAAAAAAAAAAAAAGGAAATCTGCCTCCCCCCCCGCGTTGCGTTGAACGCGCGGCTGGACCGAAGCGGGACGCAGGAGGAACGCGAGCGCGCGAGAAAAAAAAAACCGCGACTGTGGCAGTGGGCAGAGAGGAGGCCGCTGCAGAGGAGGAGGAGCATCCAGGCGTTGAAAAAGAAGGAGCTCCACTGATCCTTCCGGATCAGCCCGCTAGCTCACTTGGCAGTGAGCTGTGCGGTAAGGCTCTGGGAGCCTACAGGTCGGGGGTTCAAATCCCGCCGACTCCCCCCTAAGGTATAAATTTTTTTTTTCAAAGTTTTTTTGATTATTATTTTTTTAATTAAAATTTTTAATTTTAATTTATTTTTAATAGTTTTTAAACTTTATAAATTAAAATTTAATTTTAATTTATTTTTTCATAAGTTTTAAAACTATATAAATTAAAATTAATTATTTTAATTTTAAATATATAATAATTATTAAAATGCTTTGTTAAAAAGATTTTTTTTAAAGGGGGATATTTTTTTCAAAAAATCAAAGGGGGAATGTGAGTAATTTTCTGAAAAAATAGCAATTTGGCGAATTGTAAAAGGTGCATTTTCGGCTGGGACCGACACCTTGTGGGTTATTCTTGTGGGCATTTTTTTTGTTGTATGTTGCATATTTCATTTTTGCACTATAACATTAAAAATTAAAATCAAAACACTCCCTAAGTCCCCGGAATAATTAAAACCCATCCGTGCAATTTATTGCACTGCAGCTGTTCGGTATTTGTGATACCTCTGGCCAGCACTTACTGAGTAAAGTCGTCGTGATTAGGCTACCGTATCCGCCGCCTAATATAGCTGCTACAACGACGTCTGAGCTTGTTCTCTATAAATCGTCGGGGAGAGATAAGTTAGCCATTTTTGCATTTTTTTATTCCATCCACTACCCTTTATCGCACTTGTGTTTAGGCGTAAATCCTGACGAAGTATTCTTCATAGTGTTTAGGGGAAGTTACGCCCCACGCATGAGAAGAATCTTCTATGGTAGGTGCCATCAACAAGGCGATTCCCTTTCAGTACCGCTTATGTTCCACGTATCGTATGATCTCTAAAACTCACCTATAGTCTCCCTCACGTAAGGGCGGGTGATTTTTGTTGATCTTTCTAAATACCTATAGTTTCCCTCATGTAAGGGCGGGTATTTTGTACGGTATAACGGCCTAGCAAAAGGTATATCAAAAGGGGGACCAATTGGTGATATAAGGAACCTTCACTATGGCCGCTGTTGCAAAGTTGATGACTGATCCTCATCAGTTATTGAAAGGTCCAAATTATACACCATGGAAACATAAGATGAAGGCAATTCTCCAAATGGAAGATTTGTGGGATATTGTTACTGGAGTAGCAACTAGGCCTTCACCAACAGCAGGATCCACAGGTCCTTCCGCAGATCAGATAGCTTTTGACAAGAAAGACAGTCGAGCAAAGGTGCTCATTTTGTTTGCTGTTTCAGATGAAGTGCAACCTCATATAGCTGACAAAGCAAGTGGTAAAGAGGCATGGGATGCCCTTAGAACCATCTATGAGGGAAAGAATGATTCAACCATTCTTCATCTTCAACAACAACTTTATAACCTCGAGTTTGAGACGAGGTGAAACAGCTTGAACTCTTTCCGTGCGAGTGTCTAAATTGAAAGAGAAATTGAATTCTTTGGGAGATACTGTGGACGAAAAGCTTCTCATTTCACTTGTGATGAGAGCTTTACCTTCTTCATTTGATATGTTGATAACCTCCATCCAAGTGTCTCAACGACAAATTACCTACATCGAGTTGGTCAATCTGCTTCAACAACAGGAGGCACGCCAACTTCACAAGGATGATTCTTCCAATACAGCCCTATACACCAACAGGCAGGGTTATAGGAAGAAAGGTAATGGGCAAAAAGGAGGCAACTTTCAGAAAGGAGGAAATTCTCAACAAGATACGAAAGGAAAAGGCAAACAACCTCAAGAGAAGAAGAGGTGGTGCAAGATCCGTGAGAAAGACAACCATGACACCAACAGGTGTTGGCATAAGAACAAGCGGAAAGGCCAAAACAAACCACAAAATAAAAACAAGCAACCCCGGGTGAATGTTGTTGTTGAAGAATCCGACTCGGATTCCGAATGGGCACACAAGGTGCTCATGACTACCATAGATTCCACACGGAGGGATCCCGTTTGGTATGTCGATTCCGGAGATAGCAAACATATGACTGGCGACAGATCGTGGTTTGAATCATTTGTGGCCAAAGAGGGCAAACCTGTCACCATTGCTGATGATAAAACCTACGGGGTTCAGGGAGAGGGTACAATTTCAGTCACTCTTCCTGATGGCAAGTGTCAGATTGACAAAGTCCTCTATGTTCCGGGATTGGCTAACAATTTGTTGTCGATCACACAAATCCTGGACAGAAATATGGTTGTCAACTTTCGTGTTGAGAATGGAAAGAAGTGTTGTACTATTACCAGGAAGGGTAAGCAGATTGCAACAGCTTCATATAAGCACGGCTTATTTGCATTAGATGCTATCTTTACTCCACATGTTGCCATGACTGTCTCTACCAAGGAGGCAACTTCCCTATGGCACAAGAGATATGGGCATCTTAGTTTTGGCTACTTACTTGAGCTCAGTAAGTATGAGATGGTAAAGGGTCTTCCTTCCCTTTCCGCCACATTGCCGGTGTGCTCGACCGCTAGCGGGAAAGCGACGATAGAGTACCATTTGAGAAGAGCTCAACAAGAGCACGAAAACCTCCGGAGTTAATTCACACCGATCCGTGCGGTCCTTTCACACCCAACACTTGTGGAGGGAAGAGGTACTTTCAGCTATTCGTAGATGACTACTCACGAAAGATGTGGGTTTTCTTTCTCCAACCGAAATCGAAGCTTTCGCATTCTTCCAAGCAATTCAAGAAATCCGTTCGAAGGAGTCGGGAGCTTCTATTAAAACCCTCCGCTCGGATCGAGGGGGAGAGCTTACCTCTAATGAATTTTCTGCATTCTTAGATAAGCATGGAATCAAGAGACGAGTTAACAATCGCCTATACTCTCAAGAAAATGGAGTTGCTGAGAGAAGGAACCGTTCTATCATGGAAATGGTTCGTTGTATGCTCACAGGAGCTACTCTTGGGCAACAATATTGGGCGTGAAGCCGTCACCACCGCAGTATATCTGTTGAATAGGGCACCCACAAAGGCCCTAAAAGGAATGACTCCACAGGAAGCATGGAGTGGTAGAAAACCCTCCATATCTCATCTACGTATTTTTGGATGTCACGCTTTCATGCACATATCGAAAGAGAAAAGGAAGAAGCTAGATGAGAAAACACTGAGATGTATTTTTCTTGGGTATGATGAGCACTCTAAAGGATATCGTTTGATAGATCCTTTGACCAAGAAAATTCATATCAGCAGAGATGTTGTCTTTGATGAAGCTTTCACATCACAGAGCACATCTAAAGTACACCTAGATATTGTGGAATCTAAGGAAGAGAAGATTCCTTCGTCAACACAGACAGGAGGTCCTTCTACATCTTCTTCAACACCACCGAAGAAGAATCCAAAATGGTGTACAAATACAATCGGAGACGCAAATTTATCCACTCCTCCCAATTTGAACTTGGATAGACCTCGTACACGCAGTATGGCTCAAAAGGAAAAAGAAGCCAAAGAAACTGGTGAGGTTGATGATCTTTGTCAATCTTTTGAGGAACTTTCAGTAACTCCAAGAACATAAGTAGAGGATATGGATATTGATGATGACAGAGCGTTCATGTCTACCATAGATGATCTTGAACCTGCATCAGTGCAAGATGCTCTCAGTGAGCCTCAATGGAAGGTCGTTATGGATACAGAGTATGAGTCTTTGATGAAAAATAAAACTTGGAAGCTTGTTGATCCGCCGCATGGAAAGAAACCCATTGGCTGCAAATGGGTATATAAAGTCAAGTACAAGGGAGATGGA
Organism: Wollemia nobilis; assembly: GCA_028583015.1. Classification (NCBI taxonomy): domain Eukaryota; kingdom Viridiplantae; phylum Streptophyta; class Pinopsida; order Araucariales; family Araucariaceae; genus Wollemia; species Wollemia nobilis. The sequence goes on along the minus strand of JAQPPZ010016913.1, from coordinate 3,259,940 downwards.
ACAATTGATAAGCATAAGGCCCGTCTTGTTGCAAAGGGCTATGCTCAAAAGGAAGGCATTGACTACGAGGAAACTTTTGCACCTACCGCTCGGATGACCACAATTCGGGTTATGTGTGCTATGGCAGCACAATATGGGTGGAAAGTTCACCAGATGGATGTCAAAAGTGCCTTTCTAAATGGTGATCTCCAAGAAGAAGTCTACATGACTCAACCAAAAGGATTTGAAGTGGAAGGCCAAGAGCAGAAAGTTTGCAAATTGGTCAAATCCTTATATGGTCTGAAACAAGCTCCTCGAGCTTGGTATATAAAAATGGAAAATCACCTTATGCAGCATGGATTTAAGAGATGTCCGTCAGATGCAAACCTCTATTTCAAGAAACAGGGTTCTGAGATAGTGTTGTTTGTACTCTATGTGGATGATCTGCTCATTACAGGGAGTTCAGAAACTATGATCTCTACTGTCAAAAGAAACTTGTGCAAATCTTTTGAGATGACAAGTCTTGGACTTCTCCATTACTGTCTTGGTCTGGAATAAAAGGAGCACTCCATCAAAGTGTCTCAGAAAAAATATGCTAAGACATTGCTGGAAAAATATCGCATGACTGATTGCAAGCCAATGGCAACTCCGATGGAGAATGGACTTCGATTATCGCGATATGATGATTCACCTCGGGTAGATGGTACTCTCTATCGACGAGTTGATTGGGAGTCTCATATATCCGACCAATACTAGGCCGGATCTCGTATTTGCTCGTCAACTATCTTTCGAGGTTCATGCGGGAGCCTAAGACCACTCATTGGAAAGCAAAGAAACGTGTTCTTCACTATGTCCGTGGTACTATGGAATATGGCCTAGAATACAAGAGGAACAACAAATTCTTCTTGCAAGGATACACGGACTCCGACTATGCCGGATCATTTGATGATCGCAAGTCAACTTCCGGATACATTTTTCATCCGGGATCCGGTCCTGTCTCTTGGCACAGCAAGAAGCAACAGGTGGTTGCTATTTCATCAACAGAGGCAGAGTATCGCGCCGCACGTGAAGCTGTGTGCGAAGTGATATGGTTGCGTCGCATTCTGACAAGTATGGGCCATCCATCAAAATCTCCAATACACTTGTTTTGCAACAATCAGGGTGTTCTGAACCTCGTCAAGAATCCAGTCCATCATGAAAGAACAAAGCACATTGACACACAATGTCATTTCATTCGAGATGAAGTTCCAAAGCACCGAATTCAGCTTCAGCACATTCCCACCGATGCTCAAGTTGCAGACATTTTCACTAAGGCACTTGGACGTGTCAAATTTGAATTGTTTCGCAGCTCTCTTTGTATTGCAAAATTATGTAAGGGGATGTTAGTAGTCTAGTATAGCTATTAGTTATTACATTACCCAAATAATGTAATAAAGGGGGATGTTAGCGTACTATTTACTATTTTGTCTTATTACGCATTTGTTATTCCTGTTGTAACAAATTGCTATTGTAGCTGGTTGGTTTGGCAACCTCCGGCAATCCGTTGTTTTGCTGTATTATTTAAACAGGCTGCTGAATAATAAAATACTAGTTCGTGATTTTCTCACAACTATACAATTGTGCACCACGCATCCTTCCATCCGCAAGGATAGATAAAACGGTGGTGGTCTATTCTTTCCAGTGATTGAACTGGTTAATGGTTGGGCCAGTACCGGTTGCTGCGCTTTTTCTCCTTTTACAGACTTCAAAGATTCTTGCAGCAAGTCGACCTGGCCGGGGAGCTGAAGGGCATCGTACATACTAATTTTGGCCGGGGTCTTCTTGAGTTCCTCGACGATGTTGTAGGCCGAAGCAGTAGACCCTTCTATCTCTTTTGCAGCTTCGTACTTGCTACAGTACTGCTGCGTTGCTTCAACCCTCTGCCGTTTATTCAGCGAAGGATATTTGAGTTTCTCTCTTGCTTGTTCCTTTATTTCGGTTTGGGGGGGAGCCAAGGGGGCGGAAGCTTTCTGAGCGACGGTCTTTTCTTTCACCAACGGCAGTACAGGATCCTGGTCGGGAGCGTTAGCCAAGGGCTGCTCCTTGTTCCTCCTCGTGTACACCTTTAATAGTTGCATCTGAGCCGCATGTGTTTCGATTGGCCTTTTGCCATCTTTGGTCAGAATGAACACTTTTTCCTCTGGGATGACTAAGTCGTGATCCTCTTCTCGAAGCATATTCACTTGGTCCTCCAAGTCACTGCTCGGTCGAGTACTCGCCAGGGTCTGCACATAATGCTGATGAAACATGCAGGTACTTCGCCATGAGGATCGTTGCAGGTAGAACACCAGTGCACAGGGTCTGAAGTGCTCGGTCCTTCATGAATGGCCGCATTTCTTGCGGGAGGTCTATTATCTTGGGCTGCCACTTGATCCTTTGTCAGCGCCGGGGGAGGGTAAGTCCTTTTGGGAGCATACTCCATCTGAGATTGCTTTTTCTTCATGATTGCCATGTCGTTGGATAGCGTCCGACAGACAGAACTGAGATTTTCCATTCCTTGTAACAACTTTGCTTGGATATCAACAACTAAAGGAGCTGCCGAAGCGGGTGATGGAAGTGGAGCCAACGGAGGAGCCGAAGGCAGTGGAGGGTATAACGGAGCAGCGGGAGGAGGAGGAGGCAGTGAGGGATACGACAGGGTTGCCATAGGCGGCGGCGGAGGTGGGGTAGACTGATGAATTTGAGGGGGAAAGTGAGTAATCACGGGTGCGGGATTCCACGACACGACAAGCTGCGGAGAGGAAGAAGATGTTGAAAATGGCTAAGCGGGTGCACTAGGATACTGAGTGGATTGCTGGAAATCAGGATAAATGGGCGTTGGCATCCTATGTGGAAGCTTGCCAACTGAGATTAAGTCTTGTTCCGCTAACTGAGCTAGCTCATATAGCGCAGGAAAGGTATTAACACAAGCAACCTTAATCTGGATGGTCACATCGGCATTAAAAGATCTAAGATAGTAATGTGCCGCTTGACCGTCACTTGGCCGTAGCTCTTTGGGCACTCTTTTCCATGATCTAGCGAACCTCACATTAAAGTCCGCTACCTCTTCTTGCGGGTGTCTTTGGATTGAATGAAATTGGTGCAGGAGGGACGTTGGATCAGCTGATTCATTAAAACTCCTAGCCAAACGTTCGGCCAACTCAGTCCAGCTGGTGATGGACCCAGGTTGCAAGGACCGGTACCAGTACAGGAGCTCCCCTCTTAATGAAAGGGCGAGCAATTGAACCATGACGCTTTCGTCAGTGATGCGGTGAAACGCGGCCAAAGCTACAATGTCTTGCATGTGTTCATATGCCGTCTTTCCGTTTCCATCGAATGTGGGCAAGGCCTTCATGGCTGCTTGCGGAATTGGATCATCTCCAAATAGATTCAGCGGAGAAGCAGAATCCCAAGCAGGAAACAGGTCATTCTGCTGATTTTGATCTTGATCCGCCATATTGGCGTTTTGATTTGGCGGTAATGGCAGAGGCTGCGGCGGGTCCGGTTGAACAGGTTCTTTTGGCGCTTGTTGCTGCCAATTGAATTGCTCAAGAGCAACCAGATGATCTGGAGAGTTTGGAGGACCCGGAGGGCAATCGGTTGCAGTACTATCTGGAGTTGGACCTTGCTCGGTAACTTCAGCTTCCCTTGACGATATCTGTCACGAGAAACGTGCGTTCTTACTAGCCGAGGACGCTCGCCAAAAGCGTCAATGTCGAGCTCGTAATACTCGGGTTCTTCAAAATTTTTTACTCTCCATCTCGTTTGCATGAAGGCAGGATATGCTTGGACCGGTCCACAAGACTTGGAGGGTGCTTGAGTTCGACATAGTCAAAGTCGCCAGATTTTCAAAAAAAGCGTCAGCAATGAAGTGAACATCAACACCTTCAATGCTGCTTATGCGGTGGGACGGGTCCCACCGGGTGTGCCAGAAAAAATACTGTTGGTTACAAATCTGCCATGAGGAAAGGATTTGTTGTCGTTGCGCCCTCGATTCGCCCAATAGCTTGAAATGCCGGAAGGAAGGGATGCCTTCCGCGCCAATCTTCGGAGAAGGCCGACTTCCTATATGATTTTTGGTTTTAAGATAAGGGTGCAGGAAAGAAATAAAAGTGATAAGGGTTAGAAGCGGTGGTATTCAACGTTGGGGAAGAACAAGCAGCACAGTCACTAACTAGCAACTAAACCAACAACAATCAAAGCAATACATGTAACATAAACCAACTATGAAATTCTTCCCTATGGATCCTTAAACATGTATTCCAGGCTCAGAATATTGCCAATGTTGCGATCCAGAGTTCAAAATGACAACAATCAGAAAAATAAATGAGTAAATGCAGAAATGACACGAATAAGGCAGCATAAAAGAAAGAGACACAATTGGAGCCAAAGTATGAGTTGTATTGAAGCAAACGGTCTTAGCTATAACAACTTTCTTTAGCAATATGTTCCCCCCCTGATTACAATGATATCAACTGCTATTTATAGCAGAGCAGACCCCCAATTACAATGCAGGCACAGATACCCAGACCTGTAAAAACTGCAAAAAACGGCCAAATATTATCTTTGTTGACCGTATCTGATTCTGCCACTGTTTTTCTTTATGACGGCATGGTCTCGGACAAGTTTTGTAGCTGGGAGGGAATGGCCCATTAATATGGTGGATGCAGCAGTACTTTGCCTCAAATGCTCGCTACTGTTTGTCTTCAATGGTCGCCCACCGTGACACTGGAGTATGGCTTTGGTTGTACTGAAATAGGCTCTGATCTCGAAGAAACTCGACCTTTTACTCCGGGGACACCTGCTGCTTAACCGACAAAATTTGGGCGGGAAACGCGCCTATACCGCTTAAAATAATGCATTGCCGTAAAAGCTGAAAACTGGTTGGTTACCCAAAACGAGCAAGGCAAAATTGCCCTAGTGCGCTTCTGAGGGAGATATCTGCTCTTTAGCGTTGCCGAATGATAGCGCTTTAGGGCGACTTTTGCATTCATATCCAACTTGGAATTTTTGCCTCCTTGCTAAGTGTTGAAAATAACCCCAAAGCACTCGACTTTGGGGATTTTTCCTTGGAGCGCTCCAAACTGGAGCACTTTGGGGCAATTTTTGTACTTAGAAATTATAGGGGCTCTTGCTTTCACGTGAACCGCCTCACAAATGCTCCAAAGTGCGACAAAAGGAAAAAAAGTGCCATGGGGCGCTCTAGAATTGAGCGCTTTGGGGCACAAAGCAACACTTAGCCAAAAATGAGCAACTTGCAAAATCATGACCAACTGGCGAGGAAATGCTCCAAAGCGCTCGAAAGGGAGAAATTTGCCTTGGTGCGCTCCAAATTGGAGCGCTTTGGGGCGAATTATACTTAGTCAAAAATTTGAATCAAAAGCCCATTTCTTCCTTTTCTTCCTTTCTTCAGAAAAAGCCCTAAAGCGCTCAATGCTGGCGAAAATGCCCCAAAGCGCTCTGGAATGCAGCGCTTTGGGGCGAAAAATACTTAGATGAATTTACTACAGATAATAATTTTTAAAAAATCTCCCGGGTTCGCTCTGAGGTGCTCTCTTCTGCTGTGGCTTAGGGCCGAACCCGGGAGGGCTGATCTTTCAGAAAAGAAACAAAAAGGATGTACCCCTTGAAAATGGCAACAACTCCTTAAGAAGACGGTTGTATGATTTGAAGTTCTCATGTTTTTACTACTTGACAATTGTTAGAGTATATTACATTATTTGGTACATGTCAATTGATGACAACTATACAAATGAAGATACTTGTTTCTTCCAAGTTCTTATTTCGGAAACTTCCACTAACAATGAATTCAAGCTTGACATTTTTGAAGATCAAGGAAACAAGTCATTCAAAAAATCAAAGGAAAGGAAATGGAGCAATTTTGATTCACTTACGACCCGCAAGATTATAAGATCTCTAGTTCATCAAGGTTACTTGGAAGACTTCAATAACAAAGATTCGTCCAAACACTTTGAAACAACAAAAAATAGTGGAATGAAGAAGACAAGAAGAGACAACATGAAGACTAAAGCAGAAGAAGAAGAAGGACCTGATCAAGATGAAGAATATTTGAAATACGAAGATCCATATTGAAGACTAAAGTCTTCAATACCCAAATAATGTAATACATGGGGGTGTTAGAGTATATTACATTATTTGGTACATGCCAATGTACCACCTTGGGTACATAACTAGAGTAGGAGTTTACTTTAGAGTAAGGTTTGAGTAGTTACTTCAAGAAAGTAATAAATGCACAAGTGTTAGAATGTGCAATGATGTAAATGTGCATGAAGTCCACATGTACATGAGTCATAAGATAGGTAGATGAAGAGTCATGGGTAGAGTAAAGGCCAAGGAACATATCTTCCTATATATGGGCCTTGAGAGTATGAGAGCAATGGAACTAGAGAGTGTGAGTGAGAGAGACAATGTTACTATAGAGAGTTAGATTATAGTAGTGAGTAGGTACAATGTAGTTCTTCATTAAAAATTTTGGAGTGTTCAAGTCCTCCATTATATTGCATTGTACTATTTTTGTGAGCTTTCATTAATGGCATATTACTGAGTTATTGCAGAAGTTTATCTCATTATTTTCCTGCATATTGTAGTGCCATTATCATATACTTACCTTAGCTTACTTATTTCACATCTTGTGGTTGCATTTCCATTAATATACATCCTCAAAAGTGGAAATCCTTGATGGTCTGTATGTCATCATGCAAAAGTGAAAATCCTTTTCGAAATCATGCTTGAGTTTCTCATGAATTGAATAGAGCTTGCAACGACAAGTTGCTATCCATAGATGCATATCTAAGTGTGGTTGGAAGAACTTTATCCATACTACCTTATCCATTATTTCATTCGCTTTACATAACGTCACATAGGTGCCAATATTGTAGACTAGATCCTCCTTCTCACCTCTTAAGAAATTAGAACATTTTTGCCTGGCCATTGCCAGTTGTGTCGTACTTGTTGACTAACTCTTCTCATCTGTTGATGGTGCTTACTTTGATGCTTGCTCAAGAATCATGTCATTCGATGTCCATGTTGATGCCTCATGATCTCTGTCGTGTGAATGTCGGCTTTGGTCGAGTACTAATTCCACTTGCTTCCTAACACACTTTGCTATGGTTGTCTTTGTGTTGGACTCTTGTCTTGTGCACCTCCAAACTATCTCCCATGCATTTGTGTCATTGCTAGAGTGAATACTTGAACACCTTGTTCGTCTATGCAATTCTCTTTGTCATGACCAATTTTGTTTGCTCAAATTTCCAAATTTATGAGAACTACTTTTCCTATGCAAACTTGTTCGTCTGTGAGCACGTCTTCTTCTACAAAAACTTGTTATGCTCGGTGCATGTCTTCTTCTTGTGCGTGCATGTTTTTTTCTTCATTATGTTGTATATTAGCCATCAAGTCAACTTTTGTCAACAACAATGTTTCCCTCCGTGCTTCTTGTTCGTCTCTTTTGTCATCGGAAACCGTCCTTCCCGATTGAGGACTTCCCTTGTTTTGAAGGGGCCACACATATTCAATCTCTAGCAGCAAGTCTCTTACCTTCAGATGGTGACGTTGCTATTTTCCATGCATCTTTGTTTTGTGAGTTTGGGTAATGGTGTTTGCAACCCTATCTTTTGTTGTGTTGAGGGACTTTGTAGAAGGCTTACCTTCTATATTTCCTTTCGTTCATGGAAGAGGCTCTCGTGGTTGTGTCACAATTTGCACATCCTTGCGTAAATCTTGATCACATTCGTTAATTGGTCACATTATTTCCTACATGGTCATCTCAAAACTTCGTGTTGTCTCTTCTTGTGCCCATTGCTGTTCATGTTCATGTAGTTGTACACCCCAAGGATTGTCGCATATTCAATTTTTCTGTCACATTCCTTTGTCATCAAGGTCCTTGATCTAGACTTGATACAACAATGGTGCCAAATGTAGCACAATGGTTTAGTATTCCTTACACAAAAAGAAACAATATATGAGAATGAAATATGCAAAAAAAATGGGAACATTACAAGGAACAATCCATAAATATGCAAGAGAGATTGCACAAAGTAAATGTATTACCAGAGAATATACATTGCAATGTCTGTAACACTGGAACACAACAATGTCATGTAATATTCTCCAATTATGCTTTGACAACGATACATTGCAAATGATTTAATGATCAAGAGTAGAACAATACAACAACACTACTAAAATCGATCCCCACAACAAAACCAAGGCATGTATATATACAATTGAGTGATTGTAGGGTAGTTGTCTAATGATCTAACTATTTTCTCATACTTGTATACACAAACAAAAATTAAATCCCCACTTTACAAACAATATTATGTCATTCATCCCCATGCGACATCTTACATAACCGAAGTATCAAACTATATACTGTGTACATCAAAATGCTCTCATATGTGTCTTGGACATACGTTCAGTTGTTCATTTCTGCGGTGGCACTTGAGCTGGTGCTATATCAGAGCTGTCACCTACATGTACAGAAACACAAACTGGCACAATAGAGAGTGGAAACCGAAATGGGATATGGTTCACTAAATGGGGTATGCTTAGTTACGAGGAATACTTATGCTAATACTATTTGATACAATTGTGCACTTTCTAAACTCATGAGCAATGATTAGCCTCTAGAATGACCACACTTCACATCATGTACATGGCTCAAATATTGGTTAATAACTGTCAACGAATTTGGTAGATTGTTGACAATAACTCTGCCCATATGCTTTCCTTCATGAGTGTTAATATAATTAGAAATTCATAAAGAAGAAGATGTACTTGTATAATTTATTAATATACCATCTATACAATGAAGCAAGCATGGCAAAGATTTATGATTTCTTGATAACAAGCAAGAAAGATTAATTTGAACTTGTAAATATAAGAAGAGAGTGATGCAGAGTAACTGGAATTTAAAGAGGAAATGCCTAACAGGGTAGAATAGCAAGATATGGTATTATTGCATTGGTATTGTTGTTTTACAGTATTTCTTTCCTTCATTATTTTCATTCTTGTTAGTTTGGTATAAGTTGCAATTTAAACCTTTTATTATTTGATCATATGGATAGGTTGTTTAGGTACTGTCCAATTTCATGTTTTTTTTTCGTATTTGTTGTTTGTACTTTGGAATGTAAATTCCTTTTTAACGCAAACATAATGGGGATGCTTGATGTTGAAGTTGCATGTCATGTTTAAGTGTTTTATGAATTCCATGTTCCTTTATATATAATGGTTTTATTGAAATTTTCTATGCCTTTTTCTACATTTCAAAAGTTCTCATTTTTCAATATTCTACTTTGATGTTTCCTTAAACATTATTTAATTTTATTTGATTTGTGCTTTTTTTCCAGGGAATACGAAATTCATTCTATGGTGAGCACAAATATTTGTTAAGCTTTAGGTACCAATCCATGAAATATAATATTGAGATAGTTGTTTTATGCGCATAGACAGAACATGAATTGCTTTTTTCTGAAATTGGTGCAGTTGTTGAAATTACAAACTATAGTGCATTGTTAAATCTTGTCAAGGCTTGGTCATAAGAAAAATAATGTGCTGGCTTAAATAATAGCTGCCTCTTGATGTAATAAGATTGTTCCCCTCATCTATTATGTTTTTAGTGTTCTAAGTGCAAGGGTGGGGAAAATTTACCTATGAGGTTTATAAAGAGAGGTATAACATACCAAATGATATGTACCTATAGTGAAATGATAACAAGTGTGCACCGACTGCAATGCAAACAACAGAAAAACACATACTGAAGAGCTGATGACAGAAGATAGCTGCCAAAAAATGATGATTTACACTCTATTTTGCAATGTATTAAATTGATATACAAAGATAAATACGTGCTTGTTGGATAAGGCAAGAAAGAACATGCAAAGGATATTAATTGGAAAGTTCTAATCAAAAATATAGAAAGTTCTAACTAGGATGATGATAATTTACGTGGATAGAAATTATGCTACAAAGCAGAGAAACATTCTAATATAAAACTATAAAAAGTCAAACATTCTGATCTCATAATTTCCTCCCTCCTTATTGGAAGTTGTCCCCAATGATAAAAAATAATTCTTAGAAATTGGCACATGTTGTAATTATGCACATTCTATATATGAAATAAATTGTAATATTCTGCTCCCAACTGAGTTTTGGGTGTTTGCTATTTTTTTTTGTGTATTTTGCATAAAATGAAATGAACAGAAAATAAAATGAGAGCAACTAAGGAAAGCTGTAACTTTCAAATTACATTTCCCATCATAATGAGAATTGATACTAAGATATTACATGCATATAACAGTAAACCTTTTTAAGCAAAAGCTTAGAAACTAAGGTACCTGATTTTTATTGCAAGTTGGAAATGATTTGATACATCAACGGCAGCCACTCAGAAAACTGAGTTCTTCATTAGCAGCAAAATCAAACCCTAGCTGAATGTGCACACAAACTCTGAAATGAAGGCCCAAAATCTGGAGTTGATCAATCCTTTGATATCAATGACAACTCATCATTCTCAAATTTTCAACAATCTCCCCCTTTGTCATTGATGGCAACAATTTCAAAAATAACTTTTCTTGTCACTAGATCCCAAAACTGCTACCCCTGGAAATTGATTAGACGTTTTTCGCAGGACTGCCCAAACTGCCGAACTCGTTTCGGCCATATCTCACTCATCCGGACTCGGATTGAGCTGAAATTTTGAGGGTAGATGCCTGAAAAACCCTAGAACGTCTCCACCAATTTTCATATCATTTGGAGCAACACAGATCCTAGCGCATCCCTATGTGTGAACGATATATTTGGCAAGCGGCTATGCGAGGGTTTCATCCGGGTTGAGTGCAAGCGGCTCCGAGAGGTTGGTTTTTAGGGCCTTCGGGCCCTAGCGGCCAATATTTTTGTGGTTTATGCTCAATATTTTAGCGAGGAAATGTTGCAGGGGATACAAGATGGGTTAGAAATTTGTCTTTCAACGAGATCATCCTGTGAACTTGAGTGACAACGGCTTCCAATTTGCTGCACAAAAGAAAAGTGAAAACCATACCTTTCCACGGCGTCTAGGGCAAGGATTAAAGAGATCACGAAACAAGTTTCAAGCGAGTTGATCAAAAAATGGCTCATATCTCAAGTGATACTGGTGCTAAGGTGCACCCACAAAATAATTCTACTGTGAAAACCCCTGTCAAGGGTAAGAATTTCGAAGACTCAGTCCCAAAAATGAATTTTAGGGATGCCCTTCGTGGTGGACAGCCTCGGCCCAATGCTAATATCAATATTAGGGCTTCCCATAAACCTCTAAGAATGCCTAAGATTGATCCCGGGAAAACGGAGTCGGGATGTCTTAAAGCGGTGATGGAACTCCTATTGTTAAGCTTGATATGGGTAACATTCGGACTGGCATTGAAGATTTGGAAAAAAGAGGACTAATTTGTCGGTTCGTGGGTTTTCGTCCGAGTCTATCCGCTTTCAAAGTCTGAGGCTGCAATAAGCTGGAAAACTAAAGGTGAGTTACAAATCTCTATTTATCCAAATGGTTATTTTTTTTTATTTGCTAATAATGAAGATAGAGAGAAAACTTTTCAAGGGGGTCCTTGGTTTTTGGAAGGGCGAGGGCTTTTCATGAAGCCCTGGCATACTAAATTTAAAGCCGAAGAAGAGATGCCTTCTATAGCTCCCGTGTGGGTTAGACTCTTTGGCCTCCCTATTGAATTTTGGAATCCTACTATTTTTTCTTCAATTGGAAACTCTTTAGGAACTTTTATGATGATTGTTGATTGTACTCAAAATTTTGAACATATTATTTATGCTCGGATTTGTGTTTTAATGGATTTTGACAAACCCCTACCTAAAAAGATCACATTACAATTTGGGGAAGACACTTGGGAGCAAGTAGTGGACTATGAGAACATTCCTTTTCGTTGTAGAATTTGCCATGAATATGGTCATTTGGCCGGTGCTTGCCCAAATAAAATTCCTGATCAAAAGAAAGAAGATATAAACTCAGCGGGTTTCCAAATACCTAAGAAGAAGAACACTAAGAAAAAACCGGTTATGAAGGATCAATCAAAGTCATCTGCTAATATGTTTGAAATCCTTTCCACAAATGATGTCCCAAGTGAGGAAGAGGAAATAATGGAAACTGAAATCTTAGAAACACAATTTAAATATGAAGGGAAGAACTCGAGAGACAAACCAACAAATCAAAGGTTTTCAACAGAAAAAAAAAGGAGAAAATTTACACAAGAAAAACAATATTTCAAATGTCAAAACTTCAAATAATGGAGGTCCCAATATAGACTCCGTTGAACCATCTAGTAAAATTTTGGCTGTGTACGAGCATTCTTCAAGGTTAGAAGCCATCTCAGATTCAATTGGAATAAGTCAAGAAACGAGGGAAAAAAAATTGAAGATGGATTCTAATCAAAAAGTAGGTCGCAAGACCAATCAATATCATATGGTAAAAGAAGGTGAAAAGCTTGTAGAGGAAGGTAAGATTAATGCCCTTCCCAACTTTTTTAGCCATGGTATTAATGAAGATCATCACTTGGAATATTAGAGGACTCAAAGGGAGTCTTTCAAAACAAAATGAAATTAGAAGAATGATTCGGATAAATCATCCACATCTTGTTTTCCTTCAAGAAACAAAGATGTCAATGGAGGATATGGACTTAATTGTCGGTAAAATTTGGCCAGTTGGAAAAGTGGTTTCCCTCAGTTCCCAAGGGACTTCGGGTGGCATTGCTTGTCTTTGGGACCCAAAAGAGGTAGTTATTCACCATATGGTTGGCAGTTGGGGTTTGTTGGCTATAGCTATTCAAAGTAGACATTCCAACTAGATTATGCTCTGCATTACTTGTTTATGCTCCGACTTCTTTGGAGGAAAAAAGAAGACAGTGGAAGGATATTACTCATATTATCTCTCATTTTCCTAAAGCTTGGATCTTGATCGGAGGAGATTTCAATACCATCCTCTCTCTGGATGAGAAAAGGGGGAAATAGAAATTTGGACAAAAGCACTGACCTCATGAGCGAATATATTGCAAACCTCCATCTTGTGGATATCCAACCGAGATAATGGCCTTATGACTTGGTCTAACAGAAGGCAAGGCTTAGCTTGTATAATGGAGAGATTGGATAGGTTTTTGCTCTCTGAAAATTTCTTAATCCATGGTCACATTCCTAAAGTGAAGACTCTTAATAATGTTGGTTCGGATCATTGGCCGGTCATGGTGGAAATGTGGAAAACCAATGTGAGTTTCTCTCCTTTTCGTTTTCAATTAATGTGGCTTAGAGACATTTCCTTCGGACCTCGTGTGCAACAATGGTGGAAGGAAGGTAAACCTAGGCATGGGACTAAGATGTTCTGTTTTGCCAAAAGAGCGCAATACATTAAATCCAAAATCAAGACTTGGAGCTGGAAAGAGTTTGGGGATGTTCATAAAAAAAAACATGAAGTTATTGCTCATCTTGAAAATTTGAATAAGAAAATCCGTTTAGATGGCCTCACGAGAGAAGAGAAGTGCGAGATGAAATTAAACTCACAACTCGGTTAGAGGAATGGGAAAAAAGAGAAGAAATCTTATGGAAGCAAAAATCTAGAATTCAATGGCTCAAAGAAGGAGATCGAAACACAAATTTCTTCCACAAATCTCTTCTAGCTCGAAGATCTCACAACTTTATTTCTTCCTTAAAATCAGATTATGGAGATGTTGTTTATACTTGGGATGGCATGAACTCTATTGTTGTTGATTACTTTTCCAATATTTTTCTTGCTACTCCTCTTGACTCGGCTTCTCAACATAATGTTCTTCAAGCAATCCCTTCTCTTATCACTTATGAGGAGAACTCTATTTTGACTTGCTCCTGTTACTATCAATGAGCTTCAACAAGTAGTTTTTAAAATGCAAAAAGGGAAAACCCCAGGTCTTGATGGTTTTCCTATTGAGTTCTACCAAGAGTTATGGGATATCCTTCATGTTGATTTATTAGAGGTGGTGGAAGAAGCCGGGAAAGCCAAAGAAATTTTGAAGGTTATCAATAAAACTTATATTACTCTTGTTCCAAAAGCTCAAGAGGTTGATCATATCTCGGCTTTTAGACCTATTGCTTTATGTAATGTTCTTCTCAAAATCATTACTAAAATCATGGCAGAAAGGTTGAAGCCTCTTTTGCATAAGATTATTTCCCCGAGCAAGGGGGTTATGTGGAAGGACGTCAAATAGTAGATGAGATAGTTCTTGCTCAGGGAAGCCATCCATTCCATGGATATGCAAAATTCTCCTTCCATGTTCATTCGGTTAGACTTATCCAAAGCTTATGACGAGTGGATTGGCACTTCCTTATCAAAGTTTTGAGGCAATTTGGTTTCTCTAAGGATTGGATGGATTGGATTATGGGATGTATCTCTTCGAGTTTCCTACTTAGTTCTTATCAATGGCGAGGCCTTCTCGGTCTTTCCCGGCTTCCAGAGGTATTAGGCAAGGTGACCCGCTATCCCCTTATTTATTCATCATTCTTGCTTGAATGCTTGGGTAGGACTATAACCAAAAAGAGGGAAAACAAAACCCTTGAGGGAGTTACCATTGCTCATGGAGCTAGACCTATCTCTCATCTTCAATTTGTGGATGACTCTACTCTTTTAGGTAAAGCTACGGTTAAGGAAGCTTCTAATATTAAGCAAATCATTAGCTGTTTTTCTAAGGCTACTTGGGCGGTTGATCAATGAAGACAAATCTAAAGTTATTTTCTTTCACTGCTCTGCTAGACGAGGGAATCCATGGTCTTGGATAAATTAAGATATAAGAAGACCTCTCTTCCAATCACTTATTTAGGTATTCCCATAAATATTCAAAGGCAGAAAAATAAAGATTGGAATTGGTTGTTGGACAAAGTCAAGAAGAAAATTGGAAAGTGGACCAACAAGTGGCTTTCTTACAGGGGTAGAATCACCTTGGTAAAATCAGTCCTTCAAGCTATTCCTATTTATGTTTCTTCCGTTTTGAATATCCCAAAGGTTGTTCTTCGAGAATTGGATCAAATCGGTCATCGTTTCCTTTGGAGTGGTACTAAGGAGAAAAGAAAATGGGCCTTGGTGAAATGGGATACTTTATGTCTTCCTAAGAGTGAAGGGGGTTAGGATTACGGTCTTCAATTAATAACAACAAAGCTTTAGCTGCTAAATTATATTGGAGGATGTTGCATAACCCCAATGCTCTTTGGGCCAATAATCTCCGTGCTAAATATCCTGAGAACAAAAGTCTTGAAGACCTTGTTCGCTATCAACTTCCTACCAAAGGTTCTCGCTAAAAATAATTTTGGATCATTCATAATGGTCAACATGCAAATTTTTGGATAGATTCTTGGGATGGTCACAAGCCTTTGATAACTCGGTTTCCCGATTGGAGGCCTTGGATGGAGGAGCTTCACCGAGCTAATTGGATAAAGGTGGCTAATTACTGTCGGTACCATCTTGGTAATTCAAAGGTTGGTAGATATTGGATCCCTATTGAGGACTGGCCTATTCAAATCCCGAGAAAGGCAAAGACAAGATATCCAAGGCATCCTTCATATGAGATCCCTCTCTTGGTCCCATGAAAAAGATTGTTTTGGATGGAACAACACTACTAAGGGTGAGTATTCGGTTGCTCAAGGTTATTTGACCTTATGCCATAATAATCCCAACCATTCTTCGGACATCTTTTCTCGATTGTGGGCTCAAAAGCTCTGGCCTAAGGTGAGGTTCTTTAATTGGCTTTTATTGCATCGTAGGGTGCTTATTGGTGAGCAACTTATGAAGCGTGGTTTTCATGGCCCTTTTAGATGTGAAATGTGTGAAGAGAATGTAGAAAATATCAACCATATTTTTATTGAGTGTACTTTAGCCTCCGAGCTATGGAGGAGAATGGCCACTTTACTTGGCTTACGGTGGTCCAATTTTTTTACTTTTGAACAGCTTTGGAGGGATTGGCCTAATCAAGAGGGTGTTGATCATTTTATTAGGCGGTTAGTTTGGATGGGTTCTACCATTCTTCTTTGGAATATTTGGAATGAAAGGAACAACCGAATTTTTAATCAAGATAGGAAGGATATTCACTATATTTGGCAAAAGACCATAGCCAACTTAGTTGAATCGGTCCATCAACTCCTTAATCACCCCCAAAACTCCCACCAAAGATGGGATCAAGTGATGCAAAGATTGAAGATTAAACCTTCTAAGGGCAACCAACTTAAAGGGAATGTGAGTATTAGTAAGATGGATAGGACTAGAAATTGGCAACCTCCTCCTAAGGATTTTGGAAAAGTCAATCCTGATGGAGCCTCTAGAGGGAACCCTGGAAAAGCCGGTGTGGGAGGAATTGGTAGACTTTCAGATGGCTCCCTGGTTTTTACTTTTCTTGAGAATTTGGGTATTCTTTCCAATAACCTTCTTGAGGGGTATGGTATCCTCGAGAGGTCTTCGAGGAGGCTACTAAGGTTGGATGGGAAAAGGTGTTAGTTGAGTCGACTCTCAACTTATGATTAATCTCTTGAAGACTCCTTCTAAGAATCATAAGGTGGATTGGAGAATAAAAAGAATCATTAAGAAGATTATGTTAATCCGGATGGGATTTTTGAAAGTTGATTACAATCATGTGGTTAGAGATCAAAACAAGAGTGTTGATGCTTTAGCTAATTGGGCTTTGGACAAAGGTGATCTTACTTGTTATGGCCACCCTCCTATATGGTGGGCTTCTCAAATTAGGGAAGCTCTTCTTTCTATCATTTCTTTGGATGGCTCCTATTTTGAAGGTACCTAGTTTCTTCTTGTTTTTTTTTTGCTTCTCTTTGGTTCATTCAGTTTTTTTTAGTTCCCTAGCTCATTCTATTCTTTATTTTGTTTCCTCTGTTGATTCTTGCCTTAATAGTCTTCTGGTCTAGATAGGTCATTGTTTTGTTCATTTTTTTTTTTTTTTTGTTTAGTTTTTTAAGGTGGGTGGGTTCTTTTGTTTTGTTTTGTTTTTGTGTTCTTTGTGTTGTTTTTTGTTGTTCTTGTGTTTTTGTTGTTTTGTTTTTTTTTTTATGTTTTTTGTTATTGTTCTTGTGTTTTTTTCGTTCTTGTTCTTGGGTTTCTCTTTGTTTGTGTTATTTCGTGTTTTTATGTGTGAGTGTTTTCTATGTATTTTGTTTTTGTTTATTGTCTGTTGTTGGTTGTTTTTTATTTTTATTTTTATTTTTTAATTTTTTAGGTTTTGGTTGTGTTTATTTTTCATGTTTTTTTGGGTTATGTCTTTGTAGTGTTATGTTGTTTTTGTCTTGTTTGTGTTTTGTTATGTGGTTCTTGTGTTTTTCTATGTGGTTTGTGTTGTGGTTTCTTTTATCTTATTGTGCGTGTTTGGTTGTGCTTTTGTTTTTGACACACTCAAGGAGCATGTTTTTTATTTTATTTTATTATTTTTGTTGTTATTTACTTATTTTTAAATTGGTTTTGTGTGTTTGTTTGCTCCTTGAGTATGTCAAAGGTGGTAGGCCAGGTCCGGAGTCCTGGGCGTTTTTGGCGGAATGGATACCCCTGCCTCCTTGGGTCTTACCCGAAAGTGGCATCCCTTTTGGGATGTTTTCCACAAATAAAGAAAAAAAAAAGATAAAAAATCTGGAGTTTGCAATATTAAACACAAAACCCTCTCCAAAATCCTCAAAATGACTAAATAATTCTGCAACAATGTAGCCCACAGGCACTCCTTGAGTGAGAATGCACTAAACCACTTTGAAGATGTCTTGCAATCTCGAGAATGGTGTCCCTACTAGAGGTTTCCGTCTCCACACAAGCTCCAATAAACCCCTGCAAATCAACTCTGCAAGTGCTCTCCAAAATGCTCATGAATTCACCATAGCCAAAGATATGAAAAATGAAGCTTTATCTCCTTTTTATATTACTCACCAAGGGGGTCGACCACATTGGGCATTTCATTACTTTTAATTTATTGTGATTTCATCTAAGTCCCCCTTGAAATGGCGTCCCTTTTAATCATACTAATAGTCACTTTATGTTATCAAATCTAATTTTAAGTGACTAGCACATCCTTATGTCTCTCATATTAAAATATAAGGCCCAAAATTAATAAATTAAACATTACATTTAATTTATTAGGAAATAAACTTCGGCCATTAAAATTTCTTAGCTCCCCAATGCCGACCCAAGAAATAATATGAGAAATGGACACCCATTTTGCTGTAGATCCCAAGAAACTGCTCCAAACTAACTTACTAAAAATAGTAAGTCTCTGTCAAGCTGTCCAAAATGGCCTAAAAGACTGGCAAAAGAACACACTGTCTGTCCAAATGACAACTCAACATCCCAAGTGGGCTCCTACACATCTGACACTGCCTACGTGAACCCGTGAGTAGGCAAGTCCACTCTGCAACTGAAGACTGACTAGGACGGGGACATTACAGTCCTCCCTTCCCAAGATTGCTTGTCCTCAAGCAATGCCAGTACAACCCCAACATCATATGACCGAGCCAAACTGAAACCAACCGTGATCCCAGGATCCCAAATCAATCTCAAGAAAAACCCATCATGCTGACGCTGCGCCACTCTGATTATAACTGAGAATCCATCATGCCAAAGCTGTAGTCTCCTCTCCTGTGACCCAATAATGTAACCATCATCAAAATTCAAACTAAAATACCTGCAAGGGCTGAAAACTATATCATGAAAAATCTCCTGCCAAAGCACCTCAGTGAGGTCCACATCTGTAATCCCTCTGTCTGACATGATCCTGGGCAACAGGAAAAATAATTTTCTCAACCCAAAAACATATTCCTCATGAGTGGTTGTCTCTCTGAATAAATCACTCTCCATCCTCTTGAGAGATACTACTCTCATGCCTCCATCTAAAATGCCTCGAAGGACTATCTTCTTCCCTCCTGATTCGAACTTCATCTCCATACTATGCAAGTTCATGGTGAACTTGGCAAGGGTACGCATCCAATGCATACCAAGGACCACGTCTGTGTCTCCAATCCCTACAACATAAAAATCATCCTGGAGGTCATATTCACCCATCCGAATGCGAAGATTGGGAATCTTCCGTGTACAAGTAAGAGTGAATCCATCTGCCATCATCACCTTGAAACCATCGAAAGGTTCCATCTGCAAGCCCCGCTTGGCTACAAGTCCCTCATCTATAAAATTGTGTGTAGTACCTGTGTAGTAATTCTAGAATTTCGGACTTGAAGATCGCTATAGTTACATGTCACTAACTCGATCCCATAAGGAGAAAAGAGGAGAGTTAGAAGAATATCAACCACAGATTGGTACCCGGAGGTGGAAAAATGAACTTAGATCGAAAATGGTTGCTGAAAGAGACCTAGAAACCAGATTCACACAATTGGAGGAACGTGTAGCAGAGTTGGTTGAAGACACTAGGGTTTTGCAGAACACCATGAACCAATTAATGGACATGATGGCTGAAAAGTTTAATAAGAAACTAATCCCAGAAACCTCAAAAGTGAAGGAAAGCGGAACCAAGAGGAAAGTTGAAGTCTCAAGAGCGTGTTTGAACGAGGAGAGAGTTCAAGTATAGTCCCAACACCATTCAAGGTGGAGGCAAAGATCAAGATCCCTTCTTTCGAAGGAGATGTAAATGCCGAAAAATTGAACCACTGGCTACAACAACTTGAAGTCTACTTCAATGTGCAAGGAGTAACTGTTGATGAACATAAGATCTCATTTGCTGGGTGGTCATGCACTAGTTTGGTGGGAAGCCCACACCAAATCCTTGAGATTAGGAAATGAACTTCCAATCTAGAGATGGGAAGATTTCAAGAAGCTACTTTGAGAATAGTTCTATACTCTTGGGTATGAAGTGAAACAACTCTTGAGATGGCAATTTTACCGGCAAGTTTCCAGAAGCAGGCCATTGTTTTGGGAGTTTCATTGAAAGATCCACAAATTTTGATGAAATATATTGGAGGATTACATAGTCATATCAAAAGACAAGTTCTTCTTTTCACTCCAACCAACATTGACCAAGTCAGTGTACAAGCTCAATACATAGAGGAAGATGGGAGAAAAGGGAAAGGAGATTCCTCTAAGCAAAAGCAATAGGATATTTCACAGGGACAAAAGAAAGTTAAAGACAAGAAGAAAGGCAAGAAGGTTGCCACTTCAATGCAAAAAGAAAAGGAGAAAGACTCCAAGAACCATTGTGACCATTGTGATTTATCTGGGCATACGAAGGAGAAATGCTGGAAACTTCATCTGGAATTACACCCCAAGAATAGGAAGAAGGGGAAAGGAAAGAAGAATGCATCGACTTCTATTGAGGGTAAAGAAGTTGAAGATAGCTCGGATGTTGATGAGAAACTTGCTTGTTCCATAGTATAAAAGATTGTAGGTGCAACAAGCTCAAGTAAAACACTTGAGGAAGAAAGAACCAAACTTTTTCGAGTGAGAATTCAGATTAAGAAGACTAAGATCGATGCCTTGTTCGATTTAGGATCTCAAGCAAACATGATTGTAGAAGCCTTAGTGAAGAAACTTGGGCTGGAAACATACAAGCATCCTCATCCATATCCACTTGGTTGGGTGCACAAAGATGCAGAATTAAAGGTTACTAAACAATGTAAAGTCAAGTTTGCTATCAATGCTGCCTACATTGATGAGGTGGAGTTAGATGTAGTACCTTTGGACATCTGTGGCGTTGTGTTGGGCAGTCCATATATGTATGACAAAAAGGCCATTTTCTATAGACAAGAGAAGTATAAACTAATCAAAGGAGGAGAATCCTACATCATTCATGTTCACAAGGAGAAAAGTCTAATCTTCATGGTAACCACCAACCAAGTAAAGTGGTTGATCAATACCAGCAAGAAGTTTGTGTTACTACTTCTAAAACCATAAAAGGATGAACCAACAAAAGTTGAATCTGTTTTTGAAGGAAGTACAGGGAAGCAAAAGGAAGAGTTGAGAAAGCTCATCCAATCCTTCAAGGAAGTGTTCCAAGAACCAAAGGGATTGTTGCCAAAGAGAGGAGTTGAGCACGAAATTCAGCTACAACCTAATGCACTAGTGCCAAATGTTGGGCTATATAGGCAGTCCATCATGGAAAGCAATGAAGTAAAGAAGCAAATTCAGGCTTTGTTAGAACAAGGAGTCATCAGGCCAAGTACTTCTCCATGTGCATCACCAATTGTCATGGTTCCAAAGAAGGATGGGACCTGGAGGATGTGTATTGACTACTGAGCACTCAACAAATTCACGATTGTGCATGAGTCTTACAAGGAATTGGAACAATCGTGGAATTCCAACCTTGTGCATGAGTCTTACAAGGAAGAGTACCCATAGGACCTAGAATTCAAAGAGGTGTACCAAAGGCTATTGAACACTCCATATGTTGATTCGGAGGAGACAATAGATTTTCATCTCCAAGATGGGTTGCTATACAAAGCAGATAAGCTTTGCATACTGGAAGGAGGAAGAGTACAACTCATCAGAGAAGCCCACACTTCTAAGGTTGTAGGACATTTTGGTGTAGGGAAAACTTTGGCAAATCTCCAATAGTATGTTTACTAGCCAAAGATGCATGAACAAGTAGCCAGTTACATCAGAGGGTGTGTACTTTGTAGCATGAGTAAACCAAATAGTGTACTTTGTAGCATGAGTAAACCAAATAATAGGAAGTGGGGATTCTATATGCCTTTACCAGTATCCAGTAGGCCATGGGAGAGTGAATCCATGGATTTTGTGGGAGGTTAAACATGAACCAAGGTCATGACTACTTTTTTGTGGTAGGGGACAGGTTCAACAAGATGTGCATACTTATTCCATGCAAGAAGACTGTCATAGGTCAAGAAGCAACAACATTGTTTTTCTCACATGTATGGGTACATTTTGGATTGCCAACCTCTATCGTATCCGACAGGGACTCTAGGTTCTTGGGCAAGTTTTGGACCACATTATGGGAAAGGATGGACACAAAATTGAAAAGAAGCACAACCTTCCATCCTTAGATTGATGGTCAAATTGAAGTAGTCAATTGCACTTTAGTACAACTCTTGAGGGGATACCATAGGAAGCATCCAAAGTCATGGGATGAGCACATCACATATATACAACATGCATACAATAGAGATGTCCATTCCTCCACTTAGAAATCTCCATTTGAAACCTGTTTTGGATATTTACCTCTTTCACCATTGGATGTAATGTTTGACTAGAGGAAAAGAAGGAACAATCAGAGCAAGGAGAGGAGGACAAAGTGATAAAATTCATTGGGAGAGAGATAGATCCACCTGAAAGGGCAGGAACAGTTGAAGGTTGGTCAAGCAAAATACAAGTTGAGGCATCACGTTGACCACTAGTTTAAGGTGGGAGATAGAGTCTGCTTGTATCTCAGTAAGGGACGATTGCAGGGCAATGCCAAAAAGCTAAAACTGCTCAGGTATGGACCATCTGAGATCATAGAGCAAGTCAGTGAGAATACTTACCGATTGAGGTTACTTTCTTACATGCGAATGTATTCAATAATCAATGTAGAAAATCTTCGGTTGTTTGAACCATCAATGATTGATGAGGAAAACGAGGTTGTCCTACCATTAGTTGAGGATTTTGCACCTAGTTCATTGGAGGAGATGGAGGAAGACTCGATACTGCAAAAACAGGTTCACACCACTCACAACGGACAACAGGAATATTGGAAAGTTGCTTGAAAAGGACAACTACCATCCAAAGCAAAATTATATGATTGGAAAAGAATTGAGAATTTGTTCCCTCGTCTTCTACCTAATCTGTAGCTTTTGGGGATCAAAAGTGTTAGGAAGTGAAGTCACTATACGGTGCACTGTCAGCAACAGTAGACCAGACGTCTAGGCAGCAGACCATACGTTTGGGCTTCTAGATGTCTAGGCCAGACGTCTAGGCAGTAGACCAGACGTCTAGGCAAGTAGACGTCTGGGATAGACGTCTAAATGCGGAAGACGAACAGGTTCAGGCGCCTTCCTTGGGAGTGGAAACGAACAGTTTTTGGAGGCTTCCTTTGGGAGAGGAAACGAACAGTTTGGAGTCTTCCTTCTGCTCTATAAAAGGGACTTGATCCCTTGCATATGAAGTAATGTTGAAACGTTGAGAAACGTGAATGTAAAGTTTTGCTGAAAATAATAAAAAAGAGAAGTTGCCATTGCCCCGTGGTTTTCCTGCACATTGCAGGTTTCCACGTAAATCTCTGTGTCACTTGTGTTGCTGTTTTTTGTTCTTTGTTATTGTGTTTCTACTTGCAGGTATAAAATCTGAAGTTTTTCCTAACATCTGGTATCAGAGCTCAAGGTTTTGTGCGAGTGGGAGCTGCAACAATGACAGGAGGTGTAACCAAGTTCGAGATTGAGAAATTTGATGGCAGGAACTTCGCTCTATGGAAGATGAAGGTGGAGGATTTGTTGGTTCAGAATGACCAAGCTCAAGCCTTGAAAGGGGTCGCGAGTAAACCGAGCAGCATGAAAGATGAGGAGTGGGCAACGCTTGACAGGAAGGCGGTTTCTACAATCCGTCTCTGCCTAGCGGACTCTGTCTTGTTCAATGTAGTTGAAGAGAAGACCGCGAAAGCCCTTTGGCAAAAGCTTGAAAAGTTGTATGAAACAAAATCAGCAACAAATAAGGTTTTTCTGAAAAAGCAACTTTATAGCTTGAGGATGAAGGAAAGTTCATCCGTGGTAGATCATTTGAATGAGTTTAATACTCTTATCAGTAAACTGGTTTCAGTTAATGTGAATATGGAGGATGAAGATAGAGCTATCACCCTACTTTGTTCCCTCCCGGACACTTGGGATCATATGGTGATGACCATCAGTAATTCATCATCAGGAACTCTCAAATTTGATGATGTGGTAGCCGCTTTGTTGGCAGAAGAGTTGAGGCGAAAAACGTCTCTGGAACCCTCAACCAATGAAGCCCTATCTGTGAGAGGTCGATCTTTCGAGGGGAGTAAACAAGGTAGAAAACAGTCCAGATCTAAGTCTAAAGGACATAAGCAGAAAGGGAAGTGTTGGCATTGTGGGAAGCCAGGACACTCAAAGAAGGATTGTTGGCAATTAAAGAATGGTGAAAAGCAAAATCAGCCATCAGTTGAGGCCAGTGCAGCAGATTCAGGAGAGACGACAACATGTGAAGCCTTCTGTATCAGTAACAACAGATCTGTTTTATATACCTGGGTTTTGGACTCAGGTGCATCTTTCCACATGTCTCCCCACAGAGACTGGTTTGACAAATATCAGCCATACTGTGGTGGAAAGGTCTATTTGGGTGATGATCACCCTTTAGAAATTGTGGGAAGAGGGGATATAAGGATCAGGCTGGACGATGGTAGAGAAAGGATGTTATGTGATGTGCGACATGTGCTCGATTTGAGGAAGAATTTGCTCTCAATCAAAATGATGGATAAGCTAGGGTATTCTGTCACTTTCAGTAACAACTACTGCAAAATTACCAGAGGAGCTCTTGTAGTAGCAAAGGGAGAATCTTATGGGACCTTATACCGTTTATGCGGTGATACGGTGACAAACCATGCAACAGCAGCAACTTCTGTTCAGGATGCAGTAATGCTATGGCATCAACGCCTAGGCCATATGAGTGAAAAAGGCCTGAAAATTCTGCATGACAGAGGTATGCTTTCTGGGATTAAGTCTTGTAATTTAGACTTATGTGAGCACTGTATTTTTGGTAAACAAAAGAGGGTTCGGTTTTCTGCAAGTCCTGGTAAGAGTTCTGATTTTCTGCAACTTATACATTCGGATATATTTGGACCAGTCCCCACTGAGTCCTTAAATGGCGCCATCTATTTTCTGACTTTTATAGATGATTATTCTAGGAGAGTGTGGGTTTATTTTCTGAAGAAGAAGTCGGAAGCTTTGCAGAAATTTAAAGAGTTCAAAGCACGGGTAGAGAAGAGTTTGGGCAAGTCGATTTTATGTCTCGGGTCGAGATAATGGGGGTGAATATTGCTCCAAGGAATTTGATAAATTTTGTATGCAGGAAGGTATTAAGCACCAAAAGATTGTACCATATACTCCACAACAAAATGGTGTGGTTGAGCGGATGAATCACACAATCATGGAACGTGCAAGAAGCATGCTTAGCGCAACCATGTTGGAGAAAAAGTTCTGGGCAGAGGCTGTTAATACAATTGTTTATCTTATTAATAGGTCACCTACAACTGCGTTGGATGGACAGATTCCGGAGGAGGTTTGGTGTTGTAAGCCAGTTGATTACTCTCATTTGCGTACCTTTGGTTGTGATGCGTTTGCCCATGTACCCAAAGAAAAAAGGTCCAAGCTTGACCCGAAGTCAAGCAAATGTGTTTTTCTCGGCTATGGAGATATAGTGAAGGGGTATAGACTGTGGGATCCTACTGCCCACAAGGTAATTATTAGCCGGGATGTAATTGTTGATGAAAAATCCATGCAAAGGAAGGAGGTACAACAAACTCCTAATGTTGTACCAGTTGAAGTAGAAATGAGTGAAGATGAATATGAAAATCAGCATGCTGAAGTTTTTGATCAGCATGCAGAACAACAAGTAGAACAACAAGTAGAGCAGCCACAACGGTCACAAGACCAAGAGCCACAATCAACAGATCATTGGGTTAGAAGATCTACACGTCCACAAAAGTGTCTGGAAAGGTATTCTCATGTGTATCAGTCCTCTTTTGCTTTGTTAACTGATGATGGTGAACCTAGTTCATTTCAGGAAGCTAGAGAGTCTGAGAATGCAAAAAAGTGGAGGAAATCCATGGAGGAGGAAATCGAGGCACTTCGCAAGAATAAAACGTGGGAACTTGTGGATCTCCCACCTGGAAGAAAGACTGTTGGAAACAAGTGGGTGTACAAAGTGAAGAAGAACAACGATGGGTTGTTGGAACGCTATAAAGCTCGCTTGGTGGCAAAAGGCTATGTGCAAAAGTCAGGTATTGACTTTAATGAAATTTTCTCTCCAGTTGTGAAGATGACTACTATTAGAGTTCTACTTGCACTTGTAGCTGCACAAGATTTAGAACTGGAGCAGCTTGATGTAAAGACTGCTTTCTTGCATGGTGATCTCGAGGAAGAGATATATATGGATCAGCTTGAGGGCTATGAAGAAAGAGGCAAAGAGCATTTGGTTTGCAGATTGAAGAAATCATTGTACGGGTTGAAACAGGCGCCAAGGATGTGGTACAGGAAATTTGACACCTTCATGAAGAGCCAAGGTTTCAGCAGGAGTGAAGTTGACCATTGTGGATACTATAAGAGGTTTGATGATGGCAGTTTTATTATTTTGTTGTTGTATGTTGATGATATGCTGGTTGCAGGCCCCAACATGAAGAAAATCATTGATCTTAAGGCTCAGTTGGCTAGGACATTTGAAATGAAGGATTTAGGAGCAGCAAACCAAATTTTAGGGATGAAGATACACAGGGACAGAAAAGGAAGAAAGATCTGGTTAAGTCAAAAGTCATATGTGGAGAAGATTCTGCAACGCTTCAATATGCAGAATGCAAAACCAGTTAGTACCCCACTTCTTCCACACTTAAAGTTGTCTTCCAACCAGTGTCCTAGAACAGAAGCAGAGAAGACAAGCATGTCTCGTGTACCGTATTCATCAGCAGTAGGAAGCCTCATGTATGCCATGGTGAGCACCAGATCGGATATTGCCCAAGCAGTGGGAGTAGTCAGCCGGTACATGGCAAATCCTGGTAAGGAGCATTGGAATGCGGTGAAGTGGATATTCAGATATTTAAGAGCCACTTCAGATGTTGCCATTTACTTTGGATCGGCAGATTTGCAAGTTAAAGGTTTTGTGGATTCTGATTATGGTGGAGATAGAGATGGGAGAAAGTCCACTACAGGATATACCTTCACTCTTGCTTGGTGGAGCGGTGAGTTGGGCTTCTAAGTTGCAGTCTGTTGTGGCTTTATCAACCACTGAAGCAGAATATATTGCAGCAACTCATGCCAACAAAGAGGCAATTTGGCTAGAGCGATTGTTGGGTGACTTCAAGGTAATGCAAGAGAAAATTACGTTGCATTGTGATAGCCAAAGTGCTATTCAGCTAGTGAAGAATCCAACATTCCATGATCGCACGAAACACATTGATGTCAAGTACCACTTTATAAGAAATGTGGTGGAAGAAGGTAGGATCCTGTTGCAGAAAATCGACACTGAAGTGAATCCTGCAGATATGCTTACAAAGTCGGTCAAGGTAGAGAAGTTTGAGTGGTGCAGAACTTCTCTGGGCTTGCTGAAAAAGTAACAAGGGCAGCATTGGGCAATTGGCACTGGATGAAAATATTTGGTAGAAGAATTCCTGAATACTGACTTCAAGTGGGAGAATGTTAGGAAGTGAAGTCACAATACGGTGCACTGTCAGCAGCAGTAGACTAGACGTCTGGGCTGCTAGACGTCTAGGTAGCAGACTAGACGTCTGGGCTGCTAGACGTCTAGGCAACAGACTAGACGTCTGGGTTGCTAGACGTCTAGGCCAGACGTCTAGGCAGTAGACGTCTGGGCTGCTAGACGTTTAGGAAGACTAGACGTTTGGGCTGCTAGATGTCTAGGCCAGACGTCTAGGCAGCAGGCCAGACGTCTAGGCATCAAGACGTCTGGGCTGCTAGACGTCTAGGCCAGACGTCTAGGCAAGTAGACGTCCAGGATAGACGTCTAAATGCGGAAGACGAACAGGTTCAGGCGCCTTCCTTGGGAGTGGAAACGAACAGTTTTTGGAGGCTTCCTTTGGGAGAGGAAACGAACAGTTTGGAGTCTTCCTTCTGCTCTATAAAAGGGACTTGATCCCTTGCATATCAAAGTAATGTTGAAACGTTGAGAAACGTGAATGTAAAGTTTTGCTGAAAATAATAAAGAAGAGAAGTTGCCATTGCCCCGTGGTTTTCCTGCACATTGCAGGTTTCCACGTAAATCTCTGTGTTACTTGTGTTGCTGTTTTTGTTTTCTGTTATTGTGTTTCTACTTGCAGGTATAAAATCTGAAGTTTTTCCTAACAAAAAGCCTCTAAACATGGGAGGTGTGATCAGAAATAATTCTTAGAAATTGGCACATGTTGTAAATATGCACATGAAATAAATTAGCACATGGTAATAGAACCTAGGTTTATGAACCATGGTTTTAGACCACCAGATTAGCACATAGGACATCCAATATTAAATACCACCTTATCCATGCAGATGTACAATATTAAATATCACCTTATCATGTAAAGGCATGGGAGATGCCTATAAAAACCTTGCATGTGGAATAATAAAATAAGCTTTCCAACCAGATCTAGCAACCAGCCTGGAGCAGAGACTCGGAAGTTGGTCAGACTGAAAGTTGGGAGAGCAGAAGAAGGGTCTGGAGAAACATTTGCAGCAGCAGAAGTGATTCACTTAGCAAAGTCTGAGAAGCACATTGCTTCTAGTTTGTTGTAAATCATCCATCTTTGCAAAGACTGAAATAAAGAGGCTCACACCATTTTCCCCTGCTGGAGTTCTACCTCATTGAGGATTTCACCACAGTAAATATTGTGTGTGTATGAATATATATATTTTTTTATTTCAGTATTTGTCTACTTCTGCAAAATTAACTAAAACAATAATATACAGATTTGTATTTGAGGATCCCAAACAACATACTTGATGGGGGATTATGGATCACCCAACCTCTATAATATGTGAGGAATCCAAACATTGAGCAAAAGATCATCCACCAAAGGTTGCTGAAACTCGGGAATCAGATCTTCAGGATGAGTGCAGAAATCTCCTCCTTCAAGTGACACGGTTGTGAAACTCATGCTTGTCCGATCGAAGCCAAACATGGTCACCAGAAAAAAATGAGATACTCAAAGTCTGTCATGAAATGCCTTGAATGTGATTTGTGGGTGTTAAAAAACAATTTCAATTTTGGCATGATGCATTTTTAAATTTTGTACAAGGGAAGAAGCTTTGTCTTGCTCCTTTTATTCGTGGGTTGAATGTGGAGTTGGAAAAGCTATTGGACTATGGGCCAAGGGTGGAAAACCATCATAGATTGGATGTTCTTACTGGTTAAGAACATGTTGAATTGCGAAAATGTCCAACTTCTTATGCACCCACAATTCTGTTTCAACATTCTTGGAAGGAAGGGACGATGCCTCTTCCAACCTCCAAATTTAGGCTAGCTCCCCACTATCCTTGCTAAAATCTATCTAATCTAATTTAATTGCATGAAATTAAATGTAGACAATTAAAGCTACCCCTTAGCAAAATGTGGCAACAGTGATAAGCTCTATCTCCTCTCAAATATGAGAAAACAATCCAAAGACAAGTTTGATTTGGAGGACATCATCAGGTTCAACCATGTCCAACTTGATAAAGAGTTGATTGAACTTTTCAATGTATGTCCAACTTGGTAGAGAGTCAATTGAACCCCTCAATGTACTGCTTGACTGATTTGCCATATTTTTGATGAAGATGAAGTCAAACAACCAATAAATCCTCTGAATATCCAAGCGGATAAAGGCATGCTTGAAGATTGGTTTGGAACTCTTTTGACATAGTAATTTCCAGTTGTTTTGTTTCTCCAGAAGCTTGACGTGGGATTGCCACAAAGTGAGGGCTTGATTGTCCATATGGACTTTATCCACCATGATCTTGTGTGCCTATGTGAGCTGTTTTACATCTTGAAGTATGCCTCGAGACTGTGAATGTGTAATGTCCCCGTCCTAGTCAGTATTTAGTTGCAGAGTGGACTTGCCTACTCACGGGTTCCCGTAGGCAGTGTCAGATGTGTGGGAGCCCACTTGGGATGTTGAGTTGTCATTTGGACAGACAAGTGTGTTCTTTTGCCAGTCTTTCAGGCCATTTTGGACAGCTTGACAGAGACTTACTATTTTTAGTAAGTTAGTTTGGAGCAGTTTTTTGGGGAACGAAATGTACGTTTGAAATATACAGCGAAATGGGTGTCCGTTTCTCATATTATTTTTTGGGTCAGCATTGGGGAGCTAAGAAATTTTAATTTCCTAATAAATTAAATGTAATGTTTAATTTATTAATTATGGGCCTTATATTTTAATATGGGAGACATAAGGATGTGCTAGTCACTTAAAATTAAATTTGATATCATAAAGTGACTATTAGTATGATTAAAAGGGACGCCAATTTCAAGGGGGACTTAGATGAAATCAAAATAAATTAAAAGTAATGAAATGCCCAATGTGGTCGACCCCCTTGGTGAGTAATATAAAAAGGAGATGAAGCTTCATTTTTCATATCTTTGGCTATCTTTCATATGAATTTTCTTGGAGAGCAGCTTGCAGAGATTTTTGCAGGGTTGTATTGCTTGTTCGGAGATGAAAACCTCCAGCAGGATCATCACTTTCGGGATTGCAAGACATCCTCAGAGTGATTTCGGGCATCTTCATCACAGGAGGTGCATTTGTGCTTACAAACTACAAATTTTCAATGAGTATGGAGTGAGGGTTTGCAGATATATTGATGAATATTTTATTCTACTCACTCCCAGCAGTGGCTGTACAAATCTAGCCAGTATTGTATGCATTTTGGGCGATTTCTAAGGCAAGGGTTTCGAAGTTATTGGCATCACTTATTAAATCTACACCCATCGACCAGATTGAAGGAGTTTTTGGAGCAGAACATAGGCAAACAACATTTATTCTAGCAGGTCGTACATGTACCAGCTGGCCGTACATCACAGGGAGAGCGTTGGAATTGGTGTTTCCATTTCTCTTCATTTTTGGCAATTCCATCACTTGGAATAGAGGCGTCCAACTTAGGAATGCAATTTGGAGACATTGTTTGTACGGAGAATTCTTCCATTTGATGCTTGTAATTAAAACTCCAAGTTCTGTACCTGCTGTCAAAAAAGCACAGTCAGCAATATTCGGCACTTTATATCTTCCGGGTACTTTGTTGTTTGTTAAAAAGCTTCAATGGGTTGTTAGATGTATATATCTAGTACTTGCGTTTCAAATTTCAAGTGGTTTAGATTATTAGTTAGAGAGTTACAAATTTCTGAAGTTAGCAGTTTATGCATTTTACATTTATATGCAAAAACACCCAAAAAAATCAGAATATTGTCAAAACCTTCAAAAAAATCAAATATCACAAATTTCGAAAACAAAACATATAGTGGTATCGAGCCAGGTTTCGATCCTGGGACCTGTGGGTTATGGGCCCACCACGCTTTTGCCCCAATTGAGTTTTGGGTGTTTGCTATTTTTTTGTGTATTTTGCATAAAATGAAATGAACATGCAATAAAATGACAGCATCTAAGGAAAGCTGTAACTTTCAAATTACATTTTCCATCACAATGAGAATTGATACTAAGATATTACATGCATATAACAATAAACCCTTTTAAGCAAAAGCTTAGAAACTAAGGTACCCGATTTTTATTGCAAGCTGGAAATGGTCTGATACATCAATGGCAGCCACAAACCCTAGCTATGCTTGAACTCTAAATCAAACCCTAGCTAAATGTGCACACAAACTCTGAAATGAAGGCCCAAAATGTGCTACAAATGATAAGAAATCTAAAAATCTGGAGTTTGCAATATTAAACACAAAACCCTCTCCAAACTCCTCAAAATGACTGAATAATTCTACAATAATGTAGCCCACAGGCACTCCCTGAGTGGTTTATAAGCTTTTGCTTAAAAGGTTTTACTGTTATATGCATGCAATATCTTAGTATCAATTTTCATTGTGATGGGAAATGTAATTTGAAAGTTACAACTTTCCTTAGATGCTGTCATTTTATTATCTGTTCATTTCATTTTATGCAAAATACACAAAAAAATAGCAAACACCCAAAACTCAGTTGGGGCAGAATATTATAGTGGTATCAGAGCCTAGCTCTTCCTGCCATCCTGAGGGTTTGAATGCAACCGGGTACACACCAATACTATTGTAGAAGAAACAGACCTAATCCCAATATAGATGAAGACCCATTTGACACATTACCGGAAACAAGGAGAGAGGAAGAAATCATGGGAGATAGAGACAGGGATAGAGAGAACAGAGGACCTACAGATAGAGAGATCATAACAGAATTACAGAGGGGGCAGCGTGACCTTCAGCAGAGTATGGCTCAATTAGTTGCACTAGTGACCCAACAAATGATTTGTAACAATGCAAACAACAACCAGAACAATCAAAAAAATAATGGGCAGCGAGGAGGTGAGGCTGGAAACAATAGAAATAATGGAAACGGAGAGGGTTCAGTGAACCAAGGGGGTGTGGATCAGAATTACAGAGCTAGGGCAGCGAGCACTAGACCTTTGATTCCCACCTTTCCACCCAGAGTTGAGGTGCAGCCTGAAGAGGAGCCTACTCAAAATGACTTCCAGGAGCAGATTCTACGGGATTGGGAAAATTCCAGTCCTGAATTTAGAGCAGAGTTGTCCTTCCAAGAGTATGTAGATTGGAGAGCCAGGAATAGGCCACAAAGGGGAAGGCATCATAATCATGAGCTTCAGAAGAGGGTTAGCAAACTCTCTATACCATACTTTGATGGATCCGGGAAGAGTACTGCTAGAGCATGGGTCCAAAAGTTGGACACATACCTTCACTTGAACCCGATGCCTGAGATAGAAGCAATCAAATATTCAGCGTTACATCTAGATGGTCTAGCACATGAGTGGTGGCATCATGGGATGTTCACCCTTGGACATGGTCAGATTACCTCCTATACAGACTTCACAGAGAGATTGATTGAGAGGTTTGACAGGAAGGATCCAGAGCTCCATTTTAAGGAGTTGGCACAACTCAAGCAGTGGGGTTCAGTAGAGAGCTATGTTGCTGATTTTCAGAGGCTCTCAGTCTTGGTTACAGATATTTCCGAGAGGAGGCTCATAGTGTTGTTCATTGATGGTTTGTCCGATCCATTGAAGGGCTGGATCAAAGCCCTTAATCCTCCCAGCTTGCAGGAAGCCATTCGCAAGGCTAGGGATATGGAGTCATCCACTTCCAGGAGTAAATTTCAGTCTAAGGGTTTCGGGCATAAGAAGGATAAGAGACAATTTCAGAAGAATTCAAACTCACCTAAAGATTCTCCTAGAAAAGTGGACAGCGAGAGTTGGAATGAGCTAAGGAAGAAGAAATTATGTTTTCAGTGCAGGGAGCCATGGGATCCATCTCACAAGTGTGCAGTGAAAGCTAAAGCTAAACAGATTGAGTATTTTTCAGATACAGAGAAATCAGACCAGCAAGATGATTTTGATAGCAGTGGCTCAGATAGTGATGGAGATGTTGAGGCTACACATGAAAAAGAGGGAGTTGTGGCACAACTTTGTAGTTTCCAGAAGGCTGGTTCATTTAAGGTGCGAGGAGTGTTAAGTGGACAGCGGATTACTACACTCGTTGATACAGGTGCTACATACAATTTTATAGATGAGGGGCTTGTAGCCAAGCGGGGCTTGCAGACGGAACCTTTCGATGGTTTCAAGGTGATGATGGCATATGGATTCACTCTTACTTGTACACGGAAGATTCCCAATCTTCTCATTCGGATGGGTGAATATGACCTCCAGGATGATTTTTATGTTGTAGGGATTGGAGACACAGACGTGGTCCTTGGTATGCATTGGATGCGTACCCTTGGCGAGTTCACCATGAACTTGCATAGTATGGAGATGAAGTTCGAATCAGGAGGGAAGAAGATAGTCCTTCGAGGCATTTCAGATGGAGGCATGAGAGTAGTATCTCTCAAGAGGATGGAGAGTGATTTATTCAGAGAGACAACCACTCATGAGGAATATATTTTTGGGTTGAGCAAATTATTTTTCTAGTTTCCTAGGATCATGTCAGACAGAGGGATTACAGATGTGGACCTCACTGAGGTGCTTTGGCAGGAGATCTTTCATGATATAGTTTTCAGCCCTCGCAGGTATTTCAGTTTGAATTTTGATGATGGTTACATTATTGGGTCACAGGAGAGGAGAGTACAGCTTTGGCATGATGGATTCTTAGTTATAATCAGAGTGGCACAGCGTCAGCATGATGGGTTTTTCCTGAGATTGATTTGGGACCCTAGGATCACAATTGGTTTCAGTTTGGCTCAGTCAGATGATGTTGGGGTTGTGTTGGCATTGCTTGAGGACAAGCAATCTTTGGGGAGGGAGGACTGTAATGTCCCCTTCCTAATCAATCTTTAGTTGCAGAGTGGACTTGCCTACTCACGGGTTCTCGTAGGCAGTGTCAGATGTGTGGGAGCCCACTTGGAGATGGTGAGTTGTCATTTGGACGGGCAGTGCGTTCTTTTGCCGGTCTTTTAGGCCATTTCGGACAGCTGGGAACAGGGGACTTACTATTTTTAGTAAGTCAGTTTGGAAGCGGTTGGTTAGGGAATGGAAGGTAAGTTTGGATTCTTTGGCGAAATGGGTGTCCGTTTCTCATATTTTTTCTTGGTGATCGGCATTGGGGAGCTAAGAGATTTTAATGGCTGCAAAGTTAATTTCCTATTAAATTAAATGTATTTTAATATAGTTAACTATAGGTATATTTTAATATGTTGGAGATATAAGGTTATCTGCTGGAAGTCACTTAAATTATAATTTTTTTTAACATAAAGTGACTTATTAGTATGATTAAAGGGGACGCCACTTTCAAGGGGGACTGTAGATGAAATCAAAATAAATTAAAAGTAATGGAAATGCGCAAAGTGGTCGACCCCACTTGAGGAAAGGATAAAAAGGGTTGGAGACTTCATTTGGCATCATCTTTGGCTATCTTTCATATGAAGTTTCTTGGAGAGCAGCTTGCAGAGATTTTTGCAGGGTTGTATTGCTTGTTCGGAGACGAAAACCTCCAGCAGGATCATCACTTTCGGGATTGCAAGACATCCTCAGAGTGATTTCGGGCATCTTCATCACAGGAGGTGCATTTGTGCTTACAAACTACAGATTTTCAGTGAGTATTGAGTGAGGGTTTGCAGATATATTGATGAATATTTTATTCTACTCACTCCCAGCAGTGGCCGTACAAATCTAGCCAGCATTGTATGCATTTTGGGCGATTTCTAAGGCAAGGGTTTCGAAGTTATTGGCATCACTTATTAAATCTACACCCATCGACCAGATTGAGGGAGTTTTTGGAGCAGAACATAGGCAAACAACATTTATTCTAGCAGGTCGTACATGTACCAGCTGGCCGTACATCACAGGGAGAGCGTTGGAATTGGTGTTTCCATTTCTCTTCATTTTTGGCAATTCCATCACTTGGAATAGAGGCGTCCAACTTAGGAATGCAATTTGGAGACATTGTTTGTACGGAGAATTCATCCATTTGATGCTTGTAATTAAAACTCCAAGTTCTGTACCTACTGTCAAAAAAGCACAGTCAGCAATATTCGGCACTTCATATCTTCCGGGTACTTTGTTGTTTGTTAAAAAGCTTCAATGGGTTGTTAGATGTATATATCTAGTACTTGCGTTTCAAATTTCAAGTGGTTTGGATTATTAGTTTGAGAGTTACAGATTTCTGAAGTTAGCAGTTTATGCATTTTACATTTATATGCAAAAACACCCAAAAAAATCAGAATATTGTCAAAACCTTCAAAAAATCAAATATCACAAATTTCAAAAACAAAACACAGAGCAGGGTAGCATATTACAGAATCCAAGCATCCACTTTATCCCCATCAATTGTGACATGAAAATGAGTAATGGGTATCTTAAAGTCCAACTTGAATGCAGGTTTAGGAAATTGAGACAGCCAAAGAGGCAGAACTGACAGATTGTTGTCGCATGAGAAGTCGGAACATATTAGCCATTTGATCCATGACTTTTAGCTGAAGCTTATTCTGTTGCTGTCACTAGTAGTTCAATTTCAATTGTTGGTTCAAAAACTGAATTATATCAGACTTAGGTGTAGAGCCGCCTGAGCCAACCATCACAATATTTTTATTTTTTTGTGTGGGATGAGATAAGAAATTAAAAAAATGTAATACAACAAAGGCCAGAAAAAGAAAAGGCTCCTTTTAAAAAATGTAATTTGTAGGAAACAAACGGAAGAAAATGTCCTCGACTTAGCTGATCTACTTTCTTAGTGGTAAGGAAACAATTGTTGCTGCCGTAGGTGTCAAATCGGGAACAACAAACTGAACAGCTGTTGAGAATGAAAACCAGACTGCATGCAGTTTTTTCCCCATGAAGGAAGACCAGCAAGAAAGAAAATGCTGATTTGCAGGGGGAAAAGCAGACAGCAGCCTGGGGCATTAAATGCAGAAGCAGCAAACTGAACAGTAGAAAAGGGTATCACAATCAATTTCAAC
Source organism: Wollemia nobilis (assembly GCA_028583015.1). NCBI lineage: Eukaryota > Viridiplantae > Streptophyta > Pinopsida > Araucariales > Araucariaceae > Wollemia > Wollemia nobilis. The sequence goes on along the minus strand of JAQPPZ010016913.1, from coordinate 3,223,650 downwards.
TTGAGGCTGAGCAAATTCATACTCAGGAAGGATGGATCCCAAGTAAGCAAGGATATTTTTTGAAACCTCAGTGAGGCTCTAATACCAAATGATATGTACCTATAGTGAAATTATAATGCCAGCGTGCAATGACTGGAATGCAAATAGTAGAAAAGCACAGAGTGAAGAGCAATTAAGAGAGGATAGCTGCCAAAAAACTGATGATTTACACTTTATATTGAAATGCATTAAATAAATGCACAACGATAAAGATGTGGTTGCTGGTAAGACAACAAAGACATTAGAAAAAAAATTCTAACTGGAAAGTTCTAATTGAAAAGATAGAAAGTTCTAGTTAGAAATGGAGAGAGTTCTAACTAGAAAGAAGCTACTTTAGATGGATAGAAGGTATTCTACAAAGTAGACAAACATTCTAATATACAATTGTGAGAATTCAAACAGTCTGATCTCATCGCCAAATTTCATACCATTCTATTTAATTGGATCTCTTATAAAATTTTATCGCATCTATATTTTAATTTGAAAATAGTTTTGCCTTAGAACTAGAACTAGGAGAACTAGTTATTAAAGTGGAACAAAATAGGAATATGCCATTGGAAATAACAGACTGTAGAAAGAAGGGAATGACTAGTTAGAAATCAAGAGAGCTAACTACCCTCCACACACATGCCGCAACTCGATGCTAATATTGGCGAGGAATCCCACATAAGTGCATACTAGCATGGTGAAGATGCTTTTGCAGTAGAATGCGCTTATTAGGAAATGCATCCTGTTCAATTTTTACAAAAATATTCCACTATTATTATTCTTATATCCTTAGTCAAAACTTTTACTTTGATGCAGGAGTGGCCAAGTATGTGGATCAAAGACGTCGATTATTTTCAATGCTTAATAGCATCTTTCTTAGTTTGGTATGTCTTTCCTTAGGATTTCTGATTTCAACCTGAAATTTTTTATGCTTAAGATAGTTATTTGAATTTTAAAATATATTGGATCTCTTATTTAGCATCTAAAATTGATGTCTACATAATGAATGTTTTCTTAAGTAATTAATGAGTGTTTAAATTTATAGAACTTTTCAGAGCTTGACAATGGGAAAATTTCTCTGTATTATTTACCTAGTTCTACTTACAGTTGTGGATAACTTCAACTTTACAACAATTTCATGGCAAATACGTATAGACTTTCATTCTTGTCCATACTATGTGATTGCACTATCATCACCTCGTATACCTGGTATACTTTGGTGTTTCCCAACTAGCCACCTATCTGAGTCAATTCTTCACGTGGATTGTATAACATCAAAGGTGACCTTCAAATTCCAATCTTGCAAAGCCTAATAAAAAATGTTTGAAAGCTAAATTTATCATCTGCAATCCAATTTCCTTAGCAGCCTATATTGCTAAGCTTTTAAATTGCATTGTACCTTTTGGCTTCCCCCACCCCCACTTTTAAAATCATTTATTTTATTTTTCAAGTCAGGAGATTAGTATGAGACATGCAAATATAACACCATCATGATTGGCACATCTTGGCGAAGATCATTATGACAAGTTTGGATAATTATATTTTTGAGCAAATATAGAGTAAGAAGATCCAAGCTAAAGGACAAGTGGACCCATGTTTGTGACCATATTTTTATTCTTGTATTGATAATAAAGACAAAAGCTAATAAACATAAGGTTTAATGTTGTTTTGTGGATCTTATCACAATCCTCTGCTTTTTTGGTGTAGTGTGGAAGATCAGAAGCGTAATGGCCCTTTCAAGTTTGAATTTATGTGGCTGCACCACCCAGATATTTATAAAGAAATGGGAAAATGGTGGAGTATTCCTTCCCAGGGTACTAAGATGCAAATTCTTGTAAACAAGCTTAAAACAGTGAAGATAGAAGTCAAAAAGTGGAATAGGGAGGTCTTTGGAAATATCTTTCAAAAGAAGAAATCTATTCGGTTAGATCTGGATTTGTTAGAAGAAGAGATTAATAGGTTGGGTATGAACCAAACCCAACTCCAAAGAGAAAAGGAGCTTAATGCTGAACTGCACTCCATATTAGCCAAGGAAGAAACCTACCGGAGGCAAAAGTCCAGGATCCAATGGTTGCAGGAGGGGGATAGGAATTCTAGGTTTTTCCATGTCTCTACTAGCAAAAACAAGAGTTCTGGCCGCATTGATGAGATTTTGAAGGATGATGGCCAGGTTATTAGAGAGAGCGAAGAAATTGAGCTTGAGGCTATGGACTTCTTTCAAAATCTTCTAGCTGAAGATATGGAAGAGGATGAAACAGCGGTTAAGGAGATGACTAATCACATTCCTAGGTTGATATCTAAGGAGATCAATGATCAGCTTCTAAAGGAGATTGAGGAAGAAGAGGTAAGGATAGCCACTTTCTCCCTCGGTAGAGACAAAGCTCCAGGTCCGGACGGGTTCCAAGCAGGTTTTTTCCAAACCTTCTGGGATATTGTTAAACTCGATGTTATTGAAGCAGTGAAGGAATCTCTAAAGTCTGGTCAGATCCTAAAGGAGTTTAACAATACCTTCCTTGTTCTAGTTCCTAAGAAGAAAGGGTTAAAAACCTTCAAAGATTACAGGCCTATAAGTCTTTGCAATGCTGTTTACAAGATTATCTCTAAGGTTATAGCTCTCAGGTTGAAGATCTTCCTCCCCTCCATTATCTCCGATGAGCAAGGAGGCTTTGTTAAGGGTAAACAGATTTTGGATGGGATTATCTCCCTTCATGAATCCATGCACTCTGTCAAGGCTAGTGAAAGAAAAGGCATGTTTCTAAAGTTAGATATGAGCAAGGCTTATGACAGAGTTTCATGGAGTTTTTTGGATAAAGTTTTGGCTGCCTTTGGTTTTTGTAGACAGTGGAGAAGATGGGTAGGGAGCTGCTACAAGACTGCAAGGTACTCTGTTCTGATCCAAAACAAACCAGCAGGTTTTTTTAGCAGTAGTAGAGGTCTTAGACAAGGTGACCCCCTCTCTCCTTATCTTTTCATTATTATGGCTGAAACGTTCGGAAGATACCTCAATGCTGCCAAGGCTTCTGGCCGGTTAGGGGGCCTCAAACCAGCTCATAATCTTGAGGGCATTACTCATTTACAGTTTGTGGATGATACCATTTTACTTGGTAATCCTACTGTGATGGAGGCAGTTGAAATTAAAAGAATCCTGGACCTCTATGAGCGTGCCTCTCACCAAAAGATCAATTGGGACAAGAGCAAGATCTTCTTCATTAACACCAAAGTTGCTCTCCAGAGAAGGGTGGCTAGAGAGATAGGGTGTCCTGTGTCAACCCTACCTTCTACTTACCTTGGAATGCCTATGTTCTTGGGAACTTGCAAGGCACCTCTTTGGAATGGTTTGCTTGACAGGTTTCAATCCAAGCTTGCAGGGTGGAAAGGTAATCTCTTGTCTCAAGCGGGTAAAGTGTTGCTGATTAAGAGTGTTCTGCAGGCTGTCCCCATTTATCTACTCTCCCTTTTTAAGATCCCTGCTAAAGTTTCCAAAATTATAGAAGGTATTCAAAAACAGTTTTTATGGTCTGGATCTGAAGAGAGGAGGAGGATTCCTCTTGTAGCTTGGGAAAAAACCTGCCATCATAAGAATCAGGGTGGTCTTGGTCTGAGGAGACTCAGCCTGGTTAATAGTGCTATGGCAGCCAAGGTTGGATGGAGAATACTAAGAGATGGTCAGGCTCTGTGGGCTAGGATTCTTAAAGAGAAATATCTTGACAACCAGGAGGATATCAGATTTCTCACAATTCAGGACCCCTATCGCGGTTCTTCTCTGTGGAACCACCTAGTGGAGTCTAGGGAGGCCTTGTGGAAGGGTGTGAAATGGCGTGTTGGAGATGGGGCCTCTATAAGCTTCTGGGAGGATGCCTGGTTAGATGACAACCCTTTAGCCAATAATGGTTTTTTCTCTATTCTGAAAGAGGAACTAGAAGATAGATATGGTAAAAAGGTTTGTGACTACATGACTTTAGTGGATAACCGGTTGAGTTGGAAAGAGTTAGAGGCAGTCCCAGAGAATGTGGAGGCTTTAAACCTCCTTAAAGCTAAACTAAAGGCTTATTACTTAGGTGTTGTTAGGCAAAGAGACTCGGTGGTTTGGGGCAGAACTGAGAATGGTGAAATCAGCGTGAAGACAGCCTATGATCTATTGGATCCTGTTGAAGATAATGGTTTCCCTTGGAATAGAATTTGGGGTAAGAAAGCTCTTCCTAAATTGGAGATTTTTCTTTGGGAAGTAGTCCAAAATAAGATTCTAACGGTGGATAATCTCAAGAAGAGAGGTTTTCAGTTACCTAATAGGTGTTGTTTATGCGAAAAGGCAGAAGAATCAGTGGAGCACATCTTCTTGGAATGTCCCTACGCTCTAAACATTTTCCAGCACCTCATCAACAGGATGGGCATCTCTTGGGTGATGCCTTCTAATATGGTTTTGTGGTTACAGCAGTGGGAGAAGCCCTTTTGTAGTCCTCGTCTTAATGTAATTTGGAACCTTATTCCGTTTCATTTTGTGTGGGGAGTATGGTTAGAGAGGAACAGGAGAATTTTTAGAGGGGAAAAAAGGTCAGCAGTGAGAAGTTTGGGAAGTATCACCCAATTTTTAGAGGAGAATGCTAAATCAGTCAAGTACCCTATCAAACCAGAGAAGTCTGAAGAGACTATGATTGCTAAGGCATGGAATCTGGAACCCATTAGTGGTGGAGAGGCAAATGCTCAGGCTAGAAATGATGTAAAATGGCAACCACCCCGAGATGAATGGTTGAAGTTAAATTTTGATGGGGCCTCCAAAGGCAACCCAGGTAAGGCAGGAGCAGGAGCTATTTTGAGGGACAATCAGGGTAGATTGGTGGGGGCAGCCTGCAAGTTTTTGGGAATTACTACTAGCCATAAAGCTGAAGTTAATGCTTTACATCTTGGTGCAGAGCTAGCTAAGGATTTAGGTGCTAAAAAAGTTATCATTGAAGGAGACTCCTTGAATATTATCAATGTTTTGAAGGAGGGAGAAGCCAATTGGCAAATTGATTACATTGTGCAGGATATTAGAGAGATTGTAAAGCATTTTGAAGAAGTTGATTTTGTTCATGTTTATAGAGAAGGTAATAAACCAGCAGACTGGCTGGCGAACTTTGGTGCCATTAAAGAAGAGGATAGGAGATGGGTCCCCCCGGGGGTGGTCCATCAAGACTTAGAAAATCTCAAGAGGGATGTTAGTCTCACAATGACACTGAGAGGGGGGGGTGAATCAGTGTAGCTCTTTAAAACTTAAATCTTCAACTCTTAAAGCCGAAACAATGAAAATTTAAAACCAAATAAAGCAAATATAACAAGGGAGCGTTACACAACACAAGATGTACCGAGGTTCACCGATTTGGCTACTCCTCAAAAAATGACTGTTTGGACTCCCATCCAAATCCAGCCTTTGCAAAGCACCAACTTTGCAATCAATTTACCAGCACCCACTGGAAGGAGCACCAACCCCTGATTTACCAAGCACCAACTGGAAGGAGCACCAACCCCTGATGCCAAGCACCAACTTGGACTTCAATTTTGAAACTAGAAGATTGACATAAAAATGCCTTCACTTTTACAAGACCCTGAATGGTCTATTGCTTACACAACATCGCCCACAATTCAAAAAACACACACCCTTCTCGCTCGCCTATCGCTCTCTTCGCTCGCCTCTCACACACCTCTCGCACACCTCTCGCGCTCTTCGCAAGATAAAAATCCGCTCTTTAATTCTCCAAGCAACACTCCTTTTATAACTGTCCTTTCTCTTTGTAACTCCAGTTGTAACTCCTTTCATATTCTCATACGCCACTTGTCAATTGTAACTACTTCTTTATGTAACTCCTTTTGTTTATATAGAGAAGGCATTTCGTCAAACACGTCACATGCAAATAATTGACACCATATTCTCCTACCATGACTGTTCATTTTCTCGGTCATGATTGTTCGTTTTCTCCCTGCATGCATGTGTTTTGGTTTCCGAAACGGCTTTTCGTTTCTATTTTGAGGCCCTTCGTTTTCTTTTCTCCTTCATGACTGTTCGTTTTCTTTTCCCTTGTGCATGCATGTGTTTTGGTTTCCGAAACGGCTTTTCGTTTCTATTTTGAGGCCCATCGTTTTCTTTTCTCCTTCATGACTGTTCATTTTCTTTTCATGTGTAACGACCATCTTAAATGATTTCAAATCATTAAAGATTCCTTATTGGTCCACGTCACTATGCAGACTTCAGTTTCACCATCCTAATGTTCATCACTATTATCATACGCACTGTCAACTACTCTGTTCCTTTGGCGAAAATGCAACATGTCGCGATATCGCGACACTTTTGTTTCTCTGCCTGCCTGCCATTTTTGAGTCGCGAAAATGCGACATGTCGCGATATCGCGACACTTTTGTTTCTTTGCCTGCCTACCCTTTTTGAGTCGCAAAAATGCGACATGTCGCGATATCGTGACACTTTTTCTTTCTCTGCCTGCCTGCCTGCCCTTTTTGAGTCGCGAAAATGCGACATGTCGCGATATCGCGACACTTTTGTTTCTCTGCCTGCCTGCCCTTTTTGAGTCGCGAAAATGCGACATGTCGCGATATCGCGACACTTTTTTCTCCTTGCTCTTTCTCTTTGCTTTGGCCCACGAAAATACAACATGTCGCGATATCGCAACACTTTTTCTCCTTTCTCTTTCTCTTTGCTTTGGCCCGCGAAAATACATGTCGCGATATCCCGACACTTTTTCTCCTTTCTATTTCTCTTTCCTTTGGTCCGCGAAAATACATCATGTCGCGATATCGCGACACGTTTTCTCCTTGCTCTTTCTCTTTGCTTTGGCCCGCGTAAATACAACATGTCACGATATCGTGACACTTTTTCTCCTTGCTCTTTCTCTTTGCTTTGGCCCGCGAAAATGCAACATGTCGCGATATCGCGACACTTTTTCTCCTTGCATTTTCTCTTTGCTTTGGACCGCGAAAATGCAACATGTCGCGATATCGCGACACTTTTTCTCCTTGCATTTTCTCTTTGCTTTGGACCGTGAAAATGCAACATGTCGCGATATCGCGACACTTTTTCTCCTTGCATTTTCTCTTTTCTTTTGGCCGCGAAAATGCAACATGTCGCGATATCGCGACACTTTTTCTCTTTGCGGTGTTTTGCTTTTTCTTTGATCTTTAGCATATGAACCACTTCGGTCTTCTTGGAAAATATGCAAAAAGGTGGGTAAACATCCTCATAAGCATTTAACATCACTGTACATACTCTGAATAACCTCTGAACTCCTGTCCACTGCATCAACCGATCTATCTGACTGTGTTGACAACAATGACAATACTGTCGCTGCACCTTACTCAACAAGGGAGGATTTCATCTAATTGGGGTCTTGGGTGGATTTTGCCTATCTTGCGTCCAGGGGATTTTTTGGTTACTTGCCCTTGGTAGTTGTGTAACTAATGGGCTGATCTTTGGCAAGAGATGTGTTTTGTGATGTAAAAGGGTTCGGGCCCTTTCAAAATTGATGGCTTGCGGGCCTTGGTGCCCTCAATGCAACTAGCTTTAGGTGGAATATGAGCGCCAACCGTTGATGGATGATCTAACGGTCGACATGGCTTTGGGACTCGTCTGCCTTTCTCGTAATGTCCATCCTCCTAACTGAAAGCAGGATGTGCCTTTTGATTGCTTTTGCAGCCTGCCTTGCTTTCGACTAAGCTTTTGAGTGAAGCGAGGGGGTTGTAGGGAAAATTTCCCTATGTGGCCAACATAGTATCTATTGTTGCTCCTAGGAGAATGGCCAGGACTAAGAGGGCCTAGTTATCCTGTGAGTTGTTTGATAACAATTTCATCATCTTCTTGTATCTTCTTGTATATAATTCATTATTACATCAGTGCAAGGTTATCACAGCCAATTTGCATTCACATTATATGCTAATGAGGTTTACAAGCACACCCATGGCCAACTCCCTTTTCATTGCATAAATAACTAATGACCATGTCCTCCTTACTAGTGTTTGTTGGTCTCCTTATGTTGGTTTACAAATGCCTCTTTTTCATTTCTTCTTGGTCTGTTTTTGCATACTCATTTTGTGTCTACAACATTGGTCTTTTTGTAGCTATGATACCATGAAATTTGATTGGAAGGAATTGAGCACTGTTGTTCTATTTAATATTTGCTTCTTATACAATTCTAGGGTTGTCCAGTGAATAATGGTTCCACCTAATATGCCAAAACACTTTCAGAAAAAAATGTTACCAACTTAATGAACTTATTGTGTCTTGTCTTCAGTTTCCTACTTTAACTCATTTTAAATCCTTTTGGCTTTGATATACATTTTGTGTTTTATATCCTGATGATTGGATTATGGAGGGTGAGCAGAAATGTTGATTTATTGAGTTTCTTTCACACATGTTTTTCTGTGAACAGCTTGTGATTAGAATTTGAAAATTTCATTCTGTTGTTGTGGTTTGTAGATTCCTTGGATGCAAGTAAGTGGGTCAAGGACATTGCTCTTAACAGTTTCACCCATGAATTTTATGATGGCAACTGTTATTGGGGTGTAAGTCACTATATATTACTTTTTTTATCGTCTTTGATGATGTTTTGTATGTGTTTCTAGTTTTATGGTGGGTCAAGGATATTACTTGTAACAGTTTCACTGATGAATTTTACTATAGAGATTGATATTGGCATGTAAAGCAGCATATACTATTTAATTAAGTTTGATGAAATTTTGCATGTATTTCTAGGTATATGCTTGGTTATTATATTTGAAATGGATTTAAGTTTTCAATATCATTAAGATATATTGTGCTTTTAAGATAGCAACAATTGAGTGTTTTGATTGACTATGATTTATGTAATTTAATTTTCTTAAAAGCTACATATTTTTACTGCACTCAGTATTGTTTTTTAAATAAACATGTCATACTTATCGAGAATCTGTGGTAACAGTTACTGGTGTTCATCAGCAATAATCTCCATTGATTAAACATGAACTTGACAAATGGTTTAACATTAGATACGTGATGAAATTCATGCAAATCCCATCATCAAATCCATCATAGAGGTTTGAATATCTGAAGCATAGTCACTAGACTTGGATTCAATAGGCTGAATAGAAAATCTTGACTCAAAACTTGGGAAAAGGTCAATGAAAATTTGAAAAAATAAAATATGCATAAAATATTCATACTTAATAATTTATTTTTTATCGTGCCATGGGTTTGCCAAGTTCAGCTGAGACTTCATGAGCTTTTGTCAAGTGTTGAGGAGTGCAAAGTCAAGTTATTGGCTTTGCTGAGTCAACTTGAGTATCAAAGTCTTAGTGAGTTCGAAATAGTTAAGCTACTCTTTGTGGCTGAATTGAGTTGTATGAGTATGGACTATTAGAGTAATGCTTTCATCAGTTTGTTCTTTTGTTTCAACTATTAATGGTGCAACATCCTGTTCTATGCTTCCTTTATGTCATTTGTCAAAGGAAAGCTTTTTGAATTTGTCTGATGGTATATCTCTTGTAAATTCCGTGCTAACCACTATTTCTTTGCCTTGTTTATAAAATCAATTCCACATAACATTGAAACATCATGTTTTGTTTGTAAGAAGTCCTCCAAATTTCTGCATCTTCCTTTCATGAAAGTTTAGGTATAACAGCCGTTATATTTTGATATTTTAATGCTTGTTGATTCTTGTGTCACACTTCTTATCTCATGCCTCTTTGTATATGAAATCACATCTGCTGTATCTCAAATTACATCATGTTGTATGTTGGATTGTGGCCTTTCATATGTTGGTCCATGCATTTTTGCATCTCGGGTCTCACCTTTTGGTGTTTTGAATTGTATCATTTTCAGTCTCCAAATGCACCTGTTTTCCATCTCAAGTCATGATGCTTTCAATCTTGGTTGCACACTTTGATGTATCGAGTTGCACCGTTTAACATCTATGGTCTCATGCTTTGGTAACTTGTGCAGAACCCTTTTGTTTATTAAATTGCACCCTTATGCATCTCATGATATCATGCTTTCACATCTCTTGCTGTACCCTTGATGGCTTGAGTTGCACACGTTTGCTTGTTGTAGCACGAGTGGTGATATTCCCAACAATGGAATGGTGGGATAACAGATTCAGGAATCCATCAGGACTGCAATCATAAGACTGTCATTACAGTCGTACGATGTCATTGTTCTGAGAAGGTACGGTCTCACTTGTACCATGCAGTCTCGTACGACACAGTACAAGACAGTCTCATGCAGATGACACTGCAACACTTTACAGGTATTCTCCTTTTATGGCAACAATTGTACAATAGTCACACGTACAATGCCAGAGTCTTTGTCAACAATACAAGAATGGTGATATTCCAAGACTATGACTCCATGTCATACGGTCAATCCTTCGTACAGTCTGCAACCAATATAACTGCAATGTTTTCTTGGCAGTCTCCTCTGTGCAACCTGCAACTAATCAATATAACTGCAATGTTTCCTGGCAGTCTCCTCTGTGCAACCTGCAACTAATCTACAGCTACTACTGCAATACAATAACCTCTACAATCTGCAACTATGGGAAACAATAATACCACCTGCAACTATGAACAGCAATCAAGTAATACATCATGCAATCCCATTAACACACACAACAATAACAGAATACAAGGAACCGTAATCAAGCTGCAAATAATCTGCAATTCACAGAATCGTATTGGTATTCAATTGTGCTGCTGTAAACAGCAATAACAGTCTGGAATTACAATGTGCAGGGTGGTTGTTAAATGCTTCCATAACCAGTCTACATAATCACAAGGACATGGACAATGCTTCTACCAATGCCTTTCCTCTAGATATCTCTCTATATCTCTCACGTGCACATCCATCTCTCCTGTCACAAATGAAAGAGGGATTCCTTTTAATGGATGCCCTGGCTGTTGCAAGGTGGTTCCTAGGACAACACGACATAACTGCCACCCCGAATCAGACGTATTTGACCTATGCAATTATTAACCTTTATTTCCTAAAGTCTAATTGCAATTTATTATTAAATTTCATGATGTTTCATTTCATTGACATCTGATGTCATTTCATTCTATATCATGTCATTTACATTTCATATAATGTCCTTTACATTTCATATGCATTTTATTATTCCAAAAAGAGTAACTCAAAACTTTGTATTCTACCTTTTCTTTTTCTGGGAAGCTGGTTTTGCTGCCTACATCTATCGTCCCCTTTAAACCAGTCAACGTCCTCCCCGACGCTTTTTGCTGCTCGAGTACTTGGCTGCTTCTGCTGAGAGCCGGCAAGAGGTGCTCCACCCATTTTGTTATCTAGAATCATAGGGCTGCTCGTTCATCCTTCAGTTTCTGTGCATGGTTACTATAGCAAACAAAATGGTTGGCTTTCTTCTCCATCTCTGTCAATTTTGCCACCAACTCCTTTTCCCTCTTTGTAGCACTCTTCTGTATATTCTGCCTTAATTCAGCTTCCACTCCTGGCTTTCTTCTCCATCTCTGTCAATTTTGCCACCAACTCCTTTTCCCTCTTTGTTGCACTCTTCTGTATATTCTGCCTTAATTCAGCTTCCACTCCTGGCTTTCTTCTCCATCTCTGTCAATTTTGCCATCTGCCTTAATTCAGCTTCCACTCCCGGATGCAATAGCCAACTATTCAGCCCTCTCAGCAATTAGCTTATCTTAGTGATCAAGTTCTCCTTCTTACTCCTTGAACTTGCCATATCCTTTCTTGCCTTATGCAGACTTGTGATGACATATTTCTCCGTTGGTTTCTTCCTCTGCCATGGCTCTTCCCCTTGCCATCGAGTGGATCTCCTTATCTTGGGGCTACCTTCATCCAACTCCAGGCTATTGAGATCCGTTTGCTTCCTCGGTCGTCCATGGCAACTTCTTTGTTTCTACTATTGGCCGTCAAGGTGGTCCTAATAGCCCAACCTGATGGTCACGTACAAGTTGATTATTTTGTTCCGGATCAATGAATGGTCCTTGCGGTCCAACACGTTGACCCTATAGCCTAAGGGTAATAGGAAGGAAATTTCTTCCCCTCGAGCCACTAGGAGGGAGGCAAACCAAACTCCTCCCTTGGTTAGGCAAACCTTAGACCACCAAGAAGCCTTCATTGTCTCCCCAAGTTGCCTAAGTTACCTCTATCCTGGTCTTGCAGTATATTGGATTGTTCTTCTTCCTGAATTCTTATAGGCGCTTCCTCTAAGTGTCTCATTTGTCTTCTATGTGCATCTAGTTGTCTTCTCAAATTTCTGTCTTCCTCTAGACGCCTTTGTACTTTAGGATGGATTGACTTTTCTCTAAATCTTCTCAAGAGGACAAACTTAGAACTTGAACTATCTATTTCTATATTGATTGGAGGAGGGCTTGTATCACTACTTGTATCCATCACTCAATTCATTCCTTTGTCTTTTGGAGATGTCGGTGCTTCCATCACAACTCTCCATAATATCTTGGCAACTTCTTCCCTACTTAACCGATATTGTGCAAGATTATCGGGTTACTCTTGTCGCCTTTCCTCTTTCCTTGGTCTTTCTTCAACTATTCTTTGTTATTGAAGTTCATTTTTTTGCTCCAGCCGCCTTTTGACTTCTCTTTCATTTAGTCTTTATGTTGTATCATCCAACACTTGGATAATTTGTGTTCTCATTCTTACATTATACATACACAAAGTTTCATATTCTTCTTGCAACCTCGTTTCATCTTGCACCTCTTGTTGTAAGAACCCAATTTGAGCCAATGGACTTAATTCTGCCAACTCATTCCCAATTCTTCTTCTATTTTCAAGAATTGGCACATACTGCTCATATTCTTCAGTTCTATTTGGGAATCGTACATGCACCCTTACTCTTTGTCGTTCATTCGGGTGAGGTACTAATTCTTGTTGCTCTATTATTGGTTGTGCTTCTCCTTCTACAAATAGCCTTCTCAATCCCATATTGCCTTCCACATCATGGTGTTCCTCATTAGTTTGGCTTAGCTCCCCTTGTGCATGGGACACTCTTTCTTGTCTTTCTACCTCATTCATTTGAATATATAGACATTGTTCTTTCACTCTATAAGGTTTCAATCTTGATCCATTTACTGTTTCGAGAATCACAGTCCCATCCAGTTTCTTCAATTTAACTACACCATTTTCCATCATTTCTATCACTTGGAAGGGTCCAAGCCATAATGTTTTCAATTTCCCTGGCTTGATCTCCAGTTTGCCATTATACCTTAACACTAAGTCACCTGGTTTCAATTCCATCTTCCTCAGGTGCTTATTGTGCCACAACTTTCTTCTCTGTTGGGCCACTTTTTTTGCCCATTGTGCTATAACTCGCTTTTCTTCCAGTTGAATTTAGTGCCACAAGCCTCTCTTCTAGGCTCTCCTAGTGTCCTAAACAGTGCTCTACCGCTACCCTCAAAATGGGTACTAGGAATTCCACTGACACTACTGCCTCCTATCCATACATCAATTGGAATGGCGTGTGATTTGTTGTTGGCATAAATTTTGTCCTCTACGCCCATAGGACTGATGGCAACCTCTCCTCCCAATTTGCTCCTTCTATTCCACAAGTCTTATAGACGATTGACACTAAGATTTTGTTTGTTGCCTTTGCCCATTTGCCTTGAGATAATATGGACTAGACAACGAGTGCGAAATCTTATATTCCGTAGTCAACTTTTTTGTTACTTCATTTACAAAGTGACCTCCTTTATCACTTGTTAATTGTAGTAGAATCTCAAATCTGGTTATCACTCGTTCTTACAGAAACCAAGCCTTACATTTTGTCGAATTATATTCAGTTGCCACTACTATGTACTGACACTTCGTCCTTTGACTTGTCCTTAGAGGTCCTACAAAATCTAGGCCCCATCCTTCAAATAATTCCTACGGTTGAGATAGATGTAATTGCATGAAGTTTCTTCGAAATGAATTCCCTACTCTCTGGCATGTATCACATGTTTTCACAAACTCTTTCGCATCGTGGTAGAGGGTGGACCACCATATCCCTACCAGAAGCACCTTCCTCGTGGTTGTAGCTAGTCCCATATGCCCTTCGACCTTTCCTTCATGAGCTTCCCTCAACGTTACCTTAACTTCTTCCTCCATTACACATCTCTTTAAGATTCCATTTAGTCCCATCTTATACAACAATCGTGCTATCATTTGAAAAGGTGCTTACTTTATAATAATCTTCCTCTTTTCTGCTGTCGATATCTCCTTTGGCAACTTCCCTATGGATAGATATTCTCCTACCATCTTATACCATGATGGTATAGTGCTTATCGTGAACAACTAAGCGTCAAGGAACTCATTTGACACTCCTCTTGCAGGTTCTCTTGAGCGAACCCTTTAAAACTGATCCACTATTACAAGCTTCTTTCCGGGTTTGACCACTTCATGAAATACGAACTCTTGTAATATGGCAAGCCACCTGCTAACTCATTCGTGAATGGTCGATTTGTTAATCATATACAACGACGCCTGATGATCGATGTAAAAGACGAAAGGATTGGCTAGCAAATAGTGTCTGAATTTTTGAGTAGCATACACCATTCCTATTGCTTCCCTTTTGGTTGTATTGTAGTTCTTCTCTGATTTAGACAAAAACCGACTTGCAAAGTAGATAGGCTGGTCTAGCCTAAATTGGCCCTCCTAGGCTAGTGCACATCCAATTGTGAAATTGGATGCATCCACATGGACATGAAATTCCTTATCCCAATCTGGAAATACTAGAATGGGTGTGCATACCAACTTTGCCTTCAACTCCTCGAAGGCCCCTTGATGCTCCTTTGTCCACTTGAAAGGAACATTCTTTCTTGTCAATGAATCTAACGGGTGGGACACATGGGAAAAATTCCTGATAAACCTTTTGTAGTATCCTATGGATCTTAGAAAAGTCTTTGAATAAATTCACATCATGCGGTTCTTCCGTATTCACTATGACGCGAATCTTATTAGGATCTCTCTTCAACGCTTCTTTGCAAAATATGTGTCCCAATAGCTTGCTGTATGAAACCATCAACTTGCATTTTCTTGGATTCAACGCTAAGCAAGCGTTCATTCACAATTTCATGCATTCCTCAAGTACTAGTAAGTGCTCTTCCTTTTTCCCATACAAGAACCAATCATCTAGAAATGTTTTGAACTTTCCTGTTGACGTCTATTCAAATATATACGAAATAATCCTTTGGAATGTGGCAAGGGTGTTACACAGCCTGAATGGCATTCTATTGTATGCTGTAGAAAGGGGTTTTACATATTACCAACAGTTCCCTTTCCACGTAATAAATTACAGATCTGCAAGCATTGTAGTATAGCAATAATAATACACAGAAATCTGCAACAGTAATAATAATAACAGCAGCAATGACTGAAATAACAACAGCAATGGTAGATACAGTAAATACAGCAGTTTATATTAATAATGGCATGTATGATACAGCATTACAGTTTCAGCATTACAATACAGCCTGCAAACCCTAGGCTGATTAATCTCCATGGCTGCATCAATCACCCTGCATTATCTCCTTACTGTCTGCACATCTTCTATGGTGAACGAACCGTGCATCAATCCTTCAACCCATGAACATCCTGAATGAATGAGGGGGGGTTTATTTATACACCCACCAAGTAGTTATGTTTCCAACTACCTTGCAACTACCCTCAAATTACATTTCATGTGCATTTGATTTGCATTACATTTCATTTGCACTACAGGACGAAATAGCTTATTTAGCCGACATAAATGACTTAACATGACTTTATTATTTACATACAATATTAAATTGCACTTTAAAACATTAAAACATATGCACGTACGTTTCGTCAAACACTTTGCGTGCATTTACAATATAACCCATAATATCAAAACTGGTTCAGCAATTAAGTATATCTCAATATGCCTGTCTACATCTATCCCCTCCTCTAAACTGGTCGTTGTCCTAAACGACATGAGCTAAACACTGGGAATAGAAGTACTAAGCAATGCAACAGGATCTCTTGTCACGCTCCTTCCTCTTGTTCCTGTTCCATACATCTTTGGCAATAAAATTTACTTTAGACTGCTCACAACATCTGATTCTCTGATTGTGCACTTTTTCTGCTGCAAGTATGTGTAACATCAGCATGATCATCAATCTCTGAATAGGCACTTCACTTTTTGCAATAAGCCATATAATCAGCATGAGCAATGCCATCAACATCATGAACATAATCGGTAATGCCCTCCGCCATCTGTGTCAAGGGTCAAGGGGGCGAGAGCCCCCTTGTAGGGTCAAGGGACAGCGTCCCTTGCGGGGTCGAGGGGCAACGCCCTTCGCGTGCTCCCTTGTCGGATTGTACTTCTGACGACAACTGCTCTGAATGCTCTACCTCAGACGGATTGATAAGTTTGATAGGTACCATGTCTAGACGTCTAGGACAATAGATTAGACGGCTCAGACGGATAGACATCTCAGACGGATTGCATACAGGTAGATGTCTCAGACGGGTAAGGGCAGACGTCGCAAATAGATGGGCTAGACGTCTGGACAAGTTGCTAGACGTCGGGGACGAGTGGCCAGACGGACGACCAAACAGACGACCAGACGTCTGGGTTGGCTGGCCAGACGTCGGGACTGATGAACGACCAGATGTTTGGACTAGACGGCTAGACGTCTAGGTTGGCTGGCTAGACGTCTAGGCTGGACGGCTAGACGTCTGGATTGACGGATGGCCAGACGGCTAGACATCTGGGCTGGCTGGCCAGACGTTTGGACTGATGGACGGCCAGACGTGGGCTAGACGGCTAGACGTCTGGGCTGACGGACTGCCAGACGAGTGGTTTGCCAGACGTCTCACTCCTTTAAACGGATAGATTTCAGACGTGTAGCCTCTAGACGGGTAGCCTCCAAACGCGTTCTCTTCAGACGACTCCTCCTTCAACAGATGCACTTCAAACTTTTCTATCTCAAACGGTTCTTGCTCAGACGTCTGTATCTTAGATATCTCCACATTAGACGACTCTTGCTCAGACAACTTTTGTTCAGATGTTTGCACCTTAGACGTCTGGACTGACGGACGACCAGACGTCTAGGCTAGACGGCTAGACGTCTGGGCTGACGGACTACCAGACAAGTGGTTTTCCAGACGTCTCACTCCTTCAAATGAGTAGATTTCAGACGTGTAGCCTCTAGACGGGTAGCCTCCAAATGGGTAGATTTCAGACGTGTAGCCTCCAAACGGGTTCTCTTCAGACGACTCCTTCGACAGATGCACTTCAGACTTTTTTACCTCAAACGGTTCTTGCTCAAACGTTTGTACCTTAGATATCTCTTGCTCAGACGACTCTTGCTCAGACGACTCTTGTTCAGATGTTTGCACCTCAAACGTCTCCTTCGTTGCCATTTGACTGCATTCTCTAGTTGTCCGAGTCTCCTTCATCGGTGAGGTTTTTGCATCTCTTTCCCAAGTCAAGGCATAATACAAAGCCTCTTGGTATGATCTTGGAGGAAATACCTTCATCTTCCTTTCATACATGGGGAGAAGTCCATCTATGAACCACATAATCTTTGATTCCTCTGAGTGGCCTTTCTCCACATAGTCAAACAATCTACTCACCCTTCGATTGTAATAACAAACCGGCTCCTTCTCTCCTTGAGTGTTATAATTTTCGTCAGTATCATATGATCGAAATTCTTCCACAAATGCATCACGTAACTCTCCCCATGTCTGGAACTTGACTTGCGGTAAGTATATGTACCAGTCTATTGCAGATTCTCAAAACGTTGCAGGAAACCACCTCCTCCAATCTTCTTCATTGTTCTGCCCAATTGCTTTCCACTCCATACGACAAATTCTCCAATGCCTAATCGGGTCTTCCTTCCCTTCTCCTGTGAAAAGCGGCAAATTTTCCAATGCTTGGGTGTCTATGTTATCCATTGGTGGGGTTTCTGCTATGCTGCTCCTCGTCGGGTGTTTTTTTAGTCTTAGGTATCTTACTTTCATCAAACACTCATCTCTCAACTTCCTGTGTGTCCTTGCTTCACGACTTCCTTCGCTGGGATGTTGATTGTGGCCTTGGTCTTCCTTCCTGAGTCTTGCGTTCTGTTGCTCTGGTGCCTGACTCCCGTCCTCTGCACTCCTCTACAACCTTCCTGCCGCTTGTTCAGGTGTTACCATCCACTCAACATCTCAATGTCTTCCTTACATCAATGTTTTCCTCGACTCTTGGTGATCCTTGTACCTGTTCTGTATTTCTTATCAGCAATGTGTTGTTCCACTGCAGACGTCTTAGCCGGCTGACGTCAGGCCTGCAGACGTCAGCAGGTATGCAGACGTTAGGCCTGCTGACGTCAAGCCTGCAGACGTCAGGCTTGAGACGTCAGGCCTCAAGACGTCAGGTCTGCAGACGTCAGGCCTCAAGACGTCAAGCCTCAATACGTCAAGCCTCAAGATGTCAGGCCTTAGACGTAAGGCCTGTAGACGTCAAACCTGTAGACTTCTGCGACTTCGTGTGTCCTTAAGTTCGCCAGTCATCCACTTCTTCTCACCAGTATTTGCTTTTTGTTCCGTGACCTGAAACCAGTCATTCACCTATTCTTCCTAATACTTGTTGCTAAACTCCGGGTTTTTATTCAGGCAACTCCACCAAATGTAGAAAGGGGTTTTACATATTTCCAACAGTTCTCTTTCCAACTAATAAATTACAGATATGCA
Source organism: Wollemia nobilis (assembly GCA_028583015.1). Taxonomy (NCBI): domain Eukaryota; kingdom Viridiplantae; phylum Streptophyta; class Pinopsida; order Araucariales; family Araucariaceae; genus Wollemia; species Wollemia nobilis. The sequence goes on along the minus strand of JAQPPZ010016913.1, from coordinate 3,204,932 downwards.
AGCATTGTAGTATAGCAATAATAATGCACAGAAATCTGCAACAGTAATAATAATAACAACAGCAATGACTGAAATAACAACAGGAATGGTAGATACAGTAAATACAGCAGTTTATATTAATAATGGCATGTATGATACAACATTACAGTTTCAACATTACAATACAGCCTGCAAACCCTAGGCTGATTAATCTCCATGGCTGCATCAATCACCCTGCATTATCTCCTTACTGTCTGCACCTCTTCTATGGTGAACGAACCGTCCATCAATCCTTCAACCCATGAACATCTTGAATGAATGACGGGGGGTTTATTTATACACCCACCAAGTAGTTATGTTTCCAACTACCTTGCAACTACCCTCAAATTACATTTCATCTGCATTTGATTTGCATTACATTTCATTTGCACTACAGGACGAAATAGCTTATTTAGCCGACATAAATGACTTAACATGACTTTATTCTTTACATACAATATTAAATTGCACTTTACAACATTAAAACATATGCACGTGCGTTTCGTCAAACACTTTGCGTGCATTTACAATATAACCCATAATATCAAAACTGGTTCAGCAATTAAGGATATCTCAATATGCCTTTCTACATATGCATAATTCCATTCTCTACAACGAACATTGCCTTCAATTTATTCTTCTCCGCGATACTTATTTGAGCACTTATTTGAGCGATACTTATTTGATTATAGTTGGAAAACCCATCGAAAAATGAGTAAATTTCATGTCTAGCTACCTCCTCTAGGATGGAATCGGTAAAGGGTATTGGGAAGGGATCCTTTATTATGATAGCATTTAGACTTCTAAAGTCTACACATATGCGGATTCTATTCACTTCCTTCTTCAAAGTAATTACAATTGGTGACACCCACTCGCTCATTGTAACTTTGAAGATTATGCCAACGTCCAACATCTTCTCAATCTTCGCATTTACCAAAGCTGCATGCTTAGGGTTCATTCTATATGGCCTCCTTACTGGTAAGGCTCCTGGAATCAGCTGAATCCTATGTACACATAGCTCTGGAGGTATCTTTATCCGTATATGTCTATGCGAAGACTTCCTTATGCTGCTTTCAACATTGGATCCCATTCATCTCTGCAATGGATTATCTTTTGTTCTTCTTTACTTCCCAAATTTACCTCAACCATATTTGGTCCTTCATATTTGATATTCTCATGTTTGTTCGTTGCTTTTGCCACATCTATTAGGTGTGCTGGTTTCTCATCAATTACAACATCATTGATTGTATATTCTGAAAAATTCTTAGGGAAGGTCCATATCTCTTAATCTTCCTTTTGTGTAGTTTTCTTGTTACTTTCAGATGTTTCATCATGGATTTCTGCAGTCTCCTCTGCTTGTATACAGAGGTAGGTGGGCGTAAATATTTCATACTCCTCCATTTGCCAATGAAGGAGTCTGCTATCTGATCGATTCTCATCTTCACTATATTCCTCAAGGTGCAACACTCCCTCATTCGGCTCATATGTGCCATCTCCATCGGAAGAACTGCCTGACTCATCTAGATCTTCGCTCACAGTCTGATTCTTTAGATTTATCAAGTATTTGTGTTGTCCTTTCTTGAATCCGCAGTTATCCTCTTCCTAGAAATGCATCATATGCTGGTTTCTGTATCATTATCACAATGAATTCCATGATGAATTCCTTATCTACAATCTTTACCTTTTGAGCTATTAAGACTCCCTTCATTTCAATACCATATTGGTCCGTACCATATATTTTAAAATTTAGCGACCATAAAAATGGAGCCCCTATCTCTTTCCAGGTTTTCTCTGGTAGCACATTAACACTTGATCCTCCATCCACAATGACTTGTGTCAACTTATGGTCTAATATCTCAATATGAATCAATGCTGGCCTCTTACCAACATCGATCATTAACACTGTTGGATCAATAAATTGATCCTTACTCTTCACTACTTCCTCTAACTAGATTTGCAATTTACTCTTTGTGGCTGCAATTCTTCTCCTATTATTGCGTGTAGTGTCAGTATGGCGCTAAGAAAACCTGCCACTTTTACTTTAACTGTCGTATTTAATACTTATGTTGCCAACTCATAAGTTGATGACTTATTTGAGGCTAATGGTTTCTTTAATTTCTTTTGTTCCATTAACCATTCTTACTTAGCTTTTCTCATTTCTTCTTCTATTGCCTCTTGCACTTCCTGCCATCTTTCTTTTTCTACTGTAGGATTGGGGTACCGGTCTTTCTTAGTTTGTCCCAATGTAACAACCAATACGTTCTCCTTTTGATTTGTGGGAGGCTCCTCAATGTCAAGAAAATTGACATTCTATGAGTTGCTTGTATTGGCTTTCTTGAAGCAATTCTCCTACTTATGATTGCTCAGACCACACCATCTACACGTATGTGTTACATTGCTTCCTATTGCTCCTCTCGTCTGAGGATTGGGGCAATTTTTGGCAAAATGCCCCCACTCTTGCCAATTCTTGCATTGGATAATCAGTCATCCGTTTGAATCATATTGCAATGGGCTTTGACCTCCTTGATGATTGCCTGTTGGCACTATCTACCTTCTCAGCGGTTATTCCTGTAATCACCGCTAGTTGCGCCTTGCCCATTCCTCTAGGTGTTTCATTTTTCTTCTTCCTCTACTTGCATCGTCATCGTTTGGTGTCTTGCACCTGTTAAGTTAAATGGACAAGCTCCAATCGCATGACCCAGTACATTGCATATGGCACAATATCCATTTTTCGGACAATTAACATTTGTGTGCCCTTCAGATTTACAATCTCAGCACCATATATTCTTCTTTTCCTTTCTATCTTCACCTTTTACTTCTTTAATCGTTCTATCGAATTATCTTTTCATGGACTGAATTGCATTATACAATTCCTCCTTGTCACTGTTAGAGTCATCACTTTTGACATGACTATTTCGACGATTGTTTGTTTGGCCTCACTTTCAAAGTTTTTTACTCTTTCGTATGCTTCCTCATATGTTGAGTAGGGTATTATCTTCATCTTCTTGTATCGAGGAAACAACCCATCAATAAACTCACTTAACCATGCCATCTGGTGGTTTCAACTCCATTTTATCTGCGAGTTGTTTGAGTCGTTGGTTATAAGTTTCGATGTCCTAATCCTTCTTCTGTATTGTGGAATATATTTCAGTTATGATTTTTGTATCAGCTCAAAAAGGTCAGAATTCCTTTTTGAATTTGTCTAGTAAATTCTCCCATTTGGGGAAGGGTTTTATGGCTTCCCTTTTCAAATACCAATCTATTGCAATTCCTTGCAATGTGACAAGAAACAATTGTAACCATTCCTCGGGTTATCTAACCCCATTTGCTTTTCATATTGTTGTGCAAGTGCCTGTATGCCTTGTAGGGTCTTCTTTTCCTTCTCCTCTGAAGGTTGGACACTTTTGTTGCTCGCTCTGTTTTCAATATTAACCATTGATGAGTGGTTATTCTCTCCCACCTCTTTGTCACTTGACGATGGCTCGTATGGTATTTCAGGCCAATGTCCTTCCATCCTAGGTGTCTCTGTTGGCTGTTCCGTTTCGGTCCTAGGCACCTCATCCACTCATGGTGTCTCTTGACCTTTCATATTTCCTTCAAAAAGCCTCCTTCCAAACTCTGGTGTGCCTTCACTTTGCGACCTTCTTCGCAAATATACAAGTAGTGGATCTGGCCTAATTGTCCAAACACTCATGTGCGGTTGCGTTAGTGCCTGACTCCCATCCTCTGCACTCCTTGCTTGCTCGACCGTTACCATCCACTCTTTGTCTCTTCGTGCACTCCACTTGTTGGCATCCTCACTTACGCAAACATTCTCTTCATCTATTTGATGCAATTCTCCTTCCACCTCGTGCTCTGTTGTTAACAACATCGTTTGCTACCTTTTGTTGTCCTCGTCTTGTGGACTCCAAACTCGTTCGAGTATTGGTTCTTCCGTTTCTCACAACTGCAGTGCTTGATTTGATATATTCCTTCTTTGAGCATTCCTTGTGCTTCTTCTCATGGGCACTTGATGCTCAGTGCAACCTCGTCTTTCATGTCCTTGTGGTAATGTATCTGTCACCCACATTTCTTCCTTCATGCATGCTAGTCCTTGCTTGACCCACTTCGTTCGGGGAACGGTAACGACACCAAATGTAGCACTAGTGGTGATATTCCCAACAATGGAATGGTGGGATAACAGATTCAGAAACCAATCAGGACTGCAGTCATAAGAATGTCATCACAATCATAATATCATTGTCCTAAGATGGTACCTGTTTCCACATTTTGCTACGGGTACAAAATTTCAGGTTTCATCAGGTTGTTGCCACCCTCCTTCTTCATTGCTCTTTCCTCATTTGTTATTTTAAGTTTTCTCGCTTCTTCGAGTGTTCAATTTGCAGTCCTCAGCTTTTCATCAGACTTGAATGCCAGCATTGGTATAAAAAATTGTAAAATTTTGCTAAGTGTTCACCTATCCTCGAGATCGTCGTCGCTGTCGCGCGATTTCTGGCGCAAGCGGATTGTTTGAGCAACTAAGGGCCATACGTGAAAGCGAAAGATTTTCCTAAGTCATGATAAGCCCGAGATCGTTGTTGTGCACTCCATCCGCCTGTCTCATAACATTTTTGAGCGACAAGGGGCATCAAGGAGAAGGGAGGCAGGCTCGCGATCGTCGTCGCAGGTGGGAAACTCTCCAACGCGTAGTGTTTTCAAGCGCTCCAGGGCCTATGAGAGGACGCTAAGAGTCGGCGCCCGGGATCGCCGTCGCTTTTAGCGACGCCCGGCGTCGTGCCAACTTTCTAGCGATTAAGGGCGCGACGCTCAAAACAAGCGGAAAATCCTAAGTGTTAAGGAGCCAGCAATCATCGGCCGATGACATTCATTGCCGCAGCGCTTTCGAGCACACAGATAGAAGAAGGGTGCATGAGCCCAAGCTCGCTATCGCTTCCCCTCGCGCCCGAAATCGCTTTCCTTTTTTCGGCGACATCCAGCAAAGAGAACAAGGAGCAGTATTGCCCAACTCATTCCCTCGTTCCCGAGATCGTCGTCGCCAAGTAAAAATTCCCGAAATCGCTCACTTTGTGAGCGCTTTCCAGCTCGAGTCAAAGATTGCCCTGGATTCTAATTTCGAAGATCGCCATCGCTTCCCAGCGACCTTGGGCGTATCTTCTCCATTTCAGCGATCTTCGGAAACAGTCAATAAGATGTTTGAAGATGGTTTTCTCTCCAATTCCAGATCAGGTTTTGGGATTCGTGCCAGTTCCATAAAGAGTAAAGTTGGACTTCAAAGAGAAGTAGGTGAGCATTGAAAGATAAATTGTACTCCACCTACCAAAACTGACTGATCATCCCCTTTCCAGCTACCAAAACCGTCGGAGGTTGTACGAAGTTCAGAGAAAATATACAAGTACAAGGATGGCCGACAAGGATCAAATCTCGCCACTTTTTGCAGCTTTTACAGCTTTTGGCAGGTTTGGGGATTTGTGCTCAAAATGTAATTGGGAGGGTAAATCTGCTATAAATAGCAAGTGCATCTCATTGTAAAAGAGGGGGGAAGGGGCATATCTTGCTAGGAAGCTTCTCTGGTTGTACATCTGCTCTTAATTCAAAAGTATATTTGGCTCAATTAGTTGTGTCTATCTTGTATGCTGCCTTTCTTTAATATTTCTGTTTCATGTTGCTTATTTTTCTGATTGCTATCATTCTGCATATCTGGATCTCAGCATTGGCGATTAAGTATATCTGGAATAATATAGAAAGGATACATAGGATAGGAAAGTGCTAATGGTTTCTATGTATACATTGTTTTGATTGTTGTTGGTAAAGTGTCTGGTTAGTAACTGTGCTGCTTATCTCCCTCACCCGAAGTAAATCACATTTACATCCCTTTCTGCACTTTTAAATCTCTTTCAGCACTCTAAACTAAATTGAGAAAATATAGGAAGCCGGCCTTCTCCGGAGATTGGCACGGAAGGCATTCCTTCCTTCCGGCCTTTCAATCTGTTGGGCGAATCTAGGGCGCAAAGACCTAAAACCTTTCCTAGTGGCAGATTCGTAACCAACAGTTTCTCTGGCACGCCCGGTGGGACCCGAAGGTTTCCCACCCCAAAACAGAATCAAAGCATCGGTGTTCGCTTCATTGCTATCAAATCAGAACACCTGGTGACTCTGCATTACCTGAATATTCTCTGAGTCTGTAAGACTGGTCCAATACCAAAAGTGCCTTCATGCATACGAGAAGGTGGAGAGCTAGGAATCCGGGACAAGAGCCCGATTTTTATGAAATCGACATCAACGCTACTGGAGAACACCCGAGGGTGGCTGATTACCAAGCTCACCAAGACGATAGGCTCGAACACGAACCTGTGATTGAAGAAGTGGAAGAAATAGAGGAAGTTGAGGAAGCTGAAGTTGAAGAACAACCTACAACTTCAGACGGTACTGACACCGACTATACCACTGATCAGCTCGAAGAGGAGGAAGAAGACATGGCAGCTCAGAATCAACAAAATGCCGCTGATCTATTCCCGGCCGTTGACTCCACTGGGCCTCTTGCTCTGGCGGGACAAGATGCTGTCCCACCTGCTGCCTTAAAAGCTATTCCAACCTATGATGGGACTCGGAAGACAGCGTATGAGCACATTCAAGACATTCTGGCCTTGGCTGCGCTTCACTCCATTACCAATGAAAGTGTCAAGACCCGTCTTTTGGCGCTCTCCTTGCGAGGCAAGTTGCTATACTGGTACAAATCCTTGCCTGAAGGTGTCATCACTGGATGGCCTTCGCTCGTTGGTCGGTTATGTAAGGGATTCAATGAATCTGCAGACCCATCTTCGCTGTTACACCAATTCCAAACCATCCAACGGCACCCGCAAGAGGAAATCTCAGATTTTAATGTAAGATTTGCGCGGTCCTGGAAAAGAGTTCCTCCTGAACTTCGTCCTTCTGATGGACAAGCTGCTCATTACTATGTTAGGGCATTTGGCCCAGATATCAGCTTGGTCATTAAGTTGGCCCGCGTGAACACTTTTCCGGATTTGTATGAGGCAGCTCAAAGAGCGGAACTAGATATAATAAGCATAGGTAGGCTCCCACATTTTGCACGGGGTGCAATGTTTTCATTTTTTGTAATAGGGCTACTCTTCTCTTTCCCCCTTCCTCTCGTTCCCTTTCTCTCTTTTCCCTGCATTTTCATTCTTCCCCCTTCCTCTTGAATCCCTTAGTCAGTTTTCCAAAATGACAGCAGTTGCCCTGAAAAAATTCTAAGTGTTCAGGGCGCCACCCGACTTCGCAGCGAAGTCGGACTGCGCCCTTCAGTTGAAGCGTAGCAGGAATGCAAAGTGCGCAGTGCGACAGACGGACAGGAAAGAGCAAGTGTCTGGGCGCAACCCGACTTCGCAGCAAAGTCGGACTGCGCCCTGCTTTCTGGGCGCACTTGGTAGCAGGCTGGCAGGAAAATGATTAAGTGCTGGGGCGCAACCCGACTTCGCAGCGAAGTCGGAGTGCGCCCCCTTTCCAGGGCGAAGTCCGAACAACAGTGTAAATCAGCTTCCACCGGTGCGCAACCCGACTTCGCAGCGAAGTCGAAGTGCGCCCTTTGACCGGTGCGCAGTAGGGGAGACAAACTCGTGAGTTGACTAAGGCATGAAAGGCCTCCCCAACTGCGCTGTTTTTCACCTGCGCAACCCGACGACGCTTTGATCCTGGGCGAAGTTGGATAAACTACCTTTCAAGGCAGACACGTGTCAAGCAGCATCATCCGACAAGTGTCCAACTTTGGGATCCGAGCCGAGACGTGCCAAGCACAAGGACAAGCATGGGATGCACTACTTATGCCAGCTACTGCCTTTAAAGCTAATTGGAGGTTCTACCTGCTTCAGCTACCCGCCTTCCTGCCGATGAGAAGTTCTACCTAACGCGCTACCACGTATCTGTACAGCCTTCAGGGAGACCATGCTGCGAGTATAGTCTTGCCCGACAAAGGTCAGCACCAACAACTCCATGGCCGCTCTTGTCAGCTAATGTTTGTTTGGGACTTTGTGCCCATAAATGGTAACGGGAGGGACTTTTGGCTATAAATACCCACCACTTTTTCGTTGTAAGGTGGTGGAAGGGGAATGTCTGTTAGGGAACCATTGTAGCTGTGCTTCTGCTTCTTAATATAAAGTATATACCTGGCTCTATTTTACTACTTTTATTTTGTATGCTGCCTCTCTTTGTCATATTTCTTATGTCATTGCTCGCTGTTGTGCTGAACTTTGAACTCCAGCATTTGATGGCCAAGTACTCCTGGACTTCATAGATAAGAAGATACATAGGATAAATTAGGTAGCAGTTCCTGCAGTTGTGTGTTATGTTTATGTTGTTGTCCGTAGTGGTGATTGATGCATTGCCGTGCTGTTAGTTCTCCTATTAGGGAGAATGTCTGCTAGGGGACCATTGTAGCTGTGCGTACACTTCCCTGCATAACACATATACTTGGATCTGACATTTCCTGGTTACGTTTTGTATTTATGTTGCTGTCCGTAGTGGTGATTGATGCATTGTCGTGCTGTTAGTTCTCCTTGTAGGGAGAATGTCTGCTAGGGGACCATTGTAGCTGTGCGTACACTTCTTTATATAAAAAGTATACTTAGATTTGGCGGTTTCGATTATGCTTTGTATTTATGTTGTAGTAAGTAGTGGTGATTGATGTGTTGTCGTACTGTTAGTTCCCCCCACCCAACTCCAATCACATTTGTAAATTCTTTCCGCATTTTTATCTCTTTCTTGCACTCTCATCCTAAACCATAAAACCCCCACAGAAGCCGGCCTTCTCCGGAGATTGGCACGGAAGGCATTCCTTCCTTCCGGCCTTTCAATCTGGTGGGCAAATCTGGGCGCATTAACACAAAATCCTTTCCTCATGGCAAATTCGTAACCAACAAGACCAAGCCGGTCTTCTTTGATTGGGCGGATTGCGTAACTCGGGGAATTCACCAGCAGCTGCGGGAATTGAAGAATGGCGCGAGAGAGAGTTTCAGGTATTGCTCGGCTTTGGCATGGTTGTTTTTGTTTCACATGCATAGCCAGATACGCTCGCTTCCTGTGCAACGCAGTGATAGCAAGGGAGCGCCTCTCCCAGTCTATGGATGGACTAGGGTACTGTTGAAGGAAGAGTCCTACTACAAATTCAACATATCCTTCTTGGGCCCAGCTCTAGCCCTTCTTCATGGTTCATGCCCGCGTGTTCCGCGCGCGATGAGGAATCAGATTGCTGATCAGAATTTCGGCGACACTTTCCGCCTAACGCAGGGGTTTGTGATAAGGATTTTCGGGTTTACAGGCAAGCCTTTCTTACTGCCCTATTATACACCAGAGTATCAGTTCGCCTTAGAGGCGTCACGGCAGATGGACTATACGGATGAGAAATATGGTCAGGGAAGGAGGAAGGGTCATCTGTTCGAATACCCCATCACCTGGGCCGGGATCGAAGTTGATACAAATGGGCAGCATCGGTACTTACACGCCACGCTCTCCAGCTTCGGTTTAGTGGAGCTGCCGCAAAAATGGAAATATGACCCCTTGGACATAATCAAAGATTTCACGTCAGTACAGGAGTTTCACGTCTGTCCCCATGAGGGGATTATGGACGAGCGGAATAACCAGGACAGAGACCTGGAATGGTACATCGAAGACATGCAGTCTTTTCCACCTTGGCATGACTTCTACTGTGTAGAGGTCGAGTTTGATCCTGGCCGAAAAGTGGAACACAGGCCAAGTACGGATGTGTACAGGAGATTGGAGGCTAGACTGCAAAAGAGAGGTTGGAGGTTGGACAAGATAGAAGAATGGTGGAAAATGCGTGTCAGGACCAGAAAAGACAAATCTGTGAAGGACATAACCAATGACGACACGTTTTCCGACCTCTACGACAAACATCATGCCACGTGGCAGCCAGTTGTGTTTCGCCACATTGTACCCCCAGGCTACCGCCTACAAAAGGGGGAGGACCCACCCAAACAGTTACAAGCAAGTGGTGAGGGCCCCAGTAAGGAAACACAAGCGGAGCAGGTTGTGGAGCCCAGAATGCAGCAGTCAGGTGGAGAGCAACCAGCTAAAGCCGCGTCATCCGAGAAGGAGGTATCTACACCCATGACTCAGCCGAAGCAGGACTTCCTTGGCAACAGTGTCCTCCACGCTCCAAAAGAAGAGGGCAATCAAAGTGACAGTCAAGCCCCCTAAAGCCCCAAAGAGCTCCATTAGCTTAACGCCCATTACACAAGAGGAGGAGCTCGCCCCTCTTAAGAGGAAGAGAATGGAGAGGGCCAAGGAGCAAAAGCCTGCGCCTGAGAAAGGGGCCACGCCTCAGCCTGATATAACTCCGCCACAAAAGAGGAGCAAAGTCTTAGAGGCTGCCGCAGAAAATAAAGACATCAGCATTTGCGGGGAACCAGTGGATAGACCAGCTCTTCAACTCGTCGGCTCGGGCGGAGCCCGTAGGTACGCTTTCTACACCCTCTCGAACCGCCGAGTTAGTTTCTGCAGCGTCCTCTTCCCCTGTTGCCGCATCCATCCCCGCTGTTGTTCCATTAGGCCGCAATGCAGCAGCCACCCTCTCTCTCGTTGAACCCCACGTTGCCCTTGAAGAAGTTTCGCCCCCCACATCCGAACAATCTCAGCCCGACCTATCTCCCACAGGGCCTGACACCCTTCAAACCCTAACCGAGACTCAGTTGGATGCTGCTAACGTAGAATCACCTCATTCCCCTCGCATTCCATCCGAGCATCCTGAGGACCTACCCGTCGCCCCTGCCCAGACCGAAACATCCCCCAGAGAGGAAGGGCACCAGATTGCAGGTTCTCTGCGCCTGTTCATGGAGGGAGAGGTGTCACAGCAAAGTTTACCTTTGGCCAGGTCTCTGTTCGGGGATACAAGTTTGATCCAGATAATGGAGAGTCGTCCTATGGCGTCTCGGCCAAAACGCTCCTCTAACAAGTGGATGCAAAATGCAATAAAGAGAAGAGGTGAGGAGATCGCTACAGTTGAGAAGCGCTCCAGGTTTGATTCTGAGAATATGTTGTTGTTCAAGGAGAAGAAGATCCCGAAAGTGAAGAAGCCCGTAAAGGACATGGCCGCTAAGGATTATGAATATAAAAGGGTGACCAAAGATTTGAATCAGGTCAGCTTCGAAAACGAGGCGCTTGCTATCCATGATGGGACCGATATATTGCACCTGAAGCATCTCCAGTTGCAGGAGCACTATTATGAGATGGAAAATGAGAAAATGAAACTAGAAGAAGATATGGCCAAGATGCAGGCTCAGTTGGAGAGCTCTTAAAAAGAATGCCTACAGCTAAAAGAGCAACTGGCGGACCTTCAGAGAGGCTTCGGAATAGGAGGCTGCCGAGCGTCAGAGAGAAGAGATTCAAGATCAGCTTCAGTAAACGAAGCAGCAGTTGGAGGACAGTATTGCAGAGACATTCTCCAAGGACAATATCAAGAGAATCCGAGCCAGACTATTGAAGAACTTCAGGCCACGGGCTTCTAAATCCCTCAGGGTTTGCACATTCCTCACTCAAGTCCGAGAGGCATCCGCGCAGGGTAAGCCTGTGTTGGAGGAGGCAGAGCGTGAAGCGGATCGCTGGCTCAATCTGGCCGTCAAGGCAGGGAACCTTGAGCGCCAGAACCTCCAAGTTCCTTCCACCGATTCCATTGCCTTTGATTGGGCAGCTGCAAGGGCTACCTTGCATACCTTCTTTGAAAGATTCCAGAAAATTCAGAGAGCCAGGGCATTGCTGGACTTATTGGACCAAGAAAAGGACATATGCTCGTCCCCTTTCCTGACTCTCTCCGCACACGGATTCCCAAGCTTCACTGACAGCGAAGGCAATTGCTTGCCAAAAGAAGCTCTGCGCCAGTTATGGGATGCCTTCGCTGATGACACTTCTGAAATTGATGCATGGGAGGATCCGATTCAACAGGAGCAAGTGACAGAGCTCACTTCAAAATATTGTATGATTCGTTCTTGTTTGTTGGATTTGAGCCAGAAGGCCGAGCAGATTGGCATAGTTCAGATGGAGACCTTCAAGCACCTAACCAGCGACATCCGCAGTATGGAGCCCTTCTCTGAAAATGCCTGGGCTCAAGTACAAGAGACATATGAGCGCATTAAGGCTCGCCTTGCCTCCGGGGAGTTCACTCCAGACGAAGATCCAAAGGAAGGAGAAGAGCCATCAGAAGAAGGGTCTCAAGAGGAAAAGAACGAAAATGAATCTGAGGAGGAAAGTCCTACGAAGGAGGAGCAACAGGATACAGAGCAGAAGGACCAGGGCCTACAGGAAAAGGAAGCAGAGTCCGGGGGTGACTCCGGGCCCAAAGGATAAAGGCGTGGATTCTTGCATCGAGGCGAGCTCGATACCCCGCGAGCCGCCAAGAATGTTGCCACATTTTGCTAGGGGTACAAAATTTCAGGTTTCATCAGGTTGTTGCCACCCTCCTTCTTCATTGCTCTTTCCTCATTTGTTATGTTAAGTTTTCTCGCTTCTTCTTCGAGTGTTCAATTTTCAGTCCTCAGCTTTTCATCAGACTTGAATGCCAGCATTGGTATAAAAAATTGTAAAATTTTGCTAAGTGTTCACCTATCCCCGAGATCGCCGTCGCTGTCGCGCGATTTCTGGCGCAAGCGGGTTGTTTGAGCGACTAAGGGCCGTGCGTGAAAGTGAAAGATTTGCCTAAGTCATGATGAGCCCGAGATCGTTGTCGCGCACTCCATCCGCCCGTCGCTACGACATTTTTGAGCGACAAGGGGCATCAAGGAGAAGGGAGGCAGGCTCGCGATCGCCGTCGCAGGTGGGAAACTCTCCAGCGCACAGTGTTTTCAAGCGCTCCAGGGCCTATGAGAGGACGCTAAGAGTCGGCACCCGGGATCGCCGTCGCTTTCAGCGACGCCCGGCGTCGCGCCAACTTTCTAGCGATTAAGGGCGCGGCGCTCAAAACAAGTGGAAAATCCTAAGTGTTAAGGAGCCAGCGATCGCCGGCCGACGACATTCATTGCCGCAGCGCTTCCGAGCGCACAGATAGAAGAAGGGCGCATGAGCTCAAGATTGCTGTCGCTTCCCCTCGTGCCCGAAATCGCTTTCCTTTTTTTGGCGACATCTAGCAAAGAGAACAAGGAGCAGTATTGGCCAACTCATTCCCCCGTTCCCGAGATCGTCGTCGCCAAGCAAAAATTCCCGAAATCGCTCACTTTGTGAGCGCTTTCCAGCTCGAGTCAAAGATTGCCTTGGGTCCTAATTCCGAAGATCGCCATCGCTTCCCAGCGACCTTGGGCGTATCTTCTCCATTTCAGCGATCTTCGGCAACAGTCAATAAGATGTCTGAAGATGGTTTTCCCTCCAATTCCAGATCAGGTTTTGGGATTCGTGCCAGTTCCATAAAGAGTAAAGTTGGACTTCAAAGAGAAGTAGGTGAGCATTGAAAGATAAACTGTACTCCACCTACCAAAACTGACTGATCATCCCCTTTCCAGCTACCAAAACCGTCGGAGGTTGTACGAAGTTCAGAGAAAACATACTGCAAGTACAAGGATGGCCGACAAGGATCAAATCTCGCCACTTTTTGCAGCTTTTACAGCTTTTGGCAGGTTTGGGGATTTGTGCTCAAAATGTAATTGGGAGGGTAAATCTGCTATAAATAGCAAGTGCATCTCATTGTAAAAAGGGGGGAAGGGGGATATCTTGCTAAGAAGCTTCTCTAGCTGTACATCTGCTCTTAATTCAAAAGTATATTTGGCTCAATTAGTTGCGTCTATCTTGTATGCTGCCTTTCTTTAATATTTTTGTTTCATGTTGCTTATTTTTCTGATTGCTGTCATTCTGCATATCTGGATCTCAGCATTGGCGATTAAGTATATCTGGAATAATATAGAAAGGATACATAGGATAGGAAAGTGCTAATGGTTTCTATGTATACATTGTTTTGATTGTTGTTGGTAAAGTGTCTGGTTAGAAACTGTTGGTCATCAAATCCGCACAGAAAGGACTTTCGGTGGGTTTGCGCGCCCTGGACCTGCGACCAACATTGAAAGGCCGAGGGGAAGAGATGCCCCTCGTGCCAATCTCCGGAGAAAGGCCGGCTCCTATACTAATCTACTTTTGGGGTTTGAGACAAGAGTGCAGGAAAGAAATAAAAGGAGTAAGGGTTAGAGAAAGAAATAAAAAGGGGTAAGGGTTAGAAGATGATGATTTAAGGTGGGAGAGAACAGGAAGCACGATCACTCGCTAATAACTCGAATAGCAGCAAAGAACACCAAGAATAGATGAAAGAAACGCGATACTCGCTTTCCTATGTATCCTCTGGACGAGTTCATAGGATTCTCCTTTCTCTCTCGTTGGAATTCGTGGTTCGTAGTAACAACGATTAAGACAAGGGAATAACAGAAACCACGACCCACCAGGCAAGCATAAAAGAAAGCTTATACGACGTTTTTCCTCTCCTATGTATCCTTCAAGGCGAATTTTAGGGTACAGTCCCCAATCGCACACCGGATTCAGGATTCAGAGTCTCAGTATACGAGTGCAGACAGACAAAAGAATTAAGCACAGAAGGCAGCATAAAAGAGAGAAATGGAGTACAAAAATCTTTAGTATTAGACGCAGGACATCAAGTTACAGCAGACTTTCTAGCGAAAGTTCCCCCCTTTTTACATTGCAAAGCCTGGGTTTTTATAGAGGACCCGGCCCTCTGAGTCATTATTACAAAAAACGAGGAGTACACCCTCGGGCTCTGAGAAATCGGCTCCTCGCGGTTGCTGCGACTGAGCTTTCAAATCGGTTGCCAAACTGGCAACTGCGATTGGGTCAACCATGGAAACGTTCATTTAATGCGCCGCCCGAGTGTCCCCGGCTTCTGGATGCCGTGCTTGAGTGATCGTTACGCCCGCCGTGTTTTACTTCGAGGACTGTTACGTCCCTTTCGTTTGCCAAAAATGGTCAGCGGGCTTATCGGGCAAGAAAGGGGTATTTATAAGGGGCCTTCGATCACCTTGGGAAGCTGCCCGCCTTGGAACGTGGGCCCAAAAAGTGCTTCGCTACATCTCCGCCTCGCCAAAGCCTTGGGCCGAAGTAGATCTTCCTTGATTTGTTCTTCGCAAAATAATGCTTCGCAGAAACTACTTCGGGGATGTCGAGTGCCGAGCGGGCTCCATCTTTGAAATGGGGTTCTTTGTCCTTTGTCGGCGAAACTGCTTCGGATGGAAAATGTTTCGGCCCGATTCTCTCTCAAAACTGCGGTTCGAGGAATATCCTCCCGAAGCACTTCTCTATTTCCGAACCATTGTCATTTTGCTTCGGGCGCCACTGCTTCGGGTGAAAACTGGTCGAAGTAGGTGTTAGAAATACTTCGGGCCCGAAGTAGTTTCTTTGCCTTAGCTGATTTGGATTATGCTCTCCTCCTTCGGCGAAGTCGTTTGGATGCTGCTTCGCAAAACTTCCGCCCGAAGCTGCCGCTGAAAATGCTTCGGGTGCGAAGCGTTATCTTTGTATTTTCTTCGGTGATATTACTTCGCAACGCTTTCGCCCGAAGTGGTGATTTAGAGTGCTTCGGGCCCGAAGCTCTTTTCACATTCTCCTTCTTTTCTTTCGATGAAGCTATTTTCCTTGGCTTGTTTGGTAGCGAAGCTCTTTTATAAAAGGGGGCGATAGGGAGAGTCAAAATTGCTGTAACTTAAAATAAAAGAAAACTTTCAACAAGGAAATATTATACAAAATTCTACTATTCTTCTACCCCTTGTATAATGTGACAAAAAGTGTCAACATTCTTGGCGGCTCGCGGGTGACGAGCTCTGTCTCGGCAAAAGAACCCTTTAGTCCCGATCCATTGGGCTGCAGAGTTACTGGTTTTCCCTAGACCCTGCTTCTGCGGTCTGTCCCTCTTCTTGTTCCTCTTCTCCTTCTTCTTCTCCCTCTTCCTCCGGCGCGGCTTCTGGCTGAGGCGATGGTTCGAGGCGATCGCGGATGTGCTTCATCGTTCTTCGGACATGAGCCTAGGCACCCTTTTGGAATGGTTCTTGATCTTGTAATGCCTTAACCAAAATGCGAAACCGATCAATTTGCCCGATGTCAGCATGTTTGGCCCTGATGAATAAATCGTTTAGGCATGCTACCATCTTGCAGTACCTCAAAATGAAGTCGGTTATCTGCCCTTCCGAGATCGGCTCCGCCCACCCGTCTATCTCCGAGACATCGCCCTCGAACTGGAACCAGACCGGTTTGAGGTCATCTTTAGTCAGAAGGTTCCCATCATCGTCCGTGAAACTCGGGAAACCCAAGGAGGAGAGGTCCTAAAAATAATTCATCGAGGCGCGCTGCTCGTTGTCAAAAATGTCCTGGAGCCTTCTCGCCTTCTGAGCTTTGCGCACCTTGGAAAAGAAGGCACGAACTGTGGCCTAGGCCGTGGACCAATCCCTAGCCGTCCGAGTCATCGCAGTGACCTGCAAGTCCTGATATTTCACATTCTAGACGTCGAAGGCTAACTTGAGCCTCGCTCTCGGCTTTCGCGTGACTTCATCAATGATTGGCCCTCCTTCGGCAATAGCGCGCCGGGCTTCGGTGATGAAGGTTAGAATCGTGAGGGCGCTGGAACACCGAGACCTAAAATTCTTGAGCAAATGGGCATGAATCTCCTTAATTCTCGCTCCTATCAAACACCGATAGGTCTTCCTTCTCGTACAGCTGGGCTTGCATTTGTGCAACTCGCCTTCCAGCCTCTTTGGCCTTTAGATCATTTTCGGCCCGTCTCCGCGCCTCGATTTTCTTCGGTATTCTGGAGCCGTAGAACTTGCAGCTTTAGGGCGCGTGTTTCCTTTTTCATGGCCTTGCACCGCTCCTCGGCCTCTCGCCAACTTGGAGCGGACCCTCGCCAAATCTTCTTCTAACTTAACATTGGCGGCCTCGGCCTCGATCCTGCGCTGGTTGGCGATGACTGCATGAGCCCTAAAGGTCTCAATTCGGACATGCATGGATGCCGATTCGTTGTCTACATTTAGATGCACCAGGTCCTTGGGTGTTTCTTGGTAGTCATAGTCTACTGGAGTCATTTCATCCAGAGGCTTCTGAACCTTAGGGACCTTCTTGATCTTGTGCATCTTCCCAGCTTTCAAATCAAACACGACGCATTTTTCAACTTGAGCCGTCGCTCGCCCTCTTTTCTTTCTCGCCTCCTTCAAGATTTTGTCAGTATTCTGCCGGGCTTGGAGCAGCTTCTCGACGAGGGGGCATTCCTTGATCAAGGACATCTCAGATTCAAACAAGGCTGGGTCACCAGCCGAAGGAGTGAACAAATACAGGGAGTGGATGGGGGATGTCTCATCAGAAGGTCCGACGGTGAGTGTAGCGGGCATTTTGGCAATGGCGGCCACATCATGCGAGACGGGGGATTGGGTGGTAGGGCTCGACGTCAAAGTGATACCTCCGCTTCTGCTAAGAATCAAGGGAGTGGCAGCATGAGTGGGCGAAGTGATATCAATGGACTTATCCTGGCCGGGATCGTGGGATGGACCTGGACTAGCTACGGGCGATGTGTGAGGGGATGAGTGGTCTTGCAGGGGAGATTTATGGGATCCTTCAGCCATGGCCATAGTGGACATGGGTGAGTCCTAAGAATAGGGTGAAGCATGCATACCCGAGTGCCCTCCCCGGCAAAGCGGCTGTAGTGACTTCAGGTGCAGCCGTCTCCTGTTCTTCTTCTGCTTCGGCATCTTCAACCTCCATGGTTTCTGCCTCAACGTCCCCTTCGGATTGGAGGAGTTCCTCCACATTGATGACATTAATATCTGGGATGGTTTCGGCGCTTGGTGGTGCTACGCCTTCGACGTTTGCTTCGGATGGGCCCGATGTAGGTCGTCCAGTGGAAGGGCTCTGAAAACCTGTGCGAAGCCGCTTTGGATGACTTGGAGGCACTTGGACTGATTCTGGCCTCTTTCTCTTTGTCCTCACCAACGGTTGTTCTGACTCCTTGAAACTCGTGCCTTGGCCTCCCACAGGTACCTGAGGTGGTTTACGTGGTGTGGCTTTGGCCTTCTTCCCTTTCTTCGGCTCCGAAGTAGTTTCCTTACCTTTTGGGCTTTCGCCCGAACCTGGTATAGCTAGGGGAATGAGGTCGGCAAAGGACAGGGGCTTCCATGTCCCAGCATTGGCCTCATAGACCACCGCGAAGTCCTTGTCACCTGCCAAAAGTCCGTAAGAGTTCATCTTTTGGCGGTGGACCCTCATTATCCACCATTCTCTTAGCTGGGCCACATCCCAATCTTTCGCCGCCTCCTTCAAGTCATCCTTTGCCTTCTTCCGTAAGGTGGAGTTGGGGCTCGGGAGAGGGTGCCGAATTGGGTCATATGCGACCTCCATCGGGTAGAACTCGTGCCAGGGAGGTAGCATTTCCATTTTCTCCAAGTGCCACTCCAGATCCCTCCCGTTGGGATTGTTCCTCCGCTCTACGATTTCTGGATAAGGGCAAGCGTGGAAGTTCTTAAATCGAAGATGGTCCCTCATTACCCCCGTGGGGTCATAGAGCCATTGCTCGAGGAAGCTGGACTAGGCCAAAATTGGCGAGTTTCTCCTCCAAGAAAACATTTTGTTTGAGGGCAAACACCTCGATAACTCCCATTTTGAAAGGGAAATCGTAGGTGTGAGCCCATTTCCGTCCATGGCCATAAATGGCGTTTGTTGCATCACTCGCCGAGCGACCTCCAATGCGAACTGGTACTCAGAGGGGTAAACTGGCAGTAAGAAGGGCTTCCCTATGAAGCCGAATATGCGAATTACAAGCCCCCGTGTCAGCTGAAAAATGTCTCCCCTTTTCTCTTGTACCACCTTGTCCCTTAGGAGGAGGGGAACCCGAGGGGAAGACCCCGTTAGCATGTGCATTGCGGGTCCCAAAAATTGTTGGTTAAAAGAATAATAGGACTCCGTCTTCAATAGGAGAGGGGTCCACTGGTATACAGGCAGAGGATTTCCATCCTCGCCGCTTGCCGTAATAGCAACATAAGGGAAACTCTTATGTACATGAAAGAAAAATAACCAAATAAGAAGAGAACAGGGGCGAGAAATACTTATTTGTCCCAAGCATTCTTCATGCCGGTGAGCCACGTATGTAGGGTCCCGGCCACCCATTCTCGCCCAATCAAAAATACCGGGTTGGTGCTCGGCCTCGAAGCATCAGGGGCATAAAATTCCCCTCCGGAAATACACTCACCCAAAGACACCTGCCACGGGTGTACCGAAGCGTCGGTAGATAGGCCTGCCACCCATGCAATGATGGAGAAGATGTCGATATTTTTGAAGGCCTCTAAGGGTAGGGGCATTTGGGGAAAATTGCCCGAAGGGAGCCCACTTTTGAGGCTCTGCTGCAAAAAATTGATCATGTAATTGGAGGACTTGAACCTCTCCATTTGTTCGCTAAGAATAACGTTGCGAACTGTGTACCCCTTAGGAGGGCCCTCGCTGTGGTGCAAAGGTCTGCCCGGACATCTTCTTTCGTAATGGAGAACAGCTTGTGGCCGGAGGCATCCACCACTTGCCCGGAGGTGGGCCGATAGTTTCGCGCGATGGCATCAATCACCTCAGGCGGTGATGTGTGGGGGCGTCGGATACCAAAGATATCTGGGAGTAGTAAGCGGCAGCTCTTTTGTCGTCCGCCGAGAGCCTCGCTTTTCATGAACTCGATGGTGCTCCCGAGTTCAGCCTACGCTCCTCGACAGCTTGGTGTCTCCGATCCTATCCCACGCATCAATCGACGGTTCTTCAGGTTGCTCATCCTCGTAATCCTCTCTTTCTCTTATGAATTGTTTCTCGGCGACGGCTAAAATCAACTTTCTTCGGCCCTTTGTCATGGCCCTTTGCCTTTGGTTGTTCGGGGGCCGCCACTTCTGGTTCCTTCCCCTTTTCCTTAGAGTTCTTCTTTCCCATAGTGCTAGGGGTAATGGAGAAAACAATGCGGAGGGCTTCGGGATTGGAGGCTTCGAAGCGCAAGATAGGAGAGCTTGAAGGCTAGCAGCATAGTTTGCATGAATTATCGAGCAAATAGCTTTCTTGCTGCTGGAGCCTGCCTTATATAGCCCTAGAAGGCAACTACCCATATTTAAGGCACTTACCATAATTGAATCTGTGTCGCTTCATCTAATTCGCCGCATGGTGGAGTGGTACATAGTGGCCGTGTGTTATGATGATTGCGGCTTGCTTTGGAAGCGTGACCCTCTGCCACTTTGTACCCGAGCATGAACTTTTCTCCTAAATGAATCCCTAAAGGACGTACCCGCCACCTTTTCATTTAACTCGCCCGCTTCGGACGCTTTTGAAGGCGGTTGTCGACACGTTCCCCTAGGCACATTTTAAATGCCCCCGCCTTTTTCGTTGCCGGGTTGGTGAAGCCGAAGTCAGAGTTGAAGTGCTTCGGGGCGAACCCTTGGTGCGAGCTGTTTCTCTATGCTTCGGGCCCGAAGTAGTTCTCTTTGCCGAAGGTGGCTCGCCGGTCCTCCTTCGAAACCTGTTTCGCTTGAACTCCCTTGGCGCAGATTTCGGCCTTGGTCCGAGTCGTTGCTGCGAGCCATTTTTCATTGGTTACTTCGGGAAACCTTTTCCTGAAGGAGTTTTTTTTTTTTTGGAGTGTTGCTGAGTCAAAACTCAACCTGAGTTTCTGAGCAGCACTTTTATTTAATAGCCGAACTATTTACAATATTCACATAGGCTTGCGGCATAATGGGCATGCCGCCACCATGGATTCACTTCAGGTGATTATCCGATAAACCTGTAGTGTCCATACTAGATCTGATTGTACTTTAGCAGACCCTCGAGGTTCGGCTGGACCCTTCCCGAAGTTGTCCATGCTGCGAAGAGGAAGCAACGTAGCCGATTTTCATCCTTGCTAGTGCCTGCATTATTGGCGAAGAAGTTCGCCACTTGAAAGCCTTCTCGGGCATTGGTCTTAGGGATAGCCGGAACCAATACTAGACCCAATGCCAGAATTCTGTAGATTCTTCCAAATGAAGGCCGGGTACAGGTTCTTCCATCCCACTGATATGGTAACAAGGTTCCTCCGACGAAGAGTAGTCCTCCAGGATCTCTTCGGGCTCATCCTCTGAATCGGACAGGCTTGATGAGCTTTGGCCGAACACTTGCATGCCATCTCTTGGGATACAAAAAGGGTGCAAAAATGTGCCCTCTTTGTTCTCGGGTTCTACCACTCGAGTCTGCTTCTCTTCTCGGTTCACCTCTTGATGGAGATTGCGAGCAGCCATTTTGTTCATTGGGTGGGCCACGCTTGTGTACTTCCATTGTTGAGCTAATATGAGGTCTGCTTCTCGAGCTCCAAATGACTGCATCTCAGGTCTCGGCTCACTGTGAGGAATGCCCCATGATGAGTACTGCGTTGGTCGTGATAGGAGCAGTAATTATCGAAGGAAGCGACGGAGTTTCTCTCCACTGCCACTTTCCCGATAGGAGCAGAAGTCGTTCCGCTCGTATTGCCTCCTCAAATATTTGAGGGAACCTTCATTCCCCTGATTGCAGTAGAATGAGGCTTACGTCCGGGTGGAAGGCCCGAACATAGAAGAGATGGGCTTGGGCAGGCGTCGGTTGGATCTCTAGTGGAATTCTCTTCCAACTTCTATAGAATCAGACATTGAAATCCGTGATACCCTCCGAGGGTGCTCTCTTGATGGTGGAGAGGTATGCGAAGAGATGGAAGGGATCCTGAGAGCCATCGAACATCTCAATCAATGCCCCCGCTAAGTCATCCCATGAGCAGATGCTTTTGGGCCTGAGCAATCTGTACCACCGCAGCGCCCTTCCTTCCAGAGATAGAACAAGAAGTCTGATCATGACATCTTCATGGATAATGTCATGGAGGGTCGCTAAATCGGCAACATCTTCAAGGTGCTCTCGGGCCATTCCCGCGGTGCCGCTGTATTTCGTCAATGATTTCAAAGCACTTTTGGGAATTTCGTGGTAGCTTTGGATATTCAGGGGGCCTGGATCATTCCATCTAGGAAAGCTTCTCCCAGCCATTACGACAGCAGCCTGTGGAAATCACGGTTGTCACCGCTGAGTCGGAGTCGTTAGGTGGACATTCTTTCTCCGCTTATGAGGTCAAGGCTGCTCACCGAACCTTGATTCCTCCGGGATATCTTCTTTCAGATTTGAAAGGCGCCTACGACCAGGAAATCTGGATCTTCAGCTCAACCGAGTCACCAGTGATTTTATCGGATGAAGACAAGCCAAAGATTCACCGAACTCGGACCTTCTTAAGACACGGGGAGTCCTGGTTACAAAAACCAGGTTTAGGCACTGGTCTTCACGACTTTAGAGATTCTCGGGTAAAACAGAGTCGCCAGATGCTAAGAGTCTTTTAGTAATGAGAGCATCGATTCTCACCACTACTCAAAAGATGAGACTGACCGGATCTCACCGGGAACTTGTTAGAACTACTGGCTCCGATGAAGACGGGCTAGAAATTTTCTCAAATATGGGACCTTGAGTCCCACCGGGCGTGCCATAAACTGTTGGTCATCAAATCCGCATAGGAAAGGACTTTCGGTGGGTTTGCGCGCCCTGGACCTGCGACCAACATTGAAAGGCCGAGGGGAAGAGATGCCCCTCGTGCCAATCTCCGGAGAAAGGCCGGCTCCTATACTAATCTACTTTTGGGGTTTGAGACAAGAGTGCAGGAAAGAAATAAAAGGAGTAAGGGTTAGAGAAAGAAATAAAAAGAGTAAGGGTTAGAAGATGATGATTTAAGGTGGGAGAGAACAGGAAGCACGATCACTCACTAATAACTCGAATAGCAGCAAAGAACACCAAGAATAGATGAAAGAAATGCGATACTCGCTTTCCTATGTATCCTTTGGACGAGTTCACAGGGTTCTCCTTTCTCTCTCGCTGGAATTCAGGGTTCAGAGTAACAACGATTAAGACAAGGGAATAACAGAAACCACGACCCACCAGGCAGCATAAAAGAAAGCTTATACGACATTTTTCCTCTCCTATGTATCCTTCAGGGCGAATTTTAGGGTACAGTCCCCAATCGCACACCGGATTCAGGATTCAGAGTCTCAGTATACGAGTGCAGACAGACAAAAGAATTAAGCACAAAAGGCAGCATAAAAGAGAGAAATGGAGTACAAAAATCTTTAGTATTAGACGCAGGACATCAAGTTACAGCAGCTTTCTAGCATAAAGTTCCCCCCTTTTTACATTGCAAAGCCTGGGTTTTTATAGAGGACCCGGCCCTCTGAGTCATTATTACAAAAAATGGCGGAGTACACCCTCGGGCTCCGAGAAATCGGCTCCTCGCGGTTGCTGCGACCGAAGCTTTCAAATCGGTTGCCAAAACTGCAACTCGCGACCGGGTCAACCATGGAAACGTTCATTTAATGCGCCGCCCGAGTGTCCCCCGGCTTCTGGATGCCGTGCTTGAGTGATCGTTATGCCCGCCGAGTTTTACTTTGAGGACGGTTACGTCCCTTTCGTTTGCCAAAAATGGTCAGCGGGCTTATCGGGCAAGAAAGGGGGTATTTATAAGGGGCCTTCGATCACCTTGGGAAGCGGCCCGCCTTGGAACGTGGGCCCAAAAAGTGCTTCGCTACATCTCCGCCTCGCCAAAGCCTTGGGCCGAAGTAGATCTTCCTTGATTTGTTCTTCGCAAAATAATGCTTCGCAGAAACTACTTCGGGGATGTCGAGTGCCGAGCGGGCTCCATCTTTGAAATGGGGTTCTTTGTCCTTTGCCGGCGAAACTGCTTCGGATGGAAAATGTTTCGGCCCGATTCTCTCTCAAAACTGCGGTTCGGGGAATATCCTCCCGAAGCACTTCTCTCGTTTCCGAACCATTGTCATTTTTCTTCGGGCACCACTGCTTCGGGTGAAAATCGGTCGAAGTAGGTGTCGAAATACTTCGGGCCCGAAGTAGTTTCCTTGCCTTAGCTGATTTGGATTATGCTCTCCTCCTTCGACGAAGTCGTTTGGATGCTGCTTCGCAAAACTTCCGCCCGAAGCGGCTGCTGAAAATGCTTCGGGTGCGAAGCGTTATTTTTGTATTTTCTTCGGTGATATTACTTCGCAACGCTTTCGCCCGAAGTGGTGATTTAGAGTGCTTCGGGCCCGAAGCTCTTTTCACATTCTCCTTCTTTTCTTTCGGCGAAGCTATTTTCCTTGGCTTGTTTGGTAGCGAAGCTCTTTTATAAAAGGGGGCGATAGGGAGAGTCAAAATTGTTGTAACTTAAAATAAAAGAAAAACTTTCAACAAGGAAATATTATACAAAATTCTACTATTCTTCTACCCCTTGTATAATGTGACAAAAAGTGTCAACAAGAACTGTGCTGCTTATCTCCCTCACCCGAAGTAAATCACATTTACATCCCTTTCTGCACTTTTAAATCTCTTTCAGCACTCTAAACTAAATTGAGAAAATATAGGAAGCCAGCCTTCTCCGGAGATTGGCATGGAAGGCATTCCTTCCTTCCGGCCTTTCAATCTGCTGGGCGAATCTAGGGCGCAAAGACCTAAAACCTTTCCTAGTGGCAGATTCGTAACCAACAGTACCCTCTCACTTTCACTTGTACAGTTCGGTCTTGTACGACGTAGTCTTGTATGGCACATTCTTGTTCAGCACAATACAAGACGTTCTCATGCACATGACACTGCAACACTTTACAGGTAGTCTCCTTGTACGGTAGCAATTGTACAGTAGTCACTTGTACAATGCCAGAGTCTTTGTCAACAATACAAGAATGGTGATCTTCCAAGACTATGAATCCATGTGGTATGACCAATCCCTTGTACGGTCTGCAACCAACATAACTGCAATGTTTCCTTGGCATTCTCCTTTGTGTATCCTGCAACTAATCTACAACAACTACCGCAATACAATAACCTCTACAATATGCAACTATGAACAGAAATGAAGTAATACATCATGCAATCCCATTAACACACACAACAATAACAGAATACAAGGAACTGTAATCAGGTTGCAAATAATTTACAATTCACAGAATTGTATTGGCATTCAATGGTGCTGCTGTGAACAGCAATAACTGTCTGCAATTACAATGTGCAGGGTTGCTGGTAAATGCTTCCATAACCATCTATATAATGACAAGGACATGGAAAATGCTCTTACCAATGCCTTTCCTCTAGATATCTCTCAATATCTCTCACATGCACATCTGTCTCTCCTGTTACAAATGAAAGAGGGGAGCTCCTTTTAATGCATGCCCTGGCCGTTGCAAGGCGGTTCCCAGGACAGCACGACATAACTACCACCCCGAATCGGACGTATTTTGACCTATGCAATTATTAACCTTTATTTCCTAAAATCTAATTACAATTTATTATTAAATTGCATTACATTTCTTTTCACTTACATCTCATGTCATTTCATTCCATATCATGTAATTTCATGTCCTTTACGTTTCATATGCATTTTATTACAATTTCATTCCAAAATATGTAACTCAAAACTGTGTACACATTTTGCACTTTTTCTTTTTTTGGGAAGCTGTTTTGCTGCCGACACGTGTTAGGTTGCACCCTTTGCATCTTGGGTATATAAATCGTATTTTGTTTGGGAGCTGAGCTGTATGTATGAAATGAATACTGACAAGCATTAGTTAAAATTTGTCACGAAAACTTAATAAAATAAGGCCACAATCCTAAAAACTGATCTTGGCCACAAATTGAAAAATGAGTACTGTCTACGAGGACCTAAAAATTCCTTGTAACAGATTATAAGTGGATCCAAAGGTTCGAGCTTGTGAATTTGATACCACTTGTAAGGGATTAGTAGGTCTCTTCTACAAAATTTATAATGGATTTAATATGTCGTATGATATATAAAAGGTCCAAGGCATTATAGAGCAATGTTAAATGGGGTATAATCGTATGAGCACAGCCCGAGTTCAAAGCCCTGCATTGTGATGGGCACTCCCATGAGAAAGCGGTCCAGATAATACAATTTGTTGCAATATCTGGATAATGTGGTTTGATGAAATAAATGCAATACAGGTGGGGCCCATTTCATCCTCTATATAATCAATTAAAATTATATAAGATAGAGAGATGAATGCACATGTTCTCTTCTCCAAATGATGGATGGGGTTTTTTACTACACAAGGGGTATAATTTAGACTTTTATGACACCTATCTATCTTTAATAAATTGCCTCTTAATCTCTTACTAATATGATAAACAAATTTATGTTTTAATAATATAAGATTACAATATAAAGGCATTTTAGGAATAACAAAGGAGGGCCTAGTTCCTCTACATCTAGTGTTTGAAAATAGTTATGTAAAGGGATAAGTAGCATTTGTATTGATATAGGCTTGTTGATATAGCATTTGTATTGATATAGGCTTGTAGTCTTTCCCACATGCATGCATGTTCTGTACGGTTTTTATTTTTTTCACCTTCCGTTTCTTCGAAGTGCATGTTTTTCCCAAATTTACCAGTTTGCTTTTTTGGTACAATCTGACTGTACCCTATCTTTTCCTTTGTTCTGGAAAAATCGGAGAGGGTTTGGTGCAGAGGTATCCTTTTGCGCAATTCTACTAACTAGTGCTTGTAAAATTTTTCGGAATCTTCATTGCTCAATGTATGCCCTTTTCCCTGTTTGTTATTGTATTAATTCTGCTTGTGTTGCGCAAACCCTTGCATCCTTGAACCCTCTTTTGCAATGAATTTTCTTGTACCCTTCCAATGGTTGGGAGAATTTTCTCAACCCTAGCTTCATTTTGCTGTCACTGGCATTGCATGCATTCTACTTCCAATGTGCTTTGATCAACTAGTTTGCATTTAAATTTATCTCCATGCACTTTTTATAAGTTGTTTCTAATGACAATTTGTAGGGATGACTGCCACCTCAACTTTTGCATGTGCTTTCTTCGCTTTTCCTTTTTTGCATTTTTTCCACTTATCGTCGCGGAAATCGTATAGTGACATTCACCTGTACTTGTATGATTTCGCTTGCTGATGTGTCAACCTATTTTTTCAATGAATTTCCAAAACGAGAGTCATACGATCTAGTTCGGATTGATAAATCATGCAATTTTGTTCATTGTTGATCGTACAGTTTGCATCTGTACGGTTTCCAATTTTACAATTTGGACTTGTACGGTTTTGAGCTGCTTCCTAAGTCGTACGATCACTTGTATGATTCCCAATTGTACATTTTTTACTTGTACGGTTTTCTTCCTCAGAAAATGTACGATCATTTATACTTTCTTGACTGATTCTTTGATGAGTCATACAAATATCTTGCTCTAGACTTTCTTTGTATCTCATCAGACGATTGTTTAGCAACTCCTAACTTGAAGGAGTCCTTGTTATGCAATTTTCATTTGGACGACTTCTACTCCTATCTCCTCAAATTAAGTCCGCTTCCAGACTTGCTGAGCGAGTCCTTCACCTGCTTCAACTACTTTCCTCCTGAAACCGTACTCTTCCCATTCCAATAGTCTCTCTTCCTCGTGTGTCTTCTACGACATTGTCCCATTGCTGCGACACCGCATCAAATGTTGAATGGGGTTTCCTCTAGAGTAATTCTCTTCCTACTTCTATTTGTCTTGGTCCTTGTCAATGCACTAGTGGTCGCCATGGATTTCCTCTATTAGAACGCGATCCCCTAGGGTTCTGGAAAGGTCCACCGCGAGGGATACGTCCTCTCTATGCATTCCATGTCAAATTAGGAGATGCTTGCCATAACTCATTCTGTCGACTAGGCCACCTTGGAGTAGAAAGTTGATTTCTTCCCCTCAATCCATTGGGCAAAGGACTTGATTGATTCCTACCTTGATTCAATCTCAAGGCTCCTTTATGACCTAGTTGTTGTCCTGTGGTACTTGGGATTCCTTGTTGGCATTCCTATTGTCTACTTGATGCCCCCCTTTCCCAAGTGCTGGGAGTTATTTCAAAATTCTATATTGGCAAATTGCCCTTCATTACGTTGAGCTCCTAGTGACAATTGTCTTAGGATTCTCAGTCTATGATCTGCATGCCTTAATCGCCTTATCCATCTTCTCTCCTCAAAATACCGTTGTGGTGAAAAAGTTGTCAAGGCTTCCCTATACTGATCCAAAAAATCAGAGTTAGTACTTGAGTCATTATGACTATCATCTCATCACAAGGACCATCTAGGTGACATCTCCATTATTCTTTGGAGTCTCCTTACCTCCCTTCATTGTCTTCTCAGTTGTCGACATGTTGCAACATAAGTTTCTACTTTAGGATGAACTTGTGGTTCTTGTGTTCTATGCAAAAATTCTTCA
The DNA here is from genome assembly GCA_028583015.1 of Wollemia nobilis. Taxonomy (NCBI): domain Eukaryota; kingdom Viridiplantae; phylum Streptophyta; class Pinopsida; order Araucariales; family Araucariaceae; genus Wollemia; species Wollemia nobilis. The sequence continues at coordinate 3,176,631 of JAQPPZ010016913.1, read as the reverse complement.
CTACTGCTAGTATGACTACTATTTTTGACCATTAAGGGAACTCCCTCATCACTAGAATCACTAGAATCTACTTTCCAATTTCTTCATAGTTTAGGTGATGTGATATCCTCTTCGATCTCTCACCAAACTATCTCTGCTACTTCATCTATAATTGGCGGATCTTGTGTTGGACCCCTTGGTTCCACTTGTGATCTTTCATCTTCACTAGTACTTTGTTCTGAGCCTTCTTGGTGTCTTTGTGCTCTCTCTTGTACTTATGGTACATCTTCATTCTTTCATTTTGTAGTTCAAGCTCCCTTTGCCTTGTGGCCTGTTGCTCATCAAGTCTTTGTATTGTATCATCCAATTCTTGAATGATCTATCCTCGAAGTCTCATATTATGTACTTGCAATATCTCATATTCCTCTTACAATTGTTGTGCTTGGTTGCGCATCCATTGGTGTATCATACCTATTTGGGCTAATGGGGTAAGTCTTACTAACTCCTCATTTGTAACACCTCCTTCATCTAGATTTGGTATCTCCATGTCAAAAGTATCTATCCTATCTGAATATTGTACCATTAATTGTATCCTCCTTCGCCCATCTAATTGTTGAGGTAATTCTTGCTGCTCCAATTGAGGATATACTACTCTTGTTGGTGGTTGTGAGGTTTCTTCTTGTACCACCAAGTTTGTTGCTAATGGTTCTGTATCTTGATTCCTTACTTCATTTGGAGGAATCCACTCTTCTTCTTCTTCAATTCTTTTTGTTTCATCCATGAACCTTATGTGTACTTGCATCCTCCTTCTTTCACCAGGGTGAGGTTCCAATTCTCGTTGCTCTATAATTGGTTATGTTCCCTCCCCTTCTACAAATAAGTATCTTATCCCAATATCATCCTCCTCTTGTTGAGGATTCTAATTATTCTGGGTTGCGTCTTGTTGTTCGCGAGACTCTTCCTCTTGTTTTCTTCTTCGCTCTATCTCTTCCATAGCGATGAACAAGCATTGTACTTTGTATGGTTTCAATTTTGACCCATTTATAGTCTTGGGCACCATTGTCCCATCCAACTTTTGCAATTTCACTGCACCATTTTCCATCATCTCCACTACTCTAAAGGGACCAAGCCATAATGTTTTCAATTTCCTTGGCTTGATTTCCCGCTTACCATTATACTTCAAGACTAAGTCACCTTGTTTCAATTCTAATTTTTGAAGGTGCTTATCATGCCACAACTTTCTTCGCTTCTGGGCTACTTCAATTGCCCATTATGCCATGACCCATTTTTCATCCAACTTAATTAGTGTTGCCAATATTTCCTCTAGACTTTCTTGGTCACCTAAGTGATGTTCCATGACTACTCACAAACTAGGTACCAAAAATTCTATTGGCACCACTGCCTCCTGACCATACATTAGCTGAAATGGCATATGGTCTATTGTGGGTTTAAAGGTTGTTCTATATGCCCATAGAACTGATGGCAACCTCTCCTCCCAATCTGCCCCTTCTATTCCACAAGTTTTGTACAATGTAGAGACTAGGATTTTGTTAGTCGCCTTCGCCTACCCATTTGCTCTAGGGTAGTATGGGCTTGACAATGAGTGCAAAATTTGAAAGTCAGTTGTCAACTTCTTGATAACCTCATTCACAAAGTGACCACCCCTATCACTTGTTATTTGAAGTAAAATTTCGAATCTTGTAATCACTTGCTCATACAAGAAATGGGTTGTACTTTTTGTCATATTATCTGGTAGCACCCTTGCTTCTACCCATTTGGTTAGGTATTTTATTGCTACCATGATATATTGACATTTCTGCCTATGGGTTGTTTTAAGTGGTCCAACAAAATCCAAACCCCATCTTTCAAATAATTCTTGAGGTTGAGATGGATGTAGGGGCATGAAATCTTGATGTAATGGTTTCCCTACTCTTTGATAGGTATCACATGCTTGCACATATTCTTTTGCATCATGGTATAGCGTAGGCCACCACAATCCTACCAAAAGTACTTTCCTTGTAGTAGCATCTAGCCCCATATGTCCTCCTGCTAGGCCTTCATGAGCTTCTTTTAATGCTACTTTTACCTCTTCTTCCATTATGCATCTTCTCAAAATACCATCTAAACCCATTTTATACAATAGTCCAGCTATCAACTAGAAAGGTGTTGACTTCATTATAACCTTTCTCTTTTCTGTTATTATCAATTCTTGGGGTAACTCTCCTATGGATAGATATTCACCAATTAACTTGTACCATGATGGTACAACATTGATTGCAAATAGCTGAGCATCGGGAAACTCATCTGATACTCCTGTTCCTACAGGTTCTCTTGAGTGAATTCTTGATAATTGATCTGCTATTATATGTTTCTTATCGAGTCTAACCACCACCCAAAACATGAATTCTTATAATGTGATGAGCCACCTGCTAACTCATCCTTGTATCACTAGTTTATTAATTAGGTACAATAAAGCTTGATGATCGACATAAAAGGCAAATGGGTTTGCCAATAGGTAATGCCTAAACTTTTGCACTACATATACCATTCCCAAAGCCTCTTATTCTATTGTACTATAGTTCCTTTCTACCCTTGATAATAGATGGCTTGCAAAATAGATAGGTTGATCTAGCCTAAATTGTCCTTCCTGAGCTAATGCACATCCTATTACAAAATTGGATGCATCTATGTGAACATGGAACTCCTTATCCCAATCTGGAAATACCAAAATGGGACTACATACGAGCTTTGCTTTCAACTCTTCAAAAGCTCCTTGATGTTCCTCTATCCAACAAAAGGGAATATTCTTTTTGTTAGAGAATCTAATGGGTAGGACACATGGGCATAGTTCTTGATAAACCTTCGATAATACCCTATTGATCCCATGAAGGTTTTTAATGAGCTCACATCATGTGGTTCTTCCATATTCAGGATGATATGAATCTTATCAGGATCTGTCTTCAATCCTTCTCTACACACTATGTGTCCCAACAACTTGCCATATGACACCATTAAAAAATATTTCCCTAGATTCAAGGATATCTACGCATTTCTACATCGACTCATACATTCACTTAAAGTTGGTACATGTTCCATAATTTTTCCATATATAGACCAATCATCTAGGAATACCTTGAATTTTTCTATTGCTAATTGATCAAATATGTACAAAATAATTCTTTGGAATGTGGTCGGGGCATTGCATAGCCCAAATGGCATTCTATTGTAGGCATAAATACCATTTTCCATGACAAATGTGGTCTTCAACTTATCCTCTTTTACTATACTTATTTGATTATAGCTAGAAAACCCATCTAAAAATGAGTAAATTTCATGTCCAACTACTTCCTCCAAGATGGAATTAGTGAATGGAATAGGAAAGGGATCCTTAATTGTCACTACGTTTAGACTATGAAAGTCTATGCATATACAAATTTTATCTACTTCTTTCTTCAGTGTGACCACAATAGGTGAGACCCATTCACTTGTGGTAACTTTAAAAATAATGTCGACATCCAACATCTTTTCTATTTCTGCATTCACCAAAGTTGCATACTTTGGGTTCATTCTATAAGGTCTCCTTCTGACTAGTTGAGCTCCTAAAATTAATGGAATCTTATGAAAACATAATTCTGGAGGTATCCCTTTCAAATCCTTATATGTCCAAGCAAAGACATCTTTATATTCCAAGAATATCTTGAAAGTTGTTGCTTTCAACATAGGATCCCAGTCATCTCCACAATGGATCATTCTTGGTTCATCATCTATTCCCAAATTCACTTCCACCATCTTAGGTCCTTCATATTTAATATTTTCTAGTTCTATCTTGGCCTTCTCCACATTCTTTGGATGTGTTGGTTTTGCATCTATCTCTGCATCACCAACTGTATACTCTATGAAGCTTTTTGGAAATGTCCATTTCTCTTTTTCCTCTTCCCTTTTTTCTGACTTCTTTTCCATCTTGAATTTTTGTAGTCTCCTCTATATTAATACAGAGGTAGGTGGGCTAAAATATTTCGTACTCCTCCATTTTCCAATGGAGAAGTCCACTATCATATCGAGTTTCATCTTCACTACATTCCTCTAGGTACAACATTCCTTCCTCATTTGGCTCATATTGTTCTTCCTCCTCTGAAGAACTCCCTGATTCATCTATTGTAGCCACATCTTCACTGATTGTTTGATTTTTCAAATTGATCATGTATTTGTGTTGTCCTTTCTTGAATGTTATTCGATCCTTTTCCTAGTTGTGATTTACTTTGGCCAATCTTAGCCATCCCCTTCCTAGCAATGCATCATATGTTGGTTTTTGCATTGTAATCACAATGAAATCCAAGATGAATTCTTGGTCAACTATTATTACCTTCTGAGCCATCAATACTCCTTTGGTCTCAATACCATATTGATCAACACCATACAACTTAAAACTAGGTGCCCACAAAAATGGAGCCTCAATCTCCTTCCAAGTTCTTTCTAGTAATACATTAACACTGGATCCTCCATCCACAATTACTTGTGTTAATTTATGCTCTAGTATCTCCATATGAACCAATGTTGGTTTCTGCCCAACATCGATCATTAATATTGTTGAATCCATAAAGTAATCCTTCTCAACTTTCTTTAATGGTTGGCTCTATACTTCCATTACCTTTTGGGGTTGTAATTCTTCTCCCATTACCTTGTGTAATGTTGGTATGGCTCCTAGCAAACTTGCCACTTTAACCTCCATGGTTGTATTTAAGACTTGTGCTTCTAGTCTTTGCATTGATGCTTTCTCCTCTAAGTCACTTGGCTTCTTTAACTCTTTTTGTTCTACTAACCTTATTTGCTTAGATTTTTGTGCTTCTTCTTCAATTACCTTCTGTGCCACCTACCATCTCTCCTTCTCTTTGGTAGGTTTAGGGTAATTATCTTTCTTGGCCTGACTTCATGTCATGACCAATATATCTTTCTCTTTCTCTTCCTTTCTTGTTGGAGGTATATCAATGTCAAGAAAATTGACATTCTATGAGTTACTTGTACTCACCTTCTTAGGATAGTTAACCTCCTTGTGGTTACCTAGACCACACCATCGACACATATGTGTTACATTATTTTGTATTATCTCATTTGTTTGAGGAGTAGGACAATTTTTTGTAAAATGCCCCCACTCTTGGCAATTACGACATTGTATGATTGGTCTACCTTTCAAATCATACTACAATTAACTCTGACCTCCTTGTCGATTGCCTTGATATGGCCTACCTCCTCTATGATTGTTCCTATATCCACCACTAGTTGCACCTTGTCCATTCCCTTGGGCATTTGATTTTTCCTCACTCCCTTGGATTGTTAAAGTTTGGTGTCTTACCCCTTTTAGGTTGAATGGAAAATCAACCACTTCATGTCCCAACACATCACATATATTGTAATATGCATTCCTAGGACAATTCACATTTGTATGCCCTTTGGTTTTGCAATTAGTACACCATATATCCTTTTGATCTTTCTTAGTTTCTCCCTTGACTTCCTTCAACATTTTATCAAATTCCTTGTGGAAGGATTGGATAGCATGATGCACTTTATCATCTACATCACTATCTGAGTCCTCATTCTTAGAATGTTCCACAATTCCTGTTGTCATTTGCTTTGACTCACTTTCAAAGTTCTTTGCTTTTTCTAAAGCCTCATCATATGTTGATGATGGAACTACCTTCATCTTCTTTCTGTATTTTGGTAATAATCCATCAATGAACCATCTTCTAATGAGTCCATCTACTGGTGGCATTTGCATTTTGTTAGTCAATTACTTTAGTCTTCGATTATATGCTTTGACATCCTCATATTTTCCTTGTTTTGTAGCATATATTTTGGTAATAATTTTGTGTCATCCCTCAAGGGATGAAATTCATTAATGAATTCCTCCTTCATTGTATTCCATACTCAAAAGGTTGGTGTATTCTCTCACTTTAGATACCAATCTATTATGAGTCCCCGTAATATGGTAGGAAATAGTTGCAACCATTCATCTGGTTGTCTTACCCCATTTGCTTTCCAAATGGTGGTACATGTGCCAATATGCCTAACTAGATCCTTCTTTCCTTCCCCCGTGAAGGGTGGACATTTCTGTCTACCTGCTCTTGTAGCAATGTTAGCCATTGGTGGAGTTCTTTCTTCCTCATCACTTGATGAGGATCCCCTTGGGATTTTTGTTTGATCCCTTCCTATAGTGGGTGGTTCATTTTGTTGTTCTTCTTTGGATGTCTCTATCCTTGGTACTTTGTTTTCACCAAATAGTCATCTTCCTATTTCTTGTGCATCCTCACTCTATGACCTCCTTCACTGGTATACAAACTATGGTGTTGGTCTATCTTCTTGAGTTCTTGCATGTGGTTGCTCTAGTGCTTGACTCTCATCCTCTACACCCCTTGGAAAACTTCCTACCGCCTACTTAGGTGTCACCATCCACTCTTATCCTTGCACTCTTTCTATGTTGGTATCTTCCCTTATGCTAATGTCTCCTTCGACTATTGGTTGTTCTTCTTGTACTTCTTCTTTACTTAACAATAGTGTTTCCCACCTTTCAATATCTCCTTCATCTGAAGTCCATACTTGTTCTACTATTGGTTCATCTATTTCTTGGGTTATATTGCTCACATTCCCCCTTTGAGCAATCCATGTACTTCTTACTGGGACTTGCTCCTCTCCCATGTCTTTGTAGACTTGTATCTGTCATCCACCCCTATTTCCTCCATGCTACTTATTGTTCTAGACCCTCCTCATTCTCAACAATGACAACGATGCCAAATGTAGCATGTGTGGTGGTATTCCCGATGAGGGGGTGTGATGATAGATTTAAGCTAATGTTCATTGTTGGTATGCAACAATAACAACTGTACGGTATCGTACAACTCCACAAAACGTTCAATATGCAATTGTATGGTTACAAATTGTACAATGTATGATTGTATGGTTACAAACGTACAATGGCACCTGACTGTACGATTACCAAAACGTTCAGTATGATGAAAATGTTCAGTTGGCAAATCCGTCAATCTCATCAGTTGTTCATTGCAATCGTTCAATTGGCAATTAGTCTACTTCAACCAAAGCATTCAATATGTGAATTCATGCAACATTAGAGGGTAATTGGCTGACTATACGGTTTCATAACCCATTGTATGGTTCCTAAACCCTCAATACTACAAGTCAATAATTGTTTGTACCACAGTCAACTAATCCTGCATTTCTCTTAAACAAGTACCAATTGCATGGAAATCACTATCATATGATCACAATTGTCAATTGCACTTAGTATATCCTTATTGTACGTTTACTGCAATAGTCTATTCCAGATTGTACGGTTTCTGAGTTATGTCAATCTGCCATGAATCTTAAGTAACAATGCATACAATAGCAATCAAATTCCACAGATAACATTATTATCATAGAAATGCTCCATTATACACACATGCACACACAGATCTGGTTCAATTGTAATTCTCATTGTTCATGGCTGCTGTACACAGCAATGGTACATTACAGGCAATGCACATATCCAATATGCTGCAATATCACCAGAACAATTACCCATGCATAACACTATTCACACACATGCTGTAACCATGAATCATTATCTCCATTCCATGAACCTCTTCTCTACTATCGCATGAACAACCATAAAAATGAATGGGGGGACCTTATAATGCCTGTCCAGGCCGTTCCTGAGCGGTTCCTGAGACAACGCATTATTCACAACTGCCACCCCGCAACTGTCGTCTCTAACGTTTTATTTAATTTCTCTAAAGTCTAATTTGATTTTTATCAAATTACATTTCACATGCATTTCACCTAATTTTATTAAATTTCAATTTCATTTCAACTTATATTTCACAGTGCACACAACCTTTTGTGTACATTTACTCAAAATTGCACAAAACTCCCTTTGTATAGTTTTATTTCTTCTTTTTCTGGGATGTGGATTTACTGCCTACAATGCATTTATATATTCTTCAGCTGATGGACCATTGGAATACTACTAGTACCTTCCTAATATAGGTTACATTAAGATGTTTCACTAAGCATAAGACTCATTTCTGTTTGTTATTTTCACTTTTGATAACATTTACCATTTTTCTATTTTATGCTTATGTGTTACGTAGTGATAGTTTAATTACATTTGCAAGATTGTCCAACAAATTGGGATTTGATAAACTGAGAATGAAATCTAACTATTAATTGTGTTGTGACTCAAGGGGCCTGCATTTTATTTTCTTGGTTTGGAACACTACCATGACCAGGGCTCTGTCCTTGATTTTGGGTGGGAAAACCAATGCATTTGGAAAGAAAGAAAATGCTCGTGCTGTAATTATTGTTGCTAGCCAAGTAAGTGAGAGATGAACTCCCTCCTTGTGTAGCAATTTTTCTTAATCTATCCATGTTGGCAAGAGTTTTACATATTTTTAGTTAATGAGTACATACATATTTGCATTATGTTAAAAATTTGTAGCAATATATTTATATTTATATGTAGAATTCTTTCACAATACTTTTTATGGGATTGATTATTTTGTCTCTCTAATAATCCTCAAATTTATGTGGATTGCCTCTATTTTATGTAATATTAATTACGATTGAACAATCTTAATAGAGAATGTAAATGCTATAATCATAAACAATGGAACAGGGGCACACATAACTTGAAAATATTGTCTCGAAAATAATTAATGTATAGCTTGATCTACAAAGCATATTTTTAAATTTCTGTCCGTTAGGATGATACAAATACAAAGAATAATGTTTGAAAATAAGCATGCTTACTATTAAGGGCTAGAAGTGAGGAAGAGCAGATTTTTTGACTTTAGCATTGCTCAAATTTTTTAATAGGAAATTAATTTCATAGGGATAGACCGTTATCAGCTTTGTATGTATCTTCCTCTCCTTACTTGCATGTGAATGGTTAAAGAGATGGTGGAGCTTACTCTCAACAATACATCTATTACTCTTCTCTATCTATCCATTTGGACGTTTGCCCATTGTTACTGCTATAGAAGATTCCTTCACATTTTGGGCTGGTTGGATTGGTTTGGTTTCATTTGATCCAATTTCATTTGTTATATGTCGGCTGATGATTTGAGCATTGAGCAACAAGGTAATCATCTCCATTCATGTGGGCATCTAAGAAAACAAAACAGGGGCAAAACAATGGATCTCCAACATGCTGCCGCCTTCCTACCCCATACTGCACAATGATTGAGCTTTACTTCCATGGACTATGCTGTTGCCTGTTACATGTCACCTGTCGCTTCAAGCATAGGCCTAGGGATCAAGCAGGTGATATAGGTCATCGAACGTCATGCATCATCATAGCCCAAGGCTCTTCTTTTCATGAAGTTGTCGACCACCATTCAAACTGATTGACAGGTTGGATGTGAAGGTGCTCAAACACAACCAAACAAAATTTGGCATATGTGGATTTTACTAATAAAGAGATGGTATTGTTTTCCTCTTGTTGTTTTCTCCTAAGGAGTACTTTGTTAGATGTCTCATCTTCATCATTATCTCCTCCTCTTTCTTAGACATAGAATGTTGGCTTAAGGAACGCATAATACAACTTATGTTTATGGACCAAGGACAAAGATGTCTCGGATTATTCCTTCTAGGTTATAAACTGAAGTTCCCATGTGCAAATCATAAGCACTTGGTATTACTTATACCATTGGAGGGAAAAAAAAATTGTTATGCAACCAATGGTTGCTTTCCTAGTAGTCTATCGTCCTACCAATGTATTCTATTTAGAATTTACACAACTTATTAAATGATAAATTAAAAGTAATTCCATCCCACATAGGCCATCCATCCAATTCTTCCTCAATTTCAAATATAAAGTTAAAAATTAGAAATTAAAGACATGGTCATATTTTGTTTTAAAATGATTATGTGGGGTTGAAATGGGACCTTCCCATATTACACCGTGACTGCATTATAGCAGTATTTCAACAAACCACATTCTCATAGTTATTACAAATAAAGGTTTTATTATGGGTTGCCTTATTGTATGAGTGTCCATCATAGTGCAAGGATTTGAACTCGAGATGCACTCATACGATTGCATCCTAGTTACTGCTGCTTCACAATGCCTTGGACAAAACAAGGCATTTCATTATTGTTGAATGGTTGTACTTTCAATATAAGTAAGGCATTTTATTTATTTAAACATGTTATATATTTTTATTTTTTATTTTATTTTATATATATATATATATATATATATATATATATATATATATATTTATAAAATGGTATCAGCTAAAGTGGTTAAAAATGTGGGCTTCCAGTGGAGAGACCTGGGTTCATATCTTACCAACTGATATAATACCACTATGTGGTTCATTGAATTACCCTGGTAACATGTTGACGATGTAATACGTGTGGGGCCTGATTCAATCCCATATATATAACACTTTAATATATTATATTTTTCCAAGCAAAATCTTTTTTGGTAAAAAATTGAACCTACAAACTCTTTTGACCTTTCATTCCAACTGAACAGCCTGAACCGGGTAACTATAATGGATAGTATTTAGTTATCTATTTAGTTTGCTTGCTTAGTCTAGAGCACTTGGTAGTCTACATGATCTTGGTGGCAATTTTTGGACTAGGGTCAGTTGGACTTCACACCACAGTAGGGTCAAAATCTTAAATGCAAGTTTGAGGTTCCTTAGAATGAAATTTGGGCATCAAATTCAAGGGCATGTGAATTCCATTAATGTGCAAGACTATAGAGCTTATTCCACTATTTGCAAAATGGTATAATAATATCTAATCAGAATCATGAGCAAAAAGTTATGACCTCTAGAAATTGACTTCTTACACTGACAATTGTGAGCATATTCTTCATTGCCTACTCTAAAAGAAGTGATTGAATTGTGGTGCCAATTCTTTACTAATTTTTAGAAGGGACCATTTCATCTCCTAATGGTGTGCTTTTGTTTTAAATTGTAACAGGTACAAAAACATGTTTTCCGATGGCAAAAGGAAAAATCTGCTATAGTTTAGATCTCTTCTTAGAGATCTGTTGTAAAAGTTTTTTGTATAAATAAGAGTTTGGATTTATCTTTTAACTGATGGGGCCTAATATTCCTTTGTTGCTCTTTCTCTTATGTAGCACATTCTATTCTGCAATATGAAGTTTTGTTACCCATATTGCACCTAAATTACTAATGTGTTGGGTAAAAATGGTTTTATGTCAATCTACAAGAAATGTGGTCTTAAAAATCATGTCTCTTATAAGATTACCTTCCTTGCCACTTCAAACTATCTCAGATGGTAGAGAACATCAAATCCTTTTTTGAGTGATGATCAATTAAGCACTTGAGAAAGAAAGGAACAAGGTGTTTTACCACTCAATGCATCTCAACAACAACTTAACCTCCTTTAGGAGGATTGACCCCTTTTGAGCTGCAACTGAATTTTGACTTTTCTCCTTTTGATGGAAAATTGATACAAATGCCGTATATAAATGATGCGATCAATTGAAGTCATATTTCCCTAACAACAATTTCAGTAATATTGTGAAGATAAATTTGCAATTTTGCCATTTGACTCACATGTCAAAAATAGGTGGAAAGTATATTGTCGTCTATCTAGTCAAGAGTGGATGCAAATTCCCGTGATAGCCCCACAAAATATATGGGTGAAGAAATTTTGGTGGTTGCAAACAAGGACACTACTTGGGAATAAGATGATCAATGCATGAAGTGGCAAAATTTGCATCAAGGATGGGATCAATCTATGCAGTAGTACACTAACGTGTTCCATGTCTTTCTACAGAAGTTGAAATTTGTGATATTCAAAGGCTTTATAAGTATAAAAATCTTGTAGTGGTCTTCATTGGTCTATTGAGATTGAGATAGAATTCTTGGAGGTTAGGATACCAGGAGAGGTATTTGTTATATGTGCAAGGTTTATATATAAAATATATTTGAAGAATTACCTTTACATGTTAGGACATCCAAGGGTTGGGACAATTCCATGAAGTTTTTAATAAACCTCTACTAATACCCTATGTCCCTAAAAATGATTTCAATGAGACACTATCTGGATCCTCCATCTAAAGCATGACTTGGATCTAGTGCAAATCCATCTTCAGACTAGTTTAACAAACAATATGTTCTAACAAATCTCCACAAAGATGTCAAAATTAATAATATATTCAGAAACAACCAAAATCAAGACATTCTGTAATAAAGAAAAGATAAATGCTCTATAAGCACAACATGATATGAAAGGTTTCCTTAGATGCCAAATAATCTCACTAATGAAAGAATGTGTTTCCAACTGATGAATAAATGGTTGGACTCAAGGGGTATAAATACTCAAATTATGAGTGGCCTTAGGTCAAGGTCGAGGAACCAACCTCAAGATTACAATAAATCCACTTATAGAAGTGTGCACTGGCCCATAGGGCAGTAACATGGAATTGAATACATAAGGTGGGTCATGGCCTCAAATGAAGATTAATACCACATATTTCAACATCCCCCCTTAAGCTGAATGGGGGACAAAAAGAGAGACCCTTATTAGTAATCCTCTCTTAAAGGACACTCTCCTACTTTAAGATGTTCTTGCATTCGCACAAATGACACCTTAAGCATGACCTTGGTCAGTATATTCATTGTTTGCTTTGCTAAAGGCACATAGACCGAATCAAACATCCCACATGCATGAAGCCATTGAACATAAAGCATTCAAACCTCAATGTCCTTCGTCTGTTGATGAAAGACTGGAATGCGGACAAGCTTGATGAAACTTATTGTGACAATAAAGGGTTGCCATAAACTGCTGGGGAAGACACAATTGCTCAAGAATCATGAGCATCCATGGAAGATGTTTGGTGGCCTCATTAGTATCATAATACTCAGCTTTTGTAGAAGACTAGGATATGGTGGACTGTCGTTTATAGTACCAAGAGACCGGTTTAGAATCAAGATAAAACACATAATTGGTGGCTGAGCACCATTGGTCCATATCACTTGCCCATTCCACGTTCGAGAAGCCTATCAACTTCGGAGGAACCCCAACTAAATAGTTAATGCCCATCTGGTATGTACCTTTGATGTACCAAAGGATGAACTTGGCTACTGTCTAGTAACTCTCACAAGGTGCATGCATATACCTGGAACCATAGTTGAGAAAATCAGGAATCAGCAAAAAAAGGGGAAAATTGGCAAAAAATCAGCCAGAAAAAAAAATGCAAATTTTCTTTGAAGAAAAGATTTTTTTCTTGCATATCACAATGAATTAACATTATGCAAATCAAATATTAAAAGTGTAAGTGATACAAGCTTAAACTACACATGAAAGTGGCAAAACACATTTTAAGTAAAGAAATTTTAATGCATCCAAAATTCAAATATTCTTGTATTGCTTATAATATAAAAATGTACAAATTACAAAATGTGTCATGAGTCATGACAAATACAATGCCTCAAGATCTTTGAATGCCTTTGCCCTTTGCCCTAGCAGAAGCTCTAGTCTCTCTTTGTTGTTGTGCCTGTGCCTCTTCTTGTACTTTGGTTGCTAACATCCGTCGCCACCTCGCCACCTATGTCGGGGGTCAAGGGGGCGGGAGCCCCCTTGCAAGGTCAAGGGGACAACACCCCTTGTGGGGTCGAGGGGCAATGCCCTTTGTGTGTGCCCATTAATACCTTCACTATCTTAACCGAATTTTTCTCATTTGCATTTTGGTGCAGAAAGGATTCTGCAATTACTAATTTGGGACTTCAACAACTCATAGGCTAAATAAAACACCAACAAATTAACTTAAATGATGATTGCGATTGGTTTTAACTTAAATGGTGTTTTTGATATTAGGCTTCCAAATTTGTCTTTCGCAAGGTGTTTTAGGCTTTGTGTAACAGTTAGTTTCACTCTGCCCATTAGTTCCAATGTTTGCAACACCGATTTTTTCTTTCTAGGATAACAAGAATTGAGCAATAAGTTTGGACTAATAGTTCAGCATCTTGTATGGAGAATTTCATCAGTTGATAATGTATAGCATTGTTGTTGGTGGCTGTTGGTGGTTGCCAAATTCCTTCAAACTACAAAATATCGGTTGTTAGGATGTACTAGCATGTTTTGTTTGGTGTGGTAGCAGGTAGGAAAACCCCTTTCTCTAGTTTGGAACGGGTAAGAATGAAGCAAAATGGGGAAAAAAAAATGTATAGTGTTTTCTCTACCTGTTTCGCCTCGAGAATCTCGATATTTTGAAAATCACAATTCCCAATTTGTTTTTGGGGAAAAGTTGTGATTTTGATGCAATTTGAATCGGAAAAAATTGGATCGGAATAGGATTAAATCAGGATTTTTGTAACTATGCTTGGAACAATAACCTACAAGAAATGCAATATTGGATTGAATGTGGGTGAGGTAGAGAAGCCTCCCAAAAAGTGACCGACATAAGGTGGCATCCACAAAAGGAGTAGTGCAACCCGCTCAAAGCTTCAAGCCAGTAGCAAAGGGAGATCGAGTGGGCTTACATTCCTCCATTAGAAACTATTGCAAAAGATCCAAGGCATACTTGGTTTGTGACATAGTGGTCCTTGGAAATGACTGTTTGATCTTATCTCCAAGATGTAATGAAGGCCCCAAATCTGTCATCTCAAAAGTGCCATGAAGTCATCTGTCATCTCAAAGGAGCCATGAAGTCATGACTTCATGTCCCAAATCAAGGATGTTGAGCTTCCTATGATGAGAACATCATCAACATGCAACACAATGACTAAAATCTGTCTATTCTAATGCTTGATGTAGACATCATGCTTTGCCTTTGTTGAACACAAAAATTTGCAAGTGTGATTTGCGCCCATGATTACAGTTCAACAAATGGATGGGGAGGTTTCTACTCTCCCCAACCTCCGGATCTTGGGCCGGTTCCTTTTTAAGGCCGAAAATAAATAACGAAAACTGATTTAAAACATGCAAAAACCAATAAGCAAAATAATGCAAGAAAAACAAATCTAATCTACTTTTGTTTGAGAGTAAGGGTGAAAGAGAAACAAAATGCAAACTACAACCTAGACCGTAGCGAGGTTTAACGTTGGTGTGATCATCGACTTTAACAGATATCGAATAACTTCACTGTGATGAGATCTCCAAAGTAACCATTCATATCACAAAGAAAAATGACTAATAGAGGGAAAAAAAGCAGTGCTATTGGTTCCATGCATCCATCAATTAATGGTTAAACACACAATAATTCATGAATGTCAAGCTCAATCCTTTGTTTTATTGATTTGCAAAATGTCGACTATAATGATCTCCAGAGAGTAGCTATGGTATGCTGAGTAGTGTTGGTGTAAAATCTGCCTAGTCTATGAAGTGCGTCCAAGACCTTAGCGAACATTTTTGGATGAATGAGATTTCTCTCATTCAACCTCCGGAGGAGGCCGGCTCCTTGGTATACTTGTAAACTAAAATAGGGGTTTAAGCTGAGGGTAAGAAAAAGGAAGGGTTAAGAGAAAGTAAGGGTTTAAGGAAATGAGTAAATGGTGGACGAGATATAGCGTAACAACATTGGACATCCACTATGTAGCAAGCTCACACAATCAATTCTAAATGATACTTAACAGACCAACCATTGTCAAATGTAAAACAAATTCACTTAATTTCAATTACTACTTTAATCATTCTAAAGTCTTCAACATATAACAATCCAACAATGATCCAAATAGCAGAATTCGTTTTAATAGAATAGACTAATCACAAAAGTATAATAGAAATGACTTAAAGCAAAGATACATTCATAAAAACCTGCAATAACACTAGCAATGGAGGCCAAAGAACTATCACTTCTCATTAATTGGAAACAAGGACTACATAGCAAATATCTAGGCAAATGCTATAGGGCCGACCCCTTATTCTCAGGTCTAATTCCCTATTTATAAGTTGCTCTTTAAATATTGCAATGCAAGATTTACAGTACAGTTATAGGTCTGTTAGGGAGAACAACTTGACAAAGAACACTCTAAGGAGTTTGTTATGCTAGTTTGTTGCTGACATGGCTTGCTCTACTTTCATCTCATGCTTGACATTTGAATTTGCTTGCAATTTACTCCATAGATCTCCAATTGTTTTCTACAAATGGTCGGATTGCTGCAACCGATTAGTCAGAGATGTCATTTTTATTCCTTGATGGCTTTAGTTTGAACAACTGGAAAACATTGAGGTGGTTGTGGCTTTGGAAGGGACCTTTCAGGGGGTCGCGTATCGAAGTCAGGCTTTTGTTTTGCTTGATGCATCTTTTGAAACAAATCTGGACTTTAGAGATGCTTTGATGACGTCGTCGCTAGGAAAATCCTGGCTTTGTGCCTAATAGCTCAATATTCTGGCTTTGTGCAATATTTGGTCGATGTTTTTGGCATCAATAATCCCGGTTTTGTTCCATTGTGGTCTCCTTTGAATGATCCCACACTTTGTCATGAAGGTGTTGACGTCACTGTCGAAAATGCCCTGGCTTTGTGCATTGACCAATGTCGGAGGTGCACTGTGATTCTAGTATCGTTTCGCCTTTGCATATTCTCGGACTTTTGATGCGCAACGCTAACGTCATTGCTTACAATTTCCCAGAATTGGTCACGTTTGGCCTTATGCATCAGTCCATCTTCGTGCAATTGGTACATGTTTCTCGCAGAAGTCCATATCTAAGAATTTTTTTATTTGTTCATTGTTGAAGCTTTTTTAGACTTGATTTATCTAGTGAATCAAGTGATTTTTCAGACTCAAATGGATTGTCTAGTGAATTGAATGCAAGATTTGGCGGAGCAAATCAGTGTGGGCAACATTTTGATCTAGAGGTAGCTAAAAGACCCTTAAAATAAGCATTCAACTCTTATTTATACTTGAACTAGTAGCCACAAAATGGATTGCATACAATATACCTCGGTGAGTTCATCATCCTTAAGGGTCACTCTGGTGAGTCGAGTGCTTTGTGAGTGCGTTTCTTTGGTCAGTGGGGTGCTTCAACGAGCGTGCTCTCTAGAGTGAGGCACTTCACCAATCGGGGGTCTTATGGAGTGGAAGATGCTCAAAGTGAAGTGTTTATGAAGTCGTGGCTTGGTCCCTTCACATCTTTCATACTGATTGCATGACAAAATTGGTTCTGGAAGTGATGTTAGTAGTCAACTACTACAATTTTGTTGATTGGTTGGAACGTCAATCCTGATTGATTGGAGATCCCAAATGGTCCCTTATCTATTGAGCCATAGAGTCTTTTGTTGGATTTCCTATGTCTTGCTTACTTTGGCTACACCATTGTTGGCAATATTTCCTAATCCGTATAGGAGGGAATCAAAGTGGCAATACATGCCATGCGGAAAGACCTAGAATGAATGGTATGAGATGTGAAGGAGGAAAGGGGGAAAGGAGGAAAGGAGGAAAGAGAAACAAGATATTTGGTTTTCTGATTGTAAGGCAGGACATACATAAATCACTTGTCCCAAGAATGCCTTCTGTAACATATGTGAGGTTCTAGGGCATGTGGTTGGAGATTGCCCATTTAATTTGAGAAGTTCAAGGCACCAAGCCTTGTTGGTGTAGAAAGAAGAGAAATAAGAGAAACCAAGTACATCAAAGAGGGGGAAAACAATAACAAGTGGTGAATATAGAAGTAACTATCGAGGAAGAAAACAACTGTTGAGGGGCAATCGATAGCAAGGACAAATTCTATTGCAATATGATTCAAACAAAAGTCCTATTATACATTGTTGAAGATGCTAGCAATGGGGCCACTTTGCACAAAATTCTTAAGATTTGCTAGTTGGGGATAATGTTGGAAATAGTAATAGCAATGGAGTGATGTGTCGTTGGTGTGGTCTAGGCAATCATAAGGAGACAAATTGTTCGAAGAAGGCGAGTTCAAGTAACTTGTAGAATATCAATTTCATTGATATAGAGGAGCCTCCACTAGACCTACAACAAAAAGATAATAATGTGCTTATAGTAAAAAGGGATCAAGCAAAGAAGGCTAAATAATACCCTAATCTTGCCATAGAGAAGGAAAGATGGTAGGAAGCACATGATGTGGTAGAAGAGATGAAGGCGGTCATGCAAGAGTGACTCCTTCAAGAGAAAAGGTTGAAGAAGTTGATTACCGTTGAATAATATAGGTCTCAACATAGGATCTGGTGGCCAAGTATTAAATATGACAATTGGAATCAAGGTCCCAAGTTCACTTACCGCCATATCAGAGCTCTATGCGACGGTAGGTGAGATGATGCGGTCAAGGAGAGCAGTAGAGCCACAGTGCCAAGAAGAAGCAACTAGAAGGAGAAGATATCAACTCATTGATCCAACGGCATTAATGATTGATGTTGGCAAAAAGCCAACATTAATTCATATCGAGTTACTAGATCATAAGTTGTCACAGGTGTTGGGAAGAGGATGGTTGTGCATGGCGAAAGTATATTACAATTGGGAGAAGGATCATTTGACATTCAAAAAGGGGCAGCAAAAATATATGATAAATCTAAAGAATCGGTTCGTAAGCAAGGATCTCGCGACAACTCAGTCAAGGAGTTCATATTCGAATGAGGATAATGGACATGAACCAAATGAAGGAGTGTTGTAGTTGGAAGAATTTACGAAGGACAAAGCATTCAGATAATAGACTTCTCCATTGATAGATGGAGGATTATGAAGTGTTAATGCCAAATTGTCTCTGCATTCAAGTAGAGGAGAACAAGGAAGACCATGATGAACGAGGGAAGAGAGTGTATGAGGTCGATGAAAGCAATAAAAAGGAAAAATTTGTTCTACAGGATGAAGAGAAGGAAAAGTGGACATTTCCAAACAACTTTGCAGAGTATACATTGGTGATGTGGAGATTGATGAAAAGCAAATGCACTCGTTGGATATGGCGAAAGCAACAAGTGAACCTGACACCATAAACTATGAGGAGAAATGGTTCAGGATAATCTTGGTGATGAAGGAGAAGAAAAGAAAATCTATTGTGGAGATGATTGGGACTCGGTATTAAAGCAAATTTCAAAATTTTATGCAGTATAAAGACGTCTTCGCATGGACATATAAGGATTTGAAAGGGATACCACCAGAATTCAGTGTGCATTGGATTCAGTTGCTACCCAGTGCACTACCAATAAGGAGGAGGCCATATAGGATGAATCCTAAGTATGCAGCCTTGGTGAATGCAGAAATTCAAAATATGTTGGATGCAAGCATAATATTCAAGGTTATTGTGAGCGAGTGGGTGTCCCCAATTGCTACTACCTTGAAGAAAGAAGCAAACCAAGTCCAAATATGTATGGACTTTTGAAGTCTGAATGTTTTAACAAGTAAGGATCCCTTTCTAATATCATTTACTGACTTGATCTTGAAAGAGGTGTTTGGACTTGAAATTTACTCATTTTGGATGGGTTTTTTGGTTACAATCAAATAAGTATCGTTGAGGAGGATAAGTTAAAGACAACATTGGTGGTGGAGAATGGCATCTATGTATACAATCAAATGCCATTCGGTCTATGTAATGCCCCGACCATGATCTAGAGAATAATTCTATATATTTTTGAACAAATGTCCATTGGAAAATTTAAAGTCTTCTTGGATGATTGGTCACTAGTTGGGAAAAGGACGAGCATCTAAAGGCATTGGAAGGGTGCTTGAGGTTATGAATACTTGTTTATCATTGAACCCAAAACAGTGCAAGTTGTTGGTGTCATATGGCAAGTTATTGGGACACGTAGTGTCTATAGAAGGGCTAAAGACTGCTCTTGACAAGATTCACATCGTGATGAGTATGAAGAAGCCATACAACGTGAGCTCATTGAAGTTCTTTTTAGGATATGTCGGGTATTATAGGAGATCTATCAAGAATTTTGCCCATGTGTCCCAATCGTTAGATGCTTTGACGCACAAGAATGTTCCTTTTCGATGGTTAGAAGGCCTTCAAGGAGTTGAAGGAAAAGTTGGTTTGCGCACCCATTTTGGTGTTTCTAGATTAGGATAAGGAATTTCACATCCATATCGATGCATCCTGTTTTGTGATTGGATGCAGGTTGGCCTAGGAGGGGCAATTTGGGCTGGATCAGCCCATTTATTTTTCTAGTTGGTTGTTGTCAAGTGTAGAAAAGAACTGCAACACAACAGAGAGAAGCTTTAGGGATGGTCTATGTAGTCCAGAAGTTCAGGCATTACTTGTTGGCCAACCCTTTTGTTTTTTATGTAGATCATCAGACGTTGTATCTGATCAATAAACTGACTATCCACAGACAAGTTAGTTGTTGGCTTGTCACGTTATAGGAGTTTGTGTTTTGAGTGGTGGTGAGACTTGGAAAGAAACATCTGATAGCGGATTAGTTGTTGAGGATTCACTCGAGAACATGTTGAAGGAGTGTCAGATGAGTTTTTTGAGGCTCACTTATTTGTAATCAATGTGCTACCATCGTGATACAAGTTGATTGGTGAATACTTGTTGACGGGGGAGCTACCAAAAGAAATGACGGGGGAGCGGATGTTGTAAACAAAATCTTGTTCACGAGGAGAGGGCTTCACAGTAGTTGCAAAGGGAGGACTTGCAGAGCAAGTTCATGCGAGGGACAGAGAGTGAGGTCAGGACACCGAGAAGGCAACTGTTGTCACATTTTGCACGGGGTGCAATGTCTTCAGTGTTGTAACAATGCTGCTCTTCTTTTCCCTCTTCCTCCATTTTCCTTCCTTCTTCTCTCCCTTTCCTTTTCTTTCCCGCATTCTCTTTCTTCCCCCCTTTCTTGGAGTCCCCAGCTTAATTTTTCAACTTCCAAGCAAGTCACCCGAAAAATGGCTAAGTCCGGGTGCGAAGTTCGCACTTCGCCCGCTTTGGTGCGAGTACGCACTTCGCCCGCTTTGGTGCGAGTTCGCACTTCGCCCCTCTTCCGGGCGCACCTTGTAATCGGCGGATCGGCAGGCTGACAAAAGAGAAATCAAGTGCTGGAGCAAGTCCGTACGGCGGCAGACATCAGTTTTCGCCTGTGCGCATTCCGACTTCACACCGAAGTCGGAGTGCGCAGGTGCGCAGTAGGGAACAAACCCGGAATTTGACCAAGGCATGAAGGCCTTCCCGACTGCACCACGTTCCCGCCCGCGCATCCCGAGGTGCTCCGATCCCAAGCGAAGATGGACAGATCGCCCTCCAAGGCAGTACACGTGTCAAACAAGGATCATCCATCATCCGACAAGTGTCCAGCCTTCGGGATTAGAGCCGAAACGTGCCCAGCAAAAGGACAAGCATGGGCTGCACCGCCCGTGCCGTAGCCTCATTCAAAGCTGATCTGAGGTTCTACCTGCTCCAGCTACCCGCATCACTGCCAGATTGAAGTCCTGCCCAGCGCACCGCCATGTAGCTGTCCAGCTTCCAGGAAGACCATGCTGCGGGTACAGTCCGGTCCGACAAAAGGTCAGCATTTGCAGCTCTTTCGCCGCTTTTGTCAGCTTATGTTTGACTGGGACCCTGTGCCCATTAATGTAACGGGAGGGACTCGGGCTATAAAAGCCCATCGTGAATTCATTGTAAAGGGTGGAAAGGGGAATGTCTGTTAGGGAACTACTGTGCTTATTGTAACCGTGCTTCTGCTTATGAATATAATCTGTATGCCTGGTTCTGTTCTGCTGTCTTTATTCTTTTATGCTGTCTTTCATTATATGCCTTAGGCTAACCTGTCACGGCTTGTTGATTCATTTCAGCATTTGGTGAGCAGGTCCCTCTAGCATTGCTTGTTTAAAGCACCCTCTGTATTTCATTAATTTAAAGCATATATAGAATAGATATGGTAGCAGTTCCATCAGTTATGTGTTTTGTTGCTGGTCCGTATCTGGTGACTGATGCGATCCCGTACTGTTAGTTCCTTGTAGGGAATGTCTCGTTAGGGAGCCATTGAGCTCGTGCGGTTAAATTCTCTACATAAACACATATACCTGGTTCTGATATCTCTAAGTCTGCTTTCTACTCATGTTAGTGTGCGTATCTGGTAAACCGGTGCATTGCCATGCCGTTAGTTCCTTGTAGGGAATGTTTGCTAGGGGATCATTGAGCTGTGCATACACTGCTTGTGTATCGGAAGTACACATAGTTTTTGCAGTTCCTGGCATGCTCTATGTTTATAATGCAGTAAGTAGCGGTAATTGGTATGTTCCCGTATCGTTAGTTCCCCCCACCAACATCTGGACATATTTGTAATTTCTTTCTGTACATTTGTCCCTTTCTGTACATTTATCTCTTTCCCGTACTCTTAGCTCAAATCAGAAAAACCCCCTGAAAGGAGCCGGCCTTCTCCGGAGATTGGCTCTGAAGGCATCTCTTCCTTCCGGCTTTTCATGCTGGTGGGCGAATTTGGGCGCATTAACCCAAAATCCTTTCCTCATGGCAGATTCGTAACCAACAGCTTCTCTGGCACGCCCGGTGGGACACTTGTCCCACGTTTTAAGAAAGAGTACCCGTTTGGTCTTCACCCGGCGCAACAGCTTTTCCCGTTACGCTCGACGGGACACGGGTCCCACATTTGACGAGAGATTTTCTCGATCGCCTCCACCCGGCGCCGACAGCTTCTCGAGCTCTCGGTGAGACAAGGAAGTTTCTCACCCCCGACGGAATTGAAGCACCGGTGTTCGCTTCATTGCTGTTCCAAATCTGAACACCCGGCGACTCTGCACGAACAAATCCTCTCAGTCTAGAAGACCGGTCCCGTCACCTTCATGCACACGAGAAGGTGGCAAGCAAGAAATCCGAGAAGCCCGCCTGAGTTCTACGAACCGGACATCAACGCCGAGGCGAGATCCCCAGCCGGGCCGATCCGCGAGCTCGCTTCGACGAAGCCGAGGCCGAGATCCAAGAAGAAGCCGAAGCTGAAGTCGGAGGAGCCGAGTACGAAATAGAAGAAGCCGAGGAAGAAGAAGATCCTGCATCCTCGGAAAGTTCCGACACTGAGTACACAACCGACGGCGGAGAAGAAGAAGAAGAAGAAGAAGAAATGGCTGCCCAACAGCCAAATGACGATGACCTCTTCCCGGCGGTGGACTCTACGGGGCCCTTGGCCCTGGTCGGACAACAAGCCGTTCCCCCCGCTGCTTTAAAGTCCATTCCCACATACGACGGCTACGGTAAGACGGCGTACGAGCACATCCAGGACATCCTTGCCCTGGCCGCACCGCATACTATTACCGATGAAAGTGTGAAGACCCGTCTGTTGGCCCTTTCCCTGAGGGGAAAGCTTCTCTACTGGTGGAGATCGCTGCCAGAGGGATCCATCACAGGGTGGCCCCAGCTTGCCAGGAGACTCGTAAAAGGATGCAACGAGTCTGCTGACCCTACTTCTCTACTGCATCAGTTCCAAGCTATCCAGAGACATCCTCAAGAGGAGGTGTCTGATTTTAACATTAGGTTTGCGAGATCCGGGAAACGGGTACCTCGCGAACTTCGGCCTTCAACCGGCATGGCCGCTCACTACTATCTCGAGGTCTTTCAACTCAGACATATGCCTGCTGCTGAAGATCGCCCGGATTGATGAGTTCCCTGCGCTGTACGAAGCGGCCCAGCAAGCTGAAGCTGACATTATCTCCATCGGCAGGCTTCCGTCCAGAGTGCAGGAGCCCATCCATCCCGACTTCCCTAGATCCCAGTATCCTTCTGCTTCTGGTGGTTCGCCGTCCACATCAGGGCAGCAACCCCAGCAGCAGTGGAATCCGGCGCCGGTCGTGACTCCTTACGGCCCGCCTCAGTTGCATTACCCTCATCCGCCACCTCCCGCTCCCCCACTTTCCAAGCACTTCCCGCTCCTCCACAATACGCGTCCTATTCTAACCCCCTCCATTGGCCGCATTGCCTCCACCGGCACAATTGCCGCCACCTGACAGCAGCATCCAAAACACGATTCTACAAGAAGTGCGGGCTTTGGCCTCCGGATACCATGCCATGTCCAATGACATGACCGCTATGAAGAAGAAGCAGGCCCAGATGGACCTTGCTCCTAGGAGGCCTTATGCGCCGCCCGCACTGACAAAAGACAAAGCCCCGAACATCACCCGCAGAGGCGTCCGCCTCCGAGAAATGCCGCTATAGAAGATCCGCCCGGTCCACCCGACCATGTTAACCGGTGCACTACGTGCAATGACCCGCATTCCGAGGAAGACTGCACTTTGCACCAACACTACATCCAGACATTGGCCGGCAGCGCTATAGAAGATGACGAGCTGTACATGATCTTGGACGGCGAGGCCAACTTTGCCCTCCCGGAAGAGAATCTAGTGCCGCCCGCCAAGGAAGAAAAGAAGGCTGCGGATGCGGCCAAGCCTTTGCAAGTTTACGCAAGAAGAGAAAAACCGCAGCCCGGCGGGCTGCCACCGTACAAGCGGCTGTGGCCTTTCACAGCCCAGGAGAAGGCATCCAAAGATAAAGCTCCCGCCAAGCCTTCTCCGGCAAAGGCTGCCCCTGTTCCAGCCAAACCTCCAGCAAAGGCCCCAACTCCGGCTAAAGCTCCCGTACCTCAGCCTCCAGCTGAAACCAAAGAACAAGCCCAGGAGAAGTTGAAGTACCCGTCTCTGACCAAGAGACAGCGAGTTGAGGCCACCCAGCAGTACCGGACGAAGTATGAGCCGGCAAAACCAGCAGAAGGAGCTAGTACCTCGGGCTACAGCATTGTAGACGAGTTGAAGAGAACTCCCGCAAGAATCAGCATGTACGATGCTCTTCTGCTCCCAGGCCAGGTAGATCTGCTGCAAGAATCATTGAAGAATATGAAGAACGGCAGCCAGATGCAGCCTGCTGTCCTGGTTCAACCTTTGACAGTCTCAGCCACTGGGAAGAACAGGCCGCCACCCTTTTATCTGTCATTACGGATGCAAGGGCACATAGTTCACAACTGCATGGTGGATTCTCGGTGCTTCCTCGACCGTGATGCCGAAGGCCGTCTCGCGATGAGATCGGGATGGAATACACACGGAGCAGCCAAGGCGTGCCGCAATTAGACGGCACCCCCGTCAAGACAGCTTGGTGTCATAAAGGACATCCCTATCCGACCGCACAAGGCCCTCGACATCGTAGTCATCCAAGAGGTCGTGATTGTCGACTGGAGCCTTACTTCGGCATGTGTCTCTCTCGAGAGTTCACTGCGAAGTTGGGCGGGTACCTGTCTCTAGACTACTCGCATATGGAAGTGCCCTTCAAGGGAAGAAGACTGAGAATTTTTAATGAGAAGCCTTCCACCTTCCTAGTAGAGAAGATACCCGGAGGAGAGATGGACTGCATGGTCCAATTGTCAGAGGAAGAACTGGTGACAGTGGAACTGACCGAGCAAGCCCTCGAAGTGCTGCAACTCGAAGATGAGTTCTCGTTGCGGGACTTTAATGCCGTAATCGGGACAGAGCAGGGCTGCTACTCCATTAAACAGCCCGAGAAGCTTGACGTGTCAGTGGCAAAAGAAGTAGGACCTGCACCCGGAGAGCTGTGGAAGCTTTTCTTTGACGGCGCGCGATGCAAGAATGGCGCCGGTGTAGGGGTACTCCTGGTTTCTCCAACCGGAATCCGTAAGGACTATGCCTACAGGCCGGCCCGGAGCCGCACTAATAACTCGGCAGAATACGAAGCCCCGTGCTTGGGTTTGCGAAAAGCGGAGAGGCTCGGAATCAAACATCTCCAAATTTTCGGAGATTCGGAGCCGGTGTGTCACCAAGTGATGGACAAGTGCGCATCCGGACAAGACTATCTCGGAGCGTACCGCAATCGGGTATGGGACCCGATGGAGTCGTTCGACTCATTGAGTATCAAAGCAATATCGCGTGAGAAAAACAAGCACGCCGATATTCTCGCGTCTCGTTGGAGCCAGTGCACGTTCCGCCGAAGACGTTGTCCGTAAACCGAAGCCGGTTCGGACCGTCTACTGTGCCTTCCGTGCTCGATAAGGACACCCACCGGCAGGTGTTCGGCCAGGACGAGGAAATCGTCACATTCCTGGTTAACGAAGTGTGTGTAATCGGAGGTAGAGACCCTGATGACGAGCAATATGAGGGGTTGATACAGTTATGGAATAATCACGTCCCAAAAGGACTGATTACATTAGAGAGTCTCTTTGATCAGAATGACAGAGCAATATCCCACAGGATCAAAGTAGACCCGAGGCGAGATGCCGACCTGGAACTTGAACCCGGTAAAACTATCAAGGTCGGAACAGATCGCACGTCGGCGGAGCCGGAGCAGATCGGATCACCGTGCCAGGAGTTCCCCGACATCGTGGCCCGGTGCTACGAGGATTTGAAGGGGTATGACAGAATTGTCATCCAAAGATACTATTGAGCTAGAGGATGGCGCCAAGCCATTCCGACGTAAGCAAAGGGCCGTGAATCCCAAGATTGAGGCCATGATGAAGACCGAGCTCTTGAAGATGCTGGAGGCCAAGATCATCTACCCCATCAAACATTCATCCTGGGTCGCGAATTTGGTGCCCGTGAGGAAAAAGAATGGCGACATTCGTCTCTGTGTCGACTTCGTAAACCTTAACCAGTGCTTCCCTCCGGGACCACTATCCGCTTCCCCAAATCGACCGCATCCTACATATCGTTGCCGGAGCCCGCAGATTTTCACTTTTAGATGGATTTTCCGGCTACAACCAGATTTGGGTCAAAGACGAAGACCAAGGATAAGACGGCGTTTACCACGAAGTGGGGGACGTTCGCCTATCAGCGCATGCCGTTTGGCTTATCCAATGCTGGTGCCACGTTCCAAAGGGCCATGGACTTGGCCTTCCGAGAGCTGCTCAATAAAATCATTGTCATCTACCTTGATGACATGACCGTTTTCTCTCACCAACGAGAAGATCATGTTTCGCACCTACGGCAGATATTTGAGAGTTGTCGAGAATTCGGCATTTCTATCAACCCGAAGAAGTCTGTCTTCGCGGTAAAGGAAGGAAAGTCGCCGGGACATGTCATCTCCGAGGAAGGCCTCGCCATTGACCCCGACAGAGCGGAAGCCCTCGTTCGCTTGCCAGCCCCCATCGACAAAAAAGGGCTGCAGTCCTTCTTCGGTCAGATTAACTTTGTGCGGAAGTTCATCCCGGACTTCGCACAGGTGATCAAGCCCATGGCCGAACCGCTCAAGAAAGACACACCTTACGAATGGACTGATGAGAGAGAGCAAGCCTTCGAGGAGATCAAGGCCCGAATTGCACAAGCTCCGGTGTTGACCAACCCGGACTACTCCAAGGACTTCATCCCGTATGCAAGTGGGAGAACCCGAAAGTTACGCCGCAGTCCCGACTCGTAAGGGAGACGACGGTGAGGAGCGCCCCATAGCGTTCCCCGAGCCAAGTCATCTTGCCGCATGAAGAAAAGTACAATTTTATAGAGCGGCAAGTTCATGCCGTCATGAAGTCCCTCCGAAAGTTCAGGCACTTTGTCTCCCGTAGCAAGACAACCGTCTTTGTGATTCACCCGGATGTTCGAAGTTTTATTTTGCAAGGAGAACCGGGTCACAAGAGAGCGGGATGGATTGCCAAGATCCAGGAGTTCGACATCGAAGTGCGGCCCACCAAGCTTATCCGAGGCCGAGCCTTGTGTCGTGAATTGGCCCGAAGCGTTGTAGCCGACATATCCGCCTGTAAGTGGGAGGACACAGCGACACGCATCTACCTAGCCGACTCCTTATCGGAGGGGAGTGATTGGACAGATGAACCGGTGAGATTCTTCTGCACCGGAAGATGTCCCGATCACCTGAACGCCTCACAACGAAGGAGATTTCGGCTGGGTGCACTCAAGTACACTCTTCGCCCCGAGGGGCTTTACTTCGTAAACATTGACGGCATCCCGTTGCGGTGCGTCGTAAAATCCGACCAGCCTAGGGTCCTCGGAGAATTTCATTCCGGGATGCCCGGGGGTCACCATTCTTCAAGGCCAACGGCCTTAAAAATAATAAGGGCCGGGTACTATTGGCCCACTCGCTTGCGTACGCGCATGCGGTCTCGCGCTAAATGTGATCAATGCCAAAGGTTTGCCGGCCGAAACAGAAAAGCACCCCCGCCCCTTCAACCGATTCAAAGCCGAGACTCCGTTCCAGGAATGGGGTTTAGACTTTATTGGGGTGATTTCTCCTAACTCCTTCGCCGGCCATAAGTTTATTCTTACAGCTACCGACTATTTCACGCGGTGGACAGAGGCGATCCCGACCAAAAACGCTGACCAAGAAACGGTCATCAGGTTCATTGAGAGCCTGATTACCCGCTTCGGGGTTCCATAGTCAATTGTGACAGACAACGGTCCGGGATTTGTAGGCGCCGTACTCACGGAGTACACCGGCGCACTTGGCATCTATCACAAGATGTCTTCTAATTACTACCCGCAGGGGAATGGCCTTGCCGAGTCTACTAACAAGAACCTCCTGAAGATCATCCGGAGGACCATTGACAGAAACAAGCGGACTTGGCACTTGCTCCTGAACCGGGCGCTATGGGCGGACAGAGTTGCGTTCAAGAAATCCCTCAGAACGTCCCCCTATGCGCTCGTCTATGGCAAAGAGGCTGTCATGCCATCACACATCGAGATCCCTGCCCTGTGGATGATTGACGAAGACAGGAGCAGCGGAGACCCGGTGGACGACAGACTGTGCCAACTCCTGCAGTTGGAAGAAGACAGAGAAAGTGCATACCATGCCTTCGCGGATCACATTGCAGCCCACTCAAGGCTGGTTTGCCAAAGGCACCACCGCCCGAGTTTTCGAAATCGGGGACCCGGTGCTGAAGTGGGACTCATACAAAGCAAAGCCGGGTAATCACGGGAAGTTTGATGCTCTCTCGGGAGGGCCCTTATCGTATTGCCCGGTGAACCAGCTCAATGCCTACATACCGCGGGATATGGAGGGTCAGCTCCCGCCTATCCCTCGTTAACGGGTTCCACTTGAAACTTTACCGTCGTTGAAGGCGCCCGAGTGGCCCTTCCTTGTAAAAAATTTTCCTTATGCTTTTTATTTCCCAAAGATGTACGCTTTCCGTTTTCAGCTTTTAAATTGTTTTTATTCTTATTTGAGCTTAACTGTGGCATGGGAGAGAGAGAGAGACTTCGCAGCGAAGTCTGTCGCCCCTCAGGAAGGGCGAAGTTCGGCTGTGCAAAGGAAGAAAATAAGCAAAGAATGCAGGGAAAAGAAAAGAAAAAATTGACTAAGTGTTGGCCGAAGCCCGACTTCGCAGCGAAGTCGGACTTCGGCCCAGCCAAATTGCGAAGTCCGATCAAGGGAGAATGCTAAAGCACACAAAAGACAAGCTCCGCTCAGCCTTGAGCGAAGATTGACTTCGCGCGCGAAGTCCGACTTCGGCCGGCTTCCGTGCGAAGTACGCACTGCGCACTCTTTCCGTGCGAAGTACGCACTGCGCGCAACTTTTGCGCGAGTGCGAACCTCGCGAGTTCGCACTTCGCCCCAAATTCGGGCGAAGTCCGAACCCGCCTCAACGCACGCGCTGCGCAGCCCAGTTCAGTCTAAAGAGCAGAAAAGAGTTTAAGTGCTGGCCAAAGTCCAAAGGTGGCAAGGAAACCAGAACGCGCTCACCCCTTGAGCACAGCGAAGAAAAGGAGGAACAATGCAGCGCGCGCTTCACGCGAAGTTCGAACTTCGCCCCAAATTCGGCGAAGTCCGACTTCGCCGGCGAGCCGGGACGCGCCCAACTTTGGGCGAAGTCCGACCCCGCCTTGTAATCCGTGCCAGCTTGCGTGAAGTTTAAAAAACGAATAAAATATTCAAAAAAGGTCCCAAGTCGGGCCCAAGGCGCGTTGCAACCATTCCAAAATAGGTTTCCGCACCAATGGTCCTTTCTTGAGCAAGCAGGTGCCCGGTTGGTGGCAGCGACGCCACCCATGGTGCAAGACTCGAGACAGAATTAATGATTGCACGTTCCTCAACGAAGGTGCAACAAAAGAGGCTTGGCACGTCTGCCGGAGCGCACTTTTTCCAAACATTCTCCTCGCGCAGCCATCTAAGAACCTTAACTCAGCCCGACCTACCCCCTCCCGCGCGACATTTATGGCGCCGTCTTTATCTAGAAAAGGGGGTCGATGTTTTTAAACATTCCGTACTATGCAGATTATTCCTGACAAAGGCAAATTATTCCTGTGACAGCGAAATCTGCTGCAGACGTCTTGAACTTGCAATTATTGCTGATTCGGAGAGATGGACAAAGGAAAGATGCCAGTGTCAGCGCAGTCCAGCGAAAGTGGCGAACCAAAGGAGTTACCGCGGCCGGGCGTTTTCAGGAGTGAAACCCCGCCAGAAAAAAGGTCAAAGTCCCGGACGAAGAAAGTACAACGTGGGCAAGCCCCACCACCTCCGGTGAATTATTTGTCGGGATACAAGGACGGCTCCTTTTCGATGAGCCTGGCGAAGCTGCGGGCAAATGTGGAGAGTCAGGCAGACAAAGTTTCGCCCTCCCACCATTTCGGAGCGGCGTACAAATCCAATCTGCTCAAATTCTTGTGCCCTCCACCCACCAATGCCCGTAGCCGGTAGACCTAATTGTCGACACTACGCACCAGCCTACCCGGCAAATTTGCAGCTCCAGCTGTAAACCCTTGTTCGCACCGCGCAGGGAGATCGTCCACCTGGCTGCCCTGTGGTTGGAGTATGACTCCAACGCCATTCTCGTAAAGATAAATTTGGGCGAGCAAAGTGGACGTTTCATGCCAACCAAACGGATGAGGGATTTCCTCAATTCGTAGCCGAACGCCCCGCTATGCGGCCGGACAAAGGCTAACCGGCCCCATGCCCTTGACACGCTTTCGTAGCAAGTACTTGTACACTATTTTGGCATCTATTCTTGGCTGCGATTCTGATGAGCTGGTACACCCGTACTCAGCCTAGCGCCGCGTAATGTCTCCTATGTGGAGAATCCTACGAGCCGCAAAGACAGAGAAGTGGGAAGCGTCCCATCTCCTTCGATCGAGCAGACCGGTCGGCATATGCCATTCATTCCAGCCTGTTGAAGATTCAGAAGAAGCAGTCCACCGACTTTCGTTTCAGCTCCGTTCTAGCCTGGCTTTGTTTGTACCATCTGCATCCCCAAATGCCGATCCTGAACCTGAAGAAGGTCAACGAGAGGGGAGAACCACAGCCCGTCTATAACTGGACGGATGACTTATACCGGAAAGGGTCCTACTACAAGTTCAACATCAACTTTCTGGGATTCGTCATGTCAGTCTTCACCGAAAGCGAGATCCCCCGTCCCCCGAGAGAAATGACGAGCGCTTTGATAAATCAGAAGCTCGGGGACGTTTTCAGCCGACGCAAGGGATTGTGGTCAGAATCTACGGATTCAAGGGCAAACCCCATTTGCTGCCCTATTGGTGCTCTGGAGCACCTGCTCGGGATGGAGGTTGCCCGACAAATGGACTATGTTGAAGAGGAGTTCGGCCTAGGAAAAAAGAGAGGACAGATTTTTCAATACCCTCTTTCCCGGGCAAATGTTGAGATTTTTGAGGTAGGACCAGCATGTCTACCTAGAGCAAGAGCTTTCCCGATTTGGCCTGGTTTTGTTGCCGCAACGCTGGAAGTATGACCCATATGGAATAAGGGGAAAGTTTGCGCATCTCTGCCCCCGGGCAGATATAACTGAGGATAGATGCGATGTGGTCCATGTGGATCTTGACTGGGAAATAGAATTGATGGAAGCTTCTCCTCCCTGGCAGGATTTTTACTGCGAGGAGGTGACATATGACCCCAAGCGAAACCCGGACCACCATTTCTCATCTCCAGGATTCAAAAAATTTCTATCCAAGATAGCAGGCCTTAACTGGTCTAAAGAAAAGATTACCGAATGCTGGAAGATGAGATGCCGCACGCAACACGACAAATCAACAAGGAGAAACCTGGCCGTAGATGACGACTTTTCGGTTCTCTATGACCAAGCATCATGACAACTCGGCGGCCGTTCGCATATCAAGGTTACGTTCCCCGAGGTCCCTTTGAAGATTATAAAGGAGGGTCTCCTCCCAAAAAGTTGTACACTTCGGCAACTACCAACGTGGGCCCAGCAGACTTCCAGGCAAATCCAATGCAGCCCGTGGCTTCCAAGGCGGCGCCTCGTAAG
Organism: Wollemia nobilis; assembly: GCA_028583015.1. Taxonomy (NCBI): domain Eukaryota; kingdom Viridiplantae; phylum Streptophyta; class Pinopsida; order Araucariales; family Araucariaceae; genus Wollemia; species Wollemia nobilis. The sequence continues at coordinate 3,144,568 of JAQPPZ010016913.1, read as the reverse complement.
GCGAAAGAGTTAGTCGAGCGACGCCCGAGGCAGTCCCTCGTGCACGAAAAGCGCCGCCGCCGCCACGAGCAGCACCGGTTGCGCAGCACCTTCCGCAAGTCAAACCCCGGTACAAGTTCACCGTGGGAGCCTCAACGCCCGCCGCACCTCGCTTCATCTCCTTCCCCCGATCCAACCGTTATTCCGTAAGAAAAGAAGCGGAGGAGAGTTGAGAAAATCAGGCGACCTAGCTCGATAGTGCAAAGAACCAGCTGCAGAGCCGCAGCTCGCGTCCCGCCGCCGCAGAGGCAGCTCCTTCCGGGCAGTCCCAAGCCGCCCGCCGAGACCGTAAGCGAAGACATCCATCCGGCATCGGCTCAGCGGAGCCCGCAGGTACGTTTGCTGCCCCTGTCTCTTTAGTCTCACCAAGTCCTACTCCCACTCCGTCTCCCGCTCAATCCGAGCAAGTCATGGCCGCATCCCCCTCCCCGTCTCCGCGTCCTTCTAGCGGCCCCCATTCTTTCGATCAGTTTGCTCATAACCCTAACGTCTCTCTTTCTCTGAGCACAACTCCAAACCCTTCGCCTGAAGTCAGTGCTGAGACCGTCCGTTCACCGTCACATCCACCTTCTCAGCCGCTTCAAACCCTTGCAATGTCAGCCATTCCCATCTCCATTTCCCGGTCGCCCCCACAAGCGGCCGATTCTTCCAAGGTCCGTCCGGTTCCTCCTGATCCCATTCCCGCAGGAGAGACGTCTCACAGAAAACCCTAGGGTCGGGGGAACCAGATTTCATGGACGACCTCCGTAATACATGCACGACTTGCCTCCGGCAACGAGGGTCGTAGAGTATTCTCGTCTCTTTCCTCCAGGACCCGAAGCGGAGGAGACATGAAGAGATAGCCGCCCCGACAAAACGCGCAAAGTATGATTTCGGGAGGAGAGTGATTACAACAGAAAAAATAATCCCGAAAGTAAAGAAACCTCTCCGGGAAATGACCAGGGCGGACTATGAGCTCCAGACAAAGGAGAAAAGCTTTGACGACATTAACAAGCAGTATCAGATTCAGTCGATAATGCGCAAAGCTGACAGTCTCTTTGTCAAAAGTCTGGAGGAGCAGGAAGAGCTTTTCGGGTTGCAGGATAAAGTAAGGCAGCTTGAAGAGGACCTGTCTAGGTCCACCGAGCAACTGGAAGCGGCGCGGCAAGAAACAGATGAACTCAAAGCCCAGCTGGCCGCTTCTCAAAGAACAAGCCGCAACCGAAAAGAAGCAGCCTCGGAGCAGATTTCTCAACTCCAGGAGTCTTTGAAGCAAGCGCAGTCGCAACTTGCAGAGAGAGCATCTCAAGCGACGGCCTTTTCAAAGACAAAGGTTAAGGAGATGCGGGCTGGTTTGCTGCGGGAATGCAAGCCCCACACCTTCAAGGCGATGGCAGTTCTGGATTTCGCATCCAGAATTCAAGAAGTTTCTCGCCCAGTGGAAAGCCCGTGGTAGAGGAGGCCGAGCGCCGTGCGAAGCAATGGCCGGACTCGGCGGTAAATCTTCAGAGCGCGAGCGCAACGGCCTCCAATTTTCTCCCGTGTCCTCATTCGCCGCAGAATGGGCAGGTGCAAGGGTGACCTTGCACAAATATTTCAAAAAAGTTGAAGAGGTGAGAGTGGCTGACGAATGCTAGACGCATTCACGCATGAAAGAGACATTTGTTTGGCCCCCTTTCACGCTCTTTCAGAACTTGGGTGCCCAGGTTTTGTTGAAAATGGCGAGCTTCTCACCCTAGATCGGGTAAAAAGGAATTGGCAGTCCTTCGAAGCAGATACATACCGACATTGATAGTCGGATCGAGCCAATTCAAGACAATCAAGTCACTCGGATGGTGGTCAAATATTCCAAGATCAGCTCCTACTTCCAGGAGTTAGAAAAAGATACCTCACCATCGACCCGCACGCGGTCGCCGCTTTCCACGCAGCATTAGAAGATGCAACCGACCGCCGGCCATTTGAAGCATAAGCTTGGCGCCCAGCCAAGGAGGCATACACTCGCATCTGCGAGGCAGAAGCACGAGATGGAGAGTTTTCGGAAGGCGACTCTGAGGAGGCAACTCGACAAAGATGAATCTGAAGAACAGTTGCCACAAGGAGAACAACTAGAGCAGCAAAAGGCAGGGGAGGCAAGTTCCTCTGCACCCAAAGGATGAAGGCATGGATTCTTTGCGCCGAGGCGAGCTCGACACCCCGCGAGCCGCCAGAAATGTTGTCACATTTTGCACGGGGTGCAATGTCTTCAGTGTTGTAACAATGCTGCTCTTCTTTTCCCTCTTCCTCCATTTTCCTTCCTTCTTCTCTCCCTTTCCTTTTCTTTCCCGCATTCTCTTTCTTTCCCCCTTTCTTGGAGTCCCCGCTTAATTTTTCAACTTCCAAGCAAGTCACCCGAAAAATGGCTAAGTCCGGTGCGAGTTCGCACTTCGCCCGCTTTGGTGCGAGCACGCACTTCGCCCGCTTTGGTGCGAAGTTCGCACTTCGCCCTCTTCTGGGCGCACCTTGTAACTGGCAGACTGGCAGGCTGACAAAAGAGAAATCAAGTGCTGGAGCAAGTCCGTACGGCGGCAGACATCAGTTTTCGCCTGTGCGCATTCCGACTTCACACCGAAGTCGGAGTGTGCCCTTGAAAGGTGCGCAGTAGGGAACAAACCCGGAATTTGACCAAGGCATGAAGGCCTTCCCGACCGCACCACGTTCCGCCCGCGCATCCCGAGGTGCTCCGATCCCAAGCGAAGATGGACAGATCGCCCTCCAAGGCGTACACGTGTCAAACAAAGATCATCCATCATCCGACAAGTGTCCAGCCTTCGGGATTAGAGCCGAAACGTGCCGAGCAAAAGGACAAGCATGGGCTGCACTGCCTATGCCAGTAGCCTCATTCAAAGCTGATCTGAGGTTCTACCTGCTCCAGCTACCCGCATCATCGCTGCATTGAAGTCCCGCCCAGCGCACCGCCATGTAGCCGTCCAGCTTCCAGGAAGACCATGCTGCGGGTACAATCCGGTCCGACAAAAGGTCAGCATTTGCAGCTCTTTCGCCGCTTTTGTCAGCTTATGTTTGACTGGGACCTTGTGCCCATTAATGTAACGGGAGGGACTCGGGCTATAAAAGCCCACCGTGAATTCATTGTAAAGGGTGGAAAGGGGAATGTCTGTTAGGGAACTACTGTGCTTATTGTAACCGTGCTTCTGCTTATGAATATAATCTGTATGCCTGGTTCTGTTCTGCTGTCTTTATTCTTTTATGCTGTCTTTCATTATATGCCTTAGGCTAACCTGTCACGGCTTGTTGATTCATTTCAGCATTTGGTGAGCAGGTCCCTCTAGCATTGCTTGTTTAAAGCACCCTCTGTATTTCATTAATTTAAAGCATATATAGAATAGATGTGGTAGCAGTTCCATCAGTTATGTGTTTTGTTGCTGGTCCGTATCTGGTGACTGATGCGATCCCGTACTGTTAGTTCCTTGTAGGGAATGTCTGTTAGGGAGCCATTGGAGCTGTGCGGTTAAATTCTCTACATAAACACATATACCCGGTTCCGATATCTCTAAGTCTCGTTTCTACTCATGTTAGTGTACGTATCCTGTAAACCGGTGCATTGCCATGCCGTTAGTTCCTTGTAGGGAATGTTTGCTAGGGGATCATTGAGCCGTGCATACACCGCATGAGTATCGGAAGTACACATAGTTTTTGCAGCTCCCGTCATGCTCTATGTTTATAATGCAAGAAGTAGCGGTAATTGGTATGTTCCCGTACTGTTAGTTCCCCCCACCAACATCTGGACATATTTGTAATTTCTTTCTGTACATTTGTCCCTTTCTGTACATTTATCTCTTTCCTGTACTCTTAGCTTAAATCAGAAAACCCCCCCAAGGAGCCGGCCTTCTCCGGAGATTGGCTCGGAAGGCATCTCTTCCTTCCGGCCTTTCATGCTGGTGGGCGAATCTGGGCGCATTAACCCAAAATCCTTTCCTCATGGCAGATTCGTAACCAACAAGCAACATGGTGTACACTTTGGGAAGAGGCCGAGATCTAGCAGTCCTAGAGAGAGAAAAGTTGAGGTTGCACCTCAAGAGAAAGAAAAGAGGAAGGGATGAGAGAGGATGCCTGTACCCTTGCAGGAGATGACTTGGCAACAACTAGTGAGAGAGTTCAGTGGGAACTGATGGAATACCCATGAACATGATCATTCATTGAAAAATACATTCAAGAGTGTAGGAGTGCATCACATTTTGCAAATTCCAACTTCGAGAAGTTCTTCAAGGAACACTTGCTGCAAATGCTGCAGACATATGATTAGTAGCATCATATGAGTAGGATTTTGATTGGTAATCGCGAGGTGCAAGTGGTGTTCTCACCTAGTAATTTTTGGAAGATGTTTGGATTGTTGAATTCAAGAATATTGATGAAAAAGGAGGCAGTAAACTGGCATCAGTGAAAGGATATGATGTATAGGTTCACCAATATAACTCCAAAGGAGGTAGACAAACTGTTGAAGCATGGGAGCCGCGGATTGAAGATGTAGCAGTTGAATATGCAATAGTTGCAATGTATTATGAATGTGATCATGTCGAAGCTATCAAGAGAACAAAGCCTCAGAGATGCCCACTTGGTTCATACCATATATGGAGGGGAGTATGGTTGGTGTTGCATACGATTGGGCATCGTACTTGTCTTATCGTATCAAAAGTTTCTTGATGTGGTACACATGAAATTTTTCAATGGCCTTCCATGCCATTGCAATCATGATGAACACTATGACGCAAGAGAAGTTGTGTTTTCCTGGGTTGAATGCACCAAGAGTGATTTCGAGCATCAACCGACTATATGAAGGTCGATCCATGTGATGCCACTTACAAAGCCTTGTACCCCAGTGAAGGAGGGTACTATGAGAAAGAGGAAGGAACGAGAAGCTTTGGAGGAGGAGAGTGCAGATTCACAAGGAGCTGATGAGTAACTGCAAGCAGAGGAGCTAGTGCGGAAAGAGAAGAGACGTAGAAGGTTGGAGCAGCAGTCGGGAGCTCAACCTTAGTAGTAGCAGGTGGAGAGACAATAGTTACAGTAGAGTAGGAAGCATGGAGAGCCACAAGAAGCAATGCACGAGGAAGTTCTTGTGCAATAGGAAAGTTGGGTTGTGTAGGAAGGCTTTGCAAAGAAAAAGATGACTTAGGACAAGGCTGCAGTGGACTGACAATAGCCATACGACAATGTTGCGCAAAATGTACAAGAGATAGGGAGGAGCACGCAATAGTTGGAGGAGAGGACTGTGCAACAACCGTAGGAACGGGTCATTGTGGATGTGGATGCAAAAGAATAGATTGCAGTGGAGGTTGCACAGGAAGAGGGTGAGAATGTCAATTTACGCTGCCCAATATACCATTGTAGTTTGTATAGTAAGAAGATCTAGGTGGGTCACCTACACTAGATGAGGATGCACAAATAGAAATCACATCTGTAGAACAGGAGATGACACCAACATCAATAATGCCAGAGGAGAGTCGAGATAAAGGCAAACAATCGGCATCAGAGCTCAAAATATGGTAGAAAGGTGAAGGGAGCCAACCGTTGGAGCAAGAGCCAGGGAAAGGGCAGGAAATGGTGGCAACTGATGCAACACAACCTATCCAACATGGCAAGGCAGCCATAAAACCAATTAACCTGATAGACCATGGTGAAGTGGATGTGGAGGAAACAACCATTGGAGATGATACAAATATGGATTTGGATGCCAGTGAGCATTTCCTTGTACAAGTTCCGAATTTTGGGAAACCATCAACTCTAGGGGATTGTATCAATGTATTGGCTGATGCCTTTTTCAAAAATATGTCTAGAACCTTGGACAAAGCAAGGATGGAGTTCTAAGTTGGATGTGTTGGAAATTGGCAACGATGGCAGCTAATGGTAGAAAATCAGTTAGGCAAGTTAGTACAATGGGTTCAGGATGAGGAACAAATGAAGAAACTTGCCTATATCCATTAGACACAACCATGGGAGTTGGAGACTAGTAGCATAAGAAATATGATTGGTGTGAAGAATCTGCCAGAATGAAGTCAAACATTGTATAGGCAGCCAACATAAGTCTAGACTCTATATTAATAAAGGAAATTTGAGACCTTGCCTATAAGATGAAGCAGGTGTCAAGTATGTTAAAGCTTGCACCTAAGTTGGTGAAAACACATGCCAGGATTAAATTTTTGGCATACTTGATTCAATGGTTAGCCACGACGTTGGAGAAGATCCATAAAGTAAGGGAAGAACAGGCTAACCATTTGTGAGAACTAGAAGGACGAAGTCAACAGGTGCAGGAGGACATCGAAGCAGAGTTGGCCAAGTTGAGGAAGGAAGATGAGAAGACTAAGGTGCAAGAGGAATAGGACCAGCTGATCAAGCAACTGAAGTCAGAATTTTCAATGAGAAAGCAACTGTTGGAGGTGAAGAATAAGGAAGCCAAGCACAACAATCAAATGATAGCTGAGAAGGATGAGCAGTTGGCAATGGCAATCAAGAGGGAGTTTGAGATGAAGGCAAAATTGGCTAAAACTTGAGCAAAGAGCCAATCATTACAGCTTATAGTGGAGTCGATACTAGATATACCAAGAGGTTGAAAGGAGAGGTAAAGGCCATAAAACTGCAAATCCAGGAGTTGGGAGGTGTACCTAGTCTTATTGCTCAACAGAATTCAAGTACCCAAGAGCAGAGGCAACCGTTGATAAGGACGTCGACCAATTTAAAGGGGAGGGTAGATGTAGGAGCCAATTTTGACCAACCGAAGAAATAGTGTATATAGTAGTAATAAGTGTCAAATGCACATGTAAATGTAAATGTAAATGTCAATGTAATGAAATGAAATGTACATGAAATGCAATTTTGGTGTGTGACATCAAGGATGATGACAACATTGTTAATTAATTGCAAACATAATGTAATGTGTGGTAAAGTATGAAATGTATGTGTGAATGGGAAAGTCGTTACGGGTGAGGTGTCCAAGGCGGCAGTTGTTGGCAATTGCCGGAGCCCAAAGTTAAATAGGACCCCCTATTCATTTGTGCAATACCATGTATTGGAAAGACTGCATTGTATGCTAGAGAGAATGCCCATTTTGATAGGTTGTGTATCCATTGTTGTATTGTATTGCCAAAGCATATGTTCTATACTGCTGTTGCCATACAGATTGAGTAATACAATGATGATTCATCCTTCATTTGTGTGATACATATATTTTGTGTGATGTTGTTGCTGTTGGTAGTCTAGTAGATTGTGTGCATATCAAGTTCTGTGTGTAGGTGTGGAAGAGTTGCAACCAGAACATTGTACGTGGAAGTTGTATTCCAGATCGCTTTTCGAGGATTGTCGTATGAGTGGATTTGTGAGAAGCGTTGTACAAGTGGATTTAGTGTGACGTTCAAGTGGTGAACTATCATACAAGTCACTTACTCATTGCCGTACAAGTGATTAGTGAAGTTATTGTTCAAGTGCTTGTCGTAGAAGTGGAGAACAAGCTTGCCGTACAAGTGGATATCAAGCTTGTCGTACAAGTGAAGACCAACCTGGCGTACAAGTGGATATCAAACTTGTCGTACAAGTGAAGACCAACCTATCGTACAAGTGGATATCAAGCTTGCCGTACAAGTGAAGACCAACCTGTCATACATGTATGTGATAGTTGATTGCCGTACAAGTGCATGATGAGCTATTGTAAAATTACATTCACTGTAGTTTTGTTTGGCCTCTAAATATGGCATTCTATTCCTCCACCATTGGGAAACTCACCAACGTGCTACAAGCCATAGATGTGTTATGGTGCTTGTTGGCTGAATTTCCTTTATGACTATTTATGCTCAGAATGCATATTCTAGGGTTTAATCTCTTCTGTATTTGCCAGACACTTTCAAATTTACATTGTTCTAGTTTTAGCCTATGTTGTTTATTTTCATGTCCTCTCTCTCTTCTTTGAGGACTTTCTTCTGCTCTCAACACCACCTACTTCAGCATATGTATACCTTTAACTCCTATTGAACAACTTTGGTTGTATGTGCACATTAATGGAATTTTATTTTAGTTGGAACTGTTGGTTACGAATCTGCCACGAGGAAAGGATTTTGTTGCTATTGCGCCCTGGACCCGCAAACCAACATTGAAAGGCCGGAAGGAAGGGATGCCTTCCGTGCCAATCTCCGGAGAAGGCCGGCTCCTTGTGGGGGTTAGTAAGATGAGAGAGAGTGCAGGAAAGAGATAACAATGCGGAAAGGATTTACAAATGTGAGTGGAGTTGGGCGGGGGGAACTAACAGTACAGCAACACATCAATCACCACTACTTACTGCATCATTAATACAAAGCATAACCAGGAACTGCAAAACCTAAGTATACCTTTTATATAAAGACCTGTACGCACAGCTACAATGGTCCCCTAGCAAACATTCTCCCAACAAGGAGAACTAACAGCACGGCAATGCATCAATCACCACTACGTACAGCAACATAAATATAAAAAGTAACCGAGAGATGTCAGATCCAAGTATGCGTGTTGTGCAGAGAATTTATACGCACAGCTACAATGATCCCCTAGCAAACATTCTCCCTTCCACCACTTTACAATGAAAATGTGGTGGGTATTTATAGCCCAAAGTCCCCCTCGTTACATTAATGGGCACAAAGTCCCAGTCAAACATTAGCTGACAAAAGCAGCCATGGAACTGCTGATGCTGACATCTGTCGGGCTGGACTGTACTCTCGGCATGGTCTCCCTGAAGGTTGAACAGCCACGTGGCAGCGCGTTGGGTAGAACTTCATATTGACAAGAATGCGGGTAGCTGAGGCAGGTGGAAACTCACATCAGCATTAAATGAGGCAGCTGGCATAAGTAGTGCAGCCCATGCTTGTCCTTTTGCTCGGCATGTCTTGGCTCGGATCCCAAAGTTGGACACTTGTCGGATGATAATGCTTGACACGTGTCTGCCTTGAAAGGCAGTCTATCCAACTTCTCCCGGGATATGAGCGTCATTGGGTTGCGCAGGCAGAAAACAGCGCAGTCGGGAAGGTCTTCATGCCTTAGTCAAATTCTGAGTTTGTTTCCCTACTGTGCACTGTGTCAAAGGGCGCACTCCGACTTCGCTGCGAAGTCGGGTTGCGCACAGGTGAAAGCTGATTTTTGCCGCCGTACGGACTTCGCCCCGAAAGGGGGCGAGTCGGACTTCGCGCGAAGTACGAACTTCGCCCCATCACTTAGTCATTTTTCCCGCCAGCCCTTCTCAAGGTGCGCCCGAGAAGAAGGGCGAAGTCGGACTTCGCACCAACGGGCGAAGTCGAACTTCGCACTAAACTCGCGAAGTCGGACCGACTTCGCACAAAAACTGGGTTTCCTGGTTCTGCTTCCCGGGCCATAACTTTTGATCCGCTGACCCGATCGCCTATTATAATATATCGTTGGAAAGCTGGCGAGAAGATCTACAATAATAAAATATCCAGGGCTCATTTTGTCCATTTTATCGCCCCCGCTTATGGCCCGCGAAAACCCGAACACCTCAGCATGCTCTTTGCCGCTTGAAAGCTCCATACTTAGGCCAAAATTTATCAAAAGTTTTAATGTGGCAAAATTGCCAACATTCCTGGCGGCTCGCGGGGCATTGAGCTCGCCTCGATGTGAGGACCCAGGCCTTTATCCATTGGGCAATGGAGTCACCCTCGCTGTCCTCTTGATAATCACTGCCAGCAGCAACCTCCTTCTGAAACCCTTGGCACCCACGACACTCTGCTTCTGACGGAAAACTTAAAAAGAAAACACTGCACAGACTGAATTAAGGAAACAACTAAAACTTTGAATACTAGCCGGATTATTTATACAAAATTTTGCGGCATTATTGGCATGCCGCCAACACAAATCTAACTTTGGTTGCCTATCCGGTGAACCTGCAGTGTTCGGACCAGATCTGATTGTACTTCAGATGATCTTTGAAGTCCGGCTGGCCTCCCAAAGTTTGCCAGGTCGCGAACATGGTGCAACGTGGCAGATTGTCGTTCATGCCGGTACCCGTACAATTGATGAACGATGTGGCAAGGAGATTTTTCGACGGGAGCCCTCTTCGGGTACCGGTTGCGGTGATGGTTGGAGCCAATACCACCACAGTGGAGACTGTAGGTGAACATTCATTTCTCCGCTTGTGAGGTCAAGGTTGCTCACCAAACCTTGATTCCTCCGGGGTGTCTTCTATTAGCTTAAAAAAAGGGGCGCCTGCGATCAAGAAATCTGGATCTTCAGCTCAGTCGGAGTCGCCAGGTGATTTTGCCAGATGAAGGCAAGCCAAAGATTCACCAACTCGAGCTTCCTTAAAATATGGAGACTGATCGTCTCACCTCACTGATTCGTCTATGCGAGCTTGGTAATCAGCCAGCCTAACGCGCTCGCCTGGAGCGTTGGTATTAATTTCGTAAAGTCAGGCTGGTTTCCCGGGTTCCTCGCTCGCCACCTTCTTGTTTGCATGAAGGTGCTAGGACCGGTCTTTCGGACTCAGAGGATTTGTTCGTGCAGAGTCGCCAGGTGCTCTGATTTTGAACAGCAATGAAGCGAACACCGATGCTTCGATTCTGTTTGGGGGTGGGAAAATTCCTTGTCCCACCGAGTATTCGGAAAGAAACTGTCAGCCCAAGTGAGGACGAGCTTGAGATCTTCCAAATGTGGGACAAAGTGTCCCACCGGGCGTGCCAAAAACTGTTGGTCACGAATCCGCCATGAGGAAAGGATTTTGTTGCTATTGCACCCTGGACCCGCAAACCAACATTGAAAGGCCGAAAGGAAGGGATGCCTTCCGTGCCAATCTCCGGAGAAGGCCGGCTCCTTGCGGGGGTTAGTAAGATGAGAGTGCAGGAAAGAGATAAAAATGCGGAAAGGATTTACAAATGTGAGTGGAGTTGGGTGGGGGGAACTAACAGTACGGCAACACATCAATCACCACTACTTACTGCATCATTAATACAAAGCACAACCAGGAACTGCAAAACCTAAGTATACCTTTTATATAAAGACCTGTACGCACAACTACAATGGTCCCCTAGCAAACATTCTCCCAACAAGGAGAACTAACAGCACGGCAATGCATCAATCACCACTACGTACAACAACATAAATATAAAAAGTAACCGAGAGATGTCAGATCCAAGTATGCGTGTTATGCAGAGAATTTATACGCACAGCTACAATGGCTCCCTAACAAACATTCCCCTTCCACCACTTTACAATGAAAATGTGGTGGGTATTTATAGCCCAAAGTCCCCCCCGTTACATTAATGGGCACAAAGTCCCAGTCAAACATTAGCTGACAAAAGCAGCCGCGGAACTGCTGATGCTGACATCTGTCGGGCTGGACTGTACTCTCGGCATGGTCTCCCTGAAGGTTGAACAGCCACGTGGCAGCGCGTTGGGTAGAACTTTATATTGACAGGAATGCGGGTAGCTGAGGCAGGTGGAAACTCACATCAGCATTAAATGAGGCAGCTGGCATAAGTAGTGCAGCCCATGCTTGTCCTTTTGCTCGGCATGTCTTGGCTCGGATCCCAAAGTTGGACACTTGTCGGATGATAATGCTTGACACGTGTCTGCCTTGAAAGGCAATCTATCCAACTTCTCGCGGGATATGAGCGTCATTGGGTTGCACAGGCAGAAAACAGCGCAGTCGGGAAGGTCTTCATGCCTTAGTCAAATTCTGAGTTTGTTTCCCTACTGCGCACCTGTCAAAGGGCGCACTCCGACTTCGCTACGAAGTCGGACTGCGCACAGGTGAAAGCTGATTTCTGCCGCCGTACGGACTTCGCCCTGGAAAGGGGGAGCAGTTCGAACTTCGCGCGAAGTACGAACTTCGCCCCATCACTTAGTCATTTTTCTGCCAGCCTACCAGCCTGCTACAAGGTGTGCCCAGAAAGAAGGGCGAAGTCGGACTTCGCACCAAAATTGGGCGAAGTACGAACTTCTCACCAAAACTGGGCGAAGTCGGACCGACTTCGCACAAAAACTGGGTTTCCTGGTTCAGCTTCCCGAGGCCATAACTTTTGATCCGCTGACCCGATCGCCTATTATAATATATCGTTGGAAAGCTGGCGAGAAGATCTGCAATAATAAAATATCCAGGGCTCATTTTGTCCATTTTATCGTCCCCGCTTATGGCCCGCGAAAACCCGAACACCTCAAAGATGCTCTTTGCCGCTTGAAAGCTCCATACTTAGGCCAAAATTTATCAAAAGTTTTAATGTGGCAAAATTGCCAACAGGAACATCCAAAAGATGAACCTCGTAAGGTTTGTACTCATATTATGGAGTCTAAGAATTCTATTCTGTACAACTTTAATGTTTTCTAACACTAGTTGCAGTATAAGAATTCTAGAAATAAAATTACAACAACAATTTTTTGGTAAGAACATGCATCATCTCTTGTGAGGATGTAATTTATGCCAAACGATTCATATATGGACTTATCAAACCTTTAAATGTAGTCTTATTTATGATATGCACTAATACCAGATTTCTTGTGGATTGTGTGGGCCTAGGTATAAGTTCTTGCTGGTTTCATCTGTTTGTCTCATGGAAAGGGTGAGCCATGGGTGGACCCTATGAGCTTGTATTACCATGATATGTAGCCTTTACTCATAATCTGGAGTATAAAAATTCTGTTCTGTACAACTTTATTGTCTTCTAACACTAGTTGTAGTATCAGAATTCTCGAAATAAAATTACAACAACAATCTGTTGGTAAGAGCATGCATCATCTCTTCTGAGGATGTAAATTATGCCAAACAATTCATATATGGACTTATCAAACCTTTAAATGTAGTCTTATTTATGATATGTTCACTAATACGAGATTTCTTGTGGATTGTGTGGGCCTAGGTATAAGTTCTTGTTGGTTTCATCTGATTGTCTCATGTAAAGGGTGAGACATGGGTGGATCCTATGAGCTTGTATTACCATGATATGTAGCCTTTTCTTTTGTTTATATTATTGTTGATGATATGTCTCCTAGATCAGGAGGGCCTGTGTGTATGTCCTTATCATTTTGAGCATATTGTATATTGGACTACGTGGGTATTGAATGAGGGACTACTAAGATGTAGCATCATCTTTTGTGCAGACCCAAATTAATGAATCTAATTTCAATTTCAAGAAATGGAAAGATGGTGATGAATGCTACAGAGTGCCTATATATGATAGCTTCTCATACTTCATACCATTGTTTGCAGGCCCGATAAGAATTCCTTGTGCATGCACCCTTACCCAAGACATAGGTAATCACTAATCAGTAACAATATAGTTCTCTTTATTCTTACTGAGCATTGTTTAGATTTTTTTCGTTACTAAGGCTTGATGGGTAACATTACCTCTATTCGCCTTGGTATTTATTGTGGAATGAGGAGTGAGTATATATACCATAGCATTTGTCACTTTCCACCATGTGTGTATTTGATAGAAGGATAGTACAAAGAGCCAATCACTTAGCATTTATATATTGATCAACTTAGAAAAAAAGGATGTCTAACTTTCCCCAATGTTGAGGCATTTAGATTGTTGCTTTTCAGTGTCTGCCTTGTCATCATCGCCAGTTCAGGTTGGATTATTTGTTATGATTTCATCTGACCATTGGGTGGATGTGTCTGCCTAAGCTTTACCTGACCAGATCTGGATGGTATTGAAGGCCCTAAAACCACGACTTCCACAATAGACATGTCTGATCCATCCCTTGGTGCAGGTCTGCAATATCTTACTCTAGTTATTCTATTTTGCTTGCTTCAACTTCCTAAGCCATTCTGTTGGGATCATATCAACCTTTTTCATGTCCTCTATTTCTCGTTCTTAATTCTTATATATTTTCTTTCCTTCTGTAATTCCTGTTGTTCACATTTGATTCTTGCTATAAATTATTGCTCAGTATTTAATCTTCCTGTTATAATTCTGACAACTTCATGTCCATGCACTCCATATTGCTGCCAACTTTTCTCTGACCTAGAAAACAAAACAAGTAACTTTGATACCAAGCCGATCCAAGAATTATACTGGTCGTTGTTAAGGCATTTGCTAATTAGAAATGAATGTATGGTTAAACAAGTCAATGTGATCTTGACATTGAAGAGACGTGTAAAAAAGAGACATTCGTTATTTGAAATTCTGCAGATAATCATCAGAATTCATAATCATTTTCTTGTCTGCTACATGTCTCTTTGAATTCTTTTCAAATTCATACTGTAACCAACAAAATCAAGGCTTGATAGCCACATAAAGTGCCTTTTAGAAAGACACATGTTATTTTTTTTGTGATGAAATCTAATATGCAATTTCACCCAAGGTATATTTTCATGTTTTAATATAAACAAGTATTTCACATTTAAAAACCTTTTGTTTCATGATCTTCAAAACTTTAAATCAAAATTTGAGTCTTTTGTGCTGTCACTATGAGAATTACCAAATTGCATTGTTGGAGTGCTACAAAGCTATTTGGTGAGTATGGAAGTTTTTTCAAGTCATTGTAACATTATGATCATTTTCAATAACTTTGTTGAGGTTTTACACTATAGTTATTTTCTCACATTTAGAAATATCTAAATACTTTTTAAAGTATAGCATGCATTAGCATTTGTCAGACTAAACTATTTTACTACTACATGATCGATATGCTTTCATTGCACTTTGAAGAACTTATGTAATATTATGTCTATATAGAAATTTATAGAATTGAACACATAACCTTGTACTTAAAGAACCAAATAAATATTATAGATTATATGTGTATGAAAAAAAAAAAAATCACCATAGGTACAATGAAGAAAGTAGATGTGGCTTAAAAATGTCAATACCACATCCAAACAAAATGATTTCAACTACTAATGTACTTTACAATCATGTGCAGAAAACTTTGCCAGTTATGGTAGCTATTGTGGGGCAACTCGGAGGAGCATTTGGTCAAGCGGGGTTGTTAGTAATCCCTTGTGTGGCTGCCCATATAAATCAGGTACCTGCAAGAACTTCTAGGCTGTGTGACATAGGAATAAAAACAAAATCCCATTAAGTTGTACATACCTTCATTACTAGTATGTTTTATCTTAGCTATTTTATTGGAAGTAAAAGCATTTGAGAAGTTAAGGACAATAGACAATGTGTAGGCAGGGAAGTTGGTATACATCATCAGCATGAGCCACATGAGTGACTTACATGTCGCATGATAATGTTTTGTGTGAACGAGTCACGTGAATCTTATTGTATATAGTTGTATAGTGTATTGTGTTTTCATACTTGTGTGATGTAATGAAAGAGCATGTAATGGTTAGAGGTGCTTTTGTTGTTCTCTACTTGTTAAAGCTAGATGTGAACAAGCCTAGGAGGACTCTACACCATGCAAGTAAAGGCAACACTAGTATTAGTCTAAACCTAAATATTACCCAAAGAATAATGTAAAACATTGGAAAGGTTAGGTTAGAGTCGATTATAGGGGTACCCTAAGAGATGATCTAAGTATAGAATAAATGTGTAAGGCGATAGATATGGGATGATAGATATAAGTCAAAGAGACACACACACACACGACTAGTAGAGTCCATGGTAGTATTCTACCAAAGCAATTGACCATAGAAAGTGCAAAAGCAATTGACAAATGAGTAAAAAATGAAGAAGACTTAAAGGAGATATTCGTACTAACCGTGGAGAGTATTAACTTTTTTTTTAAGTTTGATAATGCTTGGAGATCTTCTTCTTTGTTGTCTTCTATCCTTGTTCTTCTTGCTCCTTTGATGCTTCTTCCTTGGTGCTCCTTGGTGGAGGCTTGAGACTTTTCTTGATTAATGTTTCCCAAACACTGAAACGAGAGTGATTTCTCCTTTGATTGTCCAAGAAGCAATAGTGCTAGGTCGCTTATTGGATCCTTTAGTACCGTAAGATAAATGTAGAAGAGACTTGGAGAAGAATGATAGATTTTGATGACGAGGAAGTTTTGGATAAAGAAAGGATTTCACCTATTGCGAGGAAGAAGTGACAGTGCCACCTGTTGAAAACAAATACTCTTGGCTGGTGCACTTGTAAACTGGCGCTCTTGACTGAATGAATAAATCTAATGGATTTAAGTGGATAGGGACATTTCTAGGGGTCTTTAATGACCTTAGACCTTTTCAGGTGGTTCTAGATGGAAGAAAACATTGTTCCTAACCTATGGCCTTATCAAAGGAAAGAAATCCTAGGGCCCAACTAAACTTTGTACCTTAAGTCTTGCCATCCCCTTACCTATGAACCATTAATCAAGAAAGGTAAGAAGCCTACTTACCTGATTTTGGAGTTTGGCATTGGTTTTGAACTTCCTGTATACATCCAGCCCTCACAAGGTGTCTATTTCATTACAAACCTTTCCCCGGCCGCATTCACTCCTTTCTTTTCAGTGGTTGGCTTCTTCCCTTTCAGTGGTTGGCTTCTTCCTTTCCAGTGGTTGGTATTAAGCCCCTCACCCGATTAAAAGAACGTCCTTAAGCATTGACAATAAGCCAAGCAGACCTTAAACGAAGTGAAATGAGCTAGAGGGGCCCGGATGATCTGTGTTCCATGTGTTCCAGTCCCTACCCCCACCGATCTAGATCCTCTCTTATAGCACTACTTCCTATCCAGGGAGCCCCCTTTTGTGCCTGCACAAATCTCTGCCAGCATCTCCCCCCATAAAGAGCACACTTTCTTTAAAATTGAGAGGAAAGTGAAACAAAGATGAAGTGCCTTGGGAAAGAAAACATAATGCCCTGCAAAAACTGAAACAACATGAAATGATTAAGTGCAAATGGGGCCACAAGGGCCACTATGATCATATATAAATGAAAGAAAATGAAAGCAATTTTTGTTGATTATACTTAGGTGATTATTTTGTAAATCCTGCAAGTTAAAGGATGAATATAGTCAAGTGATGTCACATTGATGACTTTAAACTTGAAAAAGTATAATGCGTGAGGGTGGAATGGGTGGGTGAAAAGAAAATCAAGAAAAATGCTAAGAAGAAACAGAAAAACTATATGATTTGGAGAAAAAATTGCAATTCACAAAATGCTAGGACTAATAAAGCATTAACGGATACTATGACTAAAGGCATATATAAACATATGGAAAATGAAAGGCATATATATGATGGAAAAATAAAAAAGGGAATTGTAGGATGGATGGATGAAATAGATATATGAAGAATGCCCCCAGTTCTTGTTGATTTGCCTAAGGTTGCTCATGTGCCTTAGACCATGATAAGATTAGCTGATCAGATTTTCAACCCATCAACCTCTAGAGAGGATCAGCTTCCTGTTTTTGCTGAAAGGGGAAAAGGGTTAGGGAGGTAAAATAAAATATTCAAGAGATTGAAATCTTGATCCAATTCAATAATCATAGGGACACTTGCTGAAATAACTTCAATCCTGTGCAAATTAATTATCGTCAACAATGAAAATAAAAGCACATAAGTTCTGATGAAAGGACTAATAGGAATGAATAGGGTTGAAATTTAATAATCATAATTTGTATTTTGATTCACCTCCACAATGTAAGAAAAATACATGAGAGGATGGAAATCAGCTACACACAATCGCCTTCTTCATTAATAAAATTTTATTATTATATCAACTGAAAAATCAGAAAAGAGTAGGGTTGCTTATATTCGAGGATTGCAATGATGATGCTTTACGATGTGCCTAAGGCACTTATTTATAATGTAATTCAAACTAAGGAATAACACAATTGTTCTCAATTTAACTAAAATAAAATAGTTTAACTAAAAATATCTAATCTATTCTCAATAGTGACAACTAAAAATGGACAAAGTCTTCAACTTCAATGTGGACACGTCTATATTCATCCTTTGATCTAGAGATTTAACTTCTAATCTTAGCAGCATGACGTGCAAGAAATATATTTGAAAATGCATTATTTTTAACATTGGCGTTCTAGACTTATTGTTGGTGTGGCCCTAATTCCTCCTGGTTGTCTATGCATTTGCCCAAATTTTATTTTTAGTATTTGGTATCAAACAAATAAATTTTAGGCTGAACTTTTGGGGACTGTTGTGCAGTAGTCTCAAGAAGTTAAGAGTTAAATTTTGTCAAGTTTTGACTATTTTTGACCAAGTCATGCTCCAAACATTAAAAATGATATTTTTGATCTTGTGCACCTATGATTATGTTTTGAGTTAAAATTTTATCTACAAGTATTTTTTGAGTCCCTTTTTGTCTGCAATTTGAAGTATTCCGAAATTTTACCTGATGTTTTACTTATGACCAAAATACTATCTTCTATTTGAAAACAAATAGTTTTGTTTAGCTGCATGTTTGAAGAGATAAATCATGGAATTTTGGCCTAAAATTTATTTTATAGCTGGATCTTGATGTGAGAACCTCCAAAACAAATTATCAAAAAGAGCTTAGATGATGGAGTTATCACTTCTCCAATTCTATCCTATCAAAGTTGCCGCGATATTTTCAATTAAAGTGCATAGCACTTCTTCTTGACAAATCTACTCTTCGAGGAGATTTTTATATGCCTCTCATCCTCCTTTGTCACGTTTATTTCAACAGTTTCTAAAATAAAAAGCACAAAAAAATAAAGGTAGTTAGTGAAGCTCACTACAGTTCTAGTTAGGGAAAAACTACTCTTACCATTGCTTTGCATTTTCTTTTTCTCTTCTTTTTTATTTTCTTTCCCTTTTCATTTGATTTTTCTTTAGTGTGCTCTTTCTTTTCACACACTTTTATAATGCATCTGATTGTTTGTTTTTTCCGAAACATACTTGTAAAAAATAGGTGAATTCATTTCAAAACTATGGTGAATCTTGGCCAACCTGACGTCGAAGGCAATGGTGAATTACCTTGGTTTCTGGAAAAAATTGGGGAAAAATGGTGACTTTGATAGTTTTTGATGGATCGAATCCGGTATGATGCATAACTAGGTCCGGATCCGGCCTGATGCATAACTAGGTCCAGATCCGGCCTGATGCATAACTAGGTTCGAGATGCGATCTAATGCATAACTAGGTCCGGATCCGGTCTAATGCATAACTAATCTGGATTCGGTCTGATGCATAACTAAGTGGGTGTCGGGTCTGATGCATAATAAGGTCTGGGTGTTGGTGATGCATAATAAGGTTTGGGTGGGTCTGATGCATAATAAGGTCTGGGTGTTGGGTCTGATGCATAATAAGGTTCGGGTGTCGGGTCTGATGCATAATAAGGTTTGGGTTGGTCTGATGCATAATAAGGTTGGGTGGGTCTGATGCATAATAAGGTCGGGGTTGGGTCTGATGCATAATAAGGTTCGGGGTCGGATTTGATGCATAATAAGGTTTGGGTGTTGGGTCTGATGCATAATAAGGTCTAGGTTGGGTTTGATGCATAATAAGGTCTGAGGTTGGGTCTGATGCACAATAAGGTCTAGGGTTAGGGTCTGATGCACAATAAGGTCTAGTATAGGGCCTGATGCAAAATATGGTTCGATATTGGGCTTGATGCACAATACGGTCCATCGTTGACCACCTACCATGTGTCACACAATCGATCACCCATACTGCATGTCCAATACAATTCTACCACATGTTGACTCCATCCATTCTGTCTATAAAAGGGCATCACTGTCATTTTTTGAGTTCATTTCTACGACTACACCCAACTAGAGCAAACCATTATCGAGCAACCAATTTCTCCTATTTTTCTTGTTTCCAAGTTTCCAAATTCTAGCAATGGCCACCACTTCCACCCCTATTCCAAAGTTCAAGAACCCTTCTTGCACGTTAATTTTAGATTTGTTAATAACCCCAGGTACAGACTTATCGTGGTTAGAAGATGCAGGTTTGACAACCTTGGTGTCAATGCCACATTTCAAAACTGATAAAGTCCTCTTGCAACATATTATTAGCGGTTATGACCATGACAAGGCCATTGTCAAAATGAAAATATAAAATAGAAATCTATCATTCACCATCACAACTGCAGACATTAATAGATTGACAAATCTTCCTTTCGGTGATTGTCCTCTAGTGTCAGCGAAGTGCCAGCTCTCTGCAGAAGAGAAAGGCTACCTCGAGAAAATGTACCAACTCACCACAAAATATTTGGTAGGTATAATTCTTGTGTCTTAGAATTTGTTAATGCTAAAAATTTCAAATTTGTAAATTGTTATCTAATTTTTTCTTTTTGCAGCTTCCATCGCCAAGTCAAAAAGAGGGTTAACAATCATCGATGTTAAGAATCCAACTCTGAAGGCCATTATTGAGTTCTTCTAGGCAAGACTGATTCTTCTTGGAAGATCAAAAATTCCATTTTGGGCACTTTCGTATGTTATTCGTTGTGAGCATCATGAGAGGTTCGATTGGTGCACCTATATTGCAGATCACATCAGGGCCGAGCTACATGCGGTGCAATTGCAAACCAACAACACACAACCCATTGTGGGCACTATTAATTATATTTTAGCTCTTTATTTTGAAAGTTTTCATAATTTGCAAGATACTCCTACTCCTACTATAGTGCATGCAACACTACAAGCCATTGCCTTGACACCAGATGAATTGAAGGTAATCAATCCATCTTTGACAATCAAAAAGTATTTTATATTTTAGTACATTTTCATTTTTAAATTTTTCTTTTCATCTAAATGTAGGGTAGGGCAACCACAATAAGGAGTAAACAAGATGCTACCAATAGGAGTCATAGGCCAGAGCAAACTGGTGATTCTGAGGACATTGGATCAAAAATTTCACCATTATAGAGGGCACCAAAATGTCCAAGTTGTGTGGCTCACACTAGATGTAGCTTCGCAAATTTTGTGGCATACCTAGGTGTACAAATTCACCATGTGAAAAATGCATGTATTTACTTTGAATTAATTATTATGGATGTTTTCTATTTAATTTTTAGAATAATGTTAACAAAACTTTTTTATGTTTTTAGCCACCTCTCAATGACAAACTATGAGAATGAGAGGCCATATGGCGCCACCGCTTCCACCATAGCTACCACTTCCACCACAACAACAACAACCAACAACAACAACAATAGCATCCACGTTCACAACAACGACAAGCACAGGCACAACCTACATAGATGAGAGGCCAAACATGGGTTGGAAAACAAATTTTTCATAGAGATCATAGCTAGCTCAAAGTTTCGGGCCTGGGTTCTCATATTTTACATTTCACACTTCTTCACAGGCACTAGAAGTTTCATCTGTTGGGTTGGATAATATCCAACTTGATGATGATTTTTTGTTGCAGGGCAACATTTTAGGTTTTAAAGCAACATATGTGCTTCAAGATCCACTAGATGAAGCACAACAATAGGAAGCCCCTGCACCTGAGCATAGATCATTCCTAGCTTCGGAAGGAAATGACCCTCATCCTCAAATTGAGGATGACATTGTTAATTTTGATGAAAATATTTTAATGGTTGAAAAGATGGAAGCAACAATGAAACAGATTGTCCTTCAAGATTTGCAAGAAATGAAGGATTGGGAATATCGGGCCAAGGTTCTAATAAAGCAAATAAATGCTCGATATAAGAATTATGTAAAAAGAGATTCAATCTATTCTTTGGTTCAATATGAACTAGAAAAGCTTAGTGGCCTACTGAGTCAGGCCACAATAGGAATAATAAATTCTAAAATTGTTTATGATGATGATGTTTTAAATGTTGTTGTCAGCATATTAGAGAATATTAATGTTGAAGCCCAAGATTTTTATAACCAATGGGCTTCCGATAAAGAAAAAGTTGCACTTGTTGAGTCTGCTAGGGATGTGGCTGAGGTAAGAAAATCTTTATTTATTTTTCATTTTGCTTTTGCACTTTATTTTTCATATTTCAATTTTCTTTAAAACAAGTAACAATTTTTTATATAACTATTTTGAATGATTTATCATTTTCTTTTTTGCAGTCAAATTTTGAAAACTTAAAAATACAAGTTAACAACATGCAAGTTAATATCAATGCGGTAAAATTTTTTGCTTAATGTAATGGAAATGAAGAAAAAAATGTAATTAAAAGTGGCGGATAATAATCGTTTGAGAAAATATATCAGGGAGAAGCTCCATGAAGATCCGGACATCGTACTACAACACCAAAAAGAAAAAGAAAAACTTCCAACAATACTCGAAGATCCAAACCAACAAGAAAGCACATTGTTGGGAAGTATTGTGAAAGGTCAAGAAAATCTAGTCAGACTTGGTGCATTGCTGGAACAAGGAGTCAAGAAATGAGATAAAGGAAAAGAAGTCGTAGTTGTAAGAAAATCTGATGTAGCTATGCCGAAATAAGATATTTTACAATGTAAAAATATTTTGAAGTTGACTGTAGTCAACAATTTTGTACAATGTAATATATTTTCAATCGTATTAATGAAAACTATATTTTCTAAATTTGTGTCTTCAATCATTCAAAGGTTGTTTGCATTTATAATTTTGTGTTGCTTTTCTAGTATTAATCATCAATATTATTTACTATCTTCATCTCAAACATCAAAAGAATATTTTTGTTGATCAAAATTGATACATTAACAATACAATACCAATATTGTGATATAAAATAAAAGACAACAATTTATTAAGGCAGTTCAAATAGTATGATAAAAAACATTCAATTTTTAAAAGCATAATGTGATATAAAACGTACAATTTTTATAAGCATAATGTGAAAAAGTAAATTTTTGAAATCTTGTACATCTGAAACAACATTGTGAAATCTGGAATGAACAGTTGTGAAATCTGGAATGAACAGTTCTCAACTTGTGAAACAACATTGTGAAATCTGTAATGAACAAATATTGTGAAATCTGATAACAAAGAAAGTCAAATGTTACATTGTTGTGAAACACTAGAAAAATCAGAATTCAGGTAGCTGAAATGAACACGTTTCAACTTATCCAGAATCAATCTGTGAAGACACCATTTGATCACTAAAAGCATCATTATCCTCCTTATCGGTCGTATTCGTAATACCCCTTCTGTCTGCAATTGAATTCCAATATGCTAATGCTCTATCATATGGAAATTTGTCCAGGTGATATGATGACACATAAATTCTTAAACAATTTTCTAGATTTTTGTCCAACTTATTACGGAGCTTAGATTTAACAAAATATAGTGCACTAAAAACCCTCTCATCTTCCACAGATCCCAAAATCATTGTTTGACATAATTCATATAAACAAAAGTATTCACTAATCGTATCTTGTAAGATACTACTTGGATACAACTTTTGCCACAAACGTGCAATGGAACCAGTCTCATGGATATTACTCAAAAGTGATGCTTGATGAACCATTGTTCTTCCAAAATGTTGTGACTATTGTCTTAAAAGATCTTTGTTGAGTATACCTTTTATTTCAACACCATTGACTTCCACACTTTTACTAAAATGCTCAATAAGGTTGCCCATATATTTAATAAACAACTCTTGTGTAGATTTTTGATCATTGCAAGAACCCCAAAACAAAGGGTTAACAACACCCATGGCCTCAAGCAACTCATGTCTTTGAAACCGATCTCTTATCTCTTTTGTCAATGATTTTGCTATGTTGAACAATTTTTTTTTGTATTGTGTAAAACAACTTCGTACCTATTGTGTGTTACACAAACTCTTTCAACATTGTCAGTAACTACACTTGAATGCCTTTCATAACAATATAAAGGTATCATATTTTCATGAACATTAATACAAAGATTATCATTAATGTCAAACTTCAAAAAACTATTTGCATCTTTCACGTTTGTCAATGTTTTCCAACTTTCAAATAAGGGATCTGTAAAATCTGGTTCGGACACATATAACCTATCAATAATCACACATATTTGCTTTCTCATCCTCATGAAATCAATGATATAGATGGATCTCTCTTGTGCAAGTTTAGTCAATCTGTTCATTTCTTGTAACATTGGAAGAATACCACATAATGTTAAAAGAGTTTCCAAGTTAGTCAAATGAAACAACATATCATTTGCCTTATCAATTTCTCTACTATTTGCATACATAAACCTTGTTAAAGATTTATATTCTATAAAAACTTTGAGTGCAGGTTGATACAATGAAATCCACCTTGTATCCACATCTTTCAACAATTTTTTTCCTTCTGTAACTCCTAGTGCAAACTATTGAAACTCTGCAAACCTTTTAGGACTGCAAGAAAAATAAGAATGTATTTCACGAATGAGATCTTCCACTTTAGCAACATTGTCAAAAGTGCTCATGATTTTATAAGCAAGATTCACTCTATGAGCCATGCAATGAATGGGTATCATATATGGGGCAACTGAAGTTTGGAGTCGAACACATAGGCCATTCTTGTGCCCTTGCATTATAGCAACACCATCAGCTCCAACGCAAATTAACTTTGTGGCTATGTCAATATCATTCATTCTCACAATTTCCTTTAAACTGGTCAAAACAACATTATAGATATTTTCTGCATTTGAAATTTCAACCATCTTATGTAATCCTAGCAAACTAGGCCTTCTTACATGATTTTGAAATGTGTACACATGCATGCAAATCCAGGATGTGTTGTCCACAACCGTCACCTCATCAATAGAAAGTGAAATGAATCTGGCATGTTTTACCTGCTCCCTTAGGTCTTCCTTCTCAACTAATGATAGACATTTTACCATTTCCCAACCACTTCGATCTGACCAATGGGAACTAGGAAGGTTTTGCACATCATCTAGTTGATAAAGGTGCTTATAATCAATAAAATCGGACATGGGTCTACCCTTTTTGAGAATACTAAATACAACAACAAACTGCAAACTTTTTGAAGTTAAAATGATCTTCTGCATTTTATGAAATTGGGTTTCAATCGTTCCACCTTTCTCAACAAGGGATTGTTGTTGCTTTAAGTGATTCTCATAATCTATTGCATATCTGACATGCATACATTCTGATGCATCCTTCCACCTAATAGATTTTGTAATTTTACCATCACTTCCTATAACTTTTACATATACTTTGCCAACATGTTTTTCTATTGTATCTTTCTTAGTTTGCAGCCTGTGATCCTTACCTAGTTTCCAACTACAAATTTTGCATCTACATTCTTTTTTATTGACTTGGTTGTCTTCAGTCAAGACCGCCTCAATCCAGGGAAATTTTTCTGCCCATTCATTCTTAAATGATCTTCCAATAATCCAATTAGAATCTGTCTTCCTCTTTTTAGAATTTTTGCTTGAAGATTCATAAGAAGTTTGTAGTGTATTTGATTTATCGCTTTCATTTTCAACTTGCATATCTTGGCCAGGAATATCTTCAAGTGATTGTTGGATGTCATTGGTAAGAGAATTTTCTTTAGAAGGCATCTCTTGGTCAATAGGGTATTCTGCATAGTAGCATACAATAATATTCTTTACTATTTTTGGATTTAAAAAAACTAACTTATAGACAGAAAAAATTCATATCGATGAACACATACTGACAACTAATTGTTTGAGGAAGAAAGTAGTATTGAAAATTATTACAAAATATACAACTAATTATTTATAAGTCAAAAATCATTTGTACCTAGAATTTGTACCGATGTCGATGGCTTGTTTGATTTCGATGTATGACTAAAATATTTAAGGATACTCTTTTCAGTAGAAGATTTGGCCCCCTTCTTTCCATTGTCGGTGGGTGACATTTTACTTGTAAAGAAAGTGTTTTTCATTTTAGAAAAGTAATAAAATGTTAAAGAGATGTTACTTCTCATAGGCCTCAAGATAATATTGTAATTAGAATAAACAGATGGTCATCGCTAGAAAATAAATACCTGTTTCCTGCCATGTTTTATTGTGATTTTGTTAGTGTATGCCACTACTACGTTTTCTGGTGATAACACTTGTAACTGATAAGAGCAGATAAATATGCAATATACAAATTCAAATTAAATTCAGAAAATAAGTTCTCTATGCAAAAAATAACTAGAGATACATATATTCAAAAAATAAGCATTTACCAAAGTATTTACCTATTTATAATCTTATCATAGAAAAGTAGATCTAAATAGAACAGGGTAAAATAGAGAACTTGGTGTAGAACGTGGTCCGAAATCTATTCTGGTGTAGAACAGGGTCCAGATATTGGTGTTGAAGACATGCAAAACATGGCAAAATAGAGAAAAACATGGGAAATAGAGCATTGAAATATTTTCAATAAATGATAGAAAAATAGTAGAAGAAAAACCTACAATTAGCTGATAAAAAACAAATCTTATTACTATATTTAGAATGTCTTAAGAGAAATAGAGAACCTAGTGTAAAATGTGATCCGATAATCAATCTTGGTGTAGAACAAGGTTCAAAAATTGACCTTGAGCAAACAGGGTTTGGTCTGATGTAGAACTAGGTCCAGTCTGTTGCAAAATTAGATTCGAATATTGATCTATTGTAGAAATGGATTCGAATGTCGGTTTATTGTAGAATTGGGTCTCGATCTGTTGCAAAAATGTTGATCTATTGTCAAAGAGTGTTCTATTGCAAAATTAGCTCGGATGTCGGTCTGTTGCAAAACTGGGTTCGGAATGTCGGTTTGTTGTAGATATGGGTTTGGATATCGATTTGTTGTAGATATGGGTTCAGATGTTGGTCTATTGCAGAACTAGGTCCGGATATCGATCTATTGCAGAACTGGGTCCGGTATGTTGCAAAAGTATTGTTGTCGTGTTAGTTTTATATAGTGGTATACTTGGCAAACTTGGCGGGATAATTTTAAAATTTTAAAATTTTTGGGCGAAAAGTGTCCTCATTCTGGCGAAAAATGATGGCGAAGTTTTATAAAAATCCGTAATACTATTATCAATGGACGACGAACCGACACCTTAAAAAAAAATCCAAAAATTTTGAGTGAAAGGGCCGACCTCCGGGCCCCCAAACTCGCCAATTTGAGTTTTCGAAAATGCAAATATTAGCCCAAATGGCGAATATTCGCCGTTGTGCATAACCCTGATGATGTGTTTGTCTTGAATTGAGTTTTTGTTTTAAGTCAGGAAAGCAATTTACTGGCTGGTGGCATCCAAATGCTTCCTCAAGTAGAAACCATAGGAAAATTTTGATAGAGGCTATGAGATTAATTTGACAATAACAATAGCATATCCTTTTTGGACAATGTCCAACAAAAGAATTTTTGGCCTCTCAGCATATTATCTAGGTCCACATGACCAACTAATGGTGTTCTACCTAGCAAAGATGGGTCTTCTAGGTTTTGCTTGCTCTTCAAATTGAGTGTCAATGTCAAGATATTTAAATACCTATAAGAGTAAAATATGATTGATCACAAGTGATGTGTTTATCTTGAGTTGAGTATCTTTTTTAGTTAGGAAAGCAATTAACTAGCTTTGGCATCCAAATGCTTCCTCAAGTAGAAGCCATAGGAAAATCATGATAGATGCTAGGATGATCCAAATGCTTCCTCAAGTAGAAGCCATAGGAAAATCATGATAGATGCTAGGATGAGGGAAATGTGGCTTTTATTAAAGCTTCCTCAAGTAGAAACCAAAGGAAAATTTAGGATGAGGGAAATGTGTCTTTTATTGATGAAATCCAAATTATTCAAGAAAGAGGTTCATTGAAACAAAAGTTAAACATAACCTCTTGGGGAGAAAATGAAATTTAGCCTACTATTGGCACCATTGGTATCATTGTTTAATGGGCTTGTGCTCTTGAAAAGAAATGCATTTCAAGCTATTGAAATTCGTCACATGAATGATTATAACCTGCTCTTTTGGTGATAGCAAGTTCATCAAATAACGTTTTGAGAACAAAGCTTAAAATATTGATTGTTGTTACACATATCTTCATTGAAAGGAGCATACAAAGCTTTAAACTCCATTGAAGGTAGTGAATTTAAAAGAGTTAGTTCTTCCATTAAAGTGTAGGAAATACCTAGTTGAGTTATCAACTAAAGAGGAAGGAAATTGTTGGGGATGAAATCCATAGTGGAGTTCTATTGGGAGAGGTATTGCTAAATTGGATGGTAGTTTGTGCACTTTAAAATATTAATTTTAACACATGCAACATGTAATGTCCCCTTCTTAACCCGTCAGTGTTATCACATGGGGACTAGCCTACTCACGGGTTCTCGTAGGCTATGACAGATGTGTGGGAGCCCACTTGAAGATGGTATTTGTGGTCTGGACGTGCAGAGCTTTCATTTACCAGTTTTTCAGGTCGAATCAAACATGGGAACATGGACTTATTATTTTTAGTAAGTCAGTCGGATTAGGGTTGGTTGGAAATGGATGGTACGACTG
Source organism: Wollemia nobilis (assembly GCA_028583015.1). Classification (NCBI taxonomy): domain Eukaryota; kingdom Viridiplantae; phylum Streptophyta; class Pinopsida; order Araucariales; family Araucariaceae; genus Wollemia; species Wollemia nobilis. Next base: position 3,116,309 of record JAQPPZ010016913.1, on the reverse strand, counting down.
GATTCTTTGGCGAAATAGGTGTCTGTTTCTATATTTTGTTTGTTGATTAGATATTGGGAGGCCTGAGATTTTAATGTGCAAAGTTAATTCTATTTAATTAAATATTTAATATAGTTTAACTTTAATATTATAATATGTTGGAGATATAAGGTTATTTTTTCGAAGTCACTTATTATAATATTTTTTTAACATAAAGTGACTAATACCATGACCAAGGGGAACGCCACTTTAAGTGGCTATGGTAAATTAAATAAAATCAAATCAAATTCATTAGGAAACGAGGAAATGGCCGACCCAACTTGAGGAAAGGATAAAAAGGGTTGGAGACTTCATTCGGCATCATCTTTGGCTATCTTTCATATGAAGTTTCTTGGAGAGTAGCTTGCAGAGATTTTTGCAGGGTTGTATTGCTTGTTCGGAGACGAAAACCTCTAGCAGGATCATCACTTTCGGGATTGCAAGACATCCTCAAAGTGATTTCGGGCATCTTCATCACAGGAGGTGCATTTGTGCTTACAAACTACAGATTTTCAATGAGTATTGAGTGAGGGTTTGCAGATATATTAATGAATATTTTATTCTACTCACTCCTAGGAGTGGTCGTACAAATCTAGCCAGCATTGTATGCATTTTGGGGCGATTTCTAAGGCAAGGGTTTCGAAGTTGTTGGCATCACTTATTAAATCTACATCCATCGACCAGATTGAGGGAGTTTTTGGAGCAAAACATAGGCAAACAACATTTATTCTAGCAGGTCGTACATTTCCAGCTAGCCGTACATCACAAGGAGAGCGTTAGAATTGGTGTTTCCATTTCTCTTCATTTCTGGGAATTCCATCACTTGGAATAGAGGCGTCCAACTTCGGAATGCAATTTGGAGACATTGTTTATACGGAGAATTCATCCATTTGATGCTTGTAATTAAAACTCCAAGTTGTGTACCTATTGTCAAAAAGGCACAATCAGCAATATTCGGCACTTCATATCTTCTGGGTACTTTGTTTTTTGTTAAAAAGCTTCAATGGGTTGTTAGATGTATATAACTAGTACTTGCGTTTCAAATTTCAAGTGGTTTGGATTATTAGTTTGTGAGTTACAGATTTCTGAAGTTAGCAGTGTAGTCTTTTTTCTGCATTTTATATTTTTATGCAAAAACACCAAAACAACATCAGATTGTCAAAACCTTCAAGAAAATCAAATATCACAAAAACAAAAACCAAGGTGGGTCATTACACAACATGACTAAAGGGTTTATTGTTTGATTATACTTACATCATATCATACAAAAACAATAGAGAATAAAATTAACATGGCTATGAGGAAATATTTGTGTTTCTTGTGAGAACTATTTATGATCCTTTTACTGGTAAATATTGCAATTATAGAATTTTTTCCTTTTTAAAATTGTTTTTAATTATTTATTTGCCATTTGGTTGAACTTTTAATGAATTGTTTTAAAATTAAGTTTGCTAATCAACAAAATTTAGTTAATTTTAAAATAGGCATTAAAATATTAAATTTACCAAAAATGTCCATGTGGGGCCATCCCAATGGTATGTCGTTGGCATTTCATCTCAGTGACTTGAGTTCGAATCATTGGGAGAGAGGTCCCATATTCCTATGCTTGCCACCCGTTGTACTTCGCACTACTTAAAAACAATAAATACCAAAAATTCACAAGGTTTAACGATGTTTATTTTTTCTCAAATACTAATCTATATTTTTGTTATCCAAAAGGATTTGGGTATCAAAGTCTTTACCCTTCAAAGATTTACTCATTGAGTTAAACTTATGTGATAAATATGTTGAAGAATATTACATTCTTGGGTACATGCTAATGTACCCCCATAGTACCCCATGGTACAATTGCAAATATGTAAATATTAGATTAGGGTGTGTGATTTATATTTCCCTAATGTGTCTATATGTAGAATGTGTACAAGTGTTATGAGTGAGAAAGTGTGCAATGTGTATAAGTAAATAGAATGTCAAGAGTCATGTATACAAGTGTCAAGATGTAAAGCCAAGAGGCATGAGAGGTTTGTCTTATGTGTGGAATAGGAAAGGATGTATCTTTATGTGAGGAGAGCACTAGTCAAGGTATTCAAGAGTCACCTTTCTAAGGCTATATTATGAAGACAAAGCTCCCTGTATTGTATTGAATGAAGTCCATTGTAATAGAAGATTCATCAAAGAATATTGAAGCTTGTATGCAATATTTTGAGCAATTATATTGTAAGTTTGCTTATGCATATTGTTATTGATATTGGCCATTTATATTAATTGCTCTAATATTTGAGTCTACTCAAGATCTTGAATATTGGGACTCGTGATTAAATCTGACTAAAAATCCAACAAAATATGATTAAATGTTATATTTGCATATAATATCAATTTTATCTATAAAGTTAGTATTTTTTAATATTATGTTTTATAATACAATAATTATATGCATAAATTAACTTGTAGCTATTGGCAATTGCAGACTAATAACATATCAATTTTATCTATAAAGTTATTTTTTAATATTATGTTTTATAATACAATAATTATATGCATAAATTAATTTTTAGCAATTGGCTTTTGCAGATTATCATGGATTCATACATAGCAAATCGATGGCTTCTACAAGATAAAAAAGCCTTGCATGTCAAAGGAAAGATGACATAATGCTATTTAAAGGTGGATGAACTAATTTTAATGTGTTATTACATATTGGATGATAATTTGTAGATTATCCACCAATCTTCATTTATAAATGTGTAGAACTATGAAATTCAGTTTTAAGTATATTATGGTTTGAGGACATGCTCATGTAGGTCATTTGTTTATTTTTTAGAGTATTTTGTATGTCAAATTTCACATATGTATAGAAAAATGAAGTGCATTTTCAAATGAACCAAGTTTTAAAAACATGTTAATGTTGCATATTTTATTATTGTTATTATTTTAATTTTGATAATAAAATGTTGGATTATAGCTTGAAAAGACAACTATCTCATCTTTTGTCTTTTGGAATATCATTAATTTAATTCAAATATAATAATATTTAAAAAAGTTTAAGAGTGAAGAGGTAGAAAATAAAAATGAAACATCTATATTTGTTTTTGTTAATATAATAACATTGAAATTCTATCAATATGAAAAAATAAAAGAAAAAGAAATCTATGATTGAAATTAGTGTGTTGAGGTATCCTTTACAAATATGCTCTACCACAATTGATTGATTAATACACTTTAGAAGGTGTATGCATTAAATTAGTAAGGATCATATATCTATGATTTATTTTCCAAAGTAAATAATTATTGAAATTTATTAATGCATTTTATAAGGTATAAATAAGAAAAATAATTTTATATAAAGTATAAATAAGGAAATTAATTTATATTTATTATGCATTTTATTTACAACTTAACAATGATTTATCATGGGTCTTTTTTATATTTAGAATTTTTCTCCAATTTTGTATAATTATGACTTTTTTATTTTATCATTTTAATTTGTTCATGTTTTTAAGGAGGGTTATTGATTTTGTAAGTGTTAAATCAAGGAATGATCTTGACTTCTAATTTAAAGATGTGTACCAATTCCAACCTTTTGATAGTTCATTGGAAGGAAGAGCCAATGGTTCGTGTCAATCCCCACTATCCTTGTTAATTCCTACTCTAATCTATTCTACTTGCATGAAATTAAAATGAATGAAAAGTTAATTTTGAAGTTTAAGGGTGCATGGGATTCAAATTAAAAAACAATTGCAATGGTAGTAAGGAAAGTGTGTGATCAATCAACACATGAGAATTCAAATAACAACAATGTTCCTCATTCAATAAGTATGAAATTGTTAAGCGAATGACAAGATGGGAAAAAGGATCATTGCTTTAATCATCGTGTATTTTACACTCCAAGAGGCCAGTGTTATTGATATAATGCAAAAAACTTGTTAATTTCTCACCAATTTCATGAGATACAAAGCACAATGTAGGTTTCATAGAGTGTCGCTATATGTTTTTATGGTCAAAATATGTTTAGAGTGAAGCCCATGGCTTCTATTTATGGTTGGAGTTTACCCTTAAATTACTTAGGGTGAGAAACTTTTATTCTTGATAAAAGTAAAAGTTTGGGAGGATCTTTAACAAGATGATGTGCCTCCAAATGTTATGTTAGGATCCTATCCTAACATTAATTAATAATAATAATATATTTTATCTTAAGGTTATAATAATAAAATAATATAATAATTAATTATATTAATTATTATATTATTATAATATTAGGGTTAGGAAGCATTGCAACCTTTCACCTATAACCCTAGAGTGGGTATAAAACATTGTAAGAACTTATCATTCAAATCATCCATGAATATAAAATATAATATAATTTATTGAAGGGACTTCCCGACAATATCAAAAGGCGATTCTTTTAGATTTAGGTTATTTATTATTTATTTATCAATTTATGTGCTAGGAACCCTAGGTTCCTACCATTTGGTATCAGAGCCTTATGGATCCAACCATATTGGTCAAGGAAATGAAAAATGACATTGCAAAAATTAGAAGAATGATTGAACAAAAACAAAAAAAACAAATGGAACGTTCTGATCGTATTATACAATATTTAATGGAAATGCAAGAGGAGACCCTAGCCATGGAATCCCATGTAGAGGAGGAACCCATAGCCATGGAAGCCCAGGTAGAGGAGGAGCCCATAGTCATTGAATCTCAGGTGGTATCCATTTCATCTTTCGGGAAGAAAGAAATAAATCAAAACCCTAGAAAAAAAATTTCTTCCGAAAAGGTAGAAGGCAAAGATTTTCAAATGGTATATAATGCATTTTTGGAAGGAGAAAAATTAGTAAACCCTAAAAATGCAAATTTTCCCATTACAAAAGTATACCACAAGGAAGAGGTAAATAATTCCAAAAAAATAGAATACAGGGTTTATCCAAGTTTTAATGAGAAGGCCTGGATCGACAAGAATTATGTCTGCCCAACCTTATATCCAATAGTGAAAGAATTTGATGATACCTATCTGCCCGAGTTGTTTCAGATTTTTCTTTTGAAATTTGATTCTCCTATTATGAAGTTTCAAGACGAACAAGGAAAAGTGAGTTTTGATTGTAAAATTGCAGAAGCGGCCAAGGCAGCAAGTCACATTGTTTTCAAACTGTTGTTCATAGGAAATTCAAAAGGCAAATATGGGACATGTTGTTTATCACCTATTAAGTTACAAATGGACAGTCGCCCTCCACCATGGCCACCACCATATTTTATAATGCAATTCTCCCCGACTAACAACTGACTAACTAGAAATTGCGAAACTACAAGGTGATGATTCACTGCAAGGCAGAGTGATTTGTAAAAAAAAAAAAAAAAAAACTAAAAAATTGAAAGAAAAATGGATATGTTGAATAAAAAGTTGAGTTGGTTGGTTACCAAATTACCAGCATGCTGCCAAGCATAACAGTTTCCCAAGATGAAATCAATTCATAATATTACTTTTGATGAAAATAATATAAATTTCCAAACATCATGTTAAAAAGAAATGTAGAGAAGACTACAATAAGGAGAGAACTCTACAGTCCACCACAATGGCGCCATAAGGAGAGAAGACTAAAATATACAGTCAAAGAAAATACTTTACAGTTGCACAATATACTTTGCAGTTGTCAAAGAAAATAATGCTTGCCTTTGTTGGTAAGGAGGACATATTAATAAAGACGTAAATAAATGTGGACATGAATTCTAGAGTCTATAGTTTTCTACAATTATGTAAATTCAAACTTCATTCAGAACATCTGCTTGCTCAATATTGATCAAAATAAAGAGCAACATTGATATTTGGAGAGGTTACAGACTGTTGTTACTGCTGTTGTGCCCAAAAATTAGATGTTGTTGCATCATTAAATTGATAGACAATCCTTTATCTTCTATATTTCCATGAACGATGTCGAAGGTCTGCCAAATCCACATATAAGGCCATAGTGAAAATACCTTCTAGAGTAAATGTGACGGTGGAACCAGATACACTCTCTTTCACCGTCGTCAAGCATAAACTGTTGTATAATGTAACAACTGAATTAAAAATTATAGCAAAGTATACTTTCCTATGGGGAGCATTAACCTGGAGTAGTGGAAATTACACCTTAAGAAGCCCCATCATTGTCTATTGAAGCGCTCATAGAAAAGCATAAGACCATACAACATAAGAACATACATACACATAGTAGGTCCGAATGGTGTAGTCTTATTTATATCTTATAATCTTGGAAATAATCATATAAGAAACATGTACTGCAATCAGTTCCGTCCAAGCATTGGGCACTTTATTAGACAATAGAAGCTAGAACGCCAGCGTTTCTGCAGCTCGGCCATGCGTAATTATTTAAAAAAAAAAATCAAAGCTTTCTAGAAACAACCCTAGTCTCACGTTGGAAGTTGCAGTATGCTTCGTTACATCCTGACTTATCGTTGATCAACTGTGGAGCGGATACTTGAGGTTGTACATGCTTAGGAGGATGTGTGCCATTCATCCCAAACTAGCAAACACACAATATTTTTCCATTTTAGAGTGCAAATCCGCATGTATGTGACAAGTCCCTATTGCGAAGGTGGTCTAAAAAGGTCACTTGACATTAAGACTTCAACCATATTCCATTCAAAGACTACATGGATGATGCATACATGGTGTTTAGTCTTTGCCCAGATGGCCCTTTCACTGTTTCTTCTTTCAATAGGCTTGTAGGGCTGCAATTCAAGTGGTTCTTTTGTTAACGAGAAAGGGATCAGAGGGAGTTGTAAAGCAGCATGTCTAAATCAATACGATCCACAATACTAAAAATTATTATGGTTGTTGTGAGGCTAGCATTCATGGAAACAGGAAGTGGTAAAAATTTTCACCGATGGAGGAATTAAATATGTGAACTCTTGCAACTTGTGTGGGTTCTCGGCAATACTAGATCCAACTACCTTTAACATATCCAAGAAAGAAATAGGAATGCTTAGGATAGGTCGTTATGCTCTATGCCTTGATTGGGGTATGGGTGATATGAATTGCCCAGCAACTAAAGGACTATCCAATTACTCCTACACAGAGGAGGCCCATTGTAGCAACTCCTCAACAAGGCAGGGCCACGTATGTGCATGTCTTCTTGGATTTGAAGGAACTGGTTACCGTAACAACACTGATTGCATAGATATTAACAAATGCAGAAGTAAAAAAATTAGTGCGTTGAATCACCCAAAGGCTCATGTTATCATCTGCCTGGACATTACAATTGTTCATGCTCAAAGGATTATGTAGGAGATGGCCTTCAAAATAGTAGTGGATGCAAGTCCGCCAGGTCAAACAAATACGTCATTCCTGCAACCATAGGTCTTGTTTCTTCATTCATTGGAGTATCTTTGGCAGCAACAGTACTATTTTGGTGGCTGAAGAAATGACACAAGAAAGTTGTGAAGGCCAAATATTTCCAACAAAAAGGCGGTATCCAGTTGCATAAATACATTGCTTCCATGGGTAGACCAGAAAACTTGAACATATATTCTACAACAAAGCTCGCAAAGGCCTCAAAATTTTTTCAAGCGATATGATACTGGGAAGAGGTGCCTACCAAACGGTATTTAAAGGAATTCTTTTAGATGGCACAGATGTAGAAATCAAAAGGTGCAAGGAGATTTCTGATCCACAGGAAGATGATCAGTTTATCAACAAACTCATCATTCTGTCTCAAATTATTCACAGAAACATTGTGAAATTGCATGGGTGCTGCTTCAAAACTCAATTTCCATTGATGGTATACAAATTTATCCCTAATAAGACATTGTTTCAGTATTTGCACTCGGGTGAGGAGTCTTTGGATTGGGAGTCTCGTCTGTGGGTTGCCATGGAGATAACCGAAGCTCTGTTGTTTTTGCATTCTGTGGTATCTCAGCTTGTATTCCACCGTGATGTAAAGTCATTGAATATTCTCTTGGATAAAACATTCATAATATATTAGTTGAAGCACTGGAGGTGAGACCTCCGACTCCTCAAACATTGGAGGTATAATGTACACATGTATCATATGGGCTGTCAACTGCCAGATTGCATTGGTGATTTCTCACTTCACATGGATACAACATCCAAGAGCATCGTAACTGATTTAAGGGCTTATACAACCTTTCGGGGCCGTGTCTCATAAAATCATGCCACAAATTTCTTAATACGGAGAAGGGGTCTGCTTATGTTTGAAGACCTTGAAATAAAAAAATAAAGGGACGATTTATATGAGGTTGTTATATGCAACATGACATCACGTAAACTCTTTGATGTGGGTCTCATCACCCTGAGGTTAATCGAGGTCTCTACCTGCAAATAACGTACCCCAGAGGCGAAGGTCTTTATAATACCCTTTGCACATTGAAGGTTCTTAACCTAAAATATAGACCCTATGAAAGCCAAAACAACCATGTGTTCTATGTGAAAAGTGTTCCTAATGTGAAGTTAGATTCAAATCAAGAGGAAATAATCAATGCTAATGAATACCTTCATGAACTATATAGACGCTAAAACATATTTTTCAATCTTCCTAGCTTTGAGGACAAAGCTATTTTAAGGAGGGGTGGCATGTTAGGATCCTATCCTAACATTAATTAATAATAATAATATATTTTATCTTAAGGTTATAATAATAAAATAATATAATAATTAATTATATTAATTATTATATTATTATAATATTAGGGTTAGGAAGCATTGCAACCTTTCACCTATAACCCTAGAGTGGGTATAAAACATTGTAAGAACTTATCATTCAAATCATCCATGAATATAAAATATAATATAATTTATTGAAGGGACTTCCCGACAATATCAAAAGGCGATTCTTTTAGATTTAGGTTATTTATTATTTATTTATCAATATTTGTGCTAGGAACCCTAGGTTCCTACCATGTTATATGCCTCTAAATATGCCTCAAATAGGCTTAAAAGGATTCTAAAATGAGTTAGTGTACCACTACATGTCAATAGGTCGCTTTCTAAAAATTCTCCTTGGGATTTGTGCTTGCCTTTTTACCTCTTTATAGGATGGTGAGTGATTTATTTTAGGAAGTGAGCAAATTGCTAGCTTACCCTGAGTGCTTTTCTCCCATGAGTCAATTAGGTCATTGTGCAAGTAGATTGCTCTTGAAGCAATAATACCTAAGTTGTACTTAGTCAAAATTTGAGGGGTTTTGGAAGGTATTGGTTGTCTGATTGCAATGTTCTATACTCTTCCCGAATGATGAATTCCAAGGTTGTGACTAGGCACTAAATTTTTAGCAACTTCATTGGGTGCAAATCCCAATTGACAAGAGATCTTAGATCTAGTCTTTATCCTTGGGCACAAAGTTCACAAAATTGGGACCCATGTTGCAAAACTATCAAAATTTATTCGACAACGTTAGTAGTTTTGGCCACTCTTCAACACTAGTTAGATGGGTGTCATGTCTTGATGGTCTAATTGCCACATTTTGTAAAACTTTAGGTTGTATGCAGTTTTGGGAGTTAAATCATTGTAAAACTTCTCTTTGTCCATGAAAAATGGTTAAGACGTTATTTTTGTTGTGTTTTCACTAGCTGTCTCCTTTTACTCAGAGTTGTTTTCTTTCAAATCCTGTAGTTTCTCTATTTTTTTTGCACTTTTCCTATCGTTTCACATGCAAAATTGTAAATGTTTTAGCATGGGCGATGTTGTGGATGTGTTTTCTGCTTAAGGTTGTTTTCTGCAAATTCGTTTCATTCTTCAGGCATGGTGACAGTTCCCGGCAACTTAGACAATTCTCAGAACGTGCTTCCCTTTCAAGAGCAATGTAGGGACACTTTCGCTCCTAGTTGTGGAGTGAAAGTTCCCATTAAGGAGGGGGAAGCAAATAACTAAGTCCTGGAAAAGGCACAAAGTGCTTTCGCTTCATGTGGAGCGAAACCTCCCAAAATAATTAAGTGTGCACTAACCAGACTTTCGCTCCACTTGGGGAGCAAAAGCTCCTTATTGAGAACCTTAGAAGTTAAAACGCAAAGAAAATTCAAAGTCCTGGTTAAAACTGTTGTCGCTCCATCAATGGAGCGAAAATTCCAGTCACTCCACTAGTGGAGCAAAAATCAAGCAAAGCGCAATGATAGGCAAGTTTGAGTCCAAGGGTGCCATAAAATTCAAAGTTGTGGTCAAAGGAGTTTGCGCTCCACTAGTGGATCGAAAGTCCCAGATGCTCCACCAGTGGAGCGACACTCAAGGAAAGGCGTAAAATTTTCTAAGGCAAAGCAAGAGGATGCTTTCGCTCCACCTCTAGAGCGAAAGTGTTGTCGCTCCAATTGTGGAGCAAAACTCTAGGGAAAACCCAAGCACAGCGAAAGCTGCCCAGAACTGCCATTAACTACTCAACTGACCCTAAAACTGCGCTCCTAGTCATCCGATCATGGTGGATCAGTGGAACCTTCTACATTCAATGTTGAGTTATCTACAAGGTCGAATTAAATGTTGTTAAGTCTGTTTCGGATCAAATCTTCCTGTTACCATCGTAAAAGTGGTTGGTCATTAATGTTTTAGGAGGCATAACCCTCTATAAAAGCTAGTATTTTCTCTATAACAAAGGATGGACAATATCTGCTAGAAAAGCAATTGTATACTTTGAAATCTGATTTCGAAATACAGACTTTTGGTTTCGGTCTTAAGTCTTTTGTCTTTGCGTATGCCTTCTATCATGTTATTTATGTTAAGTGTTATACAACTTGAATTATGTTTTCAATATTTAGCTATCAGTGAAGGATTAATTCTGGAAAACCCCTAGAGGTTATGCAGTTGAGAAGATTTAATGTTGGTTTCTGTTAAAGGTCTATTGTTTTAATTGTTGTTGGTTCAAGTGTTAGTTGTGTATCGTGCTTCCTGTCCATCCCCCCTGTATTTCAGGCTTTTAGCCTCTTTTCCATTCCTTTCAGTTATTTCCTTCCCTTTTCGCATCTTTCCTAACCCTTATTTCAAAAAACCAATTTTATTTTCGAAACCAGCCAAACTGGAGATTGTCACGGAGGACATTTCTTTCCTTCGGACATTCAATGCTTGGCAGCGGGTCTAGGGTGCTATAGATTTAAAAAATCTACGTCTAGACCAATTTGATATCCAATAGTTTCTAGCACGCTCGGTGGGATGCAAACATTCTACTTCAAAAGTTGTATTAAGAAGTTGATGTTCATCTTATTGCTATCAAATCCAAACATCTGGCGACTCAGCTGAACTCAGACACCTTCGAATATTGAAGACCAGTTTAAAAGCTCCCACCTTCATGCACACGAGATGGAGAGTTAAAAATATAGAAGAAGTCGAGTTCTTCGAGCTTGTCATCGACACTTTGGGAGAACATCCTAGAGTGGTTCGATTGAATATTCTGTTAGACGGGACATCTTCACAAGTAGTTGTTACTACTTCGCAAACTCCAAGTCCTACCAGTACAACAACTAGCTTACCCCCTAATCCGCTAAATTCTCTAGTACATCAGAATCCTCCAGTTCAACTAAATGTTCAGAATGTTTAGGTTCAGCTAGTTTTGGTTCAGCCAGTTCAACCCACTCTACCAATCTAGATGGCGCAGCCAGCTACCCCCAGGCAATTTTTCGCGTGGAATCATTTGAGGCCTCTAACTTTGATAGCTCATAACCAAGTACCACCTACAACATTAAAAGCTTTATCCACATACCACAGTACGATAAAGACAACTTACGAGCATGTTCAAGACATTGCTGGACCAACAACCATTCACCACATTACCACAAAAGATATCATGGTGAAACTACTAGTTCTCTCACTCCGAGGTAAGCTCCTCTACTGGTACCGATCACTTTCAACCGAAACCATCACTTCGTGGGACCAAGTGGCAGAACAACTAATAAGGGGCTTCAATGAACAAGTGGATCCCTTCTCATTGTTTCACCAGTTTACCGCTATCCAGAGACATCCTCAAGAGGAGATAGCTGACTTTAACATCAGGTTCCCTCGAACCTGGCAGAGTCACTGCCAATCTTCGGCCCACTCCAGAGAAAGTGACATTCTACTACTTGAGAGTTTTTCATTCGGACATAAGCATGAGCATCTGTCATATTAATATCAATATGTTCCCTGCCTTGTATGAGCAGGGGCAGAAGACCGAGGCTAGCCTGATAGCTATCATAAAGTTACCTCCAAAGGTGACTATGTCAATTTATCTTTATTTTCCCTAGAATATGTATCCCAGAGTTCCCTCACCCCCGACGTACCCCAATTCATCATGGAATCCAAGCCCTCATAATCAAGTGATACCCACTCTGCAATATCAAGCAATTATTGTTCCTCAACTCCCTACTCCTGTCCAATATTCGGCACTGCCTGCACCATTGGCGCCATTGCCATTGCCATTGCCTGCGACTCAGGAAGTTTTAAATGCATACCAAGTTAAGGAGCTACAAGATTTACGAGCATAAATGAAGACGATGGCGAATGAGATGACATTCATGAGGAGGCAAGATGACCAAAGCTTCCAGTCAAGGAGATTTCCTCCTCCCCTGATCACTAGGGAGCAAGCTGCTTCTGATAGGAGAGCTCTTGAGAGAAACACAACAGTGCTAAAAAGTGAAGAAGTTGGTTCATCCGGTAGCACTTATTGGTGTACCACGTGCAACAACCTGCATAGCGAAGAAACCTGCATGGTGCACCTCAACTATGTCCAGATGCTGGTCGGTGGTGCTTAAGACGATGAAGTCAACATGATCAAAGAAGCTGGTCATAATTTTATGATGCCTTTCGTCGAGCAAGTCTCAGTCCTCACCAATGTTGGGAATAATCCTATCGAGGTAGATCCAAACCAGATGGATCTGCTAAAGGCACATGTTGCATCCAAGCCGTGGAGTGAAAAGGCCCAGTTGTCGGTGAAAGCTCCCAATACAACAACAACCTTAGAGCAGTCCGACTTATTAAAGGACTTCCTACCCACTTGAGCTAGAGAAAGAGGTTTCCAACCCAAAGCTTCGACTTCACAACCGCAAGTCGAGATGCGAGATCAAGCCAGGGAGAAGCTCTGATACCTCTCACTGACCAAGCATCAAAGGGTGGATGCCACGCAATAGTATTGAAATATGTATGAGCCTGCAAGAGGAGTGGGATAATATGGCACTTTGGCGTACAACATAGTAGAAGAAATGAAAAAGGCACCTGCCAAGGTAAGCCTTTATGACACCCTCCAACTTCCTGGTCAAGTTAACCTCTTACAGGAATCTCAAGTCTGCCAAATACAAGGAGAGTAGGCCGACGTAGACGGATTTTGCTCAGACGTTGATGACTTCAGCCACAGGTAAGAATAGACCCTCGCCATTCTACCTTTCCCTTAGAATGGAAGGATGGATCGTACATAACTGTATGATCGACTTTGGTGCTGCGACAACCGTCATGCCCAAAGCAGTATGCATCATGGGCATGGAGTATACCTGGAGTAGCCCTAGGGTGCTGCAACTAGACGAGACTCCTGTAAATACGATAGGAGTGATCAAAGATGTTTCGATCCAACTCCATAAAATATCGTAGGTCACGGTCATCCAAGAGATCATGGTGGTCGATCTTGAGCCATATTTTTTTTGGTAAGTTAAGTTGAATTAAAAGTGGGTTTTTATCAAGGATCCCAAAACTTGATTACATCAAATTGCAAGAGGAACAGTCCAAGGATGGACATCAGGAAAGGCTTGAGGAAAGCCTTGAGGAACACTTTCAAGAAAGCATTGAGGATGGAAGTGAGGAAAATCGCACGGAGCAAAAATTGAAAAACCCACCAAGCGGGAAAGGAGAAGGCGGTAGAAGAAAATGGAAAACCTGCCTAAAATCAAATTTGAAACTGCCCACAAGCGAGAAAAGAAATAGGTGCTTAAATTTGAAATTTGAAACATCCCAAGGGTGGGAAAAGGAACTAGGCACCAAACCACCCATGGGAAACCAAAAACCATGATAGAAACAACTTCCCACATAGGGGAAAACCAACCAAAAGTAGAAAAACCACCCTGCATCAAAGGGTGGAGTAGAGAAACTGAGATTACAATAAATCCCACCAAGACAAGGATGGGAAGTAACCAGGGACACCATAGGATCTCTTAAGCTAAAAAAAAATCGAGTCCCTTGCAAACCTGAAAGGTGGAATAGCCAATAGAGGATTTCCTCAAGCCATGAAATCCTCAAGAATTGGATCATAGGCCTGGAAAGTGGGTCAACATATTGAGGAACTCCATAGGCTACGAAGTCCTCATGTAAAGAAGGAAGCCTTCAAGAACTCCAACGTAATAGAGGAAGCAACAGAGGCAGGACAGCACATCGTAGGAAAAAGACAGGAAAGTTCCTAAGGAACCCAAGAGGAAGGAGTCGTGAGGAAGCCCAATTGCAGACGATAAAGCCCAAACAGAAAGGATGCAACCATAAATCCCATAAATGCTTTAGCACCATCATCGAACAGCTTCAAGGAAATAGATGAGGAAGTCCTACAAGGAAATAGCAGCAAGGAAAACAGAGGCCCGCCAGGTAGGCCACAAAAGAAATTGAAATCTCGCTGGACTCACAACATCAATCGCAAAGAGCAAAGTCATAAAAGAAAGCACATGGTCCTCCCCAAGACCAAAAGGATGTTGTGCAAAACTGCTCATGAAGCCACTTTCCTACAGCCCTAGAATTTTGCAACTAAATATCCTCCAAGGGCAAACGTCAAGAAGACTCCTGAAAAACCTGGGAAAAACTAGGAAATCCAAGGAAAAAATCCCTTAACAACCCAAAAAACCCAGGGAAACTCCCAAGGAAGAACCCAAAGCCATCCTAGAACCCAGGCACTGGAGGAAAACCCCACCACAGGGCAAGGAAAGGGGCAAAATATTGGATCAGTGATCTCCCACCCCAAAGAGATCATCTGCAACACCATCCTGCCAAGAAGGAAGGGAAAAAGAAGTGTCAGGGAAGTTGGGACAGGAACAAGAAGCTGGGACAGGGCCAGGGAAGGGATGCAGGGAAGTGGAACAGGACTTCCATAGGAAGTAACCTACAGGTCCCCCCTGGGAGGCTACCTCTCCCTCAACTACTCACACTTGGAAATCCCCTTCAAGGGGAACATATTTAAACTCTTCAACGAGAAGCCTACATGTTTTCATGTTGAAAAACTTGAAGACGAGGAAAAAGGTTCAGGCTCTGTCAACCTAATGACAGATGAAACTCAAGA
Organism: Wollemia nobilis; assembly: GCA_028583015.1. NCBI lineage: Eukaryota > Viridiplantae > Streptophyta > Pinopsida > Araucariales > Araucariaceae > Wollemia > Wollemia nobilis. The sequence goes on along the minus strand of JAQPPZ010016913.1, from coordinate 3,101,081 downwards.
AGTTGACCTGATGGAAGAATATCTCGACGAGCTCCAAGTTGAAGATAAGTTTTCCATGGTCGATTTTAATGCCATCATCAGGACAGATTTAGGTGCTACTCACTCACCAAGCCTGAAAAGGCTCAAACGAAAGAACCTAAATAAGAGCCCCCGATACCCGATCAGCTATGGAAACTATACTTTGATAACACGTGATGTAAGAACAATGCAGGGGTTGGCATCGCTCTTATCTCTCCATTCGACAAACAAAATACTTACTCATACAGGCTCGCATGGATCTATATGAATAATGCAGCAGAGTATGAGGCTCTATACCTCGGACTCAAGGAATTCGAGAAAATCGATATTAAGCAGTTGCAGATATTCGGGGATATCGAATTTATTTGCAACCAAGTTACCAACAAGTGCATCTCCAAGCAGCACTATCTAAAGGTGTCTCGCAACAAGATGTGGGATTTGCTTGAATCCTTCATCGCACTTAGCATCAAGTCAATTTTACGAGAGTGAAATAAGCTTACAAACATCTTGGCCTCCATCGCCACTTGGTTCTCACAGTAGATAATATGATGCATAAGCTGAAAACTGTGAGGCTGATTTACAGGCCTTCTATGCCTGATAAGAAGATCCATTGGCAAGTTTTCGACAATGATGAACAGCTTGTCAATTTTTTGGTTAATGAAGCATCCTCGATTGAGAATCAGACTCTAGATGAATAATACTGCGAGGGATTAATTCAATTGAAGAACAATCATATCCCCAAGGGTTTAATCACATTAAAAAGTTTGTTTGATCAGAACAACAGGTCTGTCGGGCATAAGATCAAAGTGGACAGAAGAGAGTTCATGGACCTGGAGTTAGAATCAAGGAAAGTTATGAAGGTAGGGGTCGATTGTACAGCCAAGAAGCTCCATCAGATTCACGTCCTATGTAAGGAGTCCCCCAATATCATCGCTTGGTGCTATCAAGATCTAAGGGGGTACAACAAGAATGTCATCCAACACACCATTGAGATGGAAGAAGGGATCAAACCCTTCAGGAAGAAATAGAGGCCCGTCAACTCAAAGATCGAGATGCTAATGAGGGCTAAACTTTTGAAGATTCTTGAAGTGAAGATCATCTACCCGATCAAGAACTCCTCCTGGGTGGCCAACTTGTTCCTGGTACGAAACAAGAATGGAGACATTCACTTGTGTATTGATTTTTGAAATCTTAACAAAGTGTTGCTCAAGGACCACTACCCGATATCTTAGATTGATCAGCTTCTTCATGTAGTGGTAGGAGCGCAGAGGTTCTCTTTGTTGTATGGCTTCTCCGACTACAACCATATATGGGTCAAGGATGAAAACCACCACAAGACTACGTTCACCACAAAGTGGGGAAACTTCATCTATCAACGTATGTCATTCGGCCTCTCAAACACCAGAGTGACTTTCCAAAGGGTGATGTGTTAGCATATCATATTGATATCTTATTTATTTCATTATTTAGTTTTTATTTTAGGCGTATTGTTATTTTCTATAACAATCCCTATTTTTACCTCGGGTGGTTCCACAACCTCCGGGTTTATTTTAAGCTGCAAATGTATTATTTAAATGTTGCTTCAATAATGAAATATTGTTCGGTTTATTTCAACATGGCATCAGAGCCAGAAGGGTGAGAGAGAGAGGACGCGACATTTTTTTTGGAGCTGGTCTTGCCTGGAGAAAAGCAGTTTTTTTTTTGGGAGGAAGCGGAAGCTTGCTGGTCTGGGAATTTTTTTTCCAGCGCTGGTCTGGGAAATTTTTTTTCCCAGCACTGGTCTGTGCGTGTTTTTTTTGCTGAGCACGCATCTTTAAAAAAAAAACACTAACCACCCCCTCCCCACCTGCGCTGCGCACCTCCTGTGCATTTTTTTTCCTCACGCCACTCCCTCCCTCCCTCCCTCCCTCCCTCCCCATGCATGATTTTATTTTAATCACGCGCGCGCGCCACCCCCCCCCATGTGATTTTTCTTATCGCGCCACCCACGCCCCCTCCCTGCATGATTTTTCTCGCGCCATCCCCCCCCTTTCCTACGTCGCGCGCAACGCGCGACAGCGACGCATGTTGCCTGCTGCAGCCGCGGCCACATACAACAGTCGTGGCCACATGTAGTAGCAGCTGCGCGCTGTCCAGCCGTTGCGACCATCTGTTGCAGCCGCGACCGCCTTCAGTTGTCGCGATCGCCTGTTGCAGCCGCTACGGATGTCGTCGCGGGCCTCCCGTCGCCACCAGCCACGGAGGAAGCCGTGGCCAGACGACCGCACAGGGGAAAGGGGCTGGGGACCCTCCTCAAATAGGAGGGGGTCCCTGATCCTTTCGGATCAGCCCGCTAGTCCACCTAGTGGTGGACTGTGCGGTAAGGCTCAGGGAGCCTGCAGGTCGGGGGTTCAAATCCCGCCGACTCCCCCTTGGAGAGAAAAAAAGGTAAAAAAATTTTTCTAAAGTTTTTTTTTAATTATTATTTTTTTTAGTTAAATTAAAATTTTAATTTTAATTTATTTTTCTATAGTTTTAAAACTATATAAATTAAAATTTGATTTTAATTTATATTTTCATAGTTTTTTAAACTATATAAATTAAAATTATTTTTTTTAACTTTAAAAATATATAATAATTATAAAAAAATGCTTTGTTAAGAGATTTTTTTTCGGGGGTATTTTTTTTTCAAAAATCACAGGGGGGAAAGTGAGTAATTTTTTGAAAAGCAAATTTGGCATTATTGTAAAGGTGCATTTTCGACTGCGCCCGACACCTAGTGGGTTATTTCTGTGGGCACTTTTATGTTGTATGTTGCATATTTCATTTTTTTGCACTATAACATTAAAAGTTAAAATGAAATTCACTCCTAAGTCCCCGAAATAATTAAAACCCATCCGTGCAATTTATTGCACTGCAGATGCTCGGTATTTGTGATACCTCCGGCCAGCACTTACAGGTAAAGTTGTCGTGATTGCGCTATCGTATCCACCGCCTAATATAGCCGCCAAAACGACGTCCGAGCTTGTTCTCTATAAATCGTCTGGGAGAGATAAGTTTGCCATTTTGCATTTTTTTTACTCCATCCATTACCCTAATAGTTCTTGTGTTTAGGCGTAAATCCCGACGTAAAGTTCTGAAATCCAAAGTGTTTAGGGGAAGTTACGCCCCACGCATGAGGATTGCAGACTTTCTATGGTAGGTGCCATCAACAAGACTATTCCCTTTCAGTACTGCTTAAGTTCCACGTATCGTATGATCTCTAAAAATTACCTATAGTTTCCCTCACGTAAGGTCGGGTGATTTTTTTTTTATCTTTCAAAATACCTATAGTTTCCCTCACGTAAGGGCGGGTATTTTGTACGGTATAACGGCCTAGCAAAAGGTATATCGAAAGGGGGACCAATTGGTGTTATAAGGAACCTTCACCATGTCTGCAAAATTAATGACTGATTCTCATCAGTTGTTGAAAGGTCCTAATTACACACCATGGAAAAACAAGATGAAGGCTATCCTAGTCATGGATGACTTATGGGATGTTGTATCTAGAGCAACAACAAGACCTTCATCTACTACTGGTGCTACAACTCCATCTACTTCTCAAAGAGACTTTGACAAGCTAGACAACAAAGCAAAGGTGCTCATTTTGCTTGTTGTGGCTGATGAAGTTCAACCCCATATTATCGATTGTGCAAATAGTAAAGAGGCATGGGATGCCCTTAATACTATCTATGAGGGAAAGAATGATTCCACTATTCTATTTCTTCAATCTCAATTACATAGTCTAAGCATGAAGCAGGGGGAGACAGCTTGAATTTTTTCTTTGCAGAGTGTCAGAATTGAAAGCAAAGTTGAATTCTTTAGGAGAACCAGTTGAAGATAAGCTCCTTACCTCAATTGTATTGAGAGCTTTACCTGATTCTTATCGGGTGTTGATTACTTCCCTTCAGGTGTCACAACGAAAAGTTACTTTTGTAGAATTGGTTAATATGCTTCAAGAGGAGGAGGCACGCCAACTACAACGAGATGATTCTTCTAACACTGCCCTCTACATCAACAGGAAAGGGCAAAACCAGAAGAAGGGTAATTTTTAGAAGGGAGGGAATTCACAAAAGGATTCAAAAGGGAAACAAACTCAACAACCTCAACAGAAAAAGTGCTATTGCAAGATCTGTGACAAAGAAGGTCATGATACAAACAGATGTTGGCATAAGAATAAACAATCAAAACAGAAAGGCCGAAACAAACCACAAAAGAACAAACAACAAGTGAATGTTGTTGTTGAAGAATCTGACATGGATTCTGAGAGAGCCCACAAAGTTCTCATGACTACCACAAGTGTCCAAGCAGAGGGATCCTATCTGGTATGTTGATTCTAGAGCCAATAAGCACATGATTGGTGACAAATCATGGTTTGAGTCTTTTGAGGCCAAAGAGGGAAAACCTGTCACTATTGCTAATGATAAAACCTACAAGGTTCATGGAGAAGGTACTATTTCAGTCACTCTTCCCGATGGCAAGTGTCATATTGACAAAGTTCTCTATGTTCCAGGATTGGCAAACAATTTGTTGTCAGTCACACAAATTCTGGACAAAGATATGGTTGTGCACTTTAGTGTTGAGGGAGGCAAGAAGTGTTGTTCTATTACTAGGAGGGGTAAGAACATTGCCACTGCTTCATATAAGCATGGCTTATTTGCCTTAGATGCTATCTCTACTCCACATGTTGCCATGACACTCTCTACAAAGGAGGCAACTTCCCTATGGCACAAGAGATATGGACATTTGAGTTCTGGTTACTTACTTGAGTTAAGTAAGTATGAAATGGTAAAAGGTCTTCCTTCCCTTTCTACCACTTTACCAGTTTGCTCCGACTGCTTGGCAGGAAAGCAACATAGAGTGCCTTTTGAAAGGAGCTCTACAAGAGCAAAGAAACCTCTGGAGTTGATTCACACCGATCTGTGCGGTCCCTTCACTCCCAACAGTTATGGGGGTAAGAGGTATTTTCAGTTATTCGTAGATGATTACTCACGAAAGATGTGGGTATTCTTTCTTCAACTGAAATCTGAAGCATTTGGCTTCTTTCAGCAATTCAAGAAATCTGTTGAAAAGGAGTCAAGGACTTCTATAAAGACCCTCCACTCAGATCGAGGGGGGAGTTCACCTCTAAATAATTCTTCGAGTTCTTGAAAGAAAATGGGATCACACGACAGTTAACTATTGCATATACTCCTCAAAAAAATGGAGTTGCTGAAAGGAGGAATCGTTCCATCATGGAAATGGTTCGTTGCATGCTCACAGGAGCTAGTATTGAGCAACTATATTGGGCAGAAGCTGTCACCACAACAGTATATCTGTTGAATAGGGCACCCACAAAGGCTCTACAAGGAATGACTCCACAGGAAGCATGGAGTGGTAGGAAACCCTCCATTTCTCATCTACGCATTTTTGGATGTAAAGCTTTCATGCACATACCAAAAGAGAAAAGGAAGAAGCTAGATGAGAAGACACTGAAGTGTATTCTTCTTGGGTATGATGAGCACTCTAAGGGTTATCGTTTGATTGATCCCTTAACCAAGAAGATACACATCAATAGAGATGTAGTTTTTTATGAGGCTTTCACATCAGAACCCACATCGATGTATACCTAGACCTTGTGGAACCTAAGGTTGATAAATCTCCTTCCTCAAAAGTTGGAGGTCCGTCTTCATCTTCTTCAACACCTCAGAAGAATCCAAAGTGGTATACAAATACAATCAAAGACTCTAAGCTATCCACTCCACCAGATTTGACATTGGATAGGCCTCGTACTCGCAGCATGGCTCGACAGGAGAAAGTTGCAACAGAGAATACTGGGGTTGATGAGCTGTGTCAATATTTTGAGGAACTTTCTGTAGATCCAGAGAGAGATACAGAAGATATGGATATTGATAGTGATAGGGTATTTATGTCTTCCATAGACGATCTTGAACCCGCATCAATGCAAGTTGCTCTTGGTGAGCCTCAGTGGAAGGCTGCTATGGATGCAGAGTATAAGTCTTTGATGAAAAAAAAAACTTGGAAGCTTGTCGATCTGCCATACGAAAAGAAGCCCATAGGCTGCAAATGGGTGTATAAAGTGAAGTATAAGGCAGATGGTACAATAGATAAGCATAAGGCCCGACTTGTTGCAAAGGGCTATGCTCAAAGAGAAGGCATTGACTATGAGGAAACTTTTGCACCTACTGCTCGGATGACAACCATTCGAGTTCTTTGTGCTATGGCAGCACAATATGGGTGGAAAGTACACCAAATGGATGTCAAGAGTGCTTTTCTAAATGGTGATCTCCAAGAAGAAGTCTACATGACTCAACCGAAAGGATTTGAAGTGGAAGGCCAACAGCAGAAAGTTTGCAGATTGGTAAAATCCTTATATGGTTTGAAACAAGCCCCTCGGGCTTGGTATATAAAAATGGATCATCACCTTTTGCAGCATGGTTTTAAGAGATGTCCGTCAGATGCAAACCTCTATTTTAAGAAACAGGGTTCTGAAATAGTGTTGCTTGTACTCTATGTTGATGATCTGCTCATTACAGGGAGTTCAAAAACAATGATTTCTACTGTCAAAAGAGACTTGTGTCAATATTTTGAGATGTCAGATCTCGGACTTCTCCATTATTGTCTTGGTCTGGAAGTCATCCAAAAGGAGCACTACATCAAAGTGTCTCAAAAAAATATGCCAAGACCCTATTGGAAAAATATCGCATGACTGATTGCAAGCCAATGTCAACTCCGATGGAAACAGGAATTCAGTTATCGCGATATGATGATTCACCTCAGGTAGATGGTACTCTCTATCGCCAGTTGATTGGGAGTCTCATATATCTGACCAACACTAGGCCAGATATCGTATTTGCTGTCAACTATCTTTCGAGGTTCATGCAGGAGCCTAAGACTACACACTGGAAAGCAACAAAGCGCGTTCTTCACTATGTCCGTGGCACAATGGAATATGGCCTAGAATATAAGAGGAACAACAAATTCTTCTTACAGGGATACACGGACTCCGACTATGCCGGATCATATGATGACCGTAAATCAACTTCAGGATATTTGTTTCATCTTGGATCTGGTCCTGTCTCTTGGCACAACAAGAAGCAACAGGTGGTTGCTATTTCATCAACAGAGGCAGAATATCGCGCCGCACGTGAAGCTGTGTGCGAAGTGATATGGTTGCGTCGCATCCTCACAAGTATGGGTCTTCCATCAAAATCTCCAATACACTTGTTCCACGACAACATGGGTGTTTTGAATCTTGTCAAGAATCCAAGTACATCATGAAAGAACCAAGCACATTGACACACAATGTCACTTCATTCGAGACGAAGTTCCAAGGCACCGAATTCAGCTTCAAAGACATTCCCACCAATGCTCAAGTTGCAGACATTTTCACTAAGGCACTTGCACGTGTCAAATTTGAATTGTTTCGCAGCTCTCTTTGTATTACCAACTGATGTAATCATGGGGGATATTAGTAGTTCTTCAATTACATAAATAATGTAATAAGGGGGGATGTTAGCATATCATATTGATATCTTATTTATTTCATTATTTAGTTTTTATTTTAGGCGTATTGTTATTTTCTATAACAATCCCTATTTTTACCTCGGGTGGTTCCACAACCTCCGGGTTTATTTTAAGCTGCAAATGTATTATTTAAATGTTGCTTCAATAATGAAATATTGTTCGGTTTATTTCACATGGCATCAGAGCCAGAAGGGTGAGAGAGAGAGAGGACGCGATATTTTTTTTGGAGCTGGTCTTGCCTGGAGAAAAGCAGTTTTTTTTTTGAAGCGAAGCTGGGAATTTTTTTTTCCAGCACTGGTCTGGGAAAAAAAATTTCCCAGCGCTGGTATGTGCATGTTTTTTTGCTGAGCACGCATATTTAAAAAAAAAACACTCAATGCATTGTATCTACTATTAAGTCCATCACTCTGCCTGAAAGCAACCTTGTAAACCTGTTTATTAACAGTCCAGATTGTATAGATGACCTTGTCAAGTACTTCGACATAGGCAAATGTCCTTCTCACTTCAATGCTTCACAAATAAGGAGATTTTGTTTGCAGGTTGGCCAGTACATTCTGACACCCAATGGACTATTCTATCAGAACATAAATGGAGTCCTCTTGAGGTGCATCAGAGAGTCAGAGAAATCAAAAATCCTTGAGGAGTTCCACTCTGGGATTTTGGGAGGGCATTTCACGGGTAGGTCAATGGCCCTGAAGATCATCAAGGTAGGTTACTACTAGTGCACCCTCTTCACTGACGCTTTCAAGGTCAATCAGTACTACGACAAATGCCAGTGCTACTTCGATAGAACTTGAAATGCCTCACTTCCTCTCCACACCATTCAAGCAGAAGCGTCATTCCAAAAGTGGAGCTTGGACTTCATTGAAATCATCAACCCCAACTCCTCCATCGACCACAAATACATTTTTTCCGCTACGAAATATTTCACCTACTGGTCGAAGGTAGTGCTGACCAAGCAGGTCAACCAATATGTGGTTATCTCCTTTCTTCAAGGGTTGATCACTCGCTTTGGCATACCTGAAGCAATTGTATCTAATAACAACTCTCCTTTCATCGGTGTGAGGATCTGCGAGTTCACAGTCAAGTACGGGATTTACTTAAAGATTCGTCTAACTATTACCCGCAAGGCAATGGCTTGGCAGAGTCTACAAATAAGAACTTGTTGCGGATTTTAAAGAGGTCCCTGAAGAAGAATAAGCGAAGTTGGCATCTGCTCTTAGACCAGTTGCTTTGGGCTATTTGCATTTCCATCAAGCGCTCAATTAAAACGTCACCCTATTCGTTGGTGTACCAAAAAGGACGCTACTTGCATTATCGGTGATGTGACCCGGGTTCAATCCCCATGGTGGATGTGTATAATAAGTATTACTCAAAAAAAACATCACCCTATTCGTTGGTGTACGGGAAAGAGGCAGTCTTGCCCACACACATAGAGCTACCCACATTACAGTTGCTCAAGTGGCTTGACAGAGAAGAAGGCGAATTTGATCGTATGGATGCAAGGTTAGGCCAGTTATTGCAATTGGAGGAAGACAGAGAGAAGTCTTACGAAGCTTTCACAAAGCATGGAATAAAAGCAAGTCTAAGCCAAGGAACCACGAGAAGTTCAACGCCTTCTATGAAGGCCCATTTCGAGTCTTCGATGTCAACTAGATTAATTCTTTCATCCTGTAGGACATGGAGGGTTTCACTCTCCCAATTTTGGTGAATGGCTTTCTTCTGAAGGCTTACCACCAACCAAGTTTCGAGAAAGATCTATAATTTGCCAGGTATCATCTTGTGTATATATCAAAAACCAATGTATGTGTACAGTCTGTTTTCGTTCCAGTTTTGGAGTGAAGCTTGAGTGTTTAAAAAAAAATGGGCTCTCTTTCGCTTCACTTGCGGAGTGAAGCTCTCTTTCACTCTACGTGAAGTGAATGCTCCCCTGTCCCTATTTCAAAAAAAAAGAAGAAAAAAATGTGCTTTCGCTCCACTAGTGGAGCAAAAACCCCTTTCACTCCATTAGTAGAGCGAAAGTCTCCCCCCTTCCTTGCTTTTCATATTTATTTTATTTTAAGGTCAACCATTCAAAAAGCACCAAGTGTCAAGCAGATATTAGTTTGAAGGTATTTTCTAGCCTAGCGCAGTGTTATAAAAAGTGGAGCCGCTCCATGTTTTTGTTCAAGCAAGGCATTTCGCTGCATAACGTTTCGAAGCACACTTCCCCGTGGCAAGTCCAAGTGAGCCCTCCTCTCGAGAAGCACATGCCCCAAGGGAGATTTTCTTGTCCAACGCTACTATCCATCATTGAATATGGTGAACTACCAGCATGAGGATGAATAAGGGGTGCATGATTCCATGCGCAATCTCCACCTGCATTAAATTTTGATGCTAGAATTTAAAGTAGTAGATTTGAAAGGAGCTCTATAAGGTGAAGGATTTGCTCGATTTATTGTATGCCCTTCATTGTAGTTGTGTTTTCGTGCAGTTCTTACACCTTGCAGTTTTAGAGCGTTTATCCGTGCAAGAGTTTGAATATGAGTAGTTCATTGGCATACATGGGTAAGAAAAGTGAGGAACAAAAGGAGAAAGCATCCAAGGAAAAGACAACGTTCCCAAAAGAGAGCGGCTCGAAGAAGCCGTGAAAGCGTGTAAAGAAGCCCGTAAAGCTGACATCGTCCAAAGACAACCTCTTCAGACTTTGGGATTGTCTGATGACATACAAGGACCTTGAGCAACAATGTCAGAATGTTGAGAAGGCATATAAAGAAAATCCGACTAGGAACACACTAACTGCGATTTACCATTCCCACCTATTATTTTACATGTGCACGCTCGTACACCATTACCCAGATTTTGTGTTGGCAGTTTTGCAATTTTATGATGCCCATATAAGAATAGTGCGAGATTCTTAGGGAAATACATTGTTTGCCATTACAGTTGATATTTTTCAATATGCCTTTACCTACAGGAAGAAACCCTCAACTTATTTCCTCCCCAAAGAGATCAACAGTTCTGAGCAGGGCGATAGGTATCAACCCACACCTGAGATGCGCTAGTTCATGAGGGAGCAGTTGGGAGGAGCATCATCATCTGAGGAATTTTCCCAATTACCTATGCACCTGACAGAATTTGTACATCGTGACATTTATTCAATTCTAGAATGGGTGATGGGGCTCTCTACCAACGCCATAGTCTACGACTGGCAAGTGTCCATGGCAGAGTTCATTTTTCAAAATAAAACTTATTTCCCATCCAAGATGAAGTCGGGTTCCATACCAGTTTTCTTTTACTAGGTAGAATGGGTGGCGCAGTAGATGCATTTGTCATTATCCTACCTACAGAGCTGTAAAGATGATTAGTTTAGGATTTGCTCCTCCCTAGTGTGGTATTTCTTCTACCACCTACATTATCGCTTTTCCTACATCCCCAATAACTAGTCTGACAAAGAAGGTAAGGCATTTTTAGTTTATCTTTGGATGCAAAGCTTGTCCAGGTATGAGTCATACTACATTTTCAATCAAGTATTCTTGGGGTCGGTGTTGAAGCTGATCTATGGCCACTACGAGCGAGTTCCCGCGGAGAGGAGAGACAAAGTGGTGTATGGGAATATGGGTGACATTTTCCTACTCACCCAGGGCTTGGTCATTAGGATTTTTGGGTTCACAGAGAAACCCTTCTTGTTGCCCTACTATGCCACGTTGTACCTATTTACCTTGGAAGTTGCCCGACAATACGACTTCACCAACGAATTATACAGGAAAGGTAGGAGAAAGAAGCTCACATGTCCTTTGCCCTTCGAGTTCGAGGAAATTAAGGTGATGCAGTTTAGCCAAAATTTTTTACTTACAGTAATGTTGTATGACTTTGGGTTGATTGAGCTCCCTCAATGTTGGAAGTACAATCTGTGTAATGTCTTTCGGGATCACATTGGAGCAAAGTCTTTTCACTGTTGCCCTTGCCCCGACATTGTCGCTTAGAGAAATAACCCTTCGGGACGTGATTTGGAGTGGCACATCGACGAGATGGTACCCTTGCCCCCCTAGCATGACTTTTACACTGTAGAGATTGAGTACGACTCGACTGTCAACCCAAAGCAAAATCTTCCTAGGGTTGTTTTTCAGGCGATGAAAAAAAAGTTGTAGCATTGGTCAAATCACAAGATCAATGAGTGGTGAATCATGAGGGTCCACAATAACAATATGTTCTCTGACTACCCAATGGTGTTGGATGATAATTCTCCATAGTATATGATGAAAATATGGACACCTATCGAGCCTCCTCATTTTTCAATATCGTGCCTCAAAGCACGCAAAGCCCTGATGAAGTGGAGGACCTAGTAGTGAAAAAGCATGTGGTGCATGGCAAGGGAAAAGTAGTCTTGAGCAGTTCACAATTAGTTGGAAAGAGTGGGCCATTGCCTCCTAAGAAGCATAGTGCCTTCCTGAAGATAAAATTTGAAGGGATGCCTCTCTCGCAGCAGGCAACCAAGAGGTCACGAACCAGCGCTCCAAGGCCCCCCAAAACGAGCTCTCAAGAGGCACCTGAAAACCCTCCATCGAGAACTCCTGAAGCACCTATGGTGGAGCATTTGAAGCAGCAAAAAATTGAAAATGTGGAGGTGATCGATATAGACACGATTGACATGGAAGAGAAAGAAGACCCACACATGCAATGTTCCCCTTCCCTGGCTCCTTTGATCCCGAAGCCTGAAGGTATGCATTCACTTTCATCTCTTTCTTCTTCCCTCTCAGCAATAGTTATTTCCTCTACGACACCTGAAACCCTACTCACTGCTTCTTTTTCTCTTCCTCTGCCCCTCACTGCTATTTTTGGCATTTCGATTTCCCCAACCCTTTTTAACCCTCATATGCATTCACATATTTTGCCACTAACCCTAACGCTTTCGTGATCTTTGCATTTGTTAGCCTCATTTTCTTTGTTTCAAAATATCCTATTGTTGATCTTTCCAACGCTGCAGAGATAAACCCTTTTTCTCTTTCATCGTCCTCCACTATCATGGTGTTGATTGCATCTGACATTTTAACACCCAAACCCACTATCTTTGCAGTTGTTGTCCAAACCCAAGTGCCCTTAAGGGTTAGCATAATTGCTTCCCCTCCTTTTTCCCATGCACTATCCGAAATTGAAGCGCAACTTCCCCTCCATTTCACACCGATCCTCAAAGTTGGATTTTAGGAGTCATTCGAGTCTAAGTTGGAAATGACGCAACAACTTGCTTCTGCGGAGAGAATCAGCAAGGCGCACTATAGCTCATTGCATTGGCTAAGGGACCATCGAAGGAAGGAGGCGTAGACTCTGGTGCAAGCTGAGAAAATTTCCATCATCAATCCAAAAAACATGGAGCTCCACATGGTAGAGAAGATACTAGTTATTCATAATATCCTAGTGGAGATGACCTTAGTCAGTTACATTTATCGCCATATCGTGGAGGATGTGACAAAAATGAACACGACACGAAAGATGGGCAATATTCAAGTCAAAATGGGCTCTATCTATATTCATGGTGAGTACTACAAGGACCACTTTATTGAAGCGCAGGCCAAGAATTTTGAGTTTGAGGAGGCCTTGGCAGGGGCGAGGAGATAGATTGAAGCACTTGAGTTTGAAGCCACATAGTTGAGGCAGCACGTGGTTTCACTGGAGGCGAAGGTCGAGGGGTATTCTAAGGTGCATGATTAGTATTCCAAGGCACGTGCCCAAGAAAACTAGCAGGTGCAGACACTAACCGTTCAGGTCCAAAAGTTGCAACCGAGTTAGTGGAGAAGACATCACAACCTATCACGTTCTCTAGGGAGTGCATCAAGGAGATGCGTCTGTAGTTCCTGGTATATTTCCCGATGAGAGCTACACAGGAAGTCATAATTTTAACCTTTTTTAGGGAGGCGCAGGAGACAATTACCGTTGGCAACTCCATTTTACAAGCTGCTCAAACAAACATTGATCTTTGGCTGGACTTAGCCACACAACTACAAAAAATTGAGAATGTGGATGCCTACTTTACTCGCATGGACCCCTTGGTTCAATCCTAGGCAACAACAAATATGACCCTGCGCTCTTTCTTCACAAAGCTCAAGCTAACCAAGAAATCTTGTAAGCTCTTAGATACCCTCGAGCAAGAGAGGGATGTTTTGTTGCAATCCTTTAATACCCTCATTCAAATCGGTATCCCCAAATTTGTAGACATTGAAGGGATATTCCACCACGCGAGGAGTTGAAGCTGATATGGACGGTATTCATTGATAGCATCTCATACATTGACGCTTGGGAGGATCCAATATTAGATGCATAGGTGATAACTTTCATGGCTAAGTATGCCACAATTGAGTCTTGCTTGCAGGAGTTTGATCGGAGGTAAGATCTTGTTGATATTGAGCGCATTGAGACCTTTCGTTACCTGATTTAGGAGCTCCAAAAGTATCCAACATTTTCCCTCGATCGTTGGTTCAATGCTTCTGTAGTATACGAACATGTCTTTAAGAGTTTGATTCTTAGGAGAAGGCAAAAAGCAAGCAAGAATATGAAGAGGAAGAAGACCGACTTAAAGAACTACCAAGAAGCAGTGAAAAGCAGTCTGAGGATAATGAAAGTAAAGATGACTCGGTAACCCAAGGATAAGGCCTAGGATCTCTGCATTGAGGAAGGCTCAATACCCTACGAGCTGCCAGACATGTTGGCATAATTGCCATATTTTGTAAAACTTTAGGTTGTATGCAGTTTTGGGAGTTAAATCATTGTAAAACTTCTCTTTGTCCATGAAAAATGGTTAAGACATTATTTATGTTGTGTTTTCACCAGCTATCTCCTTTTACTCAGAGCTAGTTTCTTTCAAATCTTGTAGTTTCTTTATTTTTCTACACTTTTCCTATTGTTTCACATGCAAAATTGTAAATGTTTTAGCATGGGCGATGTAGATGTGTTTTCTACTTAAGGCTATTTTTTGCAATTTCGTTTCATTCTTCAAGCATGGTGACAGTTCCTGAAAACTTAGACAATTCTCAAAACATTCTTCCCTTTCAAGAGTGATGCAGGGACACTTTTAGTCCACTGGTGGAGCGAAAGTGCTTTCACTTCTAGTTGTGGAGCGAAATTTTCCATTAAGGAGGGAGAAGCAAATAACTAAGTCCTGGCAAAGGCATAAAGTGCTTTCGCTCCATGTGGAGTGAAAGCCTCCCAAAAGAATTAAGTGTGCACTAGCCAGACTTTCGCTCCACTTAGGGAGCAAAATCTCCTTATTGAGAACCTTGGAAGTTAAAACACAAAGAAAAATCAAAATCCTAGTCAAAATTGTTGTCGCTCCATCAATGAAGCGAAAATCAAGCAAAGCGCAATGATAGGCAAGTATGAGTCCAAGGGTACCGGATGTTGGAAATATGTTGAATATTTTCCATGTTATTCTGGTGGGGTTAACACTAAAAGGTATTGGACATTGTGTACGATATACTCATCGGGGTTCGGGGGGACCAAATTTTTAGGGTTTTAAGTTATTTTTAGACCCATATGGGCTTTTAGGGTTACTATATTTGAACCCTTGCTTTTTCGCCCATGATATTGTAAAATCCGTGCATGTGCCTTTGTTATATATATCACACTTGCATTAGGGTTTGAAGAGAGATAGAAGGAGAATATTATTGTATTGGAGATGGTCAAGTTAATGCAATAATAAGATAATATTGTGTTGGTTTTCCCAGTTGAGGGTTTCTAGGATAAATATTGTGTAATGTGTGAATCTACTATCTTCTTCCTTTGATTCTGTAATTACTACTTTTCTAGTTTTAGTTTATTGGGGCTCTTTATTTCTCTTCATTTGGTATCAGAGCTAGGTTTTAGCTTTGTTCGAGGAGTAAGGGTTTCAACCCTATGATAAATTAATTCTTGAGTGGGAGTCATACGCGAAAGGATCCAAGCAAAGGAGAAATATGGGAAGCACATGAATAGAGATTGAAAAATTTAATGGATAAAATTTTGAGTTGTGGAAACTCAAGATGGAGGATCTATTGGTTGATAGAGATCAGTGGATTGCGGTCTCGAGAACAAAACCAACATCGATGATAGATGAGGATTGGCTAAAAATTGATAGGAAGGCAAGGAGCTCTATCAGATTGTGCTTATCTGATTCGGTATTGTTGAATGTATCTACAGAGACCACAACAAATTTGTTATGGGAGAAGTTGGGAATATTGTATCAGATAAAGTCACTGGTAAATAAACTCTTTCTTCGAAAGAAGTTGTATTCACTTCGGATGAATGATGGTGACTCTGTGGCTGAACATCTGAATGCTTTTAACACTATGGTAAGTCAATTAACCTCTATAGAAGTAAAAATGGATGAAGAGGAAAAATGTATTACTTTACTTTGTTCATTACCTGATTCATGGGATAACCTTGTTATGGCTATCACCAATACTACATCTACATTGAAAGTAGAGGATATAGTAGGAACTTTGTTGTCTGAGGAGATGAGACAAAAATATTCTGAGGATTATCATCAAAAGGAAGCCTTGTTTGTGAGAGGTCATTCTCAAGAAAGAAGCAAAAATAAATCAGGAGAAAAGAAATCAAAATCTAGGGGTAAATTTGTTGCCCCAAAAAAGAGGAAATGTTGGAATTATGGTAAAGCAGGGCATTATAAAAGAGACTACAGATCTAAAAAGGCTGATAATAATCGATCATCTGATGAAGGAACTTCTATAGAAATGAAGACCACAAATGAAGATTTAGGGGACTTATTCTTAGCTGCAACATGCTCAAGTGAATGTGATGACTCATGGTTGATTGACTCAGGTGCTTCTTTTCATATGACTCCTCATAGGGAGGGGTTCTGTGAATATGAAAATATAGATGGAGGTAAAGTCTTCTTGGGAGACAATTCGACATATAAAATAATAGGTCGAGGAAGAGTCAAGTTGATGCTAAAATATGGAAGAATTAAAACCCTTCCCGGTGTGTTGCATATTCTAGGTTTGGCAAGGAATCTGATATCTATGAGTAAGATGAATGATGCAGGTGTGAATGTGGTATTCAATAAGGATAGTTGCAATATGGTCCATGGATCCTTGGTGTTGGCAAGAGGAGTTCGCATAGGAACTTTGTTTAGACTTGAGGCTAGCACTGTAAGTATTAATTGCAATAACTCTTCAGTTGTACAGGAAAATAATACGATTGAAATGGCTTCGAGTATTCCTACAATGAAGACAATGTTGTGGCATCAACGCATGGGGCATATTGGTGAGAAAGGACTTCGAACATTGAAAATGAAAGGTATGGCTGAAGGAATTTCTGATTGCCCATTAAATTTTGATTTTTGTGAGCACTATATTTTCGGGAAACAAACTAGAGTCAAGTTTCCAAGTAGTGCTACAAGGTCTGAAGGAATTCTACATCTAGTTCATAGTGATGTGTTTGGACCTACAAAAGTACCATCATTAGGTAAATCTATCTATTTTGTTACATTTATAGATGACTTCTCAAGAAAGACATGGGTATATTTTCTACGGAACAAATATGAGGTTTTTAATAAATTTAAAGAGTTTAAGGCTCTTGTAGAAAATCAGATAGAGAAAAAGATAAAGGTTTTGAGAAGTGATAATGGTGGTGAGTATTGCTCTAATGAATTTGAGCAGTTTTGCAAGGACTGTGGAATAGAAAGGTAGAGAACAACTCTGTATACTCCACAATAGAATGGGGTTGCAGAATGGATGAACAAGACATTGATGGATAAGGCTAGAAGCATGCTAAGTGGTGCAGGGTTAGAAAATAAGTTTTGGGCAGAAGTTGTGTTAACAACTTGTTATCTCATCAATAGATCTCCTACCTCAGCTTTGGTGGACAAGACTCCATAGGAAGTATGGACTGGTAAGAAACCCTCTCTCAGACATATAAGGGTTTTTGGTTGTGATGCTTATATGTATGTCCCAAAAGAGAAAAGGACTAAGCTAGACTATAAATCTAAAAAATGCATATTTGTGGGTTATAGTACTAGTGTTAAAGGATATAAGTTGTGGAACCCAGAAACACAGAAGGTTGTTTATAGTCGTAATGTGATCTTTAGAGAAACAAAAGGGGTTTTAAAATAGGAAATGCAACCAAGCAAAGAACCAAAAATAGTGCAGGTAAAATTGGAATAGGAGGAAGAACCAGTGGTAGAACCTGAATTACAGAGAGAGTCTGAAGAGGAATATTCAGAGGAAGAAGGTGAGGAGGAAGCTGAAGATGTAGAACCTAGAACTCCAATTTTGAGGAGATCAGATCGAGAGAGAAGACTTCCAGATAGGTATAGTCCTTCAAATTTTTATTCTGCATTTAATTTATCAGTTATTGATGAAGAACCCAAGATTGTAAAGGAGGCACTTCAGTCAAGTGAGAATAAGTCTTGGAAAAGGGCTATGGAAGAAGAAATGGAGTCCTTGGATAAAAATAAGACATGGGACTTGGTGAAATTACCTCCTGGTAGAAAACCTGTTGGTTGTAAGTGGTTATTCAAGAAGAAGTACAATGTAGAAGGAAAGTTGGAGAAGTACAAGGCTCGCTTGGTAGCAAAAGGATTTTCTTAGGTTGAGGGAATTGACTTTGGTGAGATTTTTTCTCCTGTGGCTAAACTAACTTCAATCAGATTTTTGTTGGCTATTTCTGCTGCTTTTGATTTTGAAATAGAATAGATGGATGTAAAGATAACTTTTCTACATGGTGAACTTGATGAAGATATATATATATATGTCACAACCAGAATGCTTTAAGGTAAAAGGTAAGGAGGACTTGGTATGCAAGCTGAAGAAGTCTCTTTATGGGTTGAAGCAGTCTCCAAGGATGTGGAACCAAAAATTTGATAGGTTTGTCTTGACACTTGGGCTTGGAAAAAGCAAAGCAGATCCATGTGTATATTTCAAAAAGGAAGGTGAAAATTTTGTTATCATTGTATTGTATGTGGATGACATGTTGTTAATTGGTAATAGTAAGGAGATGATAAAGTTACTCAAATCTCAGTTATCTTTTGAATTTGACATGAAGGATTTGGGTGCTGTAAAATTTATTTTGGGTATGGAAATAATAAGGGATCATGCAAATAGAAAGTTATGGTTAAATCAAAGGAAATATGTTGATTTGATATTACAGAAGTTTAGAATGCATGATTGTAAACCAGTATGTACTCCATATCCGGTTGGTCAAAAGTTATCTGTTGAACAGTGTCCCAAAATAGATGAGGAAATTGAAGAAATGCATCATGTTCCTTATGCTAGTGTTGTGGGTAGTTTGATGTATGCAATGGTCTGTACTAGACCTGATATTGCACATGCAGTGGGAGTAGTTAGCAGATATATGTCAAATCTAGGAAAGGAACATTGGACTATTGTAAAGAGGATCTTCAGATACTTGCGTGGAACTACAGATTATGCTATCTGTTATGGAGGAAATTTTAGAGGTAATAATATTGTAAATCTACAAGGGTTTGTGGATGTTGATTAGGCTAGAGATCTTGATAAGAGAAGATCCATAAGTGCTTATGTGTTCAGGCTATTTGGAGGGGCAGTAAGTTGGATGAGTAAAAAGCAATCAGTTGTTGCTTTATCCACTACAAAAGCAGAGTACATTACAACAACTCATGCCAATAAAGAAGCAATGTGGCTACAAAGGTTGTGTTCAATAGTTGGTATTAAATAGAAGGTTATGAGAATTAATAATGATAGTCAGAGTGCAATATTTTTGGCAAATAATCTTGGTTTTCATGATCGATCAAAACATATTGATATAAAGTACCATTTTGTGAGAGATATGGTTGAAGAGAACCAAGTGATATTGGAGAAAGTTGATACAAAGAAGAATATTATTGATTCATTAACAAAGGTTGTACCTACTCAAAAATTTCTTGGTGTAGAAGATCTATGGGCATGGTTGCCCTTGATAGTTGACAATGGCAGTTGTTAGCCCCTATGGAAAGTATTCAACAAGTGGGAGAATGTTGGAAATATGTTGAATATTTTCCATGTTATTCTGGTGGGGTTAACACTAAAAGGTATTGGACGTTGTGTATGATATACTCACAAATTTTTAGGGTTTTAAGTTATTTTTAGACCCATATGGGCTTTTAGGGTTACTATATTTGAACCCTTGCTTTTTCGCCCATGATATTGTAAAATCCGTGCATGTGCCTTTGTTATATATATCACACTTGCATTAGGGTTTGAAGAGAGATAGAAGGAGAATATTATTGTATTGGAGACGGTCAAGTTAATGCAATAATAAGATAATATTGTGTTGGTTTTCCCGGTTGAGGGTTTCCAGGATAAATATTGTGTAATGTGTGAATCTGCTATCTTCTTCCTTTGATTCTGTAATTACTGCTTTTCTAGTTTTAGTTTATTGGGGCTCTTTATTTCTCTTCACTAGAAAATTCAAAGTTGTGGTCAAAGATGTTTTTGCTTCACTAGTGGAAAGAAAGTCCCAGGTGCTCCACCAGTGGAGCGAAAGTCCCAGGCGCTCCACCAGTGGAGCGACATTCAAGGAAAGGCATAAAAGTTTCTAATTCAAAGCAATAGTATGCTTTCGCTCCACATTTGAAGTGAGTTTTGTCGCTCTAGTTGTGGAGCGAAACTCTAGGTAGTCCCAAGTATAGTGAAAGCTGCCCATAACCACCATTAATTGCTCAACCGACCTTGAAACTATGCTTCTAGCCATCCGATCATGGTGGATTATTGGAACCTTCTACATTAAATACTGAGTTATCTATAAGGTCAAATTAAATGTTGTTAAGTTGGTTTTGTATAAAATCTACCTGTCACCATCATAGAAGTGGTTGGGCATTAATATTTTAGGAGGCAGAACCCTCTATAAAAGCTAGTATTTTCTCTGTAACAAAGGATGGACAATATCTGCTAGAAAAGTAGTTGTATACTTTGAAATCTGCTTTCAAAATATATACTTCCAATTTTGGTCTTGAGTCTTCTATCTTTGTGTATGCCTTTTATCATGTTATTTCTATTAAGTTAGTTACTTTGTTATACAGCTTGAATTATGTTTTCTGGATTTAGCTATTGGTGAAGGATTAATTCTGGAGTACCCTTGGAGGTTATGCAGTTGAGAAGATTTAATGTTGGTTTCTATTAAAGGTCTATTGTTTTGATTGTTGTTGGTTCAATTTTTAGTTGTGTATCGTGCTTCATGTCCATCCCCCTTGTATTTTAGGATTTTAGCCTCTTTCCCATTTCTTTTAGGTATTTCCTTCCAATTCGCATCTTTCCTAACCCTTATCTCAAGAAATCAATTTTATTTTCAAAACCAGCCCTACTAGAGATTATCACGGAGGAAATTTCTTTCCTTCGGATATTCAATTCTTGGCAGTGGGTCTAGGGCGTTGTAGACTTAGAAAATCTGCATCTAGGCTGATTCGATTACCAACATGTCCTCAACGTCTCCCAAAATATATTCATATGGATATTTGTATAACCCATCTTGCTTCCCCTTGAGCTCTTGAATTTTAGCATAAATAGGCTCTAAATTCTTGTATGTTTTGAATACATACCCCTCGTCAACTTGATCCTTCTCTTTAAATGTTGCATCGACAATGTCATCATCAAGGAGCTTTAATTATGGGCCAAAGATATCTAATAGTTCAACAACTAGCACTTGAATCTCCCTAATAATCTCATGTACTGAGGCTTGTATATGTAGGAGCCAATTTTGACTAGCCTCAGAAAAAGTAGTGTACATAGTAGAAATATGTGTGAAATGTGGACACATGAAAATGTAAATGTAAATACATATGAAATGTAAATGAAAGATATGCACTTTTGTAGTTTGATGTCATCATTTAATATATTGAAATTATTATGTACATCTAATGTATATGTTAATCTTGTGTAAATGGAGGGTAATTAGCGGTGATGTGTCCAAGTTGCAGTTGTTAATTGTCAACCCTCAAGGTTAAATAGGAGCCCCCTTTCAGTTGTGTGATACTATAGATAGGACAAGCATTTATGCATGTAGTTTGTGTTTATATATCCATTGCAACATTATATATTGCTAGTGTATATGTTCTATAATGTCAATTTCATATAGTCAAGAGTAATATAATGATGAATCATCCTTTATCTATGTAACGATCCCAAAGTAGTTGTCGGTTCATCAATTGGTCGTTTTTGTTCATTGATTATTTCATCTATTTATAGGTAGATTGGTTTATTCAATTCATCATCATTGAAGACATAATCAATTGCATAATTCGCAAGAGACTTTACCCTCTGTAAGTGGTTATTCTTGCTTGGATTCAGTATTAGTCACAGGAATCATTTTGAATTTATATTTGATTTATTCAATTGGTAAGGAATTCTCTTAAAAGTGGTATCAGAGCTAACGAGCCTAGAGAATAAAAGCACCCTTTTATGCATTTCCATTTCATATGAATTTTTGGTAAAGGCTTCAATCATATCACGTTATATTTTTTTTAGGGCATTCCAACATTACAGTACTAAGCTCGTCAAAATATTAAGCCAGATTTCACACAATTTTCATCTTCTTTCCTAAAGAGCTCATAAACTGTAGTGAATGATTATTTAAAAATAATAATGCAACCACCACCCAAGCAATTAAAAGAGAAATAAACCCTTCATTTTCTCGGTAAGGGCACCAGTAAAAGCTAATTATTATTCTGCAAGCCAACACTGATCAAGTGCCAAGTTAAGCAATCAGGCTTCTTGACCAATAGGGAGTGCAAGGCAACCAACCATTTTAGGCATTCGTAGCATCTCACACAACTACGACCTATAAAAAGAATGCTCTCACTTACGTGACAATTAAAATGAACAAAAATCATAATAGGAATGCTCGAGCTTGAGGTAATGACTTGAAATATTCAAATATGTCCATTCATAGTCCTGGCAAGTTTCAGCGAGAATAAAATTCAAATGATACCTAGACACCACACAGAAACAAGCATAGGTATGACAAGAGTGAATTTTCACCATCCAAATCCTAAATTATTCACCAAGATAAACACACCACATGGACAGGGTACCCCTCATTCCTAAGGTTCATCAACAAAATATTTTAATAATCGTTGAACATCCCACGTCGTGTCGTGCATAATATTTTTTTTAGGGACTTATAATACCTTATTCAGCGTGCTAGATATATTTGAGGGTTTATTAGCACCAAAGCACTCTAGATATATTGGACCACCACCCAATGGTCATGCCTTCCCCTTGTGCGTTCACGTTGTCTCCTCCTGCTTGCCTACCTGTCAGTTACTCTCGTTATTTGTGTTGTTGTTCCTGTGGATCCTTGATCCTACCATTGATTCATTGTTAACCTGTGGATCGCGACATGTTGCACTGTCGCGACTAAAATATAAAAAGGGTCGCGATATCGCGACATGTTGCACTGTCACGGCCAAAGGAGGAAAAAGTGTCACGATATCATGACATGTTGCATCATCACGGCCAAAAGAGAAAAAGTGTCACGATATCGCAACATGTTGCATCGTCGCGGACAAAAGAGAAAAAGTGTCGTGATATCACAACATGTTGCACCGTCACGGCCAAAGGAGGAAAAAGTGTCGCGATATCGCGACATGTTGCATCATCACGACCAAAAGAGAGAAAGTTTCATGATATCACGACATGTTGCATCGTCGTGGCCAAAAGAGAAAAAGTTTCATGATATTGCGACATGTTGCATCGTCGTGGTCAAAAGAGAAAAAGTGTCGCGATATCGCGACATGTTGCACTGTCACGGCCAAAATGGAAAAAGTGTCATGATATCGCGACATGTTGCATCGTTGCGGCCAAAAGAGAAAAAGTGTCGCGATATCGCGACATGTTGCATTTTCATGACCAAAATAGGAGAAATAAAAAGTGTCGTGATATCGCGACATGTTGCATTTTCGCGGCCAAAACAAGAGAAAGAAAAAGTGTCGCGATATCGCAACATGTTGCATTTTCACGGCTAAAAGCAACAAAAGAGAGCAAGGAGGCAAAAGTGTCACGATATCATGACATGTTCCATTTTCTCCAAGGTAACAGACCTACATAGTGATGTGGACATAAGGACAAAATCCAATGAATAAGACAAAGCGTTACATAAGGAATCTTTAATGATTTAAAATCATTTAAGATGGTCGTTACACACGGAGGGAAACGGACGCAAGACCATGTGGAGAAAATGAAACGAAGGGCCACAAAATAGAAACGAAAATTTTTTTGGAAACCAAAACGCACGCATGCACAAGGGAAGGTGAAACGAACAGTCAGGGAAGGTGAAACGAACAGCCATTGGAAAATGAAACGAGCAGTCATGGAAGGAGAAGCAATTTTTTTTTAGAAGTTTAAATACACCATTCAAAGAGGCCATAATGGGTTGGAAATTGTTGTGAGCAGAGTTGCAAATTTGAAGGCGAGAGGGCCATTCTGGACCTGTTTGAGTCGTTTTTCTTCCATGGACTGGTTTGGGAAAACCAGAAATTTTGATATTGTAAAATGACACATTTTTAATGCTGAAGTTTTCAGAAATTTACATCTTGTGGGCAAGAAAGAAGAATATTCTCTTTGAATGCTATGGATTTAATGTCTATTTTTCCGCTTTTCATATTTCGAGTTTGTAGATGGAGTTAATGCAAGTTTGCTTGGTTGCTTCATGTGAATGCTTGAACCTGAAATTTATTTTAAACCCTAGGAACCAGTACTTAGTCTATGCGGATTGTGCTTTTTTTGCAAGTCCAATAGGTTAGGTTGCATGCATGAAAACCTCACATATTTGGTTTTGTCGAAATAGGATAGCATCATACTGAATGCGTTTTATTTTCAGTTTTCTACATTTCATTTTCATTTTTCTGAATTTTATTTTTCCAGAAATTTTAACTTATTTTAAAGTTTCAGGCATTAAAATAAACATTTAAAAAAATTCAAAATCCAAAAAAACAATGAACAATCACTAAAGTTTCATGGTGAAATAAACCAACATTACCCTTTGTTTACAGTTACTTGCAATCACTAATGTGTTCCAAGCATTTAAATTGAATATATTTATTTGAGATTACTAATACACATGCAAATGCTAATACAGCGGAGACCTTGGAGAAGTTGTTTATTTAATTTCTTTGCAAGAGGGGATTTGGAACCCAAATCCTAAAGGATAATGTACTTTCACAACTGGTTGAAAATACCACTCAACATATTGGCACTAGAAGGAGGGCCTGAATTGTTTTATTTCAGAGTGATTTAAATGCTATAGGGATTTAAATTTTGAATATTTCATGCCCTATTGATTATTATATTTAGCCCTCTTTTAACAATACAACCTTGTAGTGTTAAAAGGAGGACATGAATCGCTATGCATTGTTCTAACGCTTTTGATTGTTCTTATAGGAATAATGTGTTTTGATTTGATTTCAAAAAATTTGGTCTTGACTAACGAGGTTGTCTCCATGCAATTACTTTCATTTGATTTTAATGGATACATCTCTTTGTTGATGCTAACATGATTATTCATACGTTACATGTTTGATATTTGCTAGTCATTTCATGCTTATTTGTAAGGAATTATTTTTCGTCTAAAATGTATTGGTTGTCGGTATTATGCTCTTCACTTGCATGTAATGCGATCTTGTGAATCAGAAAGCCTACAACACTAGGAGTATGCTCTTCACTTGCGCATATGCGATCTGGTGAATCATAAACTAATTTACATTTTTAGAATATTGCTTTGTCATGGTTCCTTCTTTCATTCATGACTAACAAATTGATTTTGAAGTGATTCTTTGAATTTCATTAATTGCAGGATTTTCTGTGTCGCAGGTTTTCTTTGAGGTATTGAGAGTTTTGTCATGTTTTGTAGGGTAGTTTCATTTACAAGATGCATCGTAACTAGGTCCAAAAAAACTGAGGAAACCATATTCCAAAGCCTCTCACTCACTCATAGGAATCCAAGGAATAAAACCGAGCAAATTGTGGTCCCACCAGATATTCTTGTTACAGAAGATCCTTCTGTTTCAGGCGCATCTAGCGGACTTGCACCGGTGGTGTCATTTGCCACTAGTGTACCAATTATCAGTACCATTTCCATAGTTCTTGTAGGGTTATCATCATCGATTTTGAATCAAATGGCCCAACCTCCACCACATCCTTGGTACAAAGCCCATAACATTCCTTTGAATATTGCAGGGGATATTCACGAGATCCCTAAGAATATAGATAGATTTTTACCCAAATACAAACCAGATGGCCCAAGGACCGCATAAGAACATATTCAGGACTATAGGGACATTTTGATAAGACTGCAAGTTCAACATGAATATGTGGCTTGTATACTCTTCCCCATGAGCCTAGACCAAGTGGCTTACGAATGGTATATTTTCTTACCTACTGGTTCCATTACGCCATGGACGCAAATGGAGGATTCTTTTGTCAATCAATTTAGGTCACCATTATATCCCACAATCATCTATAATCAGTTCATTACATGCAAAATAGTCCAAGGTGATCCAATCCAAACTTTTAATCAGAGATTTCAGAAGTGCTATAATAGAGCAATTTGGCATTTTGTCATTGATCCCATAGTAGCTTTGCAAATATATTTTAGGGCATTGGATCCTATGACTGCAATGTTTACAAGGCAAAATCCTCAAGTTACCATGCTTGCTCTAGCCTACAATGAAGCTATGACCATTGAACAACAAATGACACCACAGAGTTATGGGTTTTCCCAGATGCCTATGGTAGGACAATATGGTCCATATGGTCAAGCTCCTATGATGAATCAGATCATGGCACCACAAATATCAAGCATAAATGCTTTTCCTTATCAACAACCATATTCATCAACACCCACTTACACACCCAATCCAATTTCGATTCAAAGTGTGAATCCCTACGCAAATCAAGTGGCTCAAAATCCAACTCAAATGTTAAGTCAAGATCTCACCAATTACCCAAACCCTACTGGAACTAGCAATAACATAGCTCAACCAAAAGAGATTTATTCAGAGGTTGAAGAGCTCAAAAATATAGTTCACAAATTGAGTAATGATTTGGTTCAAAAATAGAAGTATGAATCCCATGCCCCTCACCCAAATCAAAACTCCAACAATAGAGGGAGATAGTGGAATATGAAGCCAAACAATGGGGGTGTGCCTTCCCCTATTGCTAATCAGATAAATACTTCTGTAGGACCAAGTCACTCTAGTTCCATTCTTAATCTTTCTGATTTTGCATGGGAAAAGGGGTGTAGATTGCATAATACAAAGGAGCATAATGAAAGGAATTGTCCCCAAATTGCTAGGTATACCCATTGTCTCCAAGCTCAAGTGGATGATTTGGAACTTGTGCCAAATAGGGGTCCATCCCAACATCAGCAAGGAGAGGACAACATTTTGGTGTTGGAAACTCTATATCGTCAAGAGAGTGAGAATGAGGAAGGTGAATATGAATGGGGTGAGAAACATGATGATGAATCAGAAGATGAAGAAAAGTACTTGAGCATCACAACTTGAACTTGGAGGATGATTACTATGATTCGTGGAAGAAATGGGAAGAATATTATCAATCTAAATCTTCTAATAAACTTGTTGTGTCAATTAATATGTAGGATAACTCAATTGCTTCCTCACATGAGGATACTATAAATCCTGTACAATTTGAGAAAGTTTTGGAAGAGGAATTCGAATCTCATCAAATTTTGGAACATGATAAGGATTCTACAACCATGAATCAAGAAAGAGAGTCATTTGCTTTAGATTCCTTTGAAGGAAAAGAAATTGAAAATCTTGATCCACTTACTTGTGCTACAATGATTATGTCATTTCAAAATGAGAAGATTACAAAACCTGAATCATTTGGGTTTGATATCATTGATGACCCAATTGAAAATCTCACGTTACCCAAAACAACCCAGGTGATTGATCATGGAAATGTGTTAGTTAACCCACCCCTAGATAGACAAGACTTATGGTTTGAAAGGGAGGGACATATTTTCAATTGGGTACCTAAGTTTGGTGCCTTTGATAAACAGGTCATGGAGAAAGAACAAGTGCTACATGATGATGAATGTCATGAGAGAAAAGAGGAATTTTCAAATCCTCTTCAAGTAAGGTTAAATGAAAACATGCCAAAGGTAAAATCTCACCTTTTTGGTTTCACCATGCAAAATTCGAATGAAGATTTGCCTAATGAATGGTTTGATTCAAATATTATTAATGTTATGGCTTTATTGAATGAAAATGAAAGCTTATTGCTACACCGTGAATCAAAGTGCGGAATGGACATCTTAAAGAATAGACATAAAGGAATTGAATATCAATCATTGTCTAATCAATTTGAAAACTTGAAAATCCACCATAGGATTATTAATGAAACTAAATCAAATTGGTATGGTGAGAGGGGCAAGTGGAAGTTTGTTTCTTTGTTTGGTTTGATCTTGTTTTTGTTGGATTCCTCCAAAACTTGGTATGTGTATCACATCACACGTCTTTTAAAGAATTCCAATCAGGTTTGGGATCCGGGAAAATGATAATCCAAACTTTTGCACCATCTTGCATTATATTTTACATTTGTATATACTTTTGGTTTTCGTGTTTTGGTTTTGGATTGGATCTCACTTTGGTTTTAAGTTTTGTGTGTTGGTCCTTTGGACACGTTTGGTTTGTTTTAAAAAAAAAAAAAAAAAAAAAAGCAAGATGTTAACTTAGGTCCTTATGAATGTTGACTAAGACTAGGAGAATATGAAACATCGGAATTGTATTGCAGAAAGCTCCATGAATATTGCAAACACATTAAAGAATATCATTTGGAACTTGTGATGCATGAAGTTGTCAGTTTTATAAATTATGGCAAAGTAGGTGGTATAAAGAATACCATTTGGAACTTGTGATGCATGAAGTTGTCAGTTTTATAAATTATGGCAAAGTAGGTGGTATACTCCATCCACATTTCAAAAGGAGCAATGCATTCATATCTCATGTACATTCCGCATTGCATATACATTTCATCTCAGTTGCATCTTCATTTCATATACAATCATTGAGAAGGTGTTGAATCCTCTTAGGTTTATTACATAGCATATATTAAAAGGATCCTAAGGTTGGGAACTGATGCTCGAACTATCTTGAACCAAGCACGTTCTACGCATATTAAAGAGGATCTTGAGAAAAATGGTCAAAACCATACTTGGAAGAAAAGGTGAGGTGAAAGGAGTATTTCATGTCTGTCCTATTATGCAACATAATCCTTAAAACAGTGGTTTTTACCACTCCCATAGAGCTTAAAGCCTAAAATCATAGTAGTAAGGATAGGGTTAAATCCTCATCGAACTTAGGTTGAGGATCCAACTCCCCAAAGCTCTGATTTGACCTTCATGGAGTAGTAAGGATAGGGTCTAATTCTCATCTCGCTTAGGTTGGGAATCCTATTCCCCAAAGCTTTGATTTCACTTACACTTGCACATGGGTTCAAGATGGTAGGGGCACATAACCAAATTTGGGATCTAGTAAATTAATTCAGTATACATATATTTGGTCCTAAGAGGGTTTGACAGTTTTAATATGTTTGTTCATGATACTAGAAAGTCTGAGCCTTTGCAAAGCAGGTTGTTATATCTCTAACATAGTTGACATACGTCAAATCCTGCACAAATCATTCATAGCCTTGTGTACAAATCATAAGTGAAACTGACAATGGAAAGTTGAACGAGTTTCAAATGATAGGGAATGAAGCACATTGCACACACCGAGCTGATGCTTTATAATTCTAATGCTTCATGTATTTCTCATCTAGTTTCATTCTTGGGATATTTGCTGACACTTGTAATTGAGTCTGTGTGTTTTCAGGTTGAGTTCTCACCGAAATGCTCAGGAGCATTTTCTAGCAGAGTCACCATTTTTTGTTGCTGCTCCACAACGTACCCCAAAATTGGGACCCATATTTTTTGCATGTGTTCCAAGAAGACCGAAGTGGCCCATATGCTAAAGATCAAAGAAAAAAGCAAAACACCACAAGGAGAAAAAGTATCACGATATCGCGACATGTTGTAGTTTCGTGACCAAAAGAGAAAAAGTGTCGCGATATCGTGACATGTTGCACTGTCGCGACCAAAAGAGAAAAAGTGTCACGATATCGCGACATGTTGCATCGTCGCGGCCAAAAGAGAAAAAGTGTCGCTATATCGCGACATGTTGCATCGTCGCGGCCAAAGGAGGAAAAAGTGTCACGATATCGCGACATGTTGCATCATCATGGCCAAAAGAGAAAAAGTGTCGCGATATCGCGACATGTTGCATCATCACGGCCAAAAGAGAAAAAGTGTCGCGATATCGCGACATGTTGCACCATCGCGGCCAAAGGAGGAAAAAGTGTCGCGAGATCGCGACATGTTGCATCGCCATGGCCAAAAGAGAAAAAGTGTCACGATATCGCGACATGTTGCATTATCGCGGCCAAAAGAGAAAAAGTTTCACGATATCGTGACATGTTGCATTGTCGCGGCCAAAAGAGAAAAAGTGTCGCGATATCGCGACATGTTGCATCGTCACGGCCAAAAGGGAAAAAGTGTCGCGATATCGCGATATGTTGCATCGTTGTGGCCAAAATAGAAAAAGTGTCGTGATATCGCGACATGTTGCATTTTCGTAGCCAAAACAGGAGAAAGAAAAAGTGTCGCGATATCGCGACATGTTGCATTTTTGCGGCCAAAATAGGAGAAATAAAAAGTGTCGCGATATCACGACATGTTACATTTTCGTGGCTAAAAGCAACAAAAGAGAGCAAGGAGGCAAAAGTGTCACGATATCGTGACATGTTCCATTTTCGCCAAGGTAATGGACCTGCATAGTGACGTGGACATAAGGACAAAATCCAATGAATAAGACAAAGCGTTACATAAGGAATCTTTAATGATTTGAAATCATTTAAGATGGTCGTTACACACGGAGGGAAACGAACGCAAGCCCATGTGGAGAAAATGAAATGAAGGGCCACAAAATAGAAACGAAAAGTTTTTTGGAAACCAAAACGCACGCATGCACAAGGGAAGGTGAAACGAACAGTCAGGGAAGGTGAAACGAACAGCCATTGGAAAATGAAACGAACAGTCATGGAAGGAGAAGCAATTTTTTTTAGAAGTTTAAATACGCCATTCAAAAAGGCCAGAAGGAGTTTGAAATTGCTGCGAACAGAGTTGCGGATTTGAATGCGAGAGGGCCATTCTGGACCTGTTTGAGTCGTTTTTCTTCCATGAACTGGTTTGGGAAAACCAAAAATTCTGCTATTGTAAAATGACACATTTTTAATGCAGAAGTTTTCAAAAATTTGCATCTTGTGGGCAAGAAAGAAGGAGATTATCTTTGCATGCTATGGATTTAATGTCTATTTTTCCCCTTTTCAGATTTTGAGTTTGTAAATGGAGTTAATGCAAGTTTGCTTGGTTGCTTCATGTGAATGCTTGAACCTGAAATTTATTTTAAACCCTAGGAACCAGCACTTAGTCTATGGGGATTGTGCTTGTTTTGCAAGTCCAATAGGTTAGGTTGAATGCATAGAAACCTCACATATTCGGTTTTGTCGAAATATGATAGCATAATATTGAATGCGTTTTATTTTCAGTTTTCTACATTTCATTTTCATTTTTCTGCGTTTTATTTTTCCAGAAATTTTAACTTATTTTAAATTTTCAGGCATTAAAATAAACATTTAAAAAAATTCAAAATCCAAAAAAACAATGAACAATCACTAAAGTTTCATGGTGAAATAAACCAACATTGCCCCTTGTTTATAGTTACTTGCAATCACTAAGGTGTTCCAAGCATTTAAATTGAATATCTTTATTTGAGATTACTAATACACATATGCAAATGCTAATACAATGGAGACCTTGGAGAAGTTGTTTATTTAATTTCTTTGCAAGAGGGGATTTGGAACCCAAATCCTAAAGGAGAGTGTACTTTCACAACTGGGTGAAAATACCACTCAACATATCCAAATGTGCATTTGGAGTACAAGAGGTGGAATATTTGGGATATATCGTATCTATGAAGAATTCAAAGTAGATCCTCATAAAATCAAAGCTATTCAAGATTGACCTCTACCAAAATTGCTCAAAAAACTTCATGGTTTTTTAGGACTCACAGACTATTATAGAAAATTTGTTTGCAACTATGGTAAGATTGCAGCACCTCTTACTACTCTTACTAAAAAGGATACTTTTATTTGGAATGAAGCAACTTCTCAAGCCTTCTAAGCCCTCAAAGGGGCTATGTGTTCCACTCTATTTTTGGCCACTCCTAATTTTAGCAAACCCTTTGTCATTGAGTGTGATGCTTTTGGCACAAGTATGGGAGTTGTTCTAGTGCAAGGACATCCATTAGTTTTTAAAAGTAAGCAACTTTTAGGGAATAATTTGGATCGATCTACTTATGAAAAGGAAATTTTGGCTATTCTACAGGCTATAGAGAAATGGAAACACTATTTATTAAGTAGTCGCTTCATCATTAAAACTGATCATAGTAGCTTTAAGCATGTATTAGAACGTATTTCATATCTTGAACAAAATAAGTGTCTGACCAAACTCTTAGGTTATGATTTTGTCATTGAATACAAGAAAGATAAATAAAATGTGGTACCAGATGCTTTTTCTCACAAATACGAAGATGAAGTGACCATCAATGCCATCTTTGGTCCTTGTCCCCAATGACTTTCCCAACTTCAAGAAGAATAGATGGCTGATTTAGAGACTACTCAAGTAATTCAAGATATAAAAAAGGATCATCCTTGCTCTTTTACTTCTCTTATTCTAATGGAGGACTTCGAAATAAAAATCATATTTACCTTCCTCAAACTTCCACTATTAAATCAATGATTCTCCAAGAACTGCATGCATCTCCTATTGCAGGTCATTCGGGATTTTTGAAAATATACCAATGGGTGAAGCAATCATTTTCCTGAAAAGGCTTAAAATCAAATGTCAAAACATTTGTGGCTGAGTGTGAAGTATGTCAACGTAACAAAGGGAAAATAGTTAAAACTCTTGGTTTATTACAACCCTTACCTATCCCTAACCACCAGTGGGAGCACATTTCCATGGACTTCATTGAGGGTCTACCCAAATCTAAAGGTAAAATAGTGATTTTGGTGGTAGTAGATCGCCTTTCCAAATATGCTCATTTTTGTGCCTTACATCATCCCTATTAGGCAAGTAAGGTGGCCAAGGTATTTATCGATTCAATTTTCAAACTACATGGTATGCCCAAAACCATTGTGAGTGATCATGATCCTATATTTACTAGCAACTTTTGGAAGGAATTGTTTCACCTTAGTGGTACCAAGTTGAATATATGTTTTGCATATCATCCCCAGTCGAACAGATAAACAAACATTGTCAACAAGTATTTAGGTACTTACCTTTGTTTTTTGCTCAAGATAAGCAACACCATTGGATTCAATGGCTTTCCTTAGCAGAATGGTGGTATAATACTTACCATTTTTTCTTAATATGTCACCATTTGAATCCTTGTATGGTCAAAAATTACTTGCAATCACATACTATGTTCCAGGCGCTTCCAAGATAGCCCAGCTAGATGATTTATTACAACAACGTCAGATGATGCTCAAACTTCCTAAGGATAATTTGACCCAGGCACAAAATTGTATGAAGCAATAATAGGATCTACATCATTCAGAATGACAATTCAAAGTAGGATATATGGTCTTTTTGCGCTTACAACCTTATAAATAATTATCCTTAAAGATCAAGTCTAATCAGAAATTGGCACCTCAATTTTATGGACCCTACAAAGTGATTCATCGCATTGGTGAAGTAGCATATCAATTGGAGCTTCCTCCTTCATCTTGCATCCATAAATTTTTCCATGTGTCGTGCCTCAAACAAGTTATTGGTCAAAAATTTTAATCCCAAACAGAGCTTTCTCTACAACCAAAAGCAATACTACGATCCAAAGTACGACATCTTCGATCACACCACATTGAGGAGTTCCTAAGTAAGTAGTAGGACCTTCCAGAAGAAGATGCTAAATGGGAGCCTAAGAGTATTCTCTAGTCATTTCCATATTTGAGGACAAAGCTTTTTGAGGAGGGGAGCCATATAACAATCCCAAAGTAGACATCGGTTCATCGATTGGTCGTGTTCGTTCATTGATTCTTTTATCTATTTATATGTAGATTGGTTTATTCAATTGATCATCCTCAAAGAACATAATAAATTACATAATTCGCAAGAGACTTCACCCTCTCTAAGTGGCTCTTCTTGCTTGGATTCATTCTTCATCATAGGAATAATTTTGAATTTATATTTGATTTATTCAATTTAAAAGTAATTCTCTTACAATATATATGTTGCATGTGATTTATATGATGCTATTGTTACCAGTAGCTTGGTAGATTGTGGTTGTTCCAAGTTCTATGTGTAGGTATGAAATAAAGTTATAGCTAGGATCATTGTACGAGTTTTAGTCTAAGAGTGTTGTATATGTGAAGTAGTTAAGATTCTTGTTCAATTGGATTATATGGTTGCTATTCAAGTGAGTGATTTGTCATACAAGTTACTACCATACAATTCACACATTATCGTATAAATATCTATCATTGGTTGTCGTACAAGTGGACATATTCAACCTATCGTATAAGTGGATTATCACTTGACTATCATACAAGTGGAATATGACTTGATTGTTGTACAAGTGAGATGTTAAGCCATTGTGAGATAATATTGACTGCAGTCTTGTTTGGCCTCTAAATTTATCATATTGTTCCTCCATTGTTGGAATACTCATCATCATGCTACATTTGGCATTGTTGTCACTTGAAGTTCAAACTAGCATGTGTGTGGTGTGGAGAGGTGAATCACATGTTAGTTGTCGTAATTATGTTGGAGATATGACCACAAAAGAAGTTAAAATCAATTGGTAAGGATTCATAGGATTACCCAACAACATTGTGTTATGCAAAATGAAGAAATAAGTATTGCCAACCAAGTACTATAGTTGCAAGTGACATAACTTGAGGAAATTGAAGTAGAACGTGTTTGGAGTACTCAAGTTGTGGATAGTTCCAATGAAGGCCATGAAAGATGATAGATGTTATTCTTAACAAATAAGGATAAAGTGTAAGGTGAATCATGACAAAATAGAGGTTGGACCTCATTCATGTAAGTAGAGGCACCAATATAGAAAGCATGCATAAAGATAAGGTTGAATAACTAGTAACACTGGTATAAGAGTGAGGGATATTATCAAGAGGTGCAAAGGATAAGAGTCAAGCACAAGGGAAACCACAAGAGAGTGCATGGGTAAGGATACCAGAGCCAATGCTTGTATATTCACGTAGGAGGTTGTGAAGTGTAGATGGACTAGGATCTGGTTGGATAGTGTTTGCAAGTGAAAACATGTGAAGTGAAGAACTACCAATTGAAGAAAATAAGCCATCAATGGTGAATATATTAGTAGCATTAGGCAAATAGAAGTACCCACCATTTCTAGGTGATGGGAAGGACCTAGAATATCATATTAAAAATGTTGGATATTGATTCTGTTTTCCCTACGTAGCTATACTTAGTGCTATTCTAGAATTGGTTAGAGATATTTTAGGATGAAGTTGGCATCTTATTTTTTAGGATGTAGTTACGAGAATAAATAAGCTCAAGACTATTATGAGCTATGTTGTTAGTTCTCCAACCTATAAATTGTAACCCTGTAGATGCAATTTAATATATGATAATGAGTTTATGAATCTTATTTTGGTATCAGAGCTGAGGAAGCTGATCAATGCCAGAGCTAAAAAGGTAGAGCTAGAGCAAGGTGAAGCCATATTTGTCTGGATATCAAGATTTGTGCATAGGCAGTGTCATTAATATTTCATTGATTTGTTTGGATATCATGATCTTTTGTTTCAGTTTATCGAAAGCATTGGAAGACAGTGGCTTATTTTTTTTAAATCATGTATGTATGATGGCATATGGTGATTCAATTCATTTTTGGGTGTATATTACAGATACCTGGGTGTGGCTGCTGGGATTACGCATAAGGAAATATTTGATGTGTTTTGATACAACGAGTTTAAAAAAATGTGATTCACTGGTAGAAAATGACTCATAATGTTATGGAGGACAACGTCAACACGATAGAAATTTTATTGTTGAGGATGCGATGGTTGCTACGTTTGACTATGATTTGCTATGTTAGATGCCACAAAGGAGAAGTAACCCCTTTGTAATTAATTCTTGATCTGAAATGAGGTCAAATGAAGTATCCCATGGAGGAAAATATCTAGACGTACTTTTGTTCTGGGAAAAAAATCATGAAGTGATCCAAATTAAAAAATGTGAAGTGATTCAGAAAGGTGTAGATAGTATTTCTGTTGCAGTTGAACATGAAGAAGCATGAAGTGATTTTCTTGATTTGTGCAATCTAGTTAGCCCATGCTAGTTTTTCTATCTATTTTTTGGTCTAGAGGTTGCGGTAAAGCGAGTGTTGGAGACTCTTACACAGTGCAGGGGCTACGCGAGTCTATCACGAAGATTATGCGCATCGAAAGGCTGAATCATGATGTATTGACTCCAAGCAGGGAATACGCAAGATCATGACGTGTTCAAAATATACAAATGATGACTGCTATGACATTTTCTACTATTGTTTTGGTGTGAGTAAAATGTTGCTATCATTGTGTTGTTTCACGTATGCAGACATCAAGCCACTTGCTAGCACTGTAGAGAGAGAGCAAGTTATTTTTTATTCCCACAATTACAAAAAACTGCATGAAAATACACTATTCAAGCTATGATTGTGGAGACAGAAGGTGGACGTGATGTTGTTCAACTCCATTCATCCATCACCAGTGTCTAATCCAATTTTAAAAAAAACATGCCAGCTATGAGAAAAGTTTGCTATTTTTGAATACGTTCGTATCTCTGCATGAAGAAATGCGTGAGCATTTTTAAGGAATCGTTTTTTTTACCATTGCAATCAATATCTTTGCACCTCATTTTGAGTCACTGGTGAACAACATGATTAGATTATTTGGCTCATGTGTGATCGTTTTGATCATAGACGTGTTTGGAGAGATGTCTACTATGAAGTGGAGAAAAAAGTTTTGTTTGTGACATGGTAAATACATTTGATAGCTATTTT
Organism: Wollemia nobilis; assembly: GCA_028583015.1. Classification (NCBI taxonomy): domain Eukaryota; kingdom Viridiplantae; phylum Streptophyta; class Pinopsida; order Araucariales; family Araucariaceae; genus Wollemia; species Wollemia nobilis. The sequence goes on along the minus strand of JAQPPZ010016913.1, from coordinate 3,064,399 downwards.
TGAGAGATGTGTTGTGAGCCTGCGTTGAAGACTTATGCCAAGAAAATACTATGAAGATGTGCTAAAGAACTCGATTCGCTATGAAGATGTGCATTCGAGGACGTGTTGTGCATTCTAGTTTTTACAAAGTGTTGTAGCAGAGTGGAGAGTTGTTGTCAACTGCTGGGTTGAGAGGAGACTGTTGCCCGACGGTTAAATGTTGATTGCACCAAAAACAAGTAGAGAACAAAGAGAGGTATTTTGTAGTCATTGTTTTTTCTCATTTTGTAGACATATTACAAAGTAATAGTTCAATGGTTGCCAATAATAATATGCCTATTCTTGAGTTTAATGGGCTAGATTATGAGTATTGGTCTATCAAGATGAAGACCTTACTCATTGGCAAATGGTTATGGGATATAGTAGAAGAAGGCTACATTGAACCAAATTGGATCACCATGAGTGCAGCTGATAAATATACTAAGAAGGATACCCAAAAGAAGAACTCCTTTGCTCTCTACGATCTCCAAGCAGCTTTGGAGAAAAACATATTTCCAAGTATTGATTCTTGTTCAAAAACACTAGAAGCATGGGGAGCCTTGAAAGATAGCTATCAAGGGAGAAATCAAGTTAAGCAAGTGAGGATTCAAACCTTGAAGAGAGATTTTGAGAATCTCAAAATGCAAGAAGATGAAATAGTAGGTGATTATTATGTTAGAGTGAAAGCAATTGTCAATAAAATGGAGACACTTGGAGAAGACATCAAAACTGAAGTGATTGTAAAGAAAGTGTTGAGAACACTTCTTCATAAGTGGAATCATATTGCTATCATTATTGAAGAATCTAAGGATTTGTCTACTCTAACATTTGATGCACTAATTGGTTTTTTGATGTCCCATGAAGAGAGACTCCAAAGTTCTACATCATCAAGATTTGGAGGTGATGACAAAGCATTCTCATCCAAGTAAGGTGATACTCATGGAAATGCACAAGGAAGAGGACAAGGAAGAGGAAGAGCAAGAGGAAGAGGTAGATCAAGAGGTGGCTACCAAGGAAAATGAAGATGAAGAGGATGTTACAAATCAAACAAGTCTTGTTTTCATTATGGTAAGCTTGGTCACTTTGCAACAGATTGTAGAATAAAGGCTTTTCAAGAAGGGAGAAGTAATAATTATGGAAACTATGGAGAAGAGGAAGGAACTTCTTCAAATTTGTTCCTCACATATGGAAAATCAAATCAAAATCTTAATGAAACTTGGATTTTGGATATTGGTTGCTCAAATCATATGAGTGGCAAAGAAGAGTTATTTGCTATAATGGATTCCACATACAATTCCAAGATCAAATTGGGAGATGACAAGGCACTACAATTTGAAGGCATGGGAGCCATGGAGGTTCCAAAAAAAGAAGGCACAAAGAAGGTAAACAATATCTATTACACCCCTAAACTCCAACAAAATTTGCTTATTGTTGGACAAATCATGGAAAAGAACTATAGGCTTATTTTTAATATGAAAAATGTGTAATTTTTGACAAAAACAATTGTAATATAGTTGCTACACAAGTACCTATGACAAATAGTAGGTTATTTCCTCTTAAGTTTGGGGAACAAGGAAGTGCTCAACTTACTAGTGTGGCCATAGAAAATCCAAGTGTGCTTTGGCACTTGAGATATGGTCATCTTAATTTTGTAAGCTTGAAGTTGTTGACTTCACAAGCTATGGTGTGTGGATTACCAAAATTTGAAGAGCACAAGGAGGTGTGTGAAGGATGTGTTTTGGGAAAGCACTCAAGAAAAAAGTTTCCAAGAGGACAAGCATGGAGAGTAAGCCATCCACTAAAATTGGTACATTCGAATATTTGTGGTCAAATGATTGCCAAAAGCTTGGGTAACAATTCTTACTTTCTCACTTTCATTGATGATTTCTCTAGAATGTGTTGGATTTATTTTTTGAAAACTAAATAGGAATATTTTGAATGTTTCAAGGATTTAAAAAATAATGTAGATAATCAAAGTGAGTATGTTGTAAAACTATTAAGGACTGATAGAGGAGAGGAGTTTTGTTCAAATGCATTTCTCCAATATTGTAAATATTATGAGATCAAAAGACAATTAACTACTGCCTACAACCCCCAACAAAATGGTGTGGCTGAAAGGAAGAATCGTACTATTATAGAAATGGATCGATCAATGCTTCAAACAAAAAAACTCAGTAACATGTATTGGGTTTATGTTGTTAGGACAAGTGTTTATATTTTGAATAGAAGTCCCACTTCTAGCTTAGATGGGATAACTACATATGAGGTATGGTATGGCAAAAAACCAAATGTAAAGCACTTCAAATTTTTTGGTTGTCTTGCATATGCACACATTCCTGATGAGATAAGAAAGAAACTTGATCCCAAAATTTAAGCATGTATTTTCATTGGGTATTGTGAGTCTTCAAAGGCATATAGACTCTACAATCCAAAAAGACACAAAGTTGTAATTTCTAGAGATGTAATTTTTGATGAAGGGGGAGTATGGGGTCATCAAAAAAATTTTGTTGATGATGGATCTCAAGATGCAAGCTCCTCTCAAGTGCAGCCCATTAATAAAAACAGCACTGGAAATCCTCCTCCAAGTCCAAAGAAGAGTTCTACTCCAAGTACAACAAGTGCTACTCCAAGTTTTTCTCCACAAAGATCAGCAAGTTCTTATCCAATGCCAATTGAAGCAGGACTGTTATAACACACAAAAAATTTCACAAAAATTTCATTAACAGAGGTCTCCAATTCGGAAATACAAAAGTCATATATCAAATGGCCAACCCCTTTACAATCTATGTACTGCCTTTTATAACAGACCCGACCCCCTATGGACATCATTACATAGAATGCCAAGTTTGTTTCTAACCGCCCACATGAATGTTCTGTCGTCACCTACAAGATGCTGCCAGGTGCCTTGAATCATCATGGCATGTAATGGCGGAGTGCGCTGCAGCCACCTGTCCATCAACCCACCAAGTCATCATTCATAGGAGTGCTCTATAGCCATCTATAATTTGTTGCCACGTGCCCTCCTGCAATGGCCTCTGTAACCACCTAGTACTCCATGGCCACCTGTAATTTTTTGTCACGTGCCCTTCTGCAACGGCCTCTGTAACCGTCGGCTTGTCTGGAGTCATGAGCGTTTTGTCGCGATATCGCGACGTTTTTGCTTCCTTACGCTCTCTCTCCTCTTCGATCGTGATATTGCGATGTTTTGGCTTTCGGCCTCTATTTTCTCCTTCGGGCCACGATTTCACGACACGTCGTGAAATCGCGACGCCTCCGCCTTTCGCACTCGCTTTTCGCCTTCGGGCCGTGAAATCGTGACATGTCATGATTTCGTGATGTCCTTGCCTTTTGCACTCGTCTTCTGCTATCGGGTCGCGATTTCGCGATAGCTACTCCTTTCGGCTCTTCTTTTCAAAATGTGTCACAATTTCGCGACAGCTAATCCCCTTAGTGCTTCTTTACAAAATGTGTCACGATTTCGCGACGGCTTTGCCCCTTGGCGTCTTTTCTCAGAAAGTGTCACGATTTCGTGACCACTTTGCCCCTTGGTGCCTTTGCTCCAAAAGTGTCACAATTTCATGACCATTTTGCGCCTTTGAGCTTTTGGTCCGGAAGTGTCACGATTTTGTGACCACTTTGTGCCTTTGAGCCTTCGCTCCGAAAGTGTCATGATTTCGTGACCACTTTGCGCCTTTGAGCCTTCGCTCCAAAAGTGTCACGATTTCACGACCACTTTGCGCCTTTGAGCCTTTGGTCCGGAAGTGTCGCGATTTCACGACCACTTTGCGCCTTTGAGCCTTTGCTCCGAAAGTGTCGTGATTTCACGACCACTTTGCGCCTTTGAGCCTTCGCTCCGAAAGTGTAGCGATTTCGTGACCACTTTGCGCCTTTGCCCCTTTTGCTTTGAAAGTGTCACGATTTTGTGACCACTTTGTGCCTTTGAGCCTTTGTTCCGGAAGTGTCGCGATTTCGCGACCACTTTGCGCCTTTGATCCTTTGCTCCGAAAGTGTAGCGATTTCGTGACCACTTTGCACCTTTGCCCCTTTTGCTTCGAAAATGTCACGATTTCGCGACCACTTTGCACCTTGGCCCCTTTTCTCAAAAAGTGTCATGATATCGTGACAGCTTTGGCCCCTTGGCGCCTTTTCTCAAAAAGTGTCACGATATCGCGACAGCTTTGGCACTTAGAGAAAAAATATATTTTTGGGTGATGCAAGATTGCTCTTCCACCTTCGGATGCTCCTGCATCAGACACCCGGGGTGAATTGAGAAGTGACCTTCACTTCTAATCTGTCTGAGGTAGACCCAAGCGGTCAACCTCTACCTTCGACAACCAAGTCGCATCTTCTATGGGCCTGCCCTTCCACTTGATCAAATACTCAGAATAACACCTGTTTCGAGTACTTAGGCCCTCACGCGTATCAAGGACTTCTTCTATCTCGTCTATGACTAGAGTGACCGCGGGAATGCTCCACAAATCCGGGCTTGGTGTTGCACTGCTATCTCCTTCATGAAACTCGACCAAATCTGAAATGTTAAAAATCGATGAGATGTTAAGTTCACTCGGCAACTCCACCTCGTATGCATTACCCGAATCCCATTTTCCAATGATCCTGCATGGCCCAAACTTCTTCATCTTCACTTGTTATAGGTCTTGGCAGGAAACCTTTCTTTTCTTAGATGGACCATGACGGAATCTCCTACTTTAAACTCCTTAGCCCGGCGCTTCGGTCCGCCCCTGGCCTTATACTGAGTATTCATCTTAGCAATGTGCCTTGTCACCTCCTCATGCACTTCCTTCAGGTGTTCAGCAAAGTCTTCAGCCTCAACACTGCATTTTGCTCTTGTATCCATCCTTCTCAACTTTGAAGAGTTTCTTGGGCTGCTCCCATAGATTATCTGGAATGGCGATTTATTGGTACTCCTGTTGATAGAGCTGTTGTAAGCGAATTCTGCCTGCGATAAAACTAAATCCCATCCCTTGGGCTTGTCTTCGACCAAGCATCTCAGTAGATTGCCCAAACTCCTATTTACCACCTCTATTTGGCCATCTATTTGGGGGTGGTATGCAGAACTAAATTTTAAATCCGTCTTTAGTTTCTTCCACAGGGTTCTCCACAAATACCTTATAAACTTGGTATCCCTGTCTGACACAATGCTCCTTGGCAGACCATGAAGGCGTACCACTTCCTTGAAGAATAACCGAACCACATGGACCGCATCGCTAGTCTTCTAGCAGGGAATGAAATGAGCCATTTTTGAAAACCTGTCCACTACCACAAATATGGAGTCGTGCCCCCTCTGCGTCCTGGGCAAACCAAGAACAAAATCCATACTAATATCCTCCCATGGCCTTTCGAGTATAGGTAGTGGTTAATATAAACCAGTAGGCTGCCTCACACCTTTTGCCATCTGGCATATCCTACAACTTTGCACAAATTTTGCCACATTTTGTTGCAATTGCGGCCAGTAGTAATTTTCACTAACAAGGGAAATGGTCTTGTCTCGACCAAAGTGTCCAGCTAAACATCCACTGTGCTTTTCCTTAATGATATTCTCCCTCATTGAGCTCCTCGAAATGCATAATTGGTTCCCCCTGAACAACATTCCATCTTGAATCAAAAAATTTAACCACTTAGTCCTGTCCAAAGTAACAGGCGCAGTGCAGGATTTCCAATCTTCTATGAAGTCGGGGTCTGCAGGGTATAAACCCTTAAGCTCAGCAAACCCAACAACCTCCACCTTCATCTCCATCAGTAAACATTGCCTCCTACTCAAGGCATCTGCAACTCTGTTGGACCTCCCACTCTAGTGTTTCAGCACAAATGTGTAGCTCTGCAAGAACTCGACCCATTTTAGGTGCCTCTGATTTAATTTCCCTTGACTGTTAATATATTGTAGTGCCTGATGATCAGTATAAAGAACAAACTCCTTTGGCAACAAATAATGCCTCCATTTCTTCAAAGCCTGAACTATGGCATAGAACTCCTAATCATATACCGAATACTTCTTCCTGGCATCGTTGAGCTTCTCACTAAAATAAGCAACAGGCTTACCCTCTTGACTCAATACGGCCCCTATGGCACTACCACTCGCATCACAGTCTACCTGAAACACCTTGTTAAAATCTAGAAGTGCTAAGATAGGTTGCTCTATGACCTTCTTCTTCAGCATAGCAAAGCTTTTGTCTACTCCGGCTATCCACTTGAATTCCTTCTTGTTCCCCCTCATTGTCTCCGTAAGGGATGCGCAAATACTGCTGAAGTTTCTAATGAACTTTATATAGAAACTAGCCAGACCATGAAACGATCTCACCTCAGTCACGCTTCTTGGAGCAGGCCATTCTATGATAGCCCTCACCTTTTCGGGGTCCATTTTGAGACCATTTTTTGAGATAACAAATCCCAGGTATACTAACTCTCTCTTCACGAAGTTACATTTCTTCATATTTATCAGCAACTGCTCCTCCCGTAGTTTCTCAAAAACCCTCCTGATTTGCATCAGGTGTTCCTCCAGGGTTCTGCTAAAAATCAAGATATCATCCAGGTAGACAATAACAAATTTGCCTAGAAATTATTTTAGGACTTCATTCATTAACCGCATGAAGGTACTCGGTGCATTGGTTAGCCCAAATGGCATGACCAACCACTCATACAACCCCTCTCTGGTTTTAAAGGTTGTCTTCCACTCATCCCCTTCTCTAATGCAGATCCGATGGTAACCACTTTTCAGGTCAATCTTCGTGAAGTACTCAGCTCCACTCAAGCACTCCATGATATCATCCATCCTTGGTAATGGGAATCTGTATTTGATAGTGATCTTGTTAATTGCCCGAGAGTCTGTGCACATTCTCCACTCTCCATCCTTCTTGGGTGCTAGTACTACAGGTACTGCACATGGGCTAAGACTCTCCCTAATCATTCCCTTCTTTAATAGCTCTTGAACTTGCCTATTTAACTCCTCAGTTTCTACAGGCGTCATTCTGTGTGCAGCCTTATTCTGCAAGCTCGATCTAGGCACCAAATCTATGAGGTGACTGATCTTCCTAACAGGTGGTAAACCTTCAGGAACATTATCAGAAATGATATTTGGAAACTCCTCTAATAGTCCCATGAATTCCACTGGAGTTTCCTTGCATTCTTCTTCCCTAACCCTAGGGATTATTGCATAACACATATGATCTGGCTTCAGGCCATCTAAAAATCTTCTGCCATCTGTTGAGTGGTATTTTCACCCAATTGTGAAAGTACACTCTCCCTTAGGATTTGGATTCCAAATCGTCTCTTGCAAAGAAGTTAAACAAACAAATTCTCCAAGGTTTCCGTTATATTAGCATTTGCATATGTGCATTAGTAATCTCAAATAAAGATATTCAATTTAAATTCTTGGAACACCTTAGTGATTGCAAGTAACTGTAAACAAGGGGCAATGTTGGTTTATTTTACCATGAAACTTTAGTGATTGTTCATTGAACCAAAATAAATCAAGTATGAGTTGGCCCTCATATGACCACGATGTAGTGCTTTAATTCCTTTTATCTTGATGGTTTTAAAATAGATTTTATCTTGCATTAAATCCTCAATGATGAATGGAATCTTCACATGTAGCTTCAAAATGTCACTTTAACTTATCCCTCTTAAATGAAATCAAATTTTCATCAAGATGAACAATTAAGTGCTTTAAGGAAAAAACCTTCAATGTAATACTCAAATTGCCCCTCTTTCGTAAAATTAGAATTTTTAAGAAGAGGGGGTAATTTTAGGCCCAAAAATGGAAATTTGTGAAAATGCCATAAAACATAACTCCTTCAATGAAATTGGAATTTCCATGAAGGGAATGTCATCATAGGCTCATGAGTGCAAAACAAAGCTGGAAAAATGAAATTTGACCTTAAAATGGAAATTTTCTATTTTCGGATTTTTAAAATCTGCAACAAAACAGCAACTTCGATGAATTTTTAAAAATACTAAACAAGTCCGAAAATGAAATTTCAAAGTGCGTATTGGAATTCTGAACTATAACCTACGCAATGGTGAAATTATTTTTAGATTTTGAAATTTTTTTAATGTTTATTTTAATGCCTGAAAATAAGGAAAAGTTCTGAAATTAAAATTTTAGAAAACAGAAAATTAAAACTTTGCATCAAAATAATTTTTGAAAATGCAGCAATGCAAAAGCTCCTTCAGTTTGATAGCACCCCGTCCTGCAAAACCAAATACGTGAGAGTTTCGTACATGCAACCTAGACTATTTGACCTGCAAAACACACAATCAAAGTAAACTAGGTGCTGGCTCCTAGGGTTTAAAATAATTTCCAAATTGCAGACATTCACATGAAATAACCCAAAAACAATGGCATATATTTCACATACAAATCTGAAATTTGAAAGGAGAAACATAAAACAATTAAAATGGAGCATGCAGAAAATTTCTCATTCTTTCTTGCTAACAAGGCCTGAAATTTCTGAAGAAAAGCTTTGGCATTCAAATTATATTTCAAAGTTTTACATCAAAATCTGCCGCCTTGGCCATGCCAAAAAGTCCAGTCGGCCATGCCAAAAGTTTCGTCCTCCTTTTACAACATTTCGATGGAGTATTTAAAATTGCAGGAAAGCTCTTCACCTTCGTAGCCCTTCGTTTCCATTTTCCTCCGTTTTGTTTTCCCCCCTTTGGTTTTCGCTTTCCCAAAACCTTCTTTCATTTCAGCTTCTGAAACCCTATGTTTCATCTTCTTATCCTTGGGTTTTACTAATTGCCTTTCGTTCAATTTTGAAATGCAAAGTAGTCTTTCTTCCACCACGTGGCCTGCATGTTTATTCTCTCATAGTCTTCATAATATCTTATTTCAAAACAATAGCCATTTCCCTTTTGTCTCAGGTAGGAAACCCCATAATAATAACATGGGCGTTATATGGAAAATACGACAACTCTCTTGACTGTTTCGTGGTCACATTCATTTTATAACGCTCACAAGCACAATAATGCTCCTCCTGTCATGGCATTTTTACCTGATAATATCGCCTATGCCGGACTATCACCGCTTGTGCACCTTCTTCGGGAGTTAACCTGTCCACTGTGGCTTACACTTGTAAACGGCCCAATCTCCGCTGGTCCAAATTACTTACACTCTTCCTACAGCGCTCCATTCACCTTCGCATTTCGTCACCCACACTCTACATTACTGTTGTGAGTGATGATGTTTACCTTCATATCATCTAAAAACTACGATGATATTAAAAATCCCTATCTATGCTGCCACATGAGTCACCACGTCATTGTTGCCTCGAACCTCTAAACGTCATTGTCAGAGTCTTTGTATTGCTTGGCCACCATTCTGTAATTGGTGCCATGTGGGTCCACTACGAAGCTGGCCCGCCTTGACGCCCTCGAACATCGTTGCCAGAGTCTTTGTATTGCTTGGCCACCATTCTGTAATTGGTGCCACGTGGGTCCACTGCGGAGCTGGCCCGCCCTGATGCCCTCGAACGTCGTTGCCGGAGTCTTTGTATTGCTTGGCCACCATTCTGTAATTGGTGCCACGTGGGTCCACTGCGGAGCTGGCCCGCCTTGACGCCCTCGACCTCCATCTCGTCTCTCTTCGCGCGCTGCTTGGTCGGACAACCTGCAAAACATAAAAAACATATATTTAAAAAAAAAACAATAAGCTTTAACCCATTTTATTATTATATATTTTATTTTTTATTTTTTTATTATTTTTCTTTATTGAGTAAATACTTCTCATACATATACATGAAATCTAACACAGAATTAATCATAAAAATCAACAACAACAATGACGATAAAGATTGTCAACAAAAATGAACAAATAAAAGTTGTCGACAATAAAATATTGTTGACAAGAAAAAGTTGTCGACAATTAAATATCATCGACAAGAAAATGACGACAATAAAATATCGTCGACAAGAAAATACTGCCAACAAGAACCGACAACAATTACAAAACCTATGACAAAACGAAGGATTAGACACTAAAAATGAAATTCCAACACCCGGATATCAAAACGAAAAGGTGGGTCCCCAATTTTGGGGTGTGTTGTGGATCAACCACAACACCATCCACTAGACAGACTCGTGCACTGCTGCATACCTTCTCATCCGCCTCCTTCAGGGGTTTCAACTTATGGCGAACTCCATTTTTCGACAAGGAATATGTATTGGCTCGACCATCGTGTACAGCACTTCGATCAAACTACCATGGTCTCCCAAGCAACAAGTGACATGCATCCATGGGCAAGATGTCACAAAGGACCTCATCACGGTAAGTTCCGATGTTAAACTTCACCAAGCATTGCTCACTGACCAGCACCCGATGGTCCTTTTGTAACCATGCAATCCGATAAGGGTGCGGGTGTTTTCTTCTCTCCAGTTGCAACTTAGCAACCATCTCCTCAGATACCAAGTTGTCAGTGCTTCCATTATCGATGATGATGTTACAGACCTTGCCTACACACTTGCATCTTGTGCAAAATAGGTTGTTCCTCTTATCTGCCTTCTTTTCTTCATTCAATAATGATCATCGCTTCCCCTCGTTCTGTCTCCTCAGAGTGCTCAGATTCGATACCTTTATCTGCTACAGTAGCTCAGGCCTGACCCTTAGGTCTTCGATTTGGCCTTTCTTGATGTTGCGGGCAGTTGTATGCCCGATGTCCTTCTTCTCCATAGTTGAAGCAGGTTCCTCGAAAGACACCTCTTCCAAACCCTCGCCCAGGCCTACCTCTTCCTCTCGGGTAGTTATTGTTCTGATTGCATGGGCATTGGTTATTCTCCTCCTTCTCTTCTTTCTGGTTCTGGCTACTGCTTGCTTCACCAGTCTTCCTTAAATCTCTGTATCTTCCTCCACTGGTCCTTCCACCAGCTCTTCCTCCACGATCCTTTCCTCTTTGCTTACCATCAAATCTCCTATTCAGTTTCTCCTCTACTTTTAATGCAAACTGGTATGCATCCTCAATCGTGCTCATTCGAACCAGACTCAGCTCTTCTTGAATGCTGGTTCTCAATCCATTGATGTATCATGCGACTTTCTCCTTATTCGTCTCAGAATGGCCGGTTCTAATCGAGATCTGATAGAACTCCTCTGTATACTCCTTGACAGATTTACTTGCCTGTCTAAGACTCTGCATCTTCCTCAACAAATCCAACTCATAATCTGCGGGGATGAATTGCCTCTTCAATTTCTCTACCATCCTATCCCACCTGGTGATCTTTTCCTTTCCCCTCCTGTTCCTTTCTAGCTACACTCCTTTCCACTAGATGTTAGCATGTCCCTTCAACTTTGTTTTTGCGAATCTGATCCGATTTGGATCGGAGATCTCTTCATACTCAAAATATTCCTCCATGTCGTTGATCCAATCTATCAACTCCTCAGGATTGAGATTCCCAAAATAGGTGGAGACGTCAAACTTCGACTTCTTCCCGATCTAGGATATGGCCCTATACAGCCTAGCCTCTGCTGGATCCAATGCTTCTTCTTCATCAGATGGACCCTCGTCTTCCCAAACTTCATCTTCACTGGGTTCCTCTCTTCTTGGCTCAACTCCTCTTCTGATTTCCTCCTACAGGGCTTGAACTTGCCTCTGCAAGGCCCTGAGATCGACCTCTGCTCCCTATTCCTCACACCACCACGGTTCCTATGCGGAGGCATCTTGCTCGCTTTCTCACAACCCACAACCACAATCCTAGCGCAAACTGCCTCACTGCCAGTGATCGGTTCGCGCACTCAGAACCTTCTGGCTCTGATACCACTTGAAGCAGGACTGTTATAACACAAAAAATTTCACAAAAATTTCATTAACAGAGGTCTCCAATTCGAAAATACAAAAGTCATATATCAAATGGCCAACCCCTTTACAATCTATGTACTGCATTTTATATCAGAACCGACCCCCTATGGACATCATTACATAGAATGCCAAGTTTGTTTCTAACTGCCCACACGAATGTTCTGTCGTCGCCTGCAAGATGCTGCTGCAGTGCCTCGAATCATCATGGCATGTAATGGCGGAGTGCGCTGCAGCCGCCTATCCATCAACCCATCGAGTCATCATTCATAGGAGTGCTCTATAGCCATCTATAATTTGTTGCCACGTGCCCTCCTGCAATGGCCTTTGTAATCGCCTAGTACTCCATGGCCACCTGTAATTCGTTGTCACGTGCCCTTCTGCAACGGCCTCTGTAACCGTCGGCTTGTCTGGAGTCATGAGCGTTTTGTCATGATATCGCGACGTTTTTGCTTCCTTATGCTCTCTCTCCTCTTCGATCGTGATATCGCAACGTTTTGGCGTTCGGCCTCTATTTTCTCCTTCGGGCCGCGATTTCGTGACACGTCGAGATTTCACGACGTCCTTGCTTTTTGCACTCGGCTTCTGCCTTCAGGCCGCGAAACCACGACACGTCACGATTTCGCAACGTCCTTGTCGTTCGCACTCGGCTTCTGCCATCGGGTCGCGATTTTGTGACAACTGCTCCTTTCGGCTCTTCTTTTCAAAATGTGTCACAATTTCGCGACAGCTACCCCCTTGGTGCTTCTTTATGAAATGTGTCATGATTTCGCGATGGCTTTGCCCCTTGGCGTCTTTTCTCAAAAAGTGTCACGATTTCGTGACCACTTTGCCCCTTGGTGCCTTTGCTCCAAAAGTGTCACAATTTCGCGACCATTTTGCGCCTTTGAGCCTTTGGTCCGAAAGTGTCACGATTTCGTGACCACTTTGCGCCTTTGAGCCTTCGCTCCGAAAGTGTCACGATTTCGTGACCACTTTGCGCCTTTGAGCCTTTGGTCCGGAAGTGTCACGATTTCGCGACCACTTTGCACCTTTGAGCCTTCGCTCCGAAAGTGTCACGATTTCGCGACCACTTTGCGCCTTTGAGCCTTCGCTCCGAAAGTGTCGTGATTTCATGACCACTTTGCGCCTTTGAGCCTGGTCCGGAAGTGTCGCGATTTCGCGACCACTTTGCGCCTTTGAGCCTTCGCTCCGAAAGTGTCACGATTTCGTGACCACTTTGCACCTTTGCCCCTTTTTCTTTGAAAATGTCACGATTTTGCAACCACTTTGCACCTTGGCCCCTTTTCTCAAAAAGTGTCGCGATATCACGACAGTTTGGCCCCTTGGCGCCTTTTCTCAAAAAGTGTCGCGATATCACGACAGCTTTGGCACTTAGAGAAAAAAATATTTTTGGGTGATGCAAGATTGCTCCTCCACCTCCGGATGCTCCTGCATCACCAATGGAAGTAGATTCACCATCAAGAGGTAATAGAACCCTTCAGTACCATACCTCCTACCAAATGATGGATAAAAATTTTCAAAGAAGATACACTAGAAGCCAAGCTAGTGAAATGAATGAAGTCTTAAAAAGACTTGAAAAATTGCACATGTATGACGATTAAGACTATCAAGAGCCTAAGGGAGATGTAAACTATGATTTAATGACTAGTGTAGAGCTAGAGCCATCTAGTTATGAAAAAATCATGTACTCATGATGTATAGAAACAAGCCATGAAAGAGGAAATGACCTCTATAAAAAGGAATGATACATGGGAGCTAGTGGAGCTTCCTAAGGGCAAGAAATGTGTTGGATGTAATTGGTTCTATAATACCAAGTTCAATGCTGAAGGGAGAATTGAAAGACATAAGGTAAGGCTAGTAGCAAAAGGATTTACTCAAAATTATGGGATTGACTATGAGGAAACCTTTGCTCCTGTTGCTAGACAAGAGACCATTAGGCTAGTGCTTTCTTTGTTTTCCCATAAAGGGTGGAAAATTCAACACATGGATGTTAAGAGTGCCTTTCTCAATAGGTACTTGAATGAAGAGGTTTTTGTGCAACAACCTCAAGGATTTGAAGAAAAAGGTAAGGATAATATTGTCTACAAATTAAATAAAGCATTGTATAGCCTAAAGCAAGCACCAAGGGCATGGTACTCACGCATTGATGGCTACTTTCAAAAGTATGGATTCACTAGGAGAAAAAGTGAACCTACTCTCTACTACATGAAACAAGGTAAATATATTGTCATTGTGTGCTTATATGTGGATGATCTAATATTCATGGATAGTAGTGATAAAATGAATGAGGAGTTCAAACACTCCATGATGAAAGAGTTTGAAATGAAGGATCTAGGTTTGATGCATTATTTCCTAGGAATGGAGGTACATCAAACAGGAAATGAGATCTTCATATGTCAACATAAATATGCTCATGACATGATAAAAAAAATTATTATGGAGCAATGCAAGTATGCTGCAACTCCAATAGGTCATGGGATACAATTAAGCAAAGAATATGAAGCATAAAAATTTGACAAGAATACTTATAGGAGCATGGTTGGGAGTCTAATGTTCCTCATAAACACATGGCCAGATATTCAATATGTTATTTCTCTAGTATCAAGGTATACGGATGATTCATCTGAACTTCATCTACAAGAAACTAAAAGAATTTTGAGATATGTAAAAGGTAAAATGGATTATGGGATCCATTACCACAAAAATTATGATGTAAAATTAGTTGGCTTTAGTGATAGTGATTGGGGCAGAAATATAGATGATAGGAAATCTACTTCAGGGAATTTTTTTAGTCTTGGGTTAGGACTAATTACTTGGAGTTCTAAAAAGCAAATTGTTGTAGCACTATCATCTACTGAGGTTGAGTACATACCAATCACAAATGCTAGTACCCAAGCCTTATGGTTGAGAAAAGTACTTGAAGAAATAGGTGAAAAACAAAATGATCCTACCATATTGTATTGTGACAATATGAGTTCCATTCAATTGGCATATAATCCTATCCACCACAGCAGGTCAAAGCACTTCAACATGAAGTATCACTTCATTAGAGACATGGTGGAGAAACAGGTGGTTGAGCTAAAATATTGCAGCACTTTAGACAACATAGCGGATATCTTCACCAAAGGAGTTGCTAAAGCTCAATATATAAAGCTGAGAGACTATCTTGTCAGCCCTCTCAACTTTAATGGGGATAATGTTGGACATTGATTATGTTTTTCCTACGTAGCTATGCTTAGTGCTATTCTAGAATTGGTTAGAGATATTTTAGGATGAAGTTGGCATCTTATTTGTTAGGATGTAGTTGCGAGAATAAATAAGCTCAAGACTATTCTGAGCTATGTTGTTAGTTCTCCAACCTATAAATTGTAACCCTGTATATACAATTTAATATATGATAATGAGTTTATGAATCTCAAAAAATATGTGTGACAATATGGTGAGTGAACAAAGTGGATTATGAGGGATCATGATTAATATTATTTTCGACAACATTACGAGGAATCATAATGGATTGGCATATGAATAAAGTAATAACAAACCCTTTCACTACATGGTAAGCCTTAACAGTTGAATTCATAATGGAATTCAGGATACACAAATATGATATAGAAATCATCGAATAAATATATGCCATAAAGCAAAACGATGTAAAAGTCAAATTATACAATAGAAGATTGAAGGAACTCATCGATAAAATGGAAGTGACACCACCAGATGGTTTATAGAGGTGATGGTTCCTTGATGGATTTCTACCAATATATAAGAAAACAATTAAGGTAGTACCACCTACTACCTATTAGGAATCATATAGAGAAATCAATTTGGAAAGTGAAGTTTAGCAAACAACAACAAGACTAGGTCACTATAAATATGATGATTTAGATAGTGGTTGAGATGATTTTTTGTGGCTATCTAGGCCATGAGGAAGGACCTGGAAAGGATGGTAAATGATGTAAAGAAGTATATTTTTTGAATGTACTCAAGGCAGAGGGACATACAAATATAAACTATTCAAAAAATACTTTTTTAATATATGTGAAGTTGTAGGACATGTAGTTGGAAATTTCCCATTCAACTTGAAAAAGGAAACCAAGTACTGGACAAGGAGAAATGATTAGCAAATACAAGAACAACCACAGAGGAGGACGACAATCGTAGTGATATAATCAACCACAAGGTGGACAAAGTCAATTGCAGTATGATTAAAAAAGACCTATTATCCAATGTCAAAGATGCCAAGAAGGGGTATTTTACAAGGAATTGCTAGAATCAACTAGTAGAATATAATGTTGGAAACAATAATAATGGATTAATATGTATATGTGGCAGCTCGAGCAATCATAGGGAGGTCAATTGCCTAAATAAAATGAGTTCGAGTAACTTGAGAATGCTAATTTTATTGACTTTGATGAGTCTCCAATAGACCAGTAGAACAAAGATAAACATGTACTAGCAGTAACAAAGGCTTAGGTAAGGAAAGCTAAGCAACATCCAAATCCTACTACATAGAAGGAGTGATGGTAGGAAGCACATAATGAAATAGAATAAATGAGAAAGCCAAGACAAGAATGACTCTTCTGGGAGAAGAAATTAAATAAGTTAATCACTTAAGAGAAATAAGAGATGTCAACGTAATAACTGGTGATGCAAGTATTGTATATGATGACGTCTAGTTTACTTACTATCATACTAGAAATTTATGCAATGATAGGAGAAATAATAGGACTAAGAAAAGTAGTGGAGTTGTAATGTCAATAAGAAGCAACCATGAGGAGGAGAGATTAGTTTATTAATCCAACAATGTTAATAATTGATGTTGTCAATAAACCGACATTAATCCACATTAAGTTGTTGAATAAAAAATTGCCACAAGTGATCATGGATGGAGGATTGAATGTAAATGTATTTCCAAAGAAGACTTGGAGAGAGTTTGAAGAACCATTTTTATGGCCTCCAAAGTTTAAATTATATGATGCAAACTATTATGATATTGAGATGAAGGAAGTCTTGATGGCTCAGAAAATAAAAACAGTAGACCAAGAGTTCATCATGGAATTTGTGGTGATTACCATACAAAAACTAGCATATATTCCATTGTTGGGACAAGGATGGTTATGCATGGTAAAATTCAATTACAACTGGGAGAAGGATCGCTTAATATTTAAGAAGGGACAACACAAGTACATGATAAATTAGAAGAACAATCCATAAGCAAGGGTCTCTCAACATTCAATGAGTCAGATGGTTCATCTTCAGATGATGATAACAAATAGGAGTCGAATGAAGGTGGTGTTTTGTAGTTGAAGGAATGCATAGAAGATGAAGTGCATTCAAATAATGAACTTCTCCATTGAAATATGGAGGATACAAATATTTTCTGACAAACTATCTTTACATCTAGGCAGAGGAGGAAGAGAACCATGATGAAAGAAGAAATAGTGTTTATGAGTTTTGTGAGTCCAACAAGGACAAATATACTCCAAAATAGAAGGAGAAGTTTATAAAATGTATTACTTGTGATGATGTAAATGATGGGAAGCTAGAGATACTAATACCATTAAATTTGAAGGACCAAATATATTACAGGTGAACCTCATTGAAGGATAAGAAGAGGAGATAATCCATTACAAAAATTATTGGGACCTAGTATTAAAAGTAGCAGCTCTAAATATTTTCATGCAGTGCAAAGTTTTCTTCACACGGACATAAAAGAGTTTGAAAGGAATTCCACTAGAGGTATGTGTGCATCAAATTCAGTTAATTTTAGGCACACAACTAGTGAGAAGAAGGTTGCATAGGATGAATCTAAAGTATGCAGCCCTTGTAAATGTAAAAATATATATGCTAGAGGCAATGAGAATATTCAAGGTTGTGGTGAGTGAGTGGGTGTCACCAATTTTCATTACCTTGAAGGAGGTAAATCATTCTGTATTTGCATACATTTTAGAACTTTAAATGTTGTGAATAAACGATTCTTTTCCTATCCCATTCATTGATTCAATTTTGGAGAATGTTAGGTAATGTTAGGTACCTAAGTATATGAATGTGAGGATATAACATTTTATCATGGCATGGCTTACACATAAAATTATACTAATATTTAACATAATTCCATATTATTATATTATGTACTTTGTAACTCATGGAAGGTGAATCACCACATGGATGACATTCTAACTCATGGAAGGTGAATCATCACATTCTTGTATAAAAATAGATGTATCCCCAATTGTAAAAGGCACATGAAGTATTCTTGATAATATTCTTGGCTCTTTGAGCTAAAGATATTGTGGAGTGATTCATTATTTAAAGAGTATTCTTGGTGTTGCCCTACCTCACAGGTATTGTCTATCGCTATTTTATTGTATGGATTGTTATTGTGAAATTTATTTATGGATGAATCTTTGATATTTTTGTAAATTGGTGAATTATTTATGGCTATGAGAATAGATGTTCATAACAATCAAAATCAGAGAAACTATTTTGGCAAAGTAGGGTTTGTTTTGCAAAGCTAGGGCATATTTAGAAAAAAAAACATCACATCTTATAGGGGTCAAGTCTTTTTTTAGCACTTATTTTCAAAATATGTTTACTTTAACATGTAGATGATTTCAAGCACTATAAAAATGACTCATAATTTATTAAATTCAGATAAGTATTGAGGAAGTTATGGTTTTTTGAAGTTGAGTTATTTATGTTGTTTTTCGTTGCATGAAATTTTTTCAAATGAGAAAAATCATATCAATTTTTTGAGCAGTCCTTTCTAGAATATTTTTGCACCATTGTGTAGATTATTTTAAATGCTACAAAAATGACTAGTCATTTGTTAAATTTTTATAAGTATTGAAGGAGTTACAACTACTTGAAATTGGGATTTTGAGGTTGTTTTTGGGTTGTGCAAAAAAATTGGCAAAGGGAAAAAATCATATCTTCCAATCCGGGTAAGTAAATCATTTGTCATTTGTTTTATTTCAAAGAAAATCTGCATATTTTATTTTTTGAAGAAAGAAATAGATGAGGTCTCGGAAATTTTATTTTTAAGAATTTTTCATTATTTAAAACCCTAGTTGCTTTGGGAAAAATTTTTATTTTGGGTTGAGGTCATGGAGTTGCCAATATTCACAGGAAAGGATGATAGTAATGCTTGGGAATGGTGGAGAATTTTTACACCTTTAAACTCTTCTAATTTTTTATGGAGATGTGATATTTATACTTATTTACAACAGGAATATTTATCTTGGTTTTATGGATTTTGCTAGTGCCCATAATCTTACATATATATAGGAAGAAATTGAAGTTGCATATTTTTCCTCGAAAAAAGTCATACTTTTATATTAAGAAAATATCAAATTACATTCTTCAAATGCCTCTTTGATATCTCTTCAGAGTTTTAATAATGACCTAAAATTTAGGTTGTTTATAAATCATAAGTGTCAACTTCCTCATCGACCCATGAGAGTACTTGATCCTATAAACAAATATGATATCAACAACACCATATCCTCATATAATATAACCAAAACAACAATGGTAATTAACCATCCATAATGCATTTAATACTAAGCATTGAATAATCATATTTTTACACACAATCCATAATATTAATGAGTCTTGCCAAGGTGGGCCATGACATACTCCTCCTTTGGACTAAACACAATGCTCTGTGGTTTTTCTGTAATATAAAATACATATATTTCAATCAAATAGATAAGAAAAATATTTTCTCATATCCTCCACTTTTTCCCAAGTGGCACATTGCTCATAATAGTGGTCCCACTAGACCTTGCATTATTCTAGAGTTTGTTTCCTCATAACCTTGGAATGAAACTCTAGAATCTTCACTGGTCTTACCTCAATGATTGAGGGATCTATCATCTATAGTTTAGAGATATTCCAAACATGATTAGGATCAACCATACATTTCCTAAGCAGGGATACATGGAAAGTATCATGGATCTTTGATAGGTTCGAAAGTAAGGTGAGTCTATAGGCTACTTGACTTATCCTATCAATGATCTCAAATGGGCCAACATAATGAGGATACAACTTAGTTGACTTGATGGCACTTTTCATTGGTTTAACTTGTAAGAAAACTCTATCTCCAACAGATAATTCTCTAGGTGATCTTTTCATATCAACATAGCTCTTTTGAGGATCGATAGCTTCCTTAAGCCTCTACTTGATCATTCTGAGTTGTTCCTCCATATCCTTAATAGTATCTAGTCCAATCGCCACCAAATCCTCTATATTATCCTAAGAGGGAGGTGTTTTGCATCTAATACAAGGCTTCAAATGGGGCCATTCCCAAGGAAGAATGATACCCATTGTTATATCCAAATTCCACTAAATGCAAAAAGTCTTCCCATCGAGACTTTTGGTCCATGCAATACATGTGAAACATGTCTTCCAATACTTGGTTTACCCTCTCTATTTGTCCATTTATTTATGGATGGTATGTAGAACTAATATTTAGCTTTGTACGCACTACACGATGAAGAGCTTGTCAAAAATCTAATGTGAGTATGGAATCCCTATCCAAAATGATCACTTCAAGAAACCCATGTCATCTAAAAATCTCTTTGGAAAACCTATTTGCCACCACCAATGCATCATCCTTGATGTTCCCTGGTATAAAATGTGCAACTTTAGTTAATTTATTGACTACCACAAGAATTGTATCATGTTGATACCTAGTCTTAGGTAATCCCACAATGAAATCCATGGATATAACCTACCATTTTTGCATTGGTATATCATGTGGGTATAATTTTTCTATTGGATGTCTATGCTCAACTTTAACTTTCTAGCATTCTAAGAATATATTAATAAAGTCAATGATATCCTTTTTCATTCTTGACCAGTGAAAGATTTTTTTCATGTTCTCTCTTATTTTGGCCCTTATAGGGTGAGCATAGTAAGGAGATTTAAGCACTTCTTGCATAATAAATCTTCGTAAATAACCAACTCTGGGTATAACCATACTATCCTTAAAACATAAAAGACTATATTTTATGTTGAAATACTCACTCTCTAGGATTTCTTTCCATATTGACCCGAATTTCGTTGCAATATTGATCCTATGATTGCATTTTCCTTACTTGATCCATTAAGTCTACATGGCTACAAGTCAATATTGTTATGTACCTTCTTCTACTTAAGGCACTGGTGGCCTTATTTTCTTTCCTTTGATATACTCTATACCAAAGTCATACTCTACTAGAAACTCGACCCATCTTTTTCTTGCATTGAGCATAGGTTGAGTAAAAATGCACCTCAGACTCTAATGGTTAGTCCATAACTCAAAAGGTTTTCCTAACAAGTAATGTTGTTAGATTTTAAGAGTGTGCATAACTAATGCTAGCTCTAAATCATGTGTAGCATAATTTACCTCATTTTTTCTTGAGCTTCTTGGATTCATATGCTATAGCAGCTTCATCTTGGGATAATACTCCTCCCAAACCTTCTAGTGAATCATTTGTACATACAGTAAAATTATTTTGCAAATATTGTATTTTAAGGATAGGTGTTGTACTAAGCTTTTTCTTAAGCAATTCAAATATGGCTTCACATTTGTTTGTCCATTTCAATTCATTTTCTTTTCTTTGGAGGTTAGTTATAGAGTAGGATATTTTTGAATAATCCTTCACAAAATACCTTAAGAATCCTATAATGTCCATGAAGCTCCGTACTTCGAACACACTAGTGGGTGACGACCAACTTAGAATGAGCTTAATTTTATTTGGATCCACAACTATCCCCTCTACATATATGATATGTCCCAAGTACTATACCTAAGGAACATAAAGGTCACACTTAGACAAGTTTCCATAGAGATGATCCTTTCTTAGCACTTCTAGCACAATTCTCAAATTTCTATCATGCTCTTTGCTACTTAAGAAGCATATCAATATATCATCTAAAAATATCAAGATAAACTGATCCAGATGCTTTTTGAACACACTGTTCATCAAGTTCATAAATAGTGTCGATGTATTGGTCAATCCAAATGGTAAAACTGTGAACTCAGTGCTCATATCTAGTCTTAAAAGTCATCTTGTGAGTATCCTCCTCACGAATCCTCATATTCTTCCTAATTTAATTTTGTCGAGGCTTCCTAATGCCTTAGAAGGTCAATCTCATAGCATCTACAAAACTTATTCTTCCCAACTATATTTTGATGAGGATTTTTAATGTTGTATAAGAACCATATTACAGTACTTTCAAATCGTAGACCTCATTTATTCAATCAAACTGCTTTCATAGATCATCTAATAACAAGGGAGTTGTTTGTTCATCCAGGTTTTGATTTCTAGTTGTTGCATAAATTTTGTGGGGTTATTCCTCAACCCTCTTACTTGATCCTAATCCTTGAGGATATTTGTTTGCATAATGTAGACCTCCATAATTATAGCAACCTCCCTTGGGATCCTGGGTTCTTTCCTATTTATATTCCCTTGCCCTATCTGTTGATGACAATTTTGGTTTCCTCTAAGGTTTAGGATTATTATTCCTCTTCTATAATTTCTTCTTAAAATTCCTTTTCTTACCATTATTTTTTTTCTCAAAATTTAGATTACCTTTGTTCTTTTTATTCTTCTCTTGGTCCCACTTCATGAATCTAGCACTTTTTCTTTTCCTAAATGTTTTTCAATCTTCCTCTGTTAACTCAGCATACCTAAATAAGGTCTTATTAGTTTTTAAATTGGCTTCTTCCTAATGAGCAAAATCATATACTATTTGTAAGGTCTTAGGATTATGCAATTTTATCATTATTCTAATCTTAGGATCCACTTCCAATATGAACTTATGTACCTTCAATTTCTCATTTGCCTTATATTTTTGGTACATATTTTAATAACTTCATAAACTTTTGATAATTAATCTCTAATGTTCTTATGCCTTGGTGATAAGGAATTAAATTCCTAAATAATAAATTAAATTCCATATAATTACTATTACAAAATAGGTGCTTAAATAAGCATAAATTACAAATGATAACCCTGGAAAACAATAATAGATCCAAGGATTACGTAAAATAACTTAATCAATAAGCCCTTATTCTATGCAAAATAAAACACCTAGACTTAGACATTTCAACGTGAGCCAACCAATACCCTACGTTTAATAATTTGACTAAGTCCTAATAATCATCAACCTAAGGTTGATGAAATAAATTACCCATATCATTCCTCCCAACAATGAAAGCATTGGACCCCAATTCTTTTACAAGAATTTGGAAGAGAAGATATACAAGTGCCTAGAAATCCTCCAAAGTGGTTCAGAAAAGAAGAGAGATAGACGATGTACAAGAGCCCCAAAGAGATCACCACAAATCCATCAAAGGAAACATCAACGAGAAAAACACATGCTCAAAAAGGGTCCATTTAGGAAACCCAAGGGGATATCAAGGTATGTTAGTGTTGGAGTCAGTCTCTAGCATGTAGGAATGAACACTACTATACTGAAAAAGGGCCTTGTAAAAATATCTTTCAATCTTCAAGAAGGTGCAACTCTTCATACCAATCATGTTGAACCATAAGCATGCACCCAAAACTATGTATAAACAATCCTGCCAAGCAAGCATCTTATAACTATAGTTAGTGGA
Organism: Wollemia nobilis; assembly: GCA_028583015.1. Taxonomy (NCBI): domain Eukaryota; kingdom Viridiplantae; phylum Streptophyta; class Pinopsida; order Araucariales; family Araucariaceae; genus Wollemia; species Wollemia nobilis. Next base: position 3,040,972 of record JAQPPZ010016913.1, on the reverse strand, counting down.
GGAAGAGTGGAGGAAAAATACACAAGTAGGAATATTCTAAAGTGTTTGTATCTCTATAGTCTTCAAAAAAACATTATTGTTCGAATTATCGAATCTTTTTAGTCTTTAGAAATGTGTTGTTCAAAGTGTCAAATCTATGTAGTCTTTGGCAATGTGTTACTAATTTCTGCATTACAGGGTTTTTCGTGCATTGTTTAGGATCTGCACTTCATAGATCAATTGTTTGCACTACTACGGTATCTTCTGCTCCAGGCTTGACGTATTACAGTCTTGAGACCTAAGAGTGGTAGGTGGGGCACAAAGAAAGTGCAACCTGCATAGAGAGGACTGACCTCATGTAAGTCCTGCGTTAGGTGAAAGGCATCGGGGATGAGCTAATTTTGAAGGTCAAGCCTTGGTTGTAGGGTAGATTTACAGTCTATCAGTCCCTGCTGGCTAATGTGGTTAGGGCTGATTTGGTGATCTCCTATCACCAGTGATGGTTACAATATTCTTGCTTGGTAGGATTTTTTGTACTTATTTTTAGATGTATGTTTATGGTTTAGCATGATTGGTGTGAAGAGTTACAACTTCTTGAAGATTGAACAACATTTTCACAAGGCCCTTTTTCAGCATAGTAGTGTTCATTCCTACATGCTAGAGGTTGACCCAAGAGGCAATAGACCTCAAGATCCCCTTGGGTTTCCTAAATGGACCCTTTTTGAGCATGTGTTTTGCTCATTGTTGCTCCCTTTTATGGAGTTGTGGTGATCTCTTTGGGGCTCTTGTACATCGTCTATCTCTCTTCTTTTCTGAACCACTTTGGAGGATTTTTAGGCACTTATATATCTTCTCTCCCAAACTCTTGTAAAAGCATTGGGGTCCAATGCTTTCGTTGTTGAGAGGAATGATATGGGTAATTTATTTCATGAACCTTAGGCTGATGATTATTAGGACTTAATTTAGGAAATTATTCAACATAGGGTATTGTTTGGCTCACGTTGAAATGTCTAAGTGTTTTGTTTTGCATAGAATAAGGGCTTATCGATTAATCATTTTTACGTTATCCTTGGATCTATTATTATTTTCTAGGGTTATCATTTGTAATTTATGCTTATTTAAGCACCTATTTTGTAATATTAATTATCTTAGAATTTAATTTCTTATTTAGGAATTTAATTCCTTATCATTGGTATCAGATCAGCACGTTTAACTGCCTGTGAGGGAGAATTTTCCTCTTGGAAATCCCCCTCTTTCTTTTGTATTTTGATTCTCTAGTTTGATTTTAAGAATTTGTTGAGGCTTTGGGTCATTTTTGGCCTTATGCTCCTTTTTTGGCTTCAGGTTTCTACCAACCAACAAGAGGATCCTATTTAAGAAGCTCAAGTGCAAAAGGCTTCAGATTTCAAAATTGCTGGAGTTGGATGATCGAGATCAAAACAGATATTTTTTTAAACTCTTTTACTGCCTCAATTTGGTCTTGCTACCCCTGTTACCTACACCTTGCTATTTAAAGTTGTTGTCTGCTACCTTAGTGAAAAATACATTCACTGTTTTACTTCTTATATGCAAGCTTTGCCAATTTTCTGACTAATTGTTTGTTTTGAAATAAAAATTATTTTCCAATTGATTTTTTAAAGCTTTAATTTTTAATATTTTTCATTCGTACAAAAAAAATATTTTAAAAAAAAGGCAATTTAATTAAAAAAATGTATGCAGGTCCAAAATTTTAGGCTCGCAACCCCTTTTTGCAACAGCAACATCGAGGCATCTCTACCTCATTTCTTGCACAAAAACTACATCTTTGACACACACAGGCTTCATCACCTGTGCTTCTCGGTGCTCTGATAGCAATCGGGCCAACCAATACCCTATGTTGAATAATTTCCTAGATTAAGTCCTAATAATCATCAACTTAAGGTTGATGAAATAAATTACCTATATCACTTGGAGAAGTGTAGAGAATTCCTCAAATCTCTCTACATAATATTGATCTAATAGGAACCTTTTCCTAAAGGCTAAAATAAATTCATCCCACATTAGATCCATTACCTAGATCTTTTAGCCAGTCTTGAAGGTATTCCACGATTCTAATGCAGTATCATGTAAGTGAAGGGTTGCCTAAACTATTTGGATCACTGAAGAATAGTTCTTCATTGAAAAGTATATCTCCAGTTCATTCAACTAGGCTTCAACTAAATCACCTCCATATTTTCTAGTAAACTTGGATATTCTAATATTTTTCATATCCTTGGCTAGCTCTACTTTTATACTAGCTTTTCTTACTTGATCTTCTGAAGCAAGTTCCTTCTCCTTTCTACCCTTAAAAAAATTATTTTGGAAACCTTGGTTTACTATAGTTTTCAACAATTATCTTTTTTGATCCATATGTTCTCTTTGTTCTTCTATATGTTCCTATAGTAGGAAAACAACAATAGTGAGGTTCTCCACCTCTCTATTAGAATTCCCTAAACTTTCTCCTTGAGGTCTACCTTTGACACTACTCTGCATAGCTTGTCTTGGAGTTTGGAAAGATCCTCTTATTCCTCTCCTTAGCTTTGGTGTCATTTATCCTAGCCACACAAAGGAGTTAGATAAGTTACAATTTCTCCCAATTGTACTTCAAATGGTTAGTTATATCTTCCCATGAACTAATTTTGACTATGAACATTATTCTGGTAATGGTCATGGTCACACTTGTATTCCCATAAGGTGTCTTTTTTATTATAACCATTATCACTTCCATGGTAATGATCTAGGTCATGCTTACCTTGTCGCAAGGTGTCATCTTAGTTATAACCATTATCACTCCACTGATAATTATATTGGCCATGCTTGCCTCACCATAAAGTTCCATATTAGTTATAATTATTATAACTCCATTGACAATGATCTTGATCACACTTACCTTGTTGCAAGGTGAATTTTCTCTTATCCACAAAGGGAGTTGAGTTAGGTTACAATTTCCTCCAAATTGTACTTCTAAATTTAGTTAGTTTCATCATCCATATGAACTAACATAGAGCATTATCATTCACCTGATAATATCCATGGTCACACTTACTCCATGCAAGGTGCCATGCCAAAAGAGTTTACACCATTATCACTCACCTGATAATGATTATGGTCACACTTGCTCCACACAAGGTGACATACCCAATAAGAGATTTCATCCTTTACAATTTTTAATCATAGTTTAAATTAATCCCACAAGTGTGTGATACCTAGTGTACCCAATCCAAGTTAAGGTTCTTAAAGTTGCAAATCTCCCCAAATTCTACACAACAAGTTAGGCCAATCCTAAGTTCTCTCCATGGAAGCTTCTAGTCCTACGACCTAGAGCTCTGATACCAACTATAACAACCATTTCTAACCAACATTTGAGAGTAATTTTTTTATATAAATTCACAAGTAAGGTTCACAGTAAAGATATTTACAAATTTTTTGTTTGGAATAATTAAGGCATAACGACATTTGATTTCATGTCGTTACCAATGACACTCAAGTGGATAGGATAGGCCATTGTATTATAGCTATTTTTGGGATTAACATTTCTAAACCTTCATGGTTAGAAAAGATGTCTTCAATATTTTTTACACATTCCCTATACTCTCTCTAAGCATAAGCCAATTTAACCACGGCATAAATTTTATCCCTTTTAGTCCATTAAAAGGGGACATCATTTCCCTCACCATACATAAGCCAGTTTATGTAGGTGATATTCATCGTAATTCCTTAAAGTTTAGTTATCTCATCTTCATGATGAGATAACTAGTACTTAGTGCTTAATTACCACACCTCCATGATGGGCTAATTAAGGGTATTATCACTCTACATGATAATACACATGGCCACCTAATACATCTTGATCAAAGTGTCATCACTTGCTTATGTTGTGGATAATTTCACAACGGTCATGGTAGAAATTGTGGTTCAATATTGGGAAATAATCCAGCCATATCAAAATAAAAGTACAGAGCATACCTCTATTTCCTTGAGTTTACTAACATGGAGATGTATACGATGAATTTTTCCTTCATCCTTCAATGCCCACACACACCTGTCTTTATTATTTTTCTTCATAAGCACTATAATTTTTCTCTAGTTTTCTATCCATGCACTGCATTTTTTTAACCTCTTCCTATTCGGTATTCTTTCTCTTTCTTATTCCCAAGAACAAAAAAGCATTTTCCAAATTGATTTTCTAACCACTCATTTCAATTGGTTTTATAAAAGAAATTAACCTTATTCCTTTAATTAAAAATGAAAACCCCTTTATTCTTAAATATGAAGTTCATAACACCCTCTTATTTCTCATAATCAAAAACATCAACATTAACCTTTCATAATTTATTTTTTTGCTAATGTTAACTTATTAACATTGTAAAAATTCAAAGCAATTTTAATTAATTTATTGCTTTCAAATAAATTTCATCAATATCACAAGCTAATATGTATTATTAGCCATGATATTGCCATATAGGTATTATTAAGTATTATTAAGTATTTTTACTTAATAATGCCATTCTTGGTGAGTTCTTTCACCAAATTCATTCCAACCCATAAACAACACAAATTAAATTCAAATACTTACAAATAAAACATTTCAATATGGTATACCACCCTTTATTCTTAGTTAGCAATTTTTCAATGACCTATTATCACTTGCTACTAAGAACTTGTTAGAGTTAAAGTGCACTATGCCTTCACCTTGACACTTGTCAGTTTCTCTTGACAAGTGTCATGTGTTGAATATAGGCTTATGCCTATATATTGTAACCGTGTTTCATTTGTAATATTATCTCATTGTGTTCATTTTATATAAGGCCTAACATTTGGTATCAGAGCAGGCTTTCCCTATCTTGTGAAACCCCTTGAGGGGGGATTTGTGTTCATTTTATATAAGGCCTAATATTTGGTATCAGAGCGGGCTTTCCCTATCTTGTGAAACCCCTTGAGGGGGGATTTCCCTCATGGAAATCCTCCTTCCCCTGTTTTCTTTTTTATTTCCTTATTTTTTTTTAATTTTTACCGAGGGAGTATGCTCTCTATCATTTGATGGATCAGAAACCAGATGGTAAGAAATTTTAAGTTTGGGAAATTTTTTAGACTGAATTTTAATATTTTAGGCGGTTGGATTCGACGAAATATGGAGGCGAGGCACGCCTGCGCGGGGCCCCTGGTTACCGTTCCTCACCGCGGAGAGCGCGTCTTTTCCCCCTTTTTCCCATTTTTTTTCAATGTTCATAGCCACAGCCAACAACAGCAGCAGCAAGGAATGTGCTACAGTTTTCAATAAACAATTTTTAATTTTTTAAGACGGTGACATCAATCTTGGATCCGCATTGCTGAAGATTGGGATGGACCGAGTCAGATCCAGCTGAAGACGGTGATGGATGGCCTGTTGAGGATCGATGACATGTAAAAATATGAAGCTCTACGCAGATCTGGAATCACGCGTATGGGCACTTCGTTCCTGCTACAGGAAGTTACTACGAGCACTCGACTGTTAGAGAGTGCAGCAGCCCTGATTTACTGGACCTTAAGATTGCTAAGCTTTGTTGTCCATATCAGAGAAGTCTGTGTTTTTGACGGCACCATTTTTTGCATCAAATACCACTATTGTCGCCTACTTCTTTGGCAAGGAGCTATGGGATTCCAGCGCTGGACTTGTTGCGACAGCCTTGATTGCAATTTGCCCCGGTTATATTTCCCAGTCGATTGCTGGATTCTTCAGGGGTTGCCGATCGATTTTGTCAAGTGACGAGGGCCGTTGCTATAAAATTATTTTTATACCCCATATTATTATCTATGCAAACCTGAGAGATCTCCTGTGGACGCCATGGTCCTCAGTCAGATGGTCCGAAACCCAAAAACCCAAACCCTTCCTCTGCTCATGAACTGACCGTTCTGTCGGAGAATAAGACGGAGAATTTTCCTCTGATCAAAATCCGGTGCCCCTGTAGCGCCAATTGCCCCAATTTGCCATAATTCTCTATAACTATGCTTCATCTGCTCATGCTTCGGATGCGTGTACGGTTGTTTCCTGTTTGCCTGGTCCCTAGAGGAATAGTACGAGGGTTTCCAGTACTCGATCAAATTCATGGGGTCAGCAAAAGGCTGTAAAGCTTTTCTCTCTGTGTAAAACCCCGACCACGGCTCGAACCCCTGATTCGCCTCTGAATGCTTGATCTCCCCGTAACACAACAAAGCCCTGTCCTCAAAATTATTGTGATGTTCGTCGAAGGACTCCGTGCTGAAATGTCGTCGGTGACGGTAGCTGCTCTGGCGCCGTGATTTGGCGAAACCCTCGAGGATTTGGTGTTGTTGTTCTATGCGGCTGTTCGATTGAAAACCTTTACATTTTGCTGCTTTGATGGGTGAATCTGCAGTCAGAGATACTCTTCAATCGACACAGGTGTCCGTTTCCTGCACGCCAAATCGTGAAGTGTTGCATTGTTCGTCATTTTTTGAAAAATGAATGCATTGATCATGCTTCTGCATGTTATGTGGTGTTTCTGGGTGACGCGCCACGCCTAAAATGGAGCTGCTGGAAATGTTTTGATACACCGTCTGCTTTTTTAATTCAATTTCACTACGGTTCAGGTCGAATGTATAGCTTCAAAGCCGAAAGAAATGTTGTGGGCCCCAATGGAGTCGGGAATAGAACCCGAGAGGCGGTTGCCCCTCATGGTCAGGACTTGAAGCTGGGAAAGGTTTCCAATGCTCGCCAGAATCGGGTCAAAAATGCGGTTTTCGTCGAGGTAAAGGGCGAAAAGGCTCTGTAAAATTTTTATGGAGTCCGGGAATATGTTTTAAAGGGGGAATATGTTTTAAATATTTTTTTTAAAAGCTACAATATTGACTTTATATGAGATATTTGAAAGTTCTCACCTCCTCATAAAGATAGTTGACATAGTGGCAGCAAATTTCATTGAAACTCCCAAGTCAAGCATCTTTTTCCAGAGCACAACTCGGATGGGTGACTACTTGGGAATGTCCCGGAGCTGCACATACTTTTTGAGGGTCATTGTGTTTGATTTGTTGAAGCATCAATTTGTATATGCCTATAGGGGTATTTATAGTCGTTGGAAACGTTTTTCCGCGATGGACACAATGGTGGTGTCATATTGTAATTTTAGCCTCAAAGTTTTTCTACCTTGGAGTGCACTCTCGGTTGTACCCGACACTCCCAAGGTAATTTTATATGTGATCCTTGTACCTAGTGACCTTTTCTATACACTTGGCGAATGCAACGGTTGGTTACCCATGCATTTCGGTGGGATGACATGGTCACCATAAGGACACTTATTCTAAGGACTACAGGCATAGACACCCTAGACTCTATCCGAGATTTTTTCGGATCTACTTTTGAAGACTACAGACGAAGACACTTTAGAAGATTCTCTTCTTTTCTTCTTTTCTTCTTTTCTTCTTTTTTCTCTCCTATTTGGATCTATGGCTCATTTTATTGTATTGAGTGCATTTTCGATAGAGACCGACACTCTTATATGGCTCGTTTTTCATTATTATTAAGGTGCATTTTCGACTGAGACCGACACCTTCTAGATTGAGTTCACCATAAACTGAGACCGACACCTTCTAGATTGAGTTCACCATAAGGAAGGATTTGATATTTATGGTGGGACTAGTCAGTGACCTACGAGAGGCAACATCCTCTGAGGATGACCTGCAGAGGCAACAGACCTAAGTGGTCGACCCTGAGGCACCCATGATGACCCTGAGGCACTTAGACGGTTGACCTAGTGGCAACAGACCCGTGGAAGTGGCTGACCTTGAGGCAACAGACCGAGATGTATACACAGTGAATCTAGTATTATTCATAGTTGGAGAGCCAAGCGCAAAGAGCACGAGCCTAGACCAAATCAGCATAAGAGAGGATGATAGGTTGTTTTAGAAAAGTCAACATTAAGGGGGAATGTTACCTAATGTTGACTTGCTTTGTTTTTCTTTAGTTAGGATAGTGCACTTTAAGGGGGAATGTTAGAGTTAAAGTGCACTATGCCTTCACCTTGACACTCGTCAGTTTCTCTTGACAAGTGTCATGTGTTGAATATAGGCTTATGCCTATATATTGTAACCGTGTTTCATTTGTAATATTATCTCATTGTGTTCATTTTATATAAGGCCTAACAGAACTACTCCCTTGCTCCAACAAGTTCCCATCTAGTGGTATCACCTTATTGAAACATGCAATATGATATCTAACTAAATGAGGGTATATCCTACCCTGGAGTTGTCATAGACTTTATAGTTTGACCATAATTTCCCTTAGATTGGTCTCTTATTCTCGATGGTCAACTTTCTCATCCACCCATGAGAGTACTTGGTCCTGCAAACACACATAATATTAATAGTACCATATCCTCATATAATATAACCAAAATAGCAATTGTAATTAACCATCCATAATGCATTTAATACTAAGCTTTGAATAATCATATTTTTACACATAATTCATGATATTAATAAGTCTTGCCAAGGTGGGCCATGATACTGGTAGTCAACAATCCCAATCGTAGGGCCTTGGTGGTTGACTAATCATCCCTTGTTGTCGCTCAAAAACTTACCTACAAGTCAGGTATAGGTCTCAATCAGCTTATCACAGCAAATCCTAAGGTGTGTATGAATCTTTACCACCCTATCATGAATCAAATTTTGGGAGTCTAGGTAAGTCACCTTCCTCCTTTTATCAAAAATCATCATTTCATCATCAAAATATTATTTTTCTTTTACAAAAATATGCTTTCTAGTCAACTAGGCTTGCAATCACTTGTTATAATAGGTTTATCTTTACTTTATCATCAAGCATAAGGTGTCTAAACTTGGTCACTCTTCCCTCTTCTTTTGTAAACCATCATCATTACTTTTGCTTAGGCTCTAGTTTAAGCTTTTGGTAGTTAGGTTTTTTCTTAAATTGTAAATAAATCTGATGTTCTATTATTATTTGGTTATTTTCTTGGAGATTGTGGCTTTCCATTTCAAATTATCATTCTCCTTTTTATGCTATCACAAAAAAACTTCTAACCATCTTCTTTAACACTATTTTTGTAGGGAATCTTGATCAAATTGTCCTCTGGAAACTAGAGAACCATAAGCCCCTAATAGAGGTAACAAAAACCCCTCACAAGCCTAACTACTAATCCCTGGCGATTAGTAGATCCAACCACCATACCTTGGTGGTTGGGATTCTTGAGGGAGTCTAGATAATAGAGGCAGCCATAAGCTTCCACCCCCTTCATCAATAGCATAGGACCAGAGGTTAGGGGTTTCCCTCATCTTTTCTAGTATAGATCATCATCCTTTTTTCACTTTCCTTATCATAGTTGTTTACAATTCCTTAGTTTAGTTGTATTCCAATTCTTGTATTATCATAGGTATTCAATCCCCTAGCTTAACATAGATGTTCATTCCTCTAGCATAGTTGTATCCTTCAAATCCTTTAGTATAGTAGTTTTCATTGCTTTAGCTTTCTTGGTTTGTTTTCCTAGCATAGGTGATTTTCCATTCCTTACCCTAGGTCTTATCCCCTTTCTTAGTTTAAGTGATTTACTTTTATTAGCTTAGCTAGTCTATATTTTAGAACATATTTCTTTCATTTCCTTGAGATAGGTGCTTTCATCCTTCTTTAACATGGTTCATCTCATATCTTAGCATCGTTGGTTTTCTTTTTCTTAAAATAGTTCCTTTTGCACTTTTTCTTTAGCATAATTGTGCTTCTTATTTTCATAGCATAGTTGTCTTTCATATTTCTTATCATAGTTGTCTTTCATATTTCTTAGCGTAGTTGCTTTTATTTCTTGGTTAAGTTATCTTTTTCATTTCCTTAGAATAGTTACTTTCATTATCATAGCTCTTGTCATTTCCTTAGTATAATTGTTTTCATTTATTTAGTATAGTTGCTCTTAATTTTCTTAGAGTAGTTACCTTTCATAGAATAGTTGCTTTCATTTCCCTATCTTAGTTGTTTTCTTTTCCTAGAATAATTGCATTTCATTTTCATAGAGTAGTTGATTTTCATTTTCATAGATTAGTTGTTGTTCTTTGTTTTAGATTAATTGTTCTTCATTAGCATAGAATAGTTTTTTAAATTACCTTAGAATAGTTATTTTCATTACCTTAGAATAGTTGTTTGTACTTTCTTAGCATAGTTGTTTTCATTTCCCTAGTATAGTTGCCCTTTCATTTTCTTAGAGTAGTTGTTTTTATTTCCTAGAACAGTTTTTTCTTTGCTTTAGTCTAGCTGCATTTCCTTTGGATAGTTGTTTTCCAAGTGTATTCCTTATTCCCATAGATAAATTCATCATCCTTTGTGTCACTAGCATAGCTCTTTGTCTTCATAATTTAGTTTAAGCTACATCAAAATCATTCATCCAATTGGTAGTAGTTATCATCCACAACCATTTCAATATTTTACCAAATTGTCCCTACATTATTCTTCCCTATAATCTGCCTTTGGGTCCAACCACCAACCCCTAGAGATCAACAATCTCAACTACACCTACCACCCGCCAATCCAACTACTAGCCCATGGCAGTTGGCTCTATGAACTGCCTAGCTTTAGACTGGTAGGTCTAGGGTTATTTTGCAGCTTTCCCTTCTTATTTCTACATTTTCTAATCAGTTTAGGTCTTTATTTTTTTGCCTTCATCACTTTCTTTTCCCCCAAGCTTAAGGTTCTCGTATTCCTTCTTTAGCATAGATTCTCTTTGTGTTCTCTAGAATTGCTTGTTTTCTTCTCTAAGAGTTAGCCTCTCCATTTCATCTTAGTCAAGGTCTTCTTTCTTATTTGCTTTTAGGATAGATCATTTTCTCTTTGTTTAGTGTGTCCTTCATTGTCATTCTTGCTTAGATTAGTTGCATCTCATTCTTAGGATCATATTAGGAATAGTGCTTATTTTTTTGCATCTTGCATCTTTAGAATTAGCTTTAGTTGTGCATTGCAAGGTATTTTTGGCACATTAAACAAAAAAAATAACAAAAATATAAAAATCACACACACTTGCACATCATTTTTCCATAAAATTTTGCAAGGAAAACCAACCGATGATGTTGGAATTTATCCCCAACCATTGGTTGAGCCCTTAGACACCATAATTTAGATCGTATAGTTTCCTAGATTTCATCACCAGGAAACTAGTTACTCTTGGGACTAGCTTGGGGTAATTTGAGGTTAGATGTCCTTACCCACGGGGCTTAATAATCTGTGGGTGCATAGCTATCATTTTGGACTGAGCTCACTCAAGGATGAAGTGAAATCTCGTTTGGCCTACACAGGTTTTAGATAGCACCACCTATTTTTTGAGGTTTTTTTTTCCTTTAGTATACCTAGATCCAACCCCATCCTAGGAATCCATTTTTTATTCGTTTGTGCACTACTCCTAGAGAAAAGTGCATAAACACACCCTTGTAGATACCACCTCATTCATACCTTTTGTAGTTCCTAGGGCTTAAATACATCAAAACAAACAAAAACCAAAAAAAAACTTCCAAAACATCCTAAATTCAAACAAAACAAACAGTACCAAAACTTGCAAACAACACCAAATGGCAAAAATACATTCACTTGAACATTAACATAATCATTGTTTTTTTTATTATTGTTTGTATTTATGTTTGTGTAAATAGCATATCTCTTTTGTAAAATTCATCAAAGCAACCACCAAAACCATCACAGCACCCCAAAAATCCACTCCTCCTGATTCTATCCTACCTATAGCAATTTATGGCCTAAACTAGAAACCAAACCCCAACTCAATACCACCCTCCCATGGACCATTTCGAGTTGGTCCCTAATCCCTTGGTAACTCCTCCAACCCATTTTGGAGAGGTTCCTCTCACCCCGTCTAATACCCTCTCCACCATCCATCCTAATCAATGTCCAACCATTGAGGCTTGTTCTTGATGGTCAGATTTGGATCTAGACCTCATGTCGTAGACCACCTCCCCCATTCCTTCCAAAACCCATATTAAGAGAACTACTTTTTCCTTGTTACCAAATTCACCTCATTCTTACCACCTCTTCCAACACCATCTCTTTCCCCTATTATTCTTATATCCTATCCTTTACCTTATACCCTTCACACGGACCAATACCTGCAACCTTTCCACTCACCCTATCCTCTTCTTCCACTTTTTCCTTCTCCATTTCCTTATCCCTACCAACTTAACCCTCAACATATCGTCAAATTATTCAAACCTATTTTACCCATTGATCTAAAACAAATATCGGACTGACTCACAAACCTTGAGCTAAAATTAAGTCATCAAGGAACCTTCACATCACCCTTTAAATCTTCTTCAATCCAATCCTCCACTCCCCCTTATTTGTTTCAACCTTCCAATCGATCTCAGCATCCTCATCGTCCACCTCATCCTTGGATGGCCCTATTAGGACCATTGTCAAGTATCTTTCAAATATTATATGATGCAAAAGTTATTTTCTTACCTGACATTCACCCAGAGCAAAGCAATAAGCCCAAACCTAAATGGTATAAAGAATACCATTATTACATCTACCATCATCAAAAGGGTCATAACATCAGTGATTGTTGGTATTTCCAGCGTCTAGTGCAATATCTACTACATTTTAGAGAATTGATCTCATCCATATAATCCTCTTCCAATGGATCTTTTCTTCTTCAATCTCCTCCTATTCATCAATTTACATCTTTCATGTATCTACATATCACACATAACCACCAATCAAATTCATCCACCTCAATCACACCCCATCACAAACCGTATTATCACTTGAGTTGGATGGTATCACCTAATAAATGTTGTCATAACCTTGATAAATATCCAAATACCGATGTTTAAAATTGATGTATGTCTAATAGCCTTGCTTGAAACTATCATTAACCCTACTCTGCTGGATCAAAATGCAAAAAATTTCTTCTCAACACAAACTCTAATCAAATCCAATTCGGTATGCTTTAGGTCTATTATCATATGGTTACTTACCCATCATGCTTCGATGAATCCCTCAAAGGGTCATGATAATGCCCATCAATGGCTAGATCAACTTGCCAAACCACATGAGCTCAATAACCTTTCAATGACAAGGTTCAAAGATATTCATCCCTTTCATCACTAGGACATCCTCTAGTGATCATGATTCGAGATAATCTTACATCTCCTTCTCAAGTATCACTTTAGTCCCCTTGCATCCATCATTCACTATTTTCATCCTTCCATTGTTCATTAACTCCACTCTAGCTCCTCATTCTTCTTCACCTATTCAACCTCTTTTGCATATTTTTATTTGATAGGTTCCATGCCATGGTTGTATGTTCATGCTTTGAGCGACTACATACCCATGGTTGATTATTTTCTTTTCTTTCTTCTTTTCTCATTTCTCTCCCTTTCTTCTATTTCCTCCACTCTTCTACCCTTTATTGAATGAAGGTTACGAAATAATAAATGAAGTTCAATAACCAACATTAAGAAAATATTATTCAGGTAGGTAGGTTTAAATAACATTGCACTTAGGCTATGAATAGCCTAAGGGGTAGTCCACCCATGAAGGTAGCTAACAATAGGACTTTAGGAATATTAGAAATATAATATCCCCTAGTGTAGCTAACAAACGCACTAAGAGTATTTAGCGCCTAACAACTAACCTAATTACGTAGTCAAGTTGACTATGACTACTAACCTACTAACCAAGATAGGTTAAAGGTAGAAATTAAATAGTGGTAAAAAGTAACAAACTACTTTTTACCATACAATAAATTAATCTACTTAGCTCAATTTTACAAATTACCAAATGAGGTAATAATTTATAGTTACTATAGCATAGTAACTCTAACATCCCCCCTTATTACATTATTTAGGTAATGTATATAACTATCCCAATACAATGAAAAATATGTTGATTTGTTGGTTCTTGCTCTGGCTTGAGCTTTGTCACAGTGCTTTGGCTGCTCTAAGAAAAAAGTGGGTCATTCGTCACTTTATCTTCACATTAATGAATGTTCTTATTGTGATATTATCATCCAACCGGATTACATGGGTAACCAACCGCTACAACCATTAGGTGTAGTAGAGTAGATCACTTCGTACGAGGTTCATTCGATTACAATATGATTTTGTAAAAATTTTGATAAGGTAGCTAAGGTGTCATTCGTAGTCAAAAATGCACCTTTATAAGTTTCCCTCCTTGTTGCAAAACATGTTTTAATGAAATTTTTGCAAGAAGTGTGACTAATGTGTCATTCGCTGCCGAAAATGCACCCTTATAAGTCGTCTTCCTTTTTTACAAAAATTATGTGAAGTCAGAAATAAATGTTTATGCCCCCTTAATTGCAAAATATGTGCAACTCAAGAAGCTTTGTGAAGGTTTTTATAAAGATTGCCTCCTAGGCAAATTTTACACCAGAAAATCCCCCCTTTTGTTACAAGTACTTCAAACAAAGAGAGTTTAATATTTATGAAGCTTAAAATAGGTACAATCACCCCTTTATTACAAGTACTTCAAACAAAAACTTATGCTATTATGAAGCCTAAAAATAGAGTGTAAATGGTACTTGCCTAAGGTGACAAATTTGTTTCCTCTTTACAATATTGTCTTAGCCATGAACACTTTGTGTGCTCTTTTTGAACTAGAATTAGAATCGGAATCAGACACTTCACTAGTAACATTACCTTTGTTTTGCTTCTATGATGTGCCTTTGCCATTTTTTTTGCTTATTTTTAAAACAACATCGATTGGTGTCATGGTTGTCCTTTTTACAATGCGAGCAAAACTTCTTTTGATGTTTCTTTACCTTACCTTTTGAATATGATCCTCCCTTCTGAAATTTTCCTTTCTTCTTTTCACCCTGATTGTTTGAGTAAAGTGCATTATTTGACACTTCATCACTTTGGAGTTGATTTGCTTCCTCCGTTTGAAGCAAATTGACTAACTACACAAATGTGACTGATCTTTGATATACATTAAGGGATGTGATTAACATCTTGTAGGATTCGGGAAGAGCCCTCAATATTACTGAAGTCAAAATAGTATCTTCTACTTTAGCTCCTAAAGCATTTAGCTTTGACTTCAATTCTGCCAATCTGCAGAGGAATAGTTGTACTGATTCTCCTGACTTCATATGGAGTGTATAAATTTGTGTTTGAAGGTTTAGAACAATCGATTGATTCTTGCCTTCAAAAATAGTACAAAGTGCATCCCATGCATCTTTACCATTTTTAGCTTCACTTATGTGAGGCTGGATCTCATCAATAGTAGTTAGGAGAATCAACATGAGAAGACGTTTGTTCTTTTTATCCCATGCTTTTTTATCTGCTCCTGGTGATGTGGGTCTTGTTTTAGTGCCATCTACTAAATCCCACATTTCCTCTATAGTCAAAATGGCTTTCATATTATTTTTCCATGTTGAATAGTTAAGACCTTTAAACAATTGTGTATCATTTAGGTATTTTTTGATAGTTGCCATGATGAAGGTCCTAGAATTTGCACTAAGATGATATTTCTTTCACTCTTAAGTGGTATTTAATAGCACCTTCCTGAAAACATTCTTTGAAGAAACATAATTAGTTTAAGGAAATTTAAGACAACCAAATAAGAAGTGAAAGAGAATTCACTCAAAAATATATTTAATGGCACCTGCTTGAAAATCCTCTTGAAGAGGAATAATCAGTTTGAGGATATTGAGCCAAACAAATAAGAGTGAATTAAGGGGTTGTAAGGAGAGAATATCAATTTTACAAATGGCTTATACTTGTGCAAATGATTTACACAATTATTTGTGAAATTTGGGGTTTTTGAGTGCTCTTGATTTTGTGGCTTATAATTGCATAAAACAAGAAAGTAAATGCAATAATCAATCAAGAGTGCCCATAAATTATTATCACTTAGGTGTCAAATGCAACCGAAAATGCACCTAATTTACCAATTTGTAATAAAGGTGTCGAGTAATATCGAAAATGCACCTTTATCACTAACTTTTGCAACAAAATTTTGATTTGTTTTGTGCTAAAATTTGATATTTTATGTCTCCTTTTGTTTTCCATTTTTTTAAAGAATGTGGCATAAAACAATTGCCTTTCCTTTTTTGTGTTGCAAAATTAACAAGTTTTGATTTTTAAGTGCTCCTCACTTTGTGTTACAATTTTGCAAAGAAATACAATTTCTTGTCTTACCCTCTTTGATTTGCAAAATTAATAAATTAGTACTCCTTTCAAGTCAAGTCGACACACCACCCGCGTTTGAAAGGCTTCTAGAATCAGTCGACAAACGACTTGGTTTTCGTGGACCCAAGGTCTTCAATTTCTTCTCAATTTTGCAAAAAAATAGAATGTGCAATTTCATGTATTATATCCCTCCTTAGAGAAAAAAAATGCACACTTTGCCTTTGAATTTTGCAAATTTTTGGTGTCTCCTTGTGTTACAATTTTGCAAAGGAATAATCAAATTTCTTGATTTTGTCCAGCCTTTGTTTTGCAAAAAATACCAAGGTTTTTCTTACACCCTTTCATATTGGATGACGAAGAGTAAACTAGATCTAGGGACTATTCTTCATGAGACAAAACTTGTTCTCTCAAAACAAAAGTTTGTTAGGAGTCTCAAAATTTGCAACAAAATTGTGCTTTGTCTCTTGTCTTTTTATCCCCAAGTTTGCATAAAACAAAAAAAACACTAATTCTTGTGGTTGACAAAAAGAATAACCCTTTGAATTTTCTATTTTAATGCAAAATTTTAACAAATTTTAAGTATATTTTCATTAATAATAAAAATCATTTTTGAAAAAAACATTTAAATGTTTTTAAAAAAAATTAATTATAAATAACAATATACTAAAAAAAATTAATTAACAATTTACAAAAAAATAAAAAAATAAAATGTATACCTTAGAATGAAAATTCGTTTGGTAAAAAAATGTTATTCTTTGGCCGCGACGGGATTTGATCCCTTAACCTCTCGCTGGGGGGGCTTAGACTGGCGCTCCTTTGCCAGTCGGCCCCTGTTGCTGTTCTGCTAGCCACAAGCGACCCTCTTTTATTTGAAGTGTAAAAGCGCTTCAAATGAAGCTTTTAAAAAACTCTTCATAGGATATTTATCCCACATCGCCCGTGAGGGTGATTTTGTGTGGCTTAAATGGTGTAAGCCACACGAAGTTTGTTGACTACCTTCAGGCGATCGAGGAGGATTATTTTGCTGGGGTGCACAGAGGCCTGTGGGCATGCCATGTAGCAGGTTGATCGATGCCACGTGTCCCTTTCGAAAGGTATCGCGTGTTGCTTCATGATCGGTTCAATTTCTAAGATTACACCTTGAAGTTTGTGCTCGTTGCCATGTAACCATTGAGCCACATCAACAGGTCCAATCAATACCTCGAGGTTCGTATCGATGGAGCCACATCAGTAGGTCCAGTTAGCATCTTAAGATCCATACCGATGGGGCCACATCAGCAATTTCAATCAGTGCCTCAGGATCTGTGTCATTAGTGTACCTCGAGATCCATGCCATATCGAACAGTGAGCAGGTGTTACACCTCAGGATCTGAGCCAGATTGGACTGCGTGTAGGTGCCACTTCAACAGCACCTTGGGAAGCATGTTGGGCTGCTCAAGATCCACCTTGAGATCCGTTTCGAGTAGCAAGGTGCTGGAGAGGATCCCATTATCCAGTCACCATGATCGCCTCACCTAGTTCCAGTTAATATGGCTCTGATGCCAATTTTAAACGAATGTTACGAAAATAACAAACGAAGTTCAATAACCAACATTAAGAAAATATTATTCATGTAGGTAGGTTTAAATAACATTGCACTTAGGCTATGAATAGCCTAAGGGGTAGTCCACCCGTGAAGGTAGCTAGCAATAGGACTTTAGGAATATTAGAAATATAATATCCCCTAGTGTAGCTAACAAACATGCTAAGAGTATTTAGTGCCTAAAAACTAACCTAATTATGTAGTCAAGTTGACTACAACTACTAACCTACTAACCAAGATAGGTTAAAGGTAGAAAGTAAATACTAGTGGTAAAAAGTAACAAACTACTTTTTACCATGCGGTAAATTAAATCTACCTAGGTGAATTTTACAAGTTACCAAATGAGGTAATAATTTATAGTTATTGTAGCATAGTAACTCGAACACCCTTGCTTCCCTCATCCCTTTCGCCCCCTTACACCTTCCTCTTTTTATCATTATTTTCCTCCCTCCTCAACTCACTTTTGTAATTGGGAGAGTTCATCCTTTTCCTAATCCATCATCTAATCTGGGGGATTTCATATTTCTTCTACCTTCTCCTTGGTCTAGGGGAGTTATCACCCCTTTTGCCTCTAATATTGTCACATAACTTAACGCCCAATGCCCCCTTTCCTTTCTTCATCATTCTTAATTTTCATCCAACCATTCTTCAAATTATTTTAACTGCCTCATTTTCATCCAACCATTCCTCAACATCCCTCAGTGTCTTCACCATATTGTCATTTCTTCATCATTCTTCATTTTAATTCAATCATTCTTCAACTTATTTTAGTTGTCTCATTTTCATCCAACCATTCCTCATCATCCCTTAATGTCTTCACCATATTATCCTTTCTTTATCATTCTTCATTTTCATCCAACAATTATTCAACTTCTTTTAATTTATTCATTTTCATTCAACCATTCCTCAACACCCCTTGGTGTCTTCACCACATTATCATGTCTTCATCATTCTTCATTTTCATCCAACCATTATTCATCATTTTGTCATCATTCTTCATTTTCATCCAACCATTCCTCAACCTCCTTCAATGCCTTCATCAAATATTCTACAACACACACTTCCAATATCCAACTAATTTTTCCTACATCCCTTGCTTCTCTTCACATTTTCCCTCTCATTCATTTCTATTATCTTGTTCATAACCATTCCTTCTTGCCTAGGGTAGTTGCCCTTCCTTCCATCCAATTTTGATCCATTTCATTACATCTATTCATTGCATTTATCCTCCAATTCATCCCTTACAATCCTACATAAGGCTCATAGCATGCTAATCTAGTCCCTTTTTGGTTTTGCGTATGTGTCTTCTAATTTTTAGTAGTGTAATTAATCAACAAAATAAAATAATTGTACATATTGTATTTATTTTTGTGTCTCGTGTTTTATTTATTCTCTCTTTGTCCATCATGTTATGTTCGATCATGCGTCATGTCATTTTATCCATTGTCTTATGTACCCATTATCTCTCTTTTGTTTTTTGTCATACACCCTACTTGATTCCATCATCCCAATATATTAGGTTTTTTAGACATAGAGGTCATTTCAGTTATTCATCCATACCTAGTGTTCTACTCAACCTTCATCAAATACCATTATATCTTTACGTGCTTTAGGCCTCCCCTAGCTACCCCAAGTTCTCTCTTGGATTACGCACACATCACACATCTTAATCACATTTTGAGTTTAGGGAAAACGAAGCCATGTGTAGTTCTCACCATAAAGTGAATGGTTTCCCCTACTCATCCTATCATGTACATAAACCAAACCTTAGGATCCACCTTGCATGTCAAAAAAAAATCAAAATATAAAGCAAAAAAAAAGAATCATTTAATAATTTATCATGGATCCTCCGGTATTTTAGATGCCTCCACCAAGGCTATAGATGTCTGGTTGGCATTATAGCTATGTCGAAGGATTATGGGGCTATCTCCACCAGGGCTATAGATGCTTGACTAGAAGTGGAGTATGCCCTCCGTGTGATGACATGTCTATCATATTAACGACCTTCTTTTGTACAGACCTTTCACTGCTCACAAATGAGCTAGCTTATAATGGATTGAGCTACAATTGATCAATCCAACCTTGCTCAAAATCAGATATGAACCTCATTGCAAACATATTAGTCCTTGCATATCTTGACTTATCTAGGATGGCCTTGATCTCTCAAGGATACCAATTGGCTAGTATATGGGTTTTAGAGTTTCCTCAAACACTTTTAAGATCTAAAAACCCTGAGTTATATGGGGTAACACAACATGTTAAGTCCACATCATTCGTTATACATGTCTTAATGTCTTCATTTGTATCATGTATCATACGTCATCTGTCATTGTTCCCCCATTTTACATATGACTATCCATACCATATATCTTATCCCATGGTGCTTATCATATCTTATTTATGTGTCCTCATGACCGCTACTTTATCATTGATTAATTACACTAATTGTGATAAGGAAATACATATACACCTATCCAAAATATGATCGAATAAGTATCTATAAGTCACTACACATCATCCTCCATCTACTCAAATCCATCACATCATCTAGCATAACCATCTCATCATAACTCATCAATCATAATCATCAATCACACACATCATCATAATCCAACACACAAAGGCATCACATCAACACACAACTCATGTATATATATCACAAATGGCTCACTATACATCCTCCTCCCATGCATCAAACCTACCCTTTGGCATCATAATACACCATGCATCAGGCATATAGATACAAAATTGTGGCTTATCCTATCTCAACCAAAATTATCACCCTTATTGTTGTCCCCCAGCTGTCTTTCCACTCTCCTCCTCGTACCCACCATCTCTATGAGCACTCACAATTGATCCACTTTCTATCAATTATCATTAATTCACCCTCCTACTTCTACCCTCTAACCACACAAGCCAAATTCACCTTTTAACGACCTAAAATTGAGCATTTCTCACTCTTAAAAGTAAGGTCATTTGAGTCACCTTTTGACCTACCCAATATTTTCCAAACTTTCCAAAACTACCACTATTGGATCAGGCTCGAAAAGAGCTTTCTAACAACTATAATTTTACCCAATTCTAACATCATTTGGTCCCCCAAAATGTAAAACAATTGCACATGGGTTACCAACGCCCCTACCACCTACCATAAGTGGTCACCAACCACCTCTACCACCCGCCATAGGCTGTCACCAATCACTCCTACACCCACCTAGGGTGGTTGCCAACCGCTAGCCCCTAGCGGTTGTAATTTTGTACATAATTTTGATCCCAAACACTCGATTTTTTTCCTAGACACATCAAATTCCATGCTTATTCTTCCATAGGCCCTCTTCTACCTATTTCTCATATACTTTTATCAGTCAACTCGTCGTTAGCATCTATTTCTTTCCCCATCAATCACAACAACTTCAACTGTGTATGAATTCATACCACCTAATCATCAATCATTAATCAATTAAGAGGATGTCCAAGGTATATCACCTTCCCCATTAGTCTGTTGGGACTAAAATGAAGTGAACAAGATGAGATATCTAACAAATGAAAAGGGTTACAATATATAGGCATAAGCCTATATTATGTTAGAATTAAAGTGCACTATGCCTCTGTTTTGACACTTGTCAGTTTATCATATAGGCCTTCTGCCTATATATATAACTCATTTCATGTATAATATCATCTCATCAATTTTTACTCCTGACATTTGGTATCAGAGCGGGCTTTCTCTGCCCTGTGTACCTGAGGGAGGATTTCCCTCATGGGGGGATTTCCCTTATGGAAATCCCCCGTTACATTTTTTCCCTCCCCATTATTTTTTCCAAAACCGAGGGAGTATGCTCTCCATATTCTGATGGATCAGAAACCAGATGGTTAAAAAGAAAAAATATAGTTTTTGGGAGGTTCTTTTTTTTAGATTTTTAGTTTTCTGAAGAGATGATATGCAGGTAGATGGTGACTTGGTAGTCCTTTTAAAGTGCTTCTAGTGCAGTTGTTGCTCCTATCCATATATGGATCTTGCAGCTCTTCTATGGCGTCTCCACGAGTGATCGAATTCGTGGCCTATTTGAGATGGAGAGCTCCACGATTTCTATCACAGCCAAAAAAGTATGTGTAGCTATTATATACAATGCTACAGAGGTGATCTATTATATGTCTATGGGATGCATCATTGGCTGGCACTCACTAGACTGTTGACACTTTTCGTGGACTATTTTTTTGCAATCCCGTAGCGATGTTTTTTGTTGGAGTATTGTTTTCTCTACACTGTTGTTGTTCCATCTATCCTTTGTCTTCAGATCACGCAGTCACCAATGGACATGTTCAACATATGCAACAAGATCTACGTGTGCGACATGAAAAATGAGGGTTTCACCCTATAGTTTGTTGACAGTCGTTGGCATCCATTTTTTCATCGGGTTACCATTTCTTGTTGCTGATCTATCACTGGCGGCAATCGATCATGAAAAAAAAGTTTTTTTTTATTTTTGAGCTATGCTTAGCGAAGTTTATTGTTCTCCAGGGATGTAAATATTCTTGGAAGCAGGGAAAGCAGATCATCCACCGAACGTCTAGTTCGCTGCACCGAGACCTGTAGAGCCTACGTGTTGTTGGGTGCAAAGGATAACTATGATGAAGCATTGCAAAGACTATGAGCGACTGTGGAGGTTGCAGTCGACGTGAAACACCTGACGGAGTAATAACCATATTAGCAAAGAAACCAGCCATGTTGGACTTTATTATTTTGCCATTGCTGCATATGCTAGAGCCATTTACATAATATTTCCCATCGTAGTTGTCCAACGTCTGAGTAGTGTGCGAGGATTGGAGGCATTTTTTCTGCAAGCAAACTCCATTTTTTGAAGATAGTGGGACCTCTGCGCAGATAATATCAAGTTTTCACCAGGATTGTCATTCCCGTTAAAGTATTTTTCAGTTACCGTCTGGGCAGTTTGGGTCCCTAGCTTCACTGCTGCAGCTCTACCATGAAAACTATCGTTGACATCACCTTTTTTAACTGAACGATGACGATGAAGTTTTCTTTTACTAGCTATGAGTTCGGGCTTCGAGGGACTGCAGCATCTTATGGTTCCATTCTATCAAACGGAGGCTCCACCATTGGAGAAAATTGGCATTAAAGATGGCGAGAACAAAAGGCCCCGTTTGGAGGTTTTATCACCACAAATGCCTCCAGATTTCATGGATGATGCATCATGAAGGACCCGTGTCTATTACTTTACTTCGTATACTATGGAAGATCAACTCTCGACGAAGTGGACGATTACCAAGGGAACCCGAGTGCACTCCAAGGTAGAAAAACTTTGAGGGTAAAAAAACTTAATTGAAACAGCCTCAGAATTACAAATGGATACCACCAATGTGTCCATCACAGAAAAAGATTTCCGACGACTATAAATACCCCTATATTCCACCATCAATGGGCCTTCAACTTGCTGGAAAAAACAATAGCATGCCTCTCTAGGCAGTAAAATAAACAACATCGCTCAATGGCGGCATCGCTCTCAGGCGAAATAAAAACAGTCTTAAAAATTTCCCTCGTAGGGGAATTACATGGGCCATCAGTCCTTCCACTCTACTAGTCCAAGTTTTCAACTGCCCCCTACTTTACCTTTAAAATAACTTTGTCAAAATATTCCCCATACAATTTAAGTGCCCTCACCACTTAATACAAATATCATAATTTTAAAGGAGATGATTCCTTTTTATGAGCCCATTTTAAGAAAATGTATTTAAAAATCAACTACTTGATTTATAACCTGCACTTTCTCCAGATCTTCAGCAACTTAAAAACAAAAAATCAAAAAATAATATTTACTTAGCTAGCGTGTGATTTCCAGCTCATCAGCCAGCAAGCAGGTCGACCGGATGTTAATAACAGGCACCAGCATTGGAGCTCTTTCAGCACCATTACGTGCCTTTGGCCCCTCATGGTCGACGCCATGGTCGGCAGTTTCTGTTTCTTTCTCATTGGATGCCAACGCCACTTGTCAGTCTCGTTGTCGTGTCCATGATCTTCTCAGTCATCTCCAGGAAACAACAGCTCACCTTCTAAAACAGCAACCTCCCGCCAGTCAATGAACACGATTCAAATTTGCTCGATCTCATGTCTATCTGACAGCACATTATTCACAAAATTTTACTAGAACCGCCGATGAGAGAACAATCATCAATGAATATTTTTTACCCGCAATTTGTTGCAGAAAATATCACAGGCAGTTCATCCTTGGTGAAGACCTCGTCTTCTTCTGCTTTCAATGACGCTCTTCTGAATACTCCGCGCAGTTGTGAGAAACTTATTTAATTCCACCTCAAACCCATGGCACAGTTTTCCAACCCTCCACAGCTCAGGCAGACTTTACGGAGCGTACACAGGGCAGCCAAGGAACAGATGCAGATTCTGATGTGCGTGATGGAGGAAAAGCACTCGGGTTACAACACCCTCAAGCTGATTGCTGTTAAATTCCCGCCTCAGGTTGAAAGGCCGCCGAATCAACTGACAAATCCCTCCTGCGCAGACAGCGAAAGCCTGCGCCTTCTACAAATCACGAGACTTACGAGACTTTAAAAAAAACTCCATTCAGGGCCCTGAGAGCGGTCTCATCACAAAATTTAGGATCGAATCGATCGCCAAGGAAATTTTATGTACTGGCAACAACATGCACTCCATCTCCGTCTTGATATATTCGAGGCAGTTCGGGTCTATGATCAGCTTTCTGACTAACGGTCATCACCCGTATTTTTGGTGAGCCTCACTCCCGACTGTGATTTTGTTGGCCCATGCAGAAATTTTTGCTCTCCGCACTGAGATCCGGAAACAACCTACAAGAAATTGTTAAATAAAAAACAGCATGGACGCAATGCCCAAAAAACGCGTCACAGTCCCTCCACGGTGGCCCCCGATCCATCAACACTCCATTTTGGGTCCATTCCCACATACAAACCAAAAAAACAGCAATAGCCATGCACCGTCCGTAAACTCGTCCATAAGCTTCTCGCATTCACCGCATCTTTTCGAACATTTCTTTGAGTGCAAGGCCAATCTCTTTCTCGTTGCCGTAAACTTTTGCACAGTCAATATGCCTATAGCCAACCTCTATTGCTGTCTTAACAGCATTGCCAACAACGCCAGGCGGGGCCTGCCATGTCCCATGTTTGTCCTTTTGATCTTCTGATTCACCAGAGCAGCTAGAATTTTCTTCAATGTCATCTATATTTTTAAACCGCCCGTTGTGCGATGGGCCTCCAGAATAAACTGTTACTGAGTCCAGCATATGAAATGTGCCTGACACAGGATTGTATGCACTGGCAGCAGTACCACCATTTTTTGAAGCATGCTTTGAGGATGCCTTCTGGTCCCACGCTGGAGACTTCTCCTTAGACTTTGATCTAGCTGCAGGTGACATCTCTGCAGTACCTTCTTCAATGCAATTGCCACTCTCCACTGAAACCTTGAGGCATGCAACAGCAGATTGATTGATTGGCTTCTCAGAACGAATGAAATTCGTCGGGCGATAATTCAAATCTGCAGATTTTTTAATGATTTAACTAAACGGTTTTTGCAAAGACCAAATTTCGCCTTTTTCTTTTCAACGGTCCTCCACGCACCAGCGTTTGCTGCGGCAATGTTATAATACTCGAATGCTAGAAAAATTAGAAAATAAGACCGCTACTAAAGTTGGACCATAAAGTAGCTCATTTCAGTGAAACAAATGTGATACCAACAGTGCCAACTCGCCCTCGCTTTCTCGAAATTGCTGTCAAACCTCTGTCAACAACCTTCGTCAATTTGGTGTCTGGGGCTGGTGTTGGAATTCGATCTCGAGGCCAATGGGGCGGTTGGGTCCTTGTCTGATCTAAGAATGGCGGGGGAATCGACGGCCAATGGCAGATTGGCGGTGCTTTGTCGCCATTTATCGGGGCCTTTCGATGAATTTTCTCCCGTTGTTGAGAGTTCGACGGCGTCCGTGCAGGCGTTGGGGAGTCTCAAGGGTTCTCTGACTTGGCCTTGGAGGTGTGGGATTCTTATCAGAATTCAACACTCTTCTCTCGCGCTCCGAAACACTCTTGCTTCTCACAAACTTTTCAGGAAATCTTTTCCTAGAAAGCTCAGCACTATGGGGAAGGAAGCTGTGAACAGGCGTGATGCAGCTCGAGTTGCAGCATTGAAGGCGCTACAGGAAGCCTCTGCAACAGAGACTTTGGTGCAAGTTCTCAAGAAGTTTGCAGAACTCTATTCTTCTGCAGATCCAGCAGTCCCAGGAACTTTTGTGGAACAGTTCCTGCATCTACACAATCAAATCTCACAGGCCCTGGCCAACATGGAAACCCTCACCAGGAAAAAAAATAGCCCAACACAGAATGCTCTGTTCTCAATGAAATAGAATGCAACAACTCAACCACTTAAAATATAAAATTAGAAGTTCGAGAAAAAATAATAGCCAGGGTGACCATTAATTTTCAAAAATCTGGTTTCTGATTCATCTATTAAGGATGAAGAGCATACTCCCTATTTTGAAAAAAAAATGGGGGAAAAATAAAAAATGAAAAAATGGGGGAAAGGATGAGGGAAATCCCCCCTCAAGCAAGGGTTTCACAGGCAAGAGAGGGAACCTGCTCTGATACCAAATGTTGGGACTAAAATGAAGTGAACAAGATGAGATATCTTACAAATGAAAAGGGTTACAATATATAGGCATAAGCCTATATGAAATGCATGACACTTGTCAAGAGAAACTGACAAGTGTCAAGGTGAAGGCATAGTGCACTTTAATTCTAACATAGTCACCAATTCTAGCTTTGTATGCATCCTTATCACCTAGTCATCAATCAATCCTCAATCAATCGTCACCAAACCTATCGATCACATCATTTCTAGGTGTGTATGAATCCTTACCGCCTAATCATCAATCAATCACCAATCCATCATTACCTTCCCTATCAATCACTTTGTCATTTTATTGCTTTCATAGATTAGATTTTACTTTCCTACATTTTATCGCTTTCATATATTAGATTTTACTTTCCTGCATTTTATCGCTTTCATATATTAGATTTTATTTTCTTGTTCTTTATCATTTTTGTAACATAGATTTTCATTTCATGACCATTTTCGCTTTCATAGAATAGATTTTCATTTCATGGCATTTATTGCTTTCCTAGATTAGATTTTGTTTTCTGCATTTTATTGCAATCAATCATCATTCATTAAGCATCAATCAATCAATCAAACATCAATCATCAATCAATCATCACTTATCAATCAATCAATCATCACTCATCAATCAATCATTAATCATCAATTACCAATCATTTACTGCTTCCTAACATAGATTTTGTTTCGTGTCATTTACTACTTTCCTAGTGTAGGTTTCATTTCATGTCATTTACCGTATTCCTAGCATAGGTTTTGTTTCATGTCATTTAATGCTTTTCTAGCGTAAATTTTATTTTATAGACAAGCTTTCCTTTCATGTCTTTTATCGCTTTCGTAGAATAGTTTTACTTTCATGTCTTTTATCGCTTTCATAAACTAGCTTTACTTTCATGTTTTTTATCGCTTTCATAGACTAGCTTTCCTTTCATGTCTTTTATCGCTTTCATAGAATAGTTTTACTTTCATGTCTTTTATCGCTTTCATAGACTAGCTTTACTTTCATGTCTTTTATCGCTTTCATAGACTAGCTTTACTTTCATGTCTTTTATCGCTTTCATAGAATAGCTTTACTTTCATGTCTTTTATCGCTTTCATAGAATAGCTTTACTTTCATGTCTTTTATCACTTTCATAGAATAGCTTTACTTTCATGTCTTTTATCGCTTTCATAGACTAGCTTTACTTTCATGTCTTTTATCGCTTACATAGACTAGCTTTATTTTCATGTCTTTTATCGCTTACATAGACTAGCTTTACTTTCATGTCTTTTATCACTTTCATAGACTAATTTTACTTTCATGTCTTTTATTGCTTTAATAGACTAGCTTTACTTTCATGTCTTATATCGCTTTCATAGACTAGCTTTACTTTCATGTCTTTTATCGCTTTCATATAATAGCTTTACTTTCATGTCTTTTAGCGCTTCCATAGATTAGGTTTATTTTCATGTCTTTTTTCAACTTTCTTAGGTTTGTAATTTTTTTCATGTACTTCACTTGCTTTTCGAGTGAACCTCGTAAGTAGTGATCTACTCTAGTACACCTAACGGTTATAGCGACTAGTTATCCATGCAATTTGGTAGGATGAGAAGATTACAATAAGGACACTCATAGTTCCAAAAAAATCGTAGTTTTTCCCTCTTTTCATGCCAAGTTCCACTCTTTGATCATCTCATATCCCCATTTTTCTATTACCCATTCCACATTTTGTCGAGCATTTCATCGTTGTCGTCTGTCTCTTCCTCCATCAACTCATCGCTTGAGGGGGTAGACAATATCCACAAAATTCTATCCCAAACAAGTCCAATACCTAAACACCCAATCCTAGAGTCGCATAGGT
Source organism: Wollemia nobilis (assembly GCA_028583015.1). NCBI lineage: Eukaryota > Viridiplantae > Streptophyta > Pinopsida > Araucariales > Araucariaceae > Wollemia > Wollemia nobilis. The sequence continues at coordinate 3,012,738 of JAQPPZ010016913.1, read as the reverse complement.
CCAAGAATCTTTGCCTAAGGCTATCATTAAACCCCTTTTGTTGGGGAAAATAGCAAAACTTATCTCCTTCAATAAAAACTCCAATCAAGTCTAATTTAGTATGTTTTATGCTTGTTATCATACAGTTACTCACCCATCACGCTTCGATAAATCGATCGAAGTATCATGAGGATACCTACCAATGGTCGATCAACTTACCACATCAAATGATCTCATCAATCCATCGAAGGAAAATATTCAATGGAAATTGCCATTCCATAATTGGGGCATCCTATATTGAACTTGATTTGAGGCAATCTTACATCACCCTCCTCAAGCCAAAAGCCATTTTCATCACTTGCCAGCCATCGTCATTCATTCATCATTATCCATAAGCAATCCAACAGTTGGTGTTATTTGTTTTTGCACCGCTTTGTATTCATATGCAACACGATACAAAAAGGGACAAATGTAGACATAAAAAACATGTCATTTTGTATCTCCCTAAAAAATCATATTTTGATTAATATTGCAAATTCCCAAAATACCTCCCAAAGTCCCGAATTTCTTCTAATTTCCCTCAATTTTTTCAATTTTTGCTCAAGTTTCCCAAATTCTTCTTGATTCCTCCAAAATTCCTCAATTTATCCATAATCCTTCTTAATTCCTCCAAAATCCTAAATTCTCCCTCAAATTCATCTAAATCCCTCCAAATCTTCTAATTCTCTCTCTAATTATCTTAATTTCCTCTAAAATTCTCTAATCCTCTCTAAATTCCTCTAAAACCCTTCTAATTCCTCTCTAATTCATCTAATTTCCCCTAATATTCCTTAAACCCTTCTAATTTCTCTCTAATTCCTCTAATTCTTGCTTAAGCTCTCTAATCCCCTCTAATTTCCCAATTTCCTCTTCAATTTCCTTAAATCCTCCCAAATTCCTCTATTTCCCCTATAATTCCCTAAATTCCTCTAAATTTTCTAAATTCCTTTATTTTTCCCTAATATCCCAATAAATACCCTAAATCAACCTCAAAATTTCCAAAATCCCAATTAACCCCTAATTCCCTAATCAAATCTCTAATAAAGCCCTAATCATTCCCTTCCTAGTCAAAACCCACATCAAATCCCACAATAAATTCCCAAATCCCAAACTAAATCCCCAAAATTACTAATCCTTTTCCAAATCCCTAATCATATCTCCTAGGAAATACCCACATTAAATCCCCAAGTCCTTCCAATCATCCTACATCGCCCTTGCACTTTTCTAGGAATTTAAAATTCCTCAAATTCCAAGTCAAATCTCCTAGGGAGTATCCATCATAAATTCCCAAGTCCTTCCCAACTCCACCTTGCACTTTTTAGGAATTTAAAATTCCTCCACATCATCCTAGGCATACACATCTCTATGCACATTTATGACACTTGGGTGGGTGAGGATTCTCCACACCCAAGGTCATTAATATTGGAAGGTGCACATTCCTCCAAAAGGGAATTCTCCAAATTTTTCTTGGTCTCCCCATCTGCCACTTGGTTGCCACCTTTTGCCACCTCACCTCCTAGTCACCCCCCTCACCCTTGAAAAAAATCTATAAATACCTCCTCTTTCCCTTCATTTGCCTGAGAATTTCATGTGCCCTTACCAAAACTTTACCAAAATTATACCAACCCCTTTGCTCCCTTGTGCTTGTGTAGGTATCTTAAGGTGATCATCCCCCTTTGTGTGCACAAGAAACCACCATGGAGTGAGGGTATTTTGAAGCATCTATCTACGTTCATCTTGGAGTTCTTACATTGGAGGTTCAATCTGCATCAGATTGACACCAAAGGTTCCTAGAATCCCACAAAGGACTCACACCAAGTTTCAACATCACCCCAGTAGCAGAGAGCCAACCGCCTGCCCCTGGCAATTAGCAAACCCAACCGTCATACCCCCTGATGATTAGCAGTCCCAACAGCCATACCCTGGCGGTTGCAATCTAAGACAAGGCACAAACTCCAAATCAACAACAAACCAACAAGCAAGGTAAGATAAGTATATTTCTGAGGTTTTGTAACATTTGTATGCTTATTTGTTCATTTTTATCAAGGTTTTGTAACTTTTGTGATTGCATCTTTGTAGTTTTAGGCCTAATCCAAAATAAGCCCTCTTGATGCTACTAATCCTTTGTTGTGGGTTGTGTGCATGTGTCTTGGAGCAGCAGGCAGCCTAGGATGGTCCGACTACCATAGCCATTGAAACCCATCCACTCTTTTGTGTGTGGCAAGAGAAGATCATTGGAGCACCATTAATCTTACATTGTTGTAAAAAAATATTCCTCCACCTTGGAGACCCTACTATAAGCCCCAAAAGGGCCATTTGTAAAAGGAGAAGCTTTGTAATAAACCCTTTTATCTTTAATGCAAATGGTGTAGCTTTTCTTGGTCACAGATGTAGATAGATATGTGATTGAGATTGCATGATCCTAGCATAGTATAGGTATATATAGAATGGATTTGCCCAAAGGGAATTTAGATAATTCTAGAAGGTATTATTATAGTACAAGATATAGTACAAAAATGGATGTACCCAAGGGGACTTTAGATAATGTTAGGAGACATTGCTTTGATATAACATATAATATAAATAAATATTTTCACATAGGGACTTTAGATAATGTTGTGAACCATTGCTATGATACAAGATTATTAAATAGATAAATATTTGTCTAGGTGGATTTCGGTTAGCTTTTCCTGGAGGTATTTGGCTAGCTTTGAGAATTGCCTCCGAGGAATTTAGTTAGATTTGCATGGAGGTCCTCTGGTTAGCTTTAAGATTTGTCTAGAGGGACTTTAGTTAGCTTTACCTAGAGGTCTTTTGGTTAGCTTTAAGATCTGCCTAAGGGACTTTAGTTAACTTGTTATGATATAAAGTATGTACAATTATATACAAATAAATAAAATCCAAAGGACGCACCTCCAATTATGTACAATAAAATGCCATTGATATTCTCAAGGACACACCTCTAAATTTTCTCAATCTCGACCACCTTTTTCGTCCAAACCTACACAATTCTACCAACAAAACTCCTGCCATCAAAAAATCGACACAAGAAGCGATGGAAACTAAAAGGGCCCAAGGACTACGCTATAATTGTGATGAAAAGTATTTTCTAGGGCATAAGTGTGTACACCAAAAATTGCATTTGCTTGATATGGATGAAGCACCAACCATATGCAGGTAGAAGAGGATCATCAGGAGGTAGAACTCGTAGTACAGTTAAAAGTTCCAGATGAATCCCAACCAAAAATCTCAGTGCATGCCTTAGCAAGAATTTAACTCCTCAAATGATGAAAGTGATAGGACACTTCAAAGGACAAAGGGTCATCATTCTTACTGACTTAGACAGCACACATAACTTTATTGATCCATGTGTAGCTAAATAGAACAATTGTTACATTACTACTTGTGATTCCTTTAAATTCGTGATTGCCAATGGAGGCACCCTACCATGCAAAGGAAAGTATCTATGTGAAAATCCAAATAGGGTACTATAATATTAAAACGGATATGTTTGCCTTACCACTAGGCAAGTGTCATAACATTTTGGGAGCACAATGGTTGCAGATGTTAAACCCAATCCTATAGGATTTTTTTGAGTTGTAGATGAAATTTAGCCAACATGGAACAAAATACACCTTATGAGGCATGAAGGCTAGGGCTGCTCACTTCATTTCAACCCATAAGACAGAAAATTGTTTAAAAAATTCCTCCCATGGGATTGTGGCTCAATTATTTGCTATAGAAGCTTCTAAGGAAAGGGATAAGGACCATCCAAAGACATTGTGGGTTTTATTGCAAAGACGTTCAAATTTTTTAGGAACGCAAAGGACTACCTTCTCATCATTCTCACAACCACACGATTCAAAACTCAATCGATCAATATTTTCCTTCGGATGAAGGCTTCTATTACTAAAAGGGTCTTCCTATATACCCAAGGATACATAGGAGCTCACAACCACGTATAGATGTTGTCTAAGGCCAAGGTATTGGAGTTTGAGCACCCCTCACTTCACTAGATGCTTTATGGAGAATCTAACTTAACCAAACTTCGTGTTATTCTAATATCCTCGACACAAGGTTTCTAACCTAATCCACTACTAACAAAAAACAATTTTGATTTTTTTCAAGATATTTTTAATGGAAAATGAGCAAAATAGAAAAATAGATGGAAGGATAAAAATTATTGCTACTGTTGTGAAACACATTGGAAAGAGCTTTGATACCACTTGTTATGAACCTTCAAGTAAAAATAAACATAATCCACAATAGGAGTGTAGGAATTAACAAAAATGCAAAAAAGAAATAACAAATGCTTAAGAAAATAACGGAAACTTACTTGGATTACTCAATAACAAAAATCGCAGGTCTCTTCAAGGAGGCAACCTCCTTGGAAGCAAAGCTTCGATACAATATGAAATACGAGATGGTTCATTCCTTTCCACCTCTATCTTATATAGACTCTTCTTTATAATAAAGTAACTATTATACATTATAATAACTCCCATTTACAATAAAGTAATTATTACATCATTCTCCTACTTACATCATTACTAACACCCACTTATAATAAAAGTAGTAGTTACATCATAACAGGCCCATACACACTAGGCGCCCAAGGTGCAACATTACATAATGATAGTTATGTTAGGATAGGGTCCTAACATAACTCCACTTCCAAACTCAAATATTTTCAGACTTCAAGAGCCTAAACACAATGATATAAATACACATCTAAAAAATACAAGACAAGTTGTATGAAAAATAACTCCTAATTTAACTCGACAATGGAGTGCTTGGCAGGGCAACTTAGAAGCATTTTAAACGTGTCCTGTCTACAGTCTTTACATACAGTGTAAAATCAGAAGAATGCCAAAGTGAATAATTTTACCCCTTTTGGGAATGGGTGTCACTACATATTAAATTATAGTGTGCAAACAGAAGAAACAAAAAAGCAACAGGCTGCAGAAGGATTCTTGAGATGTATTTCCAAAAGAAAGGGTTCATAGAATAAATAACATTGACTCACCTCCTATGGACTTGGAGAGGAGTGTTTGCGTTAAATTCGTAGCGAAGATGTGACCAATACAAATAATTAGAAGAAAAAACTTTTTGAGGTCTTCCTCAAAAAGAATCCAAACAAATTATGCCTCAACTGCAACAACCAAGAAAAACTTTGAACATATAGCCGTAGCAAAGGTTTCACCAATTTAATACTTGAAGCAGTCAAAGGAAAAATAGATACAAATGTTTCACACACTGCTACAAACGTATAGTCAAAGGGAACATATGCTAGATTGCCCAAATAAGTTTATTTACCAATAGCTCTTTGGGAAAATAAATAAATAAATAAAACTTTAGTGAATTATGTTCTCAGCCTGTACGTTAGAAATCTTGTCATTTTTTAATTTTCTACGAAGGGGATGATGATTAAACAGTCTAGACTTACTGTTCTTACATTAGTTGCCGCATTGCAACTAGATTTCTTTGTTGCAATAGACATTTGCCAGCATAGTGTGCACAAGCTTTTGTAGACATTCACAAAAGGACTATTTTTCAGCAGCAAAATGCTCAAAATCAGTCAGTGAAAATTTGATGGAATTCAAACCATTTTGTCCACTGCAGGTATGTTCCCTAAAAACGTTTATGATTACTACATAATCGTATGCTAAAATCGATAAGCATGAACCAAGAACGTGGAAAACTAAGTCAAGATTTTTAATACACTTGATTGAACTTCTGTAGTACTGCAATTCCACGATATACTTTGTAGAGAATTCTTCACAACTGTCTTATATTAGAGATGTTTTAGGCAAAGGGAAACAGTTAACTTGCAGCTTTACATTAAATGCATAAATGCATGTTACAAAACCAATTTTAGCTATGCAGCTTTTGCTGTATCCCGAACAATGCAGAACTTTGCAAGAAGACCAGACAACTGGAGAAGTGAGCCAACTCCATCTGATATCCGCATATGTGCAAATCCAGTTTCCTGTAAGCAATTGATAAAAATAGTCAGTCAAAGATGGCACTGTTCTTATTCAAAGCACTCGTAAATAGCTACAAGCAGACAATCAACGTACCCTTATGAATTCCAACTTCAAATACTCTGGCATGTCATAATTTTTAATAACGCGGAACAGTGTTGTGATGATGTCAGTTGCAGAATAGCCAAGATCATAAAGATTCTTTAATCTGCTGCAAGCCTCATCGAATTTCCCTTCTAATACATTCTGGACCATGTTTTTGACATGTAAAGGATGTGGTTGGTCACAAACCTGCAGTTTGGCATAGAACAGGATCAAGAAACAGACAAGCAGGAATAACAGCAGACAACAGAAGGCAACTGAGAAAAGAAAAAGACAGTTGCAAAACCTAAAATAAGGTGAATCACCTTAAACACATTCTCTTGGTTAACAAACTGAAAACCACTGTAAGTGGCTTGCAAGTTGTTCAAGGCTTGCCTCATGTCTCCATCAGCAGTGAATATAATTGCTTCCAGTCCTTCAGGTACATAAGCTACCTTTGAAATTCAGAGAAATTTTATTAGCACATTCAAAAAGATAATATTGAGTAACAAATTTATATCTTAAGGAACACCTAAGAAAAGGAAATTCTTTAGCAATACAGTTGTTTAAGCACCACCAGAATTATTATTCAGCAAGGATGAAGGTTGAATCAAATCTCAAATGTATAACTTGCAAGTTGAACAATTTGAAAAAGGAAGCCCAGTAATAGTTAAAATTAAAAAAAGATGCAAGCTTACTTCAGTGGTAAAGGCTTTGGCCTCTCTATAAGAGGTCCAAGGTTCAAACCCCACTCGGTATGAGGGGACCGGGACCTGTTGCCACATTTTGCACAGGGGTGCCATGTTTTTGGATTCTGCATGTAAGCTGCTCTTTTCCTTTCCTTCTCCTCATTTCCCCTTTCTTCTTCTCTCCCTTTCTTCCTCTCCCTCGCAGCTTCATTCCCTCTTCTTCTTTCCCCCTTTCTTCCCCCCAGTAAAACTTCAGCAGGTGTACCTTGAAAAGTTTCTAAGTGTTGGGGCGCAACCCGACTTCGCAGCGAAGTCGGAGTGCGCCCCTCAGTTGGAGCGCAGTAGGTAACTCGTGCGCAACAGGACAGGAAGTGACTGAAAATCTGACTAAGTGTCAGGGGCGCAACCCGACTTCGCAGCGAAGTCGGAGTGCGCCCTTCTTCCTGGGCGCACTAGGGGAACGACCAATCAGGAAAATGGCTAAGTGCTGGGGCGCAACCCGACTTCGCAGCGAAGTCGGACTGCGCCCCTGTTCCAGTGCGCAGTCTGTACAGCAAGCAGAGACAGCCAAGCACCGGTGCGCAACCCGACTTCGCAGCAAAGTCGGAGTGCGCCCTTTGACCGGTGCGCAGTTCGGTGAAGTCAACTCAGAAGACACCAAGGCAAGAAGGCCTCCCAACTGCACTGTCTTCCTCCTGCGCAACCCGATGGCGCTCGAATTCCTGGCGAAGTTGGATAAACTGCCTTTCAATGCAGACACGTGTCACGCTTCAGCATCCGACAAGTATCCACCTTCGGGATTCGAGCCAAGACTTGACCGCGCAAGGACAGAGTATGGGCTTCACTACCGGCGCCAGTTGTCAACATTCAAGACTGATGTGAAGTACCACCTGCCGCACCTACCCGCATTCCTGCTGACCAAAGACTTGACCCAACACGCTGCCACGTAGCTGTACCGCCTTCAGGGACACCATGCTGCAAGGACAGTCCAGCCCGACAGAAGTCAGCATCAACAGCTCCTCAGCCGCTCGTGTCAGCTGCTGTCTTGTCTGGGACTTTGTGCCCATGAATGTGATCGGGGGGAGTTTTGGGCTATAAATACCCACCACATTTTCAATGTAAGTGGTGGAAGGGGAATATATTGCTAGGGAACAATTGTAGCTGTGCGTTTGCCTCAAATACAGACACATACTTGGCTCTGCTTACTGTCTTTTATCTTGCATGCTGCATTTCCTCGTCATTTCTGCCTCATGTTTCTTGTGTCATTGCTTGCTGTTGTACTGAACTCTGGACTCCAGCATTTGGTGGCCAGGTATTCCTGGAATGCATAGATAGAGGATACATGGGATCGCTGATAGCTATAGTTTCAATGTGTGTTTGTAGATGAATGTTGTTAGTAGTGGTGATTGATTTGTTGTCGTGCTGCTTATTCCCCCCACCCAACTCCAATCACATTTGGAATCTCTTTCCTGCACTCTTATCTTATTTATCTCTTTCCCGCACTCTTATCTTATTTATCTCTTTCCCCGCACTCTTATCTTAACACAACCCCATAGGAGCCGGCCTTCTCCGGATATTGGCACGGAAGGCATCTCTTCCTCCCGGCCTTTCAATCTGGTGGGCGAATCTGGGCGCATTAACAACAAAATCCTTTCCTCATGGCAGATTCGTAACCAACAGGACCCCTCATAAAAACCCTGTGTAAACTCATTGAAATAATAGTTAAAATTTAAAAATGGTAATAATATAAAGGTCATGCTATATTTTAAATAAAAATTATACTCTTATCGCATTTGATTGGTAACATTACTCTCCACAGTTTCCAGTTAGTAGCAACATTAATTATAAATCCAAAAGGGACACGAAAAGAATCCATCATTGTCTTGGATGGGCCACCGTTTTGTGTATACCTGAGACGTGTGTTACCAATGCTGGCATAGGTGGCAATAGATGTGTAAACTATCATTTTCTGAAGAGGCTTTGGGAGATGGATAAGGCTAGAAGCTGGCCAGGCTTGCCCTGTGACCTGGGGCGTCCTAAGAGGTTGGACAGGTGTATTTTATGCAAGATTGGGTCTAACCGGATTGGTCCAGGGAGGTGGTTTTTTCCCTCGTCAGTTTTGTGGAGGTTGAGTTAGAGGTGTGGTGCATGTACCGTACTTGTGAGTTCTGCAAGCATGTGTAAGATGCCATCTCTACAGCGCATGGTTATCACCACCCTTCGACACAGATCAGGGCGCCAGGATTCCAGATCATTCGATCCCCCACTCATAATGATCTCGAGAACTCTTGGAAAGGTTAACAGGGTGCTTTTTCCTTGGCACAACTCCCAATGTGAGAGTTGGCATGAAGGTGGCAAACGTGGTGTTGGTTGTTTCGATTTTAGAAGCCCCTGCCATCCTAACTGGTTGTGTGGTTGGGAAAGTGCTTCGCCTTCTCTGTTTCTCGTGATTTTTTACAAGTATCCGAGGCCACCGATTGACAAGAATGTTTGCACTTATTTATTCTGTCAGGTAAATTCGCTCCCCTCGAGCGTTTTCGTGTCTCAAGGTGGTGAGGTAGTTTTATCGAGGGGTGGCGAGTTCACTGGTGCCAGGGGTACGTTTCAGAGTGTGAGGAACTGCATTAGAGGCAATCTCGAAAGTACTTCCTCCCTAATCCTGGAGCCAAGCTCACTGATTGTCGACAAGGATGTTAGGAAGATACTAAAAAAGGGCAACATCCTCCAGTGTCTGTTGAAATTTGTTGGGCACCACAGAGAAATGGCCAAGCATATGGCCTATTCATGGCGTAATGAAGCGATCAAGGTCAGGACCCTTGAATTCAAAATTAATATCCCTCTGATTGTCGAGGTGATGGGATTGGCGGCAGACAAGTTCGTACACAACAGAGAAAAACATTCTCTAGCTAGGGAATCTCAAATTTTCTTGGGTGAGGAAGAAGAATTGGTTAGAATTCAAAATGGGTTCAAGCAAACCTCGCTAAAAGCACCCTAGGACAGAGTGGCATTAGTCATAATGCAATACTTTACTCTTGATGAAAACCAGGAGATTCTCAAAAGCTTTCACTTCATGTTTCTGAATCATCTAGGACAAAAGGTTGATGAACATCCCCTCGTCCTTGTTTCAGTCCATATCCAAGTCGATAAGCAGAGTAAAAAAAGGTATTGCCCCTTACCCAATCCACCAGGGCTTGGCGAAAATGTTATTTGACCACGTGGTTAAAACCAGAGGCCTGTCAAGGGAGGACATCCTGAATTCCCTCAACAAGGCGCTGACTCCCATTGTGGATTACCTGGAATCATCCAACTCGAAAGGAACCGAATCGATTAGTCGAGAAGCTGTTAATGTTACCTCCCTTTCAAGATCTGTGGCCAGGGTGGCGAATTTTCCCCGAAAGGGACAGGTGGCAATGATGAGCGGACCAAGCGATCCAAGCGCCTGGTCGCTAAGCTAGCCAACCCCAAAAAGGCCTTGTTATGTGTTGAGGACTCTAAGTCTGAAGATTTTATCTAGCCACCTAAGAAAGCCAAGCTCATCCTGGGCGCAAAGGTGCAGGACCTTCAGGTCCAAGGGTCGGGATTGGCCCCCAAATCGCTCAAGCGGATGCTCCTAAAATTTTAGAAATCACTAATTGACTCTATGAACGCAACTATCTCATACGCGGAGGAAATTCTGGTACTCATGGGTTGGAAGCAATGGGAGATGAAGGATTAGGAAGCGGAGAATAGTGTTGGACCCAACGGGACCAAAGAGTGATTCTCAGCTTCCTGGCCTGTGTTTCTTTTTGGTTTTCGTCGTCTCTATCTTGGCTTGTTTAATTTGTGGATCCTCCCCTACGTGGGGGGCCTGTTCCTCTTTGTTTGGTTGGGCTAGTCTCTTTTAGTTTTGTTTCGGGGTAGGTAGCTTGTCTCGCTGTGGAGCTCGCTAGTTTCCGGGTTGGCTGGTTCACTTTTTGTTGTGTTAGTGCTATGACCTTCCTTGCTTCTCCAGGAAGTTTGGTCGAATCCTTTTTGTAAAAGGTTTGGGGTTCCTTTCAAAACCCCTTCTTCCATCTAATCAAAAAAAACATTACTCTCCAGAGTAAAAAAATAACTTATTCCGTGCAGAAAATGTCGATAGCCTCTAAGTCTCTATCATCAAAAATTATACAGAAGGCAATTATTTCTATGGAAAGTGGCATATGTCAAGCATAGTTTCTGAGTATTCCACCACAAGTATCTAGTGCTCAGATATGAATTTGGATATGATCATAGTTACCAAATCCTTCCAGATCTTAACCAGATTCAGATCAAACCGGATTTAACAGACTGTCCAGATTAATCCAACTAGATCTCTATCTTTGTGAAGTTAAAAATCATTTCCAACATTATTAGACCGAAAACTTGCACAATGTGCATGAAAATAAGGTATAGATGATTTGTATTTTGCCTAGAATCCACCAATCATCCTTTTCTACAGATAATTGTTTTATAATTCTTCTTCAACAAAGAAAGTCAGTTTTCAATATATCCTCCACTAAAGCACGCCTAGGAATAGCAGTGTGCAAGTTTGACTATGGTTGAGTTGACTACAATGCTTTCATAAAAAGTTTAACATTGCACTATATAACATCTATTATATAATAAAGTGGCATTAGCTCAACCGGTTAGATTCCTCAACATTTCAAGGAGGAAACCCAAGTTCGAATCTTGTCAAACAATACATGGATAATATCCAAGCTTTGTTGTAATACCACCATGTGGTGATGATGTAATACAAGAGGGACCCGTTTCAATCCCATATAACCCATTAAAAAAAAACATCTATTATATAATAAAAATATTTCTATTATAAGGTTATGCTCATGAACTGTTGTGTATTTGTATTTGATATGTGTTCTTATTTTTCTCACCTGCATCTTGTAGTAGTTGACTACTACCATTGCTTCCAAAACAAGTTCTGTCACGCAAAATGTTAGAATTCACAATATTTTTCAAAAACAAACAAAAGCAATCCAGCCACACAAAAAGCATAAAAAAGCATGAAAAAGAGAGAGATAGTGGGCACCCATAGGCACCATAAATAATCACTATATCCATAGATAAAAGTACACAACAGTCCGATGACGAAATGAGTGGGAAGAGGTATTTATACCAATACCGAAACCCCAATTACATAATAAAGCTTAACCTAAGCCGACATAATAAGAGGGCTTTAGGTTAATTACAAGTTAAGTCTTCAAGCCCTCCCAAGCTAGTAACCAAGAATCAGAAAAAACTTTCTGCCGATGTTGGCAGTGACAAGAAGAAAGGCAGGCCTTCTATTCAAGAACTGAGAAGGAAAGAGATTGAGGAGGACATCACCAATGGCATTCAATCCACCCTACTTTCGTCTCTGACAAACCAATCAAGAAAAGATGTTCCCAAGGACGATGGGAAGAGATCCAAACCACCCCACCCTCAACGTAAGGTGGGGAAAATCTTTATCCAAATATCACAAATGAAGATCCTCTCCTGGAATGTGAGAGGCCTCAATGGACTAACTAAAAAGCGAGTGGTCTCATCCATGAGGAAAGATTTAAAACCTAGCATTTATCTTACTTCAAGAAACCAAGATTGAAGAAGCTAACACTGAGAGGATTGTCAAAGCTATTTGGAAGCACAGTAAATTCATAGCCAGTTCAGCCCGAGGCTCATCCGGAGGCCTCCTGTGCCTTTGGGATCCAACTAAGATTGAAGGCAAACTTCTAACTTCTTCAGATAGAATCACAAATATTCTCTTCCTTTGCAAAGACACCAAAGTTAGTTGGGTGCTCTCAAATATTTATGCCCCTAACAATCCTCCGGATCACTTGGCTTTATGGAATACATTAAGCCAAATGAGAAATTTCTTCTCAAATGAGGGTTGGATGCTAGTAGGGGACTTCAATACCCCTCTTTATCCCTCGGATAAATGTGGGGGGCACCTATCACTCCAAAATGCTACGAGGAATTTGCAAAATTTGTAGACAACAATGAACTAATGGACATTGAGTTGAAAGGGACTAAATTCACATGGAGTAACAGGAGGGTGGGAAACCATCTCATCCAACTTTGGCTAGATAGATTCTTCATATCCAAAGAAGCCATCCATCTCCTCGGTGATGCTTCCCTCCACTCCCTCCCAAGAATTGGCTCAAACCACAACCCCCTTGTTTTTGAAGGGCTTAGACCAGCTTCTTCTTTCAAGCCTCCCTTCAGATTTGAGTCCATGTGGCTCCAACACCCAGATATCAAGAATAAGATCTTTGAATGGTGGAGCCAAAGATTCACTGGTCCTCGCATTTCCCAAATTGTTGAGAAGCTTCGCTTCATAAAATATAATCTCATAATATGGAACAAAGAGGTCTTTGGCAACATCTATGAATCCATCCGCGTGAGTGTGGTCTACCGGCAAGGACGCCACTTGCATTATCGGTGATGTGACCCGGGTTCAATCCCCACGGCAGATGTGTATAAGAAGTATTACTCAAAAGAAAAGAACATCTTTGAATCCAAGCAAAATGTCATGAGCCAACTCAGAACAGTCAAAGAGCAGGTCCAATCTGGCAATTTGTCTCCCAACCTCAGAACCAAAGAGAAAGATCTCATGTCAGAATTCCACAATATTTTAGCAAAAGAGGAAGTCTTATGGAGGCAGAAATCAAGGGCTTTATGGCTCAAAGAAGGGGACTCCAATACAAAAAAAATTCATGCCTCAACTCTCAAACATCGAAGCGCCAACAAAATCAAAGAATTGTGTATAAGGGATGGGTTTGTGACTAGCAACGTCCTGGATATCAGAGCTGAAGTTATAGACCACTTCCAAGACATCCTTGGCCCTTGCCATCCTTGTTCAACCCAAGTCTCAAATGCTCTCCTCCAAAACATCTCGAGTTTTGTTTCTCCTAACTTTAACAAACGGCTACTCCGCACTTTCTCTTAGGAAGAAATTAGAGAGGCTCTCTTTTCTATGGCTACTGACAAAGCCCCTCGCCCTAACAGGTTTCCTCCTAGATTCTTTCAAGTTTTCTAGGACATTATTGGTCCTAACCTCTCAGCCGCCATCCAAGATGTTCAGAGGACCAAATCTTTGCCTAAAGATGTCAACTCGACCTTCCTTGCTCTCATCCCCAAATCCCATGACTGTCGATCCCTCTCAGACTTTCAACCTATTAGTCTTTGCAATGTTATTTATAAGATCTTATCTAAAGTGATTGCCAATAGATTGAAAAAAAATTTCCCAGTCATCATTGACCCGTGCCAAGGAAACTCGGTTCAAGGCAGGCTTATCACTGATGACATTATTACCATCCATAAGCTTATTCACTCAATCTCCAAAAGTAAAAAAGCAGGTCTTTTTTTCAAATTAGACATGAACAAAGCCTTTGACAAGGTCTCTTGGGACTTCCTTTTTGTTGTTCTATCCAAATTTGGCTTCCACGATGATTGGATCGCTCTCATAAAGGAATGCATCTCACTTGCTTGGTTCTCTATCCTTATTAATGGTTCAGTTGTTGGTTACTTCAAAAGTTGGGGCTTAAGGCAAGGAGATCCTTTGTCTCCATTCCTCTTCATCATCCTGGCGAAGTCTCTTGGAAGATCTCTCAAGGCAGCTTGCTCCTTGGGTGCCATCTCTGGCATCAAGGCCTCCTCTGGCCTCAACCCATCTCTCACCAGCAGTTCATCGATGACACCATCTTGGCTACCCTGTCATCTATTCTAGAAGCCAAAGTCATCAAGCTTATTCTGAACTTTTATGAGGAAGCTGCTGGCCAAAAATTAAATTTGTGAAAAGCAAAATATTCTTCATCAATATCCCCATTGAAAGACAACTCAAAATTGCAAAAATCCTAGGGTGCACTATTTCCAATCTGCCTTCCATTTATCTAGGCCTTCCTCTCTTCCCAGGCAGTCCGTCTGAAAGTATGTGGAACAATGTCATCGAAAGACTCATGAAAAAACTTGTTGGATGGAAAGGAGCCCTTCTCAGCCAAGCCACTGAAGCCACTTTAGTTTAGGCATGCCTTTAGAGCATCCCGGATTTTTTCATTTCCATCTTCAAGGCCCCGACTTCCCTGTGTCAAAAAATCGAACAAATCCAAAAGTGATTCCTCTGGTCTGGAGCCGAGAACCGAAGAAGATTCCCTCTTGTTGCCTGGGACAAAGTTTGCACCAGGAAAGGCCAAGGAGGTCTAGGCTTCAGGAGGATTAGCAAGATGAACATAGCAACCAAACAAGGATAGAGAATTCTCACCAATGCCAAAGCTGCTTGGGTTGACATAATCAAAAGCAAGTACCTCCAAAGAAACTCTCTCCTAGATGAAGGCCCTCTCCCAGATGGATCTGCATTCTAGAACTCAATCACCAAAACTAGACACATTCTTAGAAAAGGCCTTAGATAGCGCCTTGGCAATGGAAGACATATTCACTTCTAGGAAGACCCCTGGTTAATGGACCAACCTTTGATTGTTGATCCCAATTTGAGTGTTTTAAAGCCTCTCACGGATCACCTTTTTGGGAACTTTATTTGCAATTTCATCACCCACGGGCCATCTAACAGTATTATCTGGAAGAACCTTCCTTCTAATGGTTTAAACTCTGAGCAAGGGGCTGCTGCTAAAGTCCTCTCCAATCTGCTCAAAACCTATATCATCCCGAGTGGTCCCTCGCAGGATTACCTCCTTTGGAGTGCCAACGAAAGTGGTCAATTCTTAATCAGATCTACTTACCACATTCAGGAAGATCCTAGTGTAAGTTGGCTTCCAATTAGTCTCATTTGGCTCAAGCACCTTATCGTCAAGATTGTGTTCTTTTTTGGGTTGGTTGTCCAAAACAAAGTCTTGACCATTGACAATTTAATCAAAAGAGGCTTGTTCATTCCCAATCGTTGCTATCTTGTTTTGGTGGGAGTCAGTCCTCCATCTGTTCCTGGAGTGCCCCTTCTCCTCTAAGATGTTGTTGCTTTCCCTTTTCTCGACGTTTTGTATCAAGTGGGTCCAACCCGATTCCGTTCTTCATATGTGTGCAATGGCCTAATCCTTTCTCTCATCATTGTCTCAAGTCTCTTTGGTCTTTCTGTCTGTCCCATTTTCTTTGGCAAGTCTGGTTAGAAAGGAACAACAAAGCCTTTAGTAATGCTTCTAAAGGCCCCACCTCTGTTTTTTGTAGCGTTCTGTCGACGGCCATTGAAAACGCGAGTGTTGTCCCTTCCTCCAATGCCCCTTGTCCTAGGTTAGAGTCCAGGCTTGTTGCTTCTTTCAATCTCTCTTCCGTCCCTCATAGCCTACCCGTCCTTTGTGCAGATAGATCCTGTGTCAGATGGTCTCCTCCACCTTCAGGCTGGTTCAAGTTCAACTTCAACGAAGCTGCTAAAGGTAATCCGGGCAAAGTTGGCAGCAAGGGCATTGTCAAAGATGATCAAGCTAGGATCCTCCTGGTGTTTGCTAAGAATAGCGGCATTCAAACCAATAATGTGACCAAAGCTAGAGCTTTATACCAAGGATTATCCATTTTGGAAGGCCTCCATCTCAACAACCTTATTATTGAAGGTGATTCCCTAAACATCATCAATTACCTCAAAGGAACTCGGTCTCCAGCTTGGGGCATCTTCAACTTGATAGAAGAGTCAAGAAGATTTCTTTGCAAGTATGACAATGTTATTATCCAACATGTTTACAAAGAGGGTAACAAGGCCGCTAACATCATGGTCAATCTCGAATTAGTTGAGGATTCTCTGCGAATCTAGTTTGACAATTATCCGCACACTCTTCTCGGTCCTGAAAGCACCAATGAAGCATCGTCGTATCTTTAGCAAATTTGGACCGCGCAAACTTCCCAGCCCCGCTAACGTCCTCCACCCCACGAGGCCTTGTCCTGCTCAGCAAGATCGGAAGTCCCTCCCAAATTGCCAGATTTTCACTTCATGGCGGGCCACCTCAGGGTATGATTGCTTTGCTGGTCGAAATTCCTATGCCAAAGGCTCTTTCCATCGTACCCTGCTCCAAAATCATTTCCGAGAGTGCAAAGGAGCCAATCTAATCTTCTCTTTGAGTGTCGAGACCACAATTGCAAGACCAAATTTCATATCATGCGTTGACGTCATTGCTTGTTGCAGTCTCGGACGAATTGGGCACTTGCGTCTAGGCTTTCCTGACTCAAGGTGCTCCATCAACAGTCCTACAGTAGAGAAGCCTCCAAAATAGGCAGCATGCGAACTGGGAAGACCCAATCGATTCGGCTTCCCAAACGGGTTTAAAATGCAGGGCATGGGGTTGCTATCCCCATCTGATTTCAATCGTGTTTGAGCCTCAGCGGTGGAGTGTTTGGTTTGTGCTCTTGTGGGTCGTTTGCATTGCGCTTGTTGTTGATTTCCATGGTGGGCTACTAGGATTCACGAGGCCAGGATGGAGCTGCTCGTGCCAAAGACTCTGCAAGTTGACGCTACTATTTAGGAGATTCTGGACAACCATGGATTCTTGCCCTTTCTTCACAAATTCGGTGTAAGTGATCCTAACTTATCCATGGAATTCACAAAATCTTGGGATAATGGTCGTGACACTTCGTGGGCTCTCCTCCAAAGTTACCATTTGCTTGTTGGCCAAGGTGATGGAGTTGGTCAATGATAGCGACCTCATTCACCATGATAAACACTCCCTAGCGGTGGAGCTTGGCCACTTCAGAGACAAAGGGAAGCATCTGACGAAAGAGAAAGGTGGCATCATCAGAGAAGGCCTTCCAGCACCTTGGAATAGGGTCTTAGTCCCTATTATGCAATATTTCACCATCGATGAGCCCAGTTCACCTCTCAATAGTTTCCACTTGGCGTTTTTTAAATCCCTAAGTACCTTTTCAAGTCTATGGAGTTGTCGGTTGCAAGTGCCAGGGAGGGTACTTCAACCCACCCGAAGCATCAAGATCTCCACTTGATTATTTACAAGCATGCTTTACAAATGCAGGCCCAAAGGACCATCCTTTCTGTTGTTGGTAGCCCTGCGGATCTTGCTTTTGCATCGACCCCCAGTCAAGGGAGCCCTCTAAAGGAGGCCCTGAGTAACAATGAGACGAATATGACAATGTTGCTATCGCCAAAGCGACGAAGAAAAAAATAAATTTTGATTCCTCTTCAATCAACCCGCCTTCCACCAAGAGGGAATCCTATCATCGCTCGACCAGAAGCAAGGCTTCCGCAAAAAAACGCAAAAATATCATTGTTATCGATCAAGACAAGGAGGCCCTTGGAGAGTCTCCCACGACTCACAAGAAGCAAAAGTCTGAAGACGTCTGCAGGCTTTTGCTCTCCCTCAAGGACGGTCTTTCCCCTTGCGGGACTTCTACCCGATCTCAGACGAGAGGCAATCCTGATCCCATGGCCAATTTGGATGACCTGTTGAATTTGGCCACGATTCTCCTCCTTCAAGCTGTTAAGGAGGTCAACAACGTCATGAAGCAAAAGAGTGTGAACACCCAGGACCCAGATGATGATCAAGCCACCAATGAAGAGGAGCAAGATCCTCCTGAGACTTCTGAGTAGCTAGGGTGTCTCTGACTGCTCTGCCTTTGTGGCGTTTGGGTTCCTCGCTTTCTGTCTGTGTCCTGGGGAGATGGTCCCCCGTTTCTTCTTTGTCTCCTTGTTAGCCTCTCTTTTTTGCCGTTTTGTTGAGGTCATCCCTTTGGTGGATGCCTCCTTTTCGTTTTCCCTTTTGTAAAAGGTTTGGGGTCCCTTTCAAAACCCCTTTTTATCAATCAAAAAAAAAACAAGTTATAAAGAAGGTTTGACCATAACAAGGTTAACCATGGCCCATAGGGCTTACATAATAAAATATTACAATTAATTAATACATTGTAAAATGAATGCCCTTAGGCCTATCCAATGCATTATACAATCTCGGCCTTGGCTATGAAACAAATTGCAATTTCAACACACCCCCAAAATTTGAAGGGCCCAAGGAGAGGAGACATTAGTAACAATAATATCACTTGTAGACTCATTTGGATCCCTTCCATCATCTGAAATCTGCTGCTGCAAAAATGTTTCCTACAGCAGAGTCTCCTTAGGCTGAACCGTAGTCACCAATGCCACTATTAGAAACTTCTACACACATCCAAAAAACACTTCCACTAGGACTTCAAATGAAGAAGAGAAGTCAAGATCACCACCTCCTTTAAAGATAAGCTCCTTCAATCTTCCATTGTCGCATAAGGTATGTCTTGAAGGCACAATTTTTCCTCTTACAACATACATCACCCTATTTGAAGACTTCCTCTTACCCTTGGGCCACTTGATTTTAGTCACCAAAAGAGGCTTTGCATGAACCTGCTTAAAAGAAAAGTTGTAACAAACTTCCAAGAGTACCTGGATAAGAAATAGAAGGAAGAGATCATGAAAGATTGGATCTTCATGAATAAGTTGAATCAATTGCATGAAGGAGGAAGAGGGATTGACTAAAGCACATCCTAAATCCTTTTCCTACAAGCCTCCAAAAGACTCAAAAGTTGCTGCAATTGTCACAAATCCATATTTATCTCCCAATTAGGGCAATAGGGCTTGAGGACTATTCCACACAATTCGGCCCTCAACACTAAAACAGATCCATAGACTGCTATCACCAATGCATAGAGCTCAAAAAAACGTGTGATTTGAAAAAAAGCAGGCTCAAAATACTTACGCAAAAAAAGTTATGGCCTCCAAAAATTTTTCTCAAATAGCCCTCCAAAGCTCAAAACTTAGAAAAACTGCAAGGAATCCCAATCTGCCACTTGGCGACGCTCATTCGCTGGTGGCAACCATTTATTCTGCACCACCTGGTCGCCTCTAACTGACTGGAATCTTACCACTTGTTGTGGTTTGATTGATCGAGCTGGTATAAGTCTTTGAAAATGGATTTGCCGTGGCGGGGAAGATTGCCACACCAGTCGCACGTCGGCCTCATAATTGTCTTGCTTTGTAAAAAACCAAGGAGCATTGGAGGGACTCAAACTTGAGTCTCTTTTGTGCCAGAAACATCATGCCAACCATCTTTCCACACTTCCCGTTTGAAAGGGAAAAGGATTCTCTTTCCCTTGAGTCTTCATTTAGCATCAAAAAGAAAAACATGCATGAGTTTCGAACGCACAACCTGTTCCGTGCAAGAACAACCCACTGACCATCTTTCCAACCCATGCTGGTGTGATAGAGATGCCAATGCTCCCGTAGAAGCACTCCCAATTGGCATCTTGTAGCAAAGGAAACATTTGCAAGATTCAAAACCTGCGCCCCTTTGCCTTCAAATACCACCACGCCACAACAAGGAACAAGTAGGGTGTGAGTCTTCAGACCTTAGGCTTTTCCTTTCAAACGCTAGCGTTTAAAAAAAAAACATTTTCTTCATAAACCAGGCAACGCAAAGATACGAACCCATATTTCCCACAACGCAACGCCTTGGAGGGCACTTTCCTAGTCGTAATGCCACCTATCTTGACCGCATGAGGGCATGCCCCTTCTCCTTGAATAAAGGCAAACACACCTCTAGTCAAGAGGGCGCCAAGCCAAAGTGGAAACATCGTGCCAAATTCAAAATTTTGAATTTGAGTTTGAATTTTGCGCACGGACTTTCATGAACCAATAAACGCCTTTTTTCACATATGTGCCTTGCAAGGATCCACTTTGATGATCTAAAGAACGAAGTAGGCCATTTTTTCTCTAAGTCAAGAAAAAATAAAAAATCCTTTTCGCCTCTTATGCAAAAATCGCTCATGAGACTCTGAGGAAAGAATCATCCTACAAATCAGAGGAAGCATCAACAACTCCGAACAACATTTTCACATGACCAAGTAAGGCAGCTCCATACCCACACTAAAACCATGTTCGAATTCACAATATTTTCGAGAAATGAACAAAAGCAATCCATCCACACAAATCTTATACAGAAAGAATAAAGGGGGACAAAAAAAGAGAGAGATGGAAGGCACCCATAGGCACCATAAATAATCATTGCATCTTTAGATAAAATTACACAACACTCCGATGAAGAAATGAGGAGTGGGAGGGGGTATTTATACCAATACCGGAACCCCAATTACTTAACAAAGTTTAACCTAAACCAACATAATAAGATGGCTTTAAGTAAATTACAAGTTATAAAGAGGGTTTAACCATAACAAGGTTAACCGCATCCCATAGGGCTTACATAGTAAAATATTACAATTAATTAATACATTGTAAAATGAAATGCCCTTAGGCCTATCCAATACATCATACATTGTCGGCTTTGGCCATGAATCAAATTACAATTTCAACACAAAACATTATGAAAAATATGAAGGGACCAGGTCAAGAATTCATAAGCGCTTCGCTTTGGGCATATCCCACTCCTTAGAGCACCCCGCTCAGTAAAGCGCCTCGCACACCAAAGCGCCCTGCTCATCGGAGAGAGACCCACTCGCCAAGCACCTCACTCTACGTCTATTTTTAGCAATAGGATAAGGATGATGTAGTCACCTCGTTATAATCACGGAGGCATATTGTATGTAGTCCATTTTGTGGCTACAAGGTCAAATATAAATAAGAGCGGAATGCTTATTGTAAGGGTCTTTTGGCCTTTGAAGCAAGCAATACCAGAGCTACTCTTCAAAGTAAGATTGTAAAAACACTCAAATTGCAAAATCAATAGAGTTGTGCATGGCAATCATATCTGACTATGTCTCTAACCTTTTGCTTAATGAATTTGTGAAATCAATGGCTCTTCCCTCCTTTCCCATGTTAGTCCTTATCTTTGATTGCTATTGCAAATATTCGAAGATCTTATGCGTTGAAGTTATTTGGTTTCTGATGAAAAAAACAACTACACCCGATCCAAACCTTGGTACGCCCTTAGTTGTATTTGACACTCTCTTTCACTGTTACTCCCTAAACAAAGTAAATTAGATGTATTTTTTGCTTTTTTTAGATTAGTTTGCTTGTTCATTTCCTAAGTGTTTTAGATCAGTTGCTTTCTTTATTTTCAGCATTAAATAGAAGGTACAAGGGAACCAGTCTGAGATTTGTAGGTTGGGTAGAAACCTCCCTATCCATTTGTTGAATTGCGGTCACAAGCGAAAATTGCACTTCTTGATTTCCATGTTGAACAGTTGTGGTACACCTAATGGGACATGCACCTACGACTTCAATATGAAATAGATCTTACCCCAACCGCACATAATTTTATAGATCTGCACAATTGTACTTCATATCCTTTCAGACCTATGAAAAGGGATGTGTGTCACACTAACATGCATAAAACCCGCAAATCTTTTTGCATTAAAAGTTACAATTTTTTCATTTCAAACCTCATACTTCTTAATTTTTCCTGCAAATGAAGACTTTGCTTAACTTGTAATTTGTAAATCTCGCTTTTTCAAGAAAGGATGAAAGAGGCAACAAGCAAAGAGAAGAGGGAGCAAGAACAAAATTGCGTGAAAAAACGCTAAGTGTTTGCTCCAAAGTGCCCCGCTCAGCAACGCCCCACTCTAGTGTGCCCCATTTTCCATTTGTTTCTCGCTTTGACTAATGTGCCTTGTCTTTTGTTCCCGTTCTTCAATGTGATTTTAGAGGTTTCTTCCCTTTTGTTCATGAATATCAAAACACCCAAATAATGTCAGGGATGTCCTGGTTACCAAATCATCAAATCCTTCAATAGCCCACTTATGTCCCTATAGGACCACCTATATACCTAGTGTCACATGAACAAAGACAATATGACCAACCTATACAATACGGGCAGGTACCTCAACCATACCCATTCATTCACCAACAAAACCTTGCAACATTTGCTCAACAAGGGTACCCTACCCATACAACCCAAGCACCCACCACCCAAGTCCAACACCATTCCCTACAACATTTGCCTCAATATCCACTGTTTCCCAAAAATCCCCAAAGTCAAACAGTCCCTCAAGAACAACAAGAATTGCAAACACAGCTAAACAAACTCAAGCATATGGCTTCTACTCTTGAGTCAATCTATACATAGGAGTATGAACTCAATGAAGGGAACATGTTGATTCCTCAACGGGAAGATTTTAGATAACCAAGAAGAGGAACCGGCCAGTACTTTAACAGGAAAATTTTCAAATGACTGATTAGGCACAAAACTATATGGTGAATCAACCCACCGTATTCAATCAACCAATGACTTATCAACCCATAATGAACCAACCTTCAATGAGTTAAGTGTCTGTACTTTACGCTAACAGAATGCAAGTCCATGTGATACCTAAAATATCCTTAATGGGTGGAAATTGTACATTTCCAAAAGTATTGTCACGTACAATAACCACTCTGATGGGTCGATATATCCTATAAAATATTCCCTGCCTGAGCATTAAGAGTCATGCCCCCCTTCACTAGTGATAAAGCCAGAGATAGTAAAAGAAGAATCTCAAGATTAAGAGTAAGAACCAATAGAGGAGTGTGAAGTATTTGTCCTCTCAAATAGATGAGAATTTGTAGAAGTGAGGTGAATCCACACTCAAAACATGAGACCGTTATACTAGGCACTATTGAAATGATACATAAGGAAGGAAAACCAAAGAGACTAGAAGAGTCATCAAACGAGTCCCCATTGGTGGAAGTGTTTCCCTTACTAAAAAACAAAATCTCGGAAGAAGGCTACCAAATCAACTTGAGGTTATTGTCTAATGAATGTCTTCATGTTTTTGGAGATGCTACTCTCTGCTCTCTCCCGAAAGTGGGATCGGATCACAATCCCTTATGGTTCAAATCGCATCAAGATGTGGTTTTCTTCCCAAGACCCTTCAGATTCGAAGCAATGTGGTGCGATCATCTGGATCTTGAAATCAGAATTAAGGAGTGGTGGAATATCATGGTTTCGGGTCCTAGGTTATCGCAAGTGGCGTTCAAGCTGAAATTCATCAAGTCCAAGCTTAAAGAGTGGAACAAAGATATCTTTGGTAACATTGCCTTAAGAAAAGAGACTTTGAAAGCTGATCTCAAACTTACTGAATCTGAGGTGGAAGAAGGGGACCTTTCCGTAGAAACCAAAAACAATGAAAATTTGGTTCTGTTTGAACTCCATAACACTTTAGCTCAAGAAGAAATGTTGTGGAAACAAAAATCGAGATTACTCTGGCTTAAAAAGAGAGATAGAAATACTAAGTTTTTCCACATATCCACACAAAGGCATAGAGGTCCTAACAGAATAAGGGAGACTATTAAGGAGGATGATTCCAAAGTCTCAAGGATCCAGTAAATCAGATATGAAGTGATATCCTTCTTTAAAGCCCTCCTTAGTGTTAGGGATGATGGGGACCAAGATGCTGAATGTAGTCTTCTCCGTAATATCCCATCTTTGGTGTCTCAAGATATGAACTCCTCCCTCAATAGCCCCTTTAAAGATGAGGAAATCAAGACTGTGATTTTTTTCGTGGAAGGATTAAAGGCCCCGGCCCTTGATGGATTCCCTCCTTTATTCTTTCAAAAGTTTTGGCACATCTTGGGTAAAGAAGTTGGAGAAGCCTTAAGAGAGGTCCAGAGGATGAAATTCATTCCCTAAAAAGTAAATTCTACTTTTTTAACCCTAATTCCAAAATCGGTTGAGGCAAAGGATTTCAGAGAATTCAAACCCATTAGTTTATGTAATACCATTTATAAAATCCTGACTAAGGTGCTAGCTAATAGATTAAAATTGTTTATGCCCACCTTAATTGATGAAGCTCAATCTAGATTCATGCTTGGGAGACAGATCTTGGATGGAGTCATAGCAGTCCATGAATTGATACATTCAGTTGATAAAAGTGGAAGATCAAGGATATTCCTCAAGCTGGATATGAATAAAGCTTATGATAGGGTATCCTGGGATTTCCTCTTGAAAGTGATGTCCAAATTTGGGTTTTGTCAGGATTGGATTAATCTTATAAAAGCTTGTATATCCTCAGTGAAATTCTTTGTTATCATAGATGGATCTCTGGCTGGATATTTTAGTAGTTGTCGAGACGTCCAACAGAAGGATCCTCTCTCACCCTATCTCTTAATTTTGATGGTTGAGGTGCTGGGAAGATCAATCAAGGCAGCGATCGAGGTGGAAGGTATTAGACCATCTCTATCTTTGAACCCAATCTCTCATCATCAGTTTGTTGATGATACCCTTCTATCTTTACTTGCTTTTGTTCCTTAGGCCAGATTGATTAAAAGAATTTTGCTTTCTTTTGAAAAGGCGGCAGGCCAAAAAATAAACTTTCTAAAAAGCAAGATTTTCTTTTTGAATACCCCTCTCCCTAGACAAAGAAAGATTGCTAACATTTTGGGTTGTGAGATTGCGAGTCTCCCATCTGTTTATTTAGTATTGATTTCATTCATTCATCAAGTGAAAGGTCAAAGACAGTCAGATATGCCACACACAACTCTACTAATTTTGCAATATGAGTGTTTTTACAATCTTACTCTGAAGAGTAGCTATGGTATTGCTTCAAAGGACAAAAGACCATTACAATGAGCATTCAGCTCTTATTTATACTTGAGCCTATAGCCACATAATGGACAATATAAAATGTACCTTGATGATAATTACAAGGCAATTACGTCATCCTTATCCTGTCACTAAAAATAGACACAGAGTGAGGCGCTCAGTGAGCAGGGCGCACCGTAAGCAGGCACATTGAGGAGTGGAAAATGCTCTAAGCAAAGCGCCTATGAAGTCTTGACTTGAACCCTTCACATATTTTATACTGTTTGCATGATAGAACTTGTTCTGGAAGCAATGGTAGTAGTCAACTACTACAAGAGTAAATTGCAAGATTTAAGGCATTGAAGCATATATTGCATCTTTTGAAGCAAAAAGAAAGATGGCATAGAATGTGTGAAGATTGACCTTGCTAATCTCTCTCCTTTTTAGATGTTGAACCTCATGGTTTATATGATTTCTATGTTCTTGGAATCACAAGAAATTTACTCTTGCGAATTTGTTCTCTCCTAGTTCATTTTCAGGTAGCAATGAGGAATTGTGGTGGTACTTCACAAATACAAGCTCATGCAAAGGAATTCAAACCTAAGGAGGCTAAGACCTAGGGGCCCAAGGGCTAGGCTAAGTCTTCAAAGAAGTTGACGACCATTTGCGAATACTATAGGAAGGAAAGACATCCAACCAAGGATCAAAGCTGAATTTATGAAGATGGGTGGACGTCTTTGAGATGATAAGGGGGATTCAAAAGGATCTGCCTCAACTGCAAAGGCCCACTACAGTATCCATTATACGGGGGGAAGATATGTTTGTCGCTAATGTCTTCTCTCCTTGGCCCCTCAGTTCAGATTATGAGGGGTTGTTGAAAGTGTAATCTGATTTATGGCCAAGGTCGACATTGTATGATATAATATTGTATAGGCCTAAGGGCAATCATTGTACAATTGTATTTAATTTATTGTAATATTTTATTATGTAAACCCTATGGGTCATGGTTAACCTTGTTATGGTTAAACTCATCTTATAACTTGTAATTAACCTTAAACCCTCTTGTTATGTCAGCTTAGGTTAAACTTATTTTTGGAATTGTGGTTAAATATTGGTATAAATACCTCCCACCATTCTATCCATTGTATCTTGTGAATCTTATCCACGGATAATACAATGATTATTTATGGGACCTTCGGGTGCCCAACAATTTATGTGTCTTCATTCCTTCCTTTCTTCATTTTACACTTTTTGTATGAGATTTGAGTGGATGGATTGCTTTTGTTCATTTATGGAAATAGGTGTGAATTCCAACAATAAAGGGTATAGAACTAAAGATCCTAGTATAATTGCAAGGGCAGATGAACCAAGCCTCCTTTAAGAATGGTAATTTTAAACTTTGAGGGGGCACCTAGGGAATCCAGGTTTGGCTGGGGAAGAGGGATCATAAGAAATAAAGATAGTAATGTGCTACGTGAAATGATAGGGCACTTATACCTTAGTTATTGGAATCATGGAAGCAGAATTCTCCATTGCAAGAAATATTGGTAGGCAAAAGAGAGGAAGAATATACATGCACGGTAATGCAAAGAACAATGGTAAGAGAAAATACAATAAGTCAAATCAGAAGAATTAATTGGGCCCATGGAAGGACTCTGCTGGCAATTTCCTGGGAAAAGTCGAGACAGCAATAAATTACAAAAATAAAACTGTTGTCAATCTTCAGCAAAGCTTGTATTGGCTAGAATGCAGGCTTTGAGCCCCATTAGAGAAATGAAGATTATCAAAGCTTGTTTTGGATGGCTTTTTCATTTCATAGTGAGGTTTGCAAGGACAAGATTGGGAGTATTACTAGCAGATAAAAATAATATAAAATAAAATAAAATGAAAGGGAAATAGGACAAACTAGAAACAGATATAGAAAAGCCAGGTAGTGGAGGCAGGACATCATAAATGAGAGAATTGCCAGAACTTCGTGAAAAAGAATGGAGATCCTCGAGTGGTAGAGACAAGTAAATGTTGATAGGATAGAAGATGCATGATAAGAGGGGGGAGGCGGGGCCTTTAGGATTTCAACAGGTCCAAAGACAACCACGTCAGGAATAAATGTTTAAAAGGCTACAAAAAATATTAAAGACACTTTAAGAAAAAAAAACTTCTACCCAGATCATACTATCAAGAGTCTGACTCAGAAAGCCTTTTTTTGACACAGACTCATGCTCGGAGAAAACTCGATAATGAATAAGAAAAAAATAGAATATAGTAGATTTTACAGAAAGAAACTCAGCAACAGTCAAAATGAGTCACCTAGGGTTACTTGGCTTGCCAACTTGTGAGTACTCACAGACCTGGGAGTGTTTGAACACTGTGATCCACTTGGCTTGCCAACTTGCGAGTACTCACAGACTCAGTGAGTGTTTGAACACTATGATCCAGATGAGTTGATACGCATTCATATTCAGCTTATGTTACAATGTTTCCACCAGAGCAGTAAAATAATGCTGCAGAAGAAACCTCTGTCATACAAGAACCATAGTCTAGGACCGAATGTCATTTTCAACCAAGTCAACATTGTACAACAAAGTCGGATTACTTTACTGAAGCAAATGAACTAAGAAAGAGACTTGTAATTGTGGCAGAAAAATTCTTCCTTACAAGGCCACAATAAAGATAGTTTAAAAAAAAAAATCATATCCAGATGAATTGATATGCATTCTATACTCAATATATGCTACAATATTTCCAGCAGGGCAGCGAAACAATACTGCAGAAGATGTGTCTGCAATATGAGAACCTTAGTTCAGGACAGTATGTCCTTGCAGACCAATTCAACATTGCAAAACAAGGAAAAGTGTCTTTCCACTATGGAAGATAAATTCGTCCAATGGAAAATTTTGTGAGTGATGGAATGCAAACAAAGTTACTGTATCCAGCAATCCTCCTGCTTGGATACCCATATCCATGTATCATATATGGACACAAATACAATACTTCTCAGATAATTGCTTGGATACCCATATCCATGTATCAGATATGGACACAAATACAATACTTCTCAGATAATGTATCCATACGCATCCACATACATAGTTACCATATCCAAATGTATCCGAAAACATTCCCCTATTCAGTCCATATCTAATACATCCAGATATGGCTTAGGCCCATCTAGATATGTATCCATGACATGGCATTAAAAGAAGAATAGACAATTTTTAAAACATATAATTTAAAAAACATTTTTAAATATTTGTATGAACATTCTTGAGTGATATGACTTTTCTTTTAATATATAAAATATATGCTTTTCTTAATGTCGTGTTCAGCTATGTCCATATTAGGTGGTCTTGAAATTTTGGCACATTCGTATCCAATACCATATCCATATCAGATACAGCATCCATTTTCAAGCAACATAGATTGCAAAGCACTGCTAATCTAGTATCCACTCCTTAAGATTTTATTTTGTTTATCCATTAGCTACTAGTTGTTATCTGGGGTGTCTTGTTCAATAAAAATGTTTTAGACATGTTTGGGTCTGCTTCCACGTTTTCAATCAGCGAAGCTTAAGTACAACAGCTGTAGTCTGTAGAGGGGCATCGTGGTTGGCTGGATGCATCAGTCAGCTTGACAAATATATCTTTACTTATCAGTGAAAAAGAAACTGTATGAGACAATTTTCTTGGAAAAAGGTGAATAAAAGACATTGAACAGCATTTCTAGTGTGAATCTCTAATATCCCCTAAACCAAGAAGCAAACCAGAAATGACACTGACATACCACCCGTATTAAGAAATCAACTAAAACTGCAGAATGAATACCAATGTTCTAACAACAAGTTCACGTAATCCACCCTGCGAAGGTGGGTGGTGCAGCATTCCAAAAACACCATGGGGAGAGAAACATGCACTACACCTGAGATGCGAAGGTCAAGAGCAATCGACCTATCTATAACAATGTATAAAATATAATACATAACAATAAAGATAAACGAGAGTTATGTCCAATAGGCTTTGTTTTGCATGAATAACATGTGCAGCAACTACAAAATTGTTCCCGTTTAAAAATGATTTAGGAGAATTACAAGTACAATCTCATCTAAATACATCAAAAAAAAAAAAAAAATTTAACAAACCTAGACCAAACCTGTCTATTTGCAGCATATTATCCCTAAAAGACAGTTAAAGTTCAGTTGTATAATGGTTGATGGTGGCCTTAGCTCATCATACATTGGATATCAATGTTCCTTATCCTAAATAAAGTACACAAAAAATAAATAATACACACCTTTTCAGCTTCCACCACACGCATAATACGGCCTAGGATATCTTGGTCTGAGAGCTTTGTGAATCGAATGATAGCACATCTACTCTGTATGGGCTCAATTATTTTGGATGAAGTGTTGCATGCAAGAGCAAACCTTGTTGAATTGGAGAAAATTTCCATGGTGCGCCTTAGAGCTTGTTGTGCTCCAGATGTCATACTACATTCATAAAAGTATAATAAGTATTTTGTGTAAGCTCACTCTCTTGCAATTTTAAAACAACTTAAAAACTAAATAGATATTGCCTAGGCAAAGATCTAACAAAAGAGGGGAGCAAGGGGAATCTGCACACAATACACCCTCCAAAAAGAATCATTGTTCTATGGGAATTCCATGAAAAAGATACCGATGGCTATGGTCAATGATTTTTCTCTGACAAATAAAATTTTGGACCAACTTAATGGTCTGAAAATTGAAAACCATATGCCCATAATATTAGGTCATCGTCAAATGTTTGAACCTATCCTATAAAGACTCCCTGAGATGCTTTTATTACCATCTAGAAGGTATTTGATGCATCATGATAAATATAAATTTACATATGATTGAGAATTCTTCCAACCTGTAACACTTTAGATTGAAGTTTGGAACTAAATTATAATGTGCTTGATAAGGAAAATTTTTCAGTTTCATGTTGTTTACTGATATGTAAACCAGGCACCCTAAAATATTTTTTAGGTGGGTTTGCCATATGTTTTGTGGATTTGGTATAAGTACGTTCATGACTTGCAAATCAAGTGCTTTTCCTTAGTGTTACTTGATCAACAGAAATGCTTGAATTGGACATAATGTATAATTAGTCTATGCATATTGATAGATATTGAAGTAACATTATGCGATGCTCCAACCACAGCATGAATATTCTCCTGCATCGATATAACAATGCTTGTGTAGCTCTCAGCCATTTAGGATTAATCTGTTAATGAATTAACTGTTTAGAATGAATTTTCATGTTTTGGCCCAATGAAATGAAATAAAGTCAATGTCCACAAGCAACCAAAGTAGGTCAATGAGACTCAAAAGTAAGTATGTCACGCTGGAATGTCTTCAGGCCAAAGGATCCCTGGGACAGAAGGAAGAGCACAAAGTAAAAGTTAAGAAAACTGATGACTGCCAATAAAGTAAACCAAAAAAAAACAAGAACTAAAGAACAGTATATTAACAAAAGGAGATAAAAATCAAGTGGCATTAGCTTAACTGGTTAAATTCCTCAATATTTCAAGGAGGAGACCCAGGTTCAAATCTTGTCAAACGATACATGGATAATATCCAAGCTTTGTTGTAATACCATTATGTGGTGATGATGTAATACGGGTGGGGCCTGTTTCAATCCCATATAACCCATTAAAAATAAATAAAAACAAGAGATAAAACGTGGTACAAAGAGTCTAAGAACAAGTACAAATGACGACAAGAGATGAAGATCAATAGAATGGGAGCTGACATGGCCAAAATTGGAGACAAAGTATGCAAAGACACACAATCAGGTATATGTGCCAGGAATCAAGCTGCAAAGTCTCTGGATTTACTTTCAATCATGCCAAAGCAGAAAAAATACAATCTGATGATATCCACTAGGGAATGCCTTGTACCAAAGGGCTAGGCTAGATAATCCTCAGGACGACCAAGGTACTCACCCTTGAAGCCTCTCCTAACATCCAAGGTTGACAAGCCTCTAATGGTATAGAAGAAGCTAATAATGTCTATTTGCCATCAAGAAGATCTTGAAAAACCATGACACCAAAAGAAATCAATTGCTTGTCGTCTGGAGTGTAAGAGGACCATTGGGCTTTGGTAGCAATCCACAAGGACGAACATTATTTCATAACCATTGATGTAAGGAATGGCAGTGTCCAAAAGGTGCTTGATACCAATATCATCAAAATTATCTTAAAGAAGCAAGGATGAAGCCTAGTGGTCCAAAATGCCTCCTATAGCATGATGTGTTTGAAGGTGACAACCTCCCAACAAAACAAAGCCAAGAATCTTGGTCAAGTGACCAAAAGAAATTGAAGTGATACCCAAGAATCCTTGTATAAAAAATGATACTTCCCATCTCACCATAGTTAAGGATCCACAAAAAGAAAAAAGATAAAAGTGCTCCTCATGTTCCACTTCATGGAAAAAGCAAAGATTATCATCTTATGGAATATGTTGTTCAACCAAAGCTAGTAAGCACAAAACTAAAACTAGCCCAAGGGAATCAATAGACCATGCAACCAATATTGTTGGAGATAGCCTATGTCAATAAGAAATGCATGACATAGAAAGTCTTCTTGGAGCTAACTGGCTGCAAGGGAGAAGTCCACGTCTCCCAAATGGGCCATCAATATATGTCATCTCTTGTAGCTCTATTGGTCACTTCCTTTGAACAAAAGAGACAGGGACAAGAAGCATTCAAAGAGTAGACAAAGAGAAAAAGAATAATTTGTTCAATGAAGATGCCGACGGACTAGAAGAGAAACCTGACCTCAAAATACTAACAGTGTTGAGCCCAAAGAGGTAATTTCCTCTAAGGAACAGGTCAAACATGGGTACCGTTCACATCCAAAAAAACAAGACACCTATAACTTGGAGTCTATGTATATGGAACGTAATACTAACGATACTCTCAAGCCAAATAAGTTATGTTGAAAACTCGAGTTAAACAATGTTCCGAAATATTGTCCATTTGCACTTGATCATGCGAAGAAGCACCATTGAAAAAAACGTAACTCGGTAAAAACTCGACAAGCAAATTTTGGAGAATTTTTTGCATTTCAGCAAAAACTTGATTAAAAAAAAGTTAAAAAACAAAGAAGAAAATAATTCAATTCACAAAAAAAAACATATTTAAAACAAAAACTATAGAGCCAAGAAGTTGATTTTCTATTAGATTTTCATAAAAACAGTATAATTACAATTCATGATCATGAATGATCATCAAAAACCAACCAAATACAACATACTAAAGTAGTTTTATACTGCTCGTTGCTTTCTCTTCCTTGCACTCTTCCACAGCCAACCAAGCCTTGACCTCATTTTTGACTAAATCATTCACTACTGGGCACAACATTACATCACAACCTTGAACTCCAACAAGATGGAAATTGAGGCAACGGACACCTCCTATCATGTCTTTGTTGCAATATTTGCAGATGACCTGATTTGGCAAGGTCCCTTTTATGTCGTGTTTCAAAATCAGGTCCCTCCATGGACTTGACTCATTGTTGCCAATTCTTTGCCCCTAACTTGAAGAAACCATCTATTTTTCCAAAGAAAAATTAAGTGTTAAGAGTCTAAGGCATGGCCTTAGAGGCATTAAGGCCATGTCTTAGTCTCTTAAATAAGAGAGAAAACAAAGGGGAAAAAAACTAAAGAACCTCAAAAAATGCTTAAAAAGACAGAAAGCCTACCTCTGAACTCTTGTCCCAAGGTGTGAAATCTTCGAAAACGGTTGTTAAATCTGTCAAATACTTGTCCCGATGAATTGGAGAATGTCTGATTAGCCTTTACAAATTTGCAGTCGGGCAGAAGGAAGAAAAATGGAAAAAATGACTTTTTCCCTCTTTTAAAGCCCTTTTCTTGCATTTTCCTATATCCACATGAATTTTTGTAGGAAAATTGTGATAAATCGCCTAGAAAATTGCCAAAAAATCAGCAATATCTCAGGTCTAAGAAACCCAACCGAGATATCACAAGATCTCGATGATTTTTCCAACTATGCACTAAAGCAAAAGAGTTTGGACCCTCTCAATATGTCCCAAGTCAATGGATCCCAAGTTCGGGTCATAAACCTTCGAACCATAAAGAACAATGGGTTTAATGATAAATGGAGTATAATTACAATTCACGATCATGAATGATCATCAAAAACCAACAAAATACAACATACTAAAGCAATTTTACATTGCTTGTTGCTTTCCCCGCCTTGCCTCTTTCACGGCCAGCCAAGCCTTGACCTCATTTCTGCCTATATTGTTCACTGCTAGGCACAGCAATACATCACAACTTTGAACCCCAACAAGATGGAATTTGAGGCAACGGACATCTCCTATCATATCTTTATTGCAATATTTGCTGATGACCTGATTTGACAAGGTCCCTTTTATGTCGTGTTTCAAAATCAGGTCCCCCCATGGACTTGACTCATTGTTGCCCATTCCTCACCCCTCACTTGAAGAAACCATATATTTTTCCAAAGAAAAGGTAAGTATTAAGAGTCTAAGACACAGCCTTAGAGGCATTAAGGCCATGTCTTAGACTCTTAAAGAAGACAGAAAACAAAGGGAAAAAAAAGAACTAAAGAACCTTAAAATATGCTTAAGGACAGAAACCCTACCTCCGGGATCTTGTCCTAAGGTGTTAAATCTTCAAAAAATTTGTTAAATCTGTCAAATTCTTGTCCCGATGAGTTGGACAATGTCTGATTAGCCTTTACAAATTTGCAGTCAAGAGCAGAAGGAAGAAAAAAATGCAAAAAATAACTCTTTTCCCTCTTTTAAAGCTGTTCTTTTGCATTTTCCTATACCCGCACGAGTTTTCGTGAGGAACTTGTGATAAATCGCCTAGAAAATTGCCAAAAAAATGGCAGTATCTCAGGTCTGAGAAAATGTTGCGATTTTCTCACAGCCCAACCAAGAATCACAAGATCTTGGTGATTTTTCCAACTATGCACTAAAGCAAAAGAGTTTGGACCCTCTCAAGACATCCCAAGTCAATGGATCCCAAGATGGGGTCGCATACCTTCAAACCATAAATAACAATGGGTTTAATGACTGCGAGGAAAACACTCTAAAATCGAGAGGGTCTCTTGGAAATGTACTTGGGAACAATGGCACTCTAGAAGTGAAGAATAC
The DNA here is from genome assembly GCA_028583015.1 of Wollemia nobilis. Taxonomy (NCBI): domain Eukaryota; kingdom Viridiplantae; phylum Streptophyta; class Pinopsida; order Araucariales; family Araucariaceae; genus Wollemia; species Wollemia nobilis. Next base: position 2,978,385 of record JAQPPZ010016913.1, on the reverse strand, counting down.
CCCATAGAGATTTGTGATTATGCAACTAGCTTCAAACTAAGAGATGATAAATTGAACAAACTCCAAGGTAGATGTCAATCTCCACCAAGTTCCCTTTGCAGAAGAACTGAAAGCCAGAAAGAACAGCTTTAAAGGCATTGAAAACCATAACCTTAGTTTTGCCAAGGTTCACAAAATGCTAATGGAACTCACAAATGTAAGCAAAAACATCAGGTTATCTTTGTACCACTAGGCATACACAAAATAAGTACCACATCATCAACAAAGAGTGATTAGCAATCACAGCATGATTCAATGTAAAACAATTATTTGCATAATGATGTAATCAAAGAAAATCCTGTGACTCATCACTACATATACAACAAAGCAAGTCAACAAGATAAGACACTCTTACTTACACCCAACAATACTCTCGAAAAAAAAAGAGAGACCAACAGGCATATAAAATTGACCAAGAACCATCTCAAAGAGTTTGCTAATAGCAGCAATAGAAGAGTTAGAGACATTGACATCCTATAACCTTTGGAAACAAGATACCTCTATATACAGCCAAAGGCCTTCTTGAAGTCTTATAAGCAACAAAAGACTTTGGAAGACCACTGACAAGCCTCCTCAATAATAGCCTTATGAATACAGTCAATAGTTTGAAAGTCTCACCCAGGTGTTGTAGGTGAGTTGGAGAGGAGAGGGCAATCTTCCAAGGGAGGTCCCAGGTTCAAATCTCCACCCTACCAAAAAGCTGAATTGGGTATCCAAAATCCAATTGATAATGTTGGTACGGGCAGGGTCGGGTGCGACTCCCGGGTGACTTTGACGGTGTAGAACCCCTTGTTCGTGGTCTCTCAGACCAAGGCGGCCCCGCAAGGGGTTTTTCGCTTAAAAAAAAAAAAAAAAAATAGTTTGAAAGTCTCACCTAAACCATTCTAACCCCTCATCTTGAGATTATTGCACTTCAATGGTATAGTCCATAATGTGGACTATACCATAATGATGTATCATTGTTTGGCAAAGGTATGCCCAACCATAATGCTCCTATAGTTGTTTGCATATAAGTTGTCCCCACACTTACGTATGGGGAAGATAATATGTTGTGACCAAGAGCTGGGAGGAAGGCCAGTGAACCTACTCACTCTAGTCTTAGTCTCTTGCAAACAGCTGCCTTGCTCATCCATGACTTCTGAACAGCAGTTTGAATGTCCTCCAAGGACAATAAATAACAATATGGAGAAGATAAGACACATATATGAGGCTGATTAGCCATAGCAAGGGAGAGTTAACTTAAGACACCTAGGCTTGGAGGCCAATATTTGAAGTGGAAGCTTTCTTTAAGAGAAAGTTATGCCAAAATGTTTGGGGCGATTAGGTATACCATGAGAGAGTTAGCATAAGACACCTAGGCTTAGAGGCCAATGTTGAAAGTTGAAGCTTTCCTTAAGAGAAGAGTATGCTAAAATGCCTTTGTGTGCATGTGTGTGTGAGTGAGTGAGTGTGTGTGTGTGTGTGTGTGTGTGTGTGTGTGTGTGTGTGTGTGAGAGAGAGAGAGAGAGTAGTAACCTGACATCAACCAAGAGAGGCAAGTAATGAAGGAACCACATGGGGCAAAGGAAGACGCCTGAATGAACGCTCCAAGGGTAAAAGTGACAACTAAATGGTTCACAAGGAAGAGCTTGTGGGAGACATCAAAATCTTGAATATCTTGATTCAAGGATTTGCCAACAAGAGCATGGTCCACATTGCTTGCACCACCACTACAAGGGAAAACCCACCAGCTTGTTAAACAAGGTGGCCCAATAAGGATGTGAAGATCATGTGACTCACGCAATTGCAAAAAATGCCTCCAATGTGAAGTTATCCAGCTAGTATCATTTATTGAATTTCACTCAAGACCAAAACTAGCAATATAAATTGTTAAGGCAAAGCTCATCCTTTGTAATCTCCTCATGATTGGCCACCCATTAGGTCCCAATGGAAACACTAAAGTTCCCCACAAGGACGATATCACCCAAAGACAAATAGGAGATCTTTAAAAAAAGGTCAAAATATTGTTCACCATCCATATCCACAATTAGAGGAAGAAACAAAGGGAAATACAAACCACTATGAAATCCACAAATACCTTGTAGTGACATCTGAATCTAGAAATGATACATTGGCCTCAAAGGAGATCACAAATGAGGCAGGCCATCCCTCCAAAACTGCAAACACAACTAGGCCTACAGGTCTTATTCTTGAAGGCACAAAAACCAAGAGTAACCAATAACCGAAAGGAGGGTCCCTCTTAGACTCTTAGGGTTCTCAATAAGTAATATCACGTGAAGAAACAACAACCTGAAATTTATCAAGAGAAGACCATATAGCAGCATTCCAATTCTAATAGATGATAGAGATGCCACCATTGCCTATTAAGATGCAAGGGTATCGTCATTTGGACAGCCTATTTGTTCTTTCTAGCAGCTACAACCTAAGCTCAAAGCTTATGTATGTCCTCAACGTGAAGTGGGTTAAGATAAATCTAAGTACACCTTATTGGGAAGGGAGAAGAGCTTCCACTTGGCTGTCAAGGCATGTAAGTCATCCTTGACAAAGCAAATTTGGATAACCACAAGAACCAACCGAGGCCATCAAAGCTCTCCTCAATGTAATGTCCTTCAATTCCAAGGTCTCATGTAAAATAGCATATGGTCAACTTGAAGAGGGGCAATGGATTTGGAAAGGCCACAAACCCCAAGGATAAGTTCCTTGGCCTGCATTGCCCTTTCTCTTCAAAATTTGGCCTAAACAGCCATTTCAAAATCTTGTGAGGCTGTTCTTGCCTTTCATAACTTGAACCTACGAGTTATGTTCTTCTACCTGCTTTTGAAGCATCCCTTATGTTTTTACCATTTAATCATGTTTAAAATGTTTATGCTAAGATTGTTTTTAGTAACCATTTGTCCAAGGATTCAGGATGCCTCATCTATCACTTCTTTGATTTTGTACTTGAAACTAGTGTTTTGTATATTTTTATTCCAATTTGCCATCCAGTGAAGTCTCAGATTTCTACAATTAATGGTGCATTAGTTGTCAGTTGTATGGATGATGTGTTGCTGAACAAACCTAAGATTATACCTGACAGTAAAAGTGGCTTTTAACATCTTGGTTTCCACAAACGCAGTGTGTTCTTTGTGTTATGTATGATTTTTTTAATGGCAGTGTAAGGTTATTAATCGTAGCACCTTCATTTCCATCAAGGTAGTGTACTCCTTGTCTTGTGTGTGCTTTTGTTAATTAGTAGTGGAACCATTGCAAACTTTTTTGTTGGTTAATGGGATTGTTTTTGACAAAAATGTATGCAGTCATTTGTTGAAAAGGTGTTGCAAAAGCTATATATGAGTTTGAGAATCAAACTTTGAAATTAATGGTCAGATTTTTTAATTAATTTAACATTGGATTTGTGACATTTAGTCTGTAGTTTGTGCCCACTGTGCAATAGTGGAAATCTAATCCTGCTTGATCCTTATAAAAATGAGAATATTCTTGTTTTGTGTAGAGAAGAATTTTTATTGTTGTACTTTTGAGTTTAGCTGCAGAGTTTATTTTTGGCATATGGTTGGAGTACCTATATTTCTTCTACATGATAGATATGTCTGTACAATGTGTTCTATAAATAAGAACACTATGGTAGCATGTCATAAGTGGGTTACAAGTTACAACAATGACTTCAGAACTTCAAAAGTTTATAAGAATTCCATCCTTTCAAAAAAAACTATTGAATAAATCTAGAAATCTCTTTCCAGCATGTCAGTGGGTTATAAGAAATTTTGCCTGCCCCCATTAGTATCCTAAGAATGAACATTTTTATGTTCCAGTAGGTCAGATGAAAGTGTGTTTGATTTCTGCACATCATAAGATTGTCATTCATCTGTTGCAGCATGTCAATAGAAGATAAGTCACTGATTTTCCTTCTGATATATTAACAATGCAATTTGGTCAATGGATATTACCATTGCCGTACACAGAGAAATTGTGACAAATTGATATCAAGCATTATATCGTTACAGTTCAATCCAGGACCATGGCAACATAGACGGGGCGGTAGGCCCTTCCTTTAGTCGACCCAAATAAGGTTGAAGGGAAACAACGTTAGTGTATGGGTTGGGGTGATTTCTTCTATGCGAGAGTGTGATGGGGATTGACATAAAGGTTTTTCACTGAATTCTGATCCCTGAAGACCCGACTATAAATGGTTTGGATGTTGGTAAGTCCCATGGCATCTCACATCTACACAAGGAAAGTTCTATTTTTGGAGCTTGGGGTGGAAAACATGTTAAGTGGAACTACAACAATAATAAAATATAGAACTTTCTTTGTGTTGATTTAAGGGACTAACCACACTGAACATGGGAGAGAGGTAGGGTGATTTCGGAAAAACGGTTGTGGTAGACTTCTTTTTAGCTGAAACTCAGTGCCAGTTTCAGAAATTTTCAATCGTTTGTGTCTAAAATAATTGACAACTATTTTGTTTATCTTACCTTTACATCTATGTCATGGTCATAGAAGAGCTTGCATCTAGCAATTGTGGACGACCTGTCCACCATATGCACTCAAAATACAATCGTAAAGCGCTGAAACTTTGTTGAGCCTGAAACTATAAATGTGTGGCTTACATGTCAAATGTCAAATGTGTTAAGGCCCTGCAAGGCTATTCTTCCACCTAATGTCTTTGGATTCCAGATTAGCCCTACAAAAAACCCAACGTAGTCGCAGGGCTACTTGCAGGCTGTGAAACAACCCCAGAAAGCACCACCACAATAAATAAATAAATAACATACTTCATATTTGTATTCCCCTCAAAATTGCATCATGAATTCAGCAGCCACTTGTCCATCCACGGGTTTAACAAAGAAGCTTTGTGCATTTAGCCCCACAACATTTCAAGCTCACATCAAATGGCAGGAGCTCAACTGATTAAATGTCTTGTCCAGCAATATATATGATTGCCAAAACGTTGTGTTGTAGTCATGGATGCGATTCGTTTTAATTTAAGGGGGCGTTTCAATCAAAATAACCAATTCAAAAAATTCATCTCAACCTCACATGATGTTCGCTCCCTGTAATTGCGTGGTTTTTTATACTTGACTTTGAGAATTGCATGTGTTAGAGAGCTATGTAACTTCTGCAATTCAAATGGGCTTTACTTATATAAACATAATTAATTGAAATATCGTTCTTAAAAAGCCATGCAATAGACATTTGAGTTTTCTCACCTGTCAGCCTCGTCTAGAATTATGATTTTGTGCCTTCCTGGAGGAAGCGTCACTTTCTTCTGTGCAAACATTTTAATCTTGTTTCTCACAACATCAATACCCCTGAAAATTGGCAAACACCAATGAACCCCTTCAGTGAAACTAAGCACAAGGAAATACACCAAAAAATAAATAAATGCCAACAACAATCCAGTGGACACCTGTCATCGGAGGCATTGAGTTCTATAACCGCTTCCTTATAATTGCTTCCCAGCAGTTCATGTGCCAGGGCCAATATACTTGTAGTTTTCCCTGTTCCAGGAGGACCCTGGTGAACATATAACAAGACCCAAAATGTACCGTTATAGTCTTAACAGAGTTTAAGCAGCATTTGGTATATGAATATTCTGAAAATCGCAATCCCATGCAAATCTGGCAAAAATTAATTTAAAATAAAAAATAAAAATAGTTGAAGATTATGCAGTGAAAAAAAAAAAAGAGGAAAAGAGCCTACAGCCAAGATAAGATTTGGCATATTGCCTTCCTTGGCAATAACTTGAAGCCTTGCCATGGCATCCTGATTGCCCACAATGTCTTCAACCTTTGTCGGCCTGTATTTTTCTACCCATGGCAGTTCATACCCGCCTGAAGACGATGGCACGGCCATTTCAGTAAATTGGGTGTCGAAGTAAAGGTTTCAAAAGCTCAAACACACCGCTTCCACATATTTGAACAAAAAAACACCTAGTCGCTACCTTCTGCCTGGTCGACCAAAACCCTCTCAAAAATGGAGGGAACGCTCAAATAGAAAAGGAGGACAAACAATTGACAATTCGAACAACTCTAAGGATGGAAATAATAACTGACGGGGAAAATTATTAAACATTCTAAAGAAAATAAAACGCTAAGGGGTGTCCTCGTTATGAAATTTAGGGCCGGGGTCTCATGTCGAGCTACCTCTTTTCATAGTTCAATGTTATGAAAGTATTTTATTTTATACTAACTATTGTCAGCTAAGGTTTTTATTTTTAGTTTCGCTGATGTTTAACATATAGGGGTTTCTAGTATGTCCGAAGCTTTTTGTTTATCTTTTAACAATGGTCCAGAGATTTCTTTGTCAATGATGAGGTTTCTTTGGAAGTGTATGTTTGGGTTGAGTTTCCTGGTCTTCTGATAACCCTTTGGCCATTTTTGCATAGTATTGCTTCCACCCTTGGGAAGGTGGTCTGCTTAGAACCAAATGAATTCTATAATGTTTGTCCTAACAGGCGTGTGTATGTCAAATTCGATCTTTTCAAGGACCTTACTGAGTCTATTGACCTAAAGATTGGTGACAAGGTTTTTACACAGCATATTGTGTACATTAATTTGCCCAACACTTGTTACCGTTGTCAATCAACGGAGCACAAAATTAAAGATTGTCCACTTATGGCTGATAAGTTCAAATCGCGCAATGTTGTTGTTCCTCCCCTTGCTCTAACAGTTCCAGCTCTAGGAGCCAAGAATCCTCCAGATGAATGGACTACAGTGATAAACAGGAAAAATCGTCCACCTAAGTAGTCGGTGTTGCAGGGAGGTTCTAGTTCCAACCCTCCGGTACAACAACCTTCAACACCACGCATGCCAGCCCTTCCGGCTCCAACTGCTCCAGTGCAGCTGTCTCCCTCGGCACCAGGAGGGTCCCCTTCTGTACCTACTTTAGATGGAGTTTCACCACCTCTAGTATCTTCTTCACCCGATGATCTTGCTCCTTCCATTCTTAAGCAAGCGTTACCAGAGGATGTGTCATTCTCTAGGTCCCGTCATTCACGTAGTCCGGCTCGTGAGGGGTTACATCTCAAGAAAATAGATGGCATACTGACTTTCTTAGGGAAAATCATGAACGATTTCTCAACAATTCGTACAATTCCCTAGGAGAGTTGGGAGATTTTGAAGATGTTTCTGAGGGAATGAACCTAGATCGTCTGCAATGATTTTTTTGTCCTGGAATGTGAGAGGACTGACGGATCCAGTCCGAAAATATCAAGTCCGTAGAGAAATTCATATTGTTGCTCGTTTGCATGGCAGTTTGGATTTTTTGTGTTTGCAATAAGTTAAGGTTGCTAACTTCATTTTGGATAGTACTTGTACCTTTTTATGGTTGGCAAGTTAGTTTTTTTGTTCCCATCATACTCCTAGCAGAGGAGGAGCTGTCACTTTCATTTCTCCCATATGTCATTCTCATCTTGTCACATGGGGATGGACCCCTTAAATCAAGTAGTTTGGACTCTTTTTGAAGTTGGTGGTATCCCTTTTGGTTTGATTAATATATACGCTTCTAACAATGCACTAAAAAGGTGTGCTTTATGGCGATGGCTTGCTCTTTCCCTGCCTGAAGCGGTTTGGGTGGTGTGTGGTGATTTCAATATGGTGGAGAAACCGATTGATAAACTTGGCTTGCTCCCTATGCGTTGGAATATTGGTGAGCGAGAAGCATGGTTTTTTTTCAAAAATAAGCTTGGGCTAAGTGACCCTAATTCTTGCTTTATACCCTTTGATTTTCCTAAGTCTATGTGGTATACTTGGTCCAACTTTCAAGCTGGCAATGCCCGTATTTTGAAGCGGCTTGATAGAGCTATGCTATATGAACATTCTCATTTTCATTTTCATCGCTTTTCGGCTTCTCTGCCCTTTGTTTCAATTGTTCTTGATACCACCCTTTCTAATCATGCTCCCATTGTGTTTTCCATCTCTTGTTCTCCACCTCCGCCTCGTTAGTTCAAGTCTCAGTTTTATCTGAATGTTTCTTTTTTGAAACATCAAGCTATGTCTGCTCATATTCGCAGGATTTAGAATCTAGTTCCTAGACCATCTAGAATTCATGGTAGAATTTCTTGGTGGAATGCAACTATCTCCAAAACAACTATTCTTCTCAAAAATTTAGGAGTTGAAGTTGCCAAGGGGAGACGAATCTCTAATGCAGCCCTTAAATCTGAACTGGCTCGCGCTTCTATCAGACTAGAAGCGAGCCCTTTAAGCTCTATTCTTCAAGCCCAATTTGCAAGTCTTAGGCATGAGCTTAAAAAAATTGAGCTTTATGAAGCAAGGGGAGCTCAACTTCGTGCTCGGCTTCACTAGCTAAAAATTGGCGATAGGGTTTCAAAATATTTTTTTCAGAAAATAAAGCCCTTGAGACAAGTCGTTCAGTTCAATGCTATTCAGGATGCAGGGGTTCGTTGGACATCGCTTCCTGATATTATTAAAGTTTTTGTCAAGCATTATCATAAAGTTTTTGCTTCTCAGGAGTTAACTCCTGAACGACAGGCTACAATTCAAGCTTGTTGTGCAGTTGTTCCTGAGAAGCTTTCAGATCTTCAAAAGGAAGCTTGTGAACGCCCTTTATCATTGGATGATCTTGTTGAAGCCCTGTCTAGGATGGCTAATGATAAAGCTCTAGGATTAGATGGATTTCCTTATGAATTTTATAAGGAGTACTGGGATATGGTTGGCCCAGATTTATTGTATATTTATCAGGAAGTAGTGGCTTCTTGCTTCTTAGGTTCTATAATTAATAAGGGCAATATTAAATTCATTCCTAAGTAGGGGGATCCATAAGTACTCACCAACTGGAGGCCTATTACTTTACTCAAGTTACAAAATTATTACTAAGGCTTTGGCCTTACGCCTTAGACCTTTACTGCCACTTATTATTCGTCCTGAGCAAACTGGGTTTGTGTAGAGCAGATATATTTTGGATAATGTAATTGTTGTTTGGGAGGGCATGGAATGGGCTAGAGCCACTCAAAAAATACTCTTTTCATCAAGATTGATTTTGAGAAAGCCTATGATAGGATTGAATGGAATTTCATCCTTACCATGCTTCAAGCTCTTGGTTTTGGGTCACATTTCTTGAGCTCAGTTAGTATGCTTTTCGCGGATGCTTCAGTTGTGCTTACTTTGAACAATTGTCAGTCTAAATCAATTGGATTGTTCAGATATGTCAAACAGGGTTGTCCTTTGGCTCCTTGTATTTTAATATTGGAAACTGAAGCTTTTGGATACCTTCTTCCTAACCAAGTGAGTCAAGGTAATATTAGGGGTATTTCTTTTCCTGGAGAATCTTCTCAACTTATAAATGGATATTTTGCAGATGATTCTTTTTTGACTCTTCACAAGGATGAACGCTTTGTCAAACAGGCTCTTGATTGTCTGATTATTTTTTGCAATGCATCAGGATCTAGCATTCAATGGAGGAAGACCTCATGCTATAGGCAATCCTCTTTGGACCTTCCAAGCTGGCTTGAAAGCTTCCAGTGGCATTGGATCCAACTAGGGGAGATGTTTAAATTCCTTGGCATCCCATTTGCTTTCCAGAGTTCCCCTGTTGTCTTGTGGAATTATGTTTTACAAAAAGTAGAGAAAAAAATTCCTTTTGGATCACCAAAAAACTTACTCTAGCCGGTAAGTTTCAGGTGTGTTCCAAAATTATTGTTTTTACTCATGTGTACTATTCATCTTGTTGGGTCCCTTCTCAATCCTGCTATAAAAAGTTGGAAAAGCTTTTAAGGGATTTTCTTTGGGCTAACTCATCACATAAACGAGGGTTTCATAGAGTTGCTTGGGAAATTTGTTGTCTTTCCAAAAAATCAGGAGGTATGGGATTTTATGATTGTCAAAGACAAGGTTTTGCTTTATCTGCAAAATGGATTCTTCAAGCCTTAAGTGGTTCTGAAGCTTGGAAAGTTCTCTTTCGACACTGCATCTCCACTGGTTTGCCTCTTGGCAGGAAGGCTTGGAAAGGCATGAATTTTCAATCCCTCCTGGTTGCTCCTATCCCAATTAAAATTCAAGGCTCTTTTGTCATTCGGAGCATATGGAGGGCTTGAGAGAAAATTAAGCCCTGATTGAGTTGGATAGGGGATGGGCATCGGAAAGGTGCTTCTATTTCCATTTATAATGTTTGGTGGTCACCTTTTATTACTCTTCAAGGTTCCCCTATTGCTTTCGTGCAATGGGTTAATGCTCAACGGTTCTTCAGGAAAGGGATTTCAACAATGGTAAACTTTTTTTCATGATATTCCAGGGATTGGATCCCATGGGATGATTTCAGAAGATTGTTTGATCTGCGACCAGATGATAAGATTACTTATGACACTATTTTGGACTATATCCCTTTTTCCCTTTGGACCATGATTTGTAGACATTCTCAAAAGCCTTGGTGGTCTGATTGGGGATGGTTTAAGAAAACTCCACTTCTTACTTACAAACCTAAGTTAGGGTATGCTTGGCTTACTCCCAATGTCCCTATGGTTCAAAGACTCAATGCCCAGTGGGATCTTCTTTCCACTCAAACTCATTGGAGTCTAAGATTTAAAATGGCTTGGGCAGGATATATTGAACCTAAACAAGCTTTCTTTTCTTGGAGCCTCTTATCCTATGGTCTTCCTCTTGGACAAAGATTAAACTACCTTAGAATATAAAATCCTTCCTGTCATTTTTGTGATGCTCCAGAGGACCCACTTCATTTTTTTTTGTAATGCAGGAAAGCTCGAATGGCATGGGATTGGCTTGAGACCTTGTTTCGGCCTCATAGGGCCAGTTCATTCACCTAGCATAATGTTTTGCTTAATGAACCACCATATTTTTTCTTGCCTTTGTTGGAAGTGTGGAACATTCTTCGCATTAGTGTGCTCTTTCATATTTGGAAAACTCGTAACAAAATTCTCTTTTCTCAGCAACATACTTCAGATGAATTTTCAATTGTTGATAAGTGCATAGTTTACTCTGATTTTTGGCTCTATATTTCAATTTAAGTGGAGAAAGTTCATATAGAGGAGGAGCATCTTCGTGCTCTTATGCAACACTAGGCTAATGTCCCATGTACGGTCACCCGAGTGCCTTCTATACAACCTTTTTGATATTGTTTTTGATGGCATTGATGGTTTTGGTACAAGTGATAATGTTGGCATGCCTGGGGAAGATGGGTGGCTCCTTTCCATTCCTTCTAATATCGGTTATTAACATATGGCGGGTGATGGGCATTCACTTCATAAGCATACCTCCATGATTGACATGATTTAATCCGTGCTTTTTGGTGTTGTGGTTGGTGACGGATTTAACCTTGTTTTTATTGTTTTGAGTAATGTTGCCTAACTCCACCTGAGTTAGTGTGACTACATATTAAGGTGTGTCTATCCACCTTTTTTTTTTGTTGTAAATACTTGTATTTTTAAATTAATAAAAGTTAGGCCTTTACATTAAAAAAAATCTTACACAATAATTAAATTTTTAAAGTATGGATCTTTTTTAAAATAGCCAAGAAAAATGTATGCTTAAGATAGAGGTTGAAAACTAAAAGTACCCTAATAATTTTAGGGTCACATAATTTTAGGACTAGCTTTAATATTTTATTTTTCAATTGTTGGGTTTAGAGTTTATTGAATTATAATGAATTATATGATAAAGCAAGATTTTTTAAAATAAATTATATGGGTTTTTATTTTATTAAAATATTATATTTGTTATTATGTTAGTTAAATTACATTTAGTTTTTTTTATTAAATATATATATATATATATATATATATTTTAATGATTTTATACAAGTTTTTATAAAAGGTTTCGGTCCTTGTGGAGTTTGAACTTTAAATCTCTTAAAGAGAAGTCAAATCCCTGTGAGCGTGGTTTATCGACGAGGATGCCACTTGCATTATCGGTGATGTGACTTGGGTTCAATCCCCATGTTGGATGTGTATAAGAAGTATTACTCACAAAACAAATTCAAAGCCCTTACCACTACAGTAAGCATGCAACTATAAAAATTTGAGTTTACACTAGTTTTTAGAGGTCATGATCCCCTTATATCACGATTTGAACTAGGGTCTCCTGCATGAAGACCCAGAGACTTACCATTACGATATCCTTTATAGGTAAAGATATTTTTTATTTTATTTTCTGTTAAATATTTTGTTTATCTTCCTCAAAGTGCTTTGTTTCTACAATCAGCTCCTTGACATCATTTTCACTATGAGATAAAATCTCTATCAGTGAGATGTTTTGTAATATTTTAATTTCACCAATACAAAGATTAACATCGTGATTGGCTAAACTATCTAATATTTGATATGTTTCTCTATAAATATGCTTGCATTTCTAATAGATTACCTCCAATAGATGATGACATTAGCAATAATTTTTTTTTATTTGATTAGTGTGAGAAATCCCTACGACTGAAGCTTAGGGTTAGGCATCCTCATCCCACCATGATCTCTCATAAGGGGGAGAGTTGAGATTGTCAATAGAGGATTTAACACACAACCACACATACGTCATGATTTGAAACTTGGGCCTTCTGAAGAAGAAGAGCCAAAGCCTAAACTAGTGTGATGTCCCCCTCGGGACAAACTCTTGGGTACAGATAAACCTCTAGAACCGCTCTTAGGTGGTCGACAATGTCGTTCCATCTAGGTATACCATTATCTAGAGGAAAGCCATAGGAAATTTTTTGATACCTGCACAAATACAACGTCTGTATAGGGATTCAAACTTGAGGTCTCTCAAATGGAAGGAGTTGTTCGCAATCACCAATACGCCACCCTTACGGGTTTGTAAAACTCTTGGGTAAAGAGAAACCTCTGTAATCGCTCTTAGGTGGTTGGCAGCCTCATCCCATCTGGGTATACCATTATCTAGAGGGAAGATATGTCCACAAAGACAGTACAAGGGATGGTTCGAAGGACCTCCCATTCATTATTGTTGAGGTCAAGTTCAAGAAACCAACTGTGCTACAACGATAGGAGACCATATATTTTTGTTAATAGCATTAATAATAATTTGTGGTTCCTCCTCAATTGAAATATATTTTCATCATTTATCAATTACAAATTCAATCTTTGTAATAAGTGTCTTAGCCTCTTCATAGTTAGTTGAAGTTCCATATTATTCTAAGCATGAGGAGAACTTTGTCTTCATTATTTTAAAAAACACTGCCTCCATTGACTTTTCTCAAATTTCCTTTAAAGGCATTATCAAAATTAATTTTGATAAACTCAATTTCTAGATATTTTTATTTTACCATAAATTAAAGCAAATCCTTTGTTTTAATTCCATTGTCCCAAATAACTCCTCCCTATATAATCAAATCCTATAACCAAGTGGTTAGCACCTATTTTTTGCTCTTGAGACTTCCCATTATGAGCACTATATTTGTAAACATTTTCCAAGAGAGGCGATAAAACAGTTCCAAACTTGGACATGATTTTGAGATTTATTTTTAATAAATTTATCATTGATTTCTAGCCATAAATTCCAATAAACAATGGTAGGACCAATCCTCCACTGAATACATGATACTTTAGCTTTGAAATAAAGGATCCATCTTTTCACCAACTCTTTTAATGCTAATAGAGCTACATAATGTATTCTCGTATTTTTTAAAAAGCATCCCCAAATGGTGTGAGCAAAGGGACAATGAAGAAGTAAATGGTCTAATGTCTCTAAATATTTCTCAGATAAGGCACATCTGAAAGGTTCTTGATATCCTCTTCTTTGTAGACTCTCTTGTAAGAATATTATTTTGAGCTACTAGCCAAAGGAATATTAAGGCCTTAAGGAGAGCTTCTAGTGATCAAACATTATTCCAAGGGAAATATTTGGGGGTAGGAAAAATTGATTGTTTTAAATCTTAATATCCTAACTTGATAGAGTATCCACAATCTTTTAATAAATTTCAAACTAACTCAACCAAGCTCATATGCAATTTTTTTGAGTTTCTCCACTTCAACCCGGTTACTAGTATAAATCTATGATATGGAGTTGTTGCTCACATTAATATAATATTTGACCTTTGGACCATTACAAGCTAGGCATGCCCAAGCCAATGGTTGCAATTTTGAATTAGCGATAAGAGGTGTTGAAACGGGAAATTGTCTTGACTTCTAATTTAGTGCTTGCATCCAAAATCTAGTTTCAACAAAGTTGGAGGGGAGTGTCAATGCTCCTTCTAGCCTTTGGATTTAGGTTGATTCCTTATTGTCCTCATGAAATACTCCTAACCTACACTAATTGCATGAAAAGTAAACTACAAAAAATAAACATGCATGAAAAAATTAAGTGTGAGTGATTCAAAACAAATGGGTTTTAACCATAGTATGAAAATTATGTGATCAATCAACACATAAAATTTCAAATAATAACAATGTCCACACATTCATTAGATATGAAATTGATAAGAAAATAACAATATGGGCTAAAAGAGCAATGCCACAATCACTGCACACTTTGCAAACCAAGAGGGTGGTCCCATTGCTAGAATGCATAAGGACTTTCTAATTTCTTACAATCTCATGAGATTAAAGCACATTATGGGTTTTACATGATGTAGCTTGAATTCACACGGCCATAAGATGAATACTATGGATCCTTAGGCTCCTATTTATAGTAAGAGTTTACCCTTGAGTTACCCAAAGTGAGAAACAATTACTCCTAGTAAAAATAAATATTTTAGGATATTTTTAACAAAATTACACACCACCAAATATTACATGCCTCTAATTATGCCTCTACCAGGCTTAAAAAGTTTATAAAATAACTTAGTGTGCCATTACAAGATAAAATGTCACTCTCAAAAGTTTTGCCCTAGAATTTATGTCTTCAAATTTACCTCCTCGTGACATGTTGAATGATTTGCTCCCATTATCAAGCAAATTGATCACTTTTACAAGTGAATTGCTAGTTGTTCCTAAGTGATTTGCTATTTGAAGCCAATCAATCCAATTTGTTAGTGAATTCCTCCCTAGAGCCAATCGCCATCTCTTATAAGCAAATCGACACCAATGTTATACAAATTTTAGAGGATTTTGTGACAGTCATTGTTTGATCTCTTTGTTTCATGCTTCTTCAAATTAAAAAATGCTAAGGTATTGTCTAGGCACTAAATTTTTTATGACTTCATGTAGCGCCAAGATTAATTGGCATGATATCCTAGATCGTACCTTTATCCTTAGGCATGAAGTTTAAAAAATTAGGATCTCAGCTGTAATAACCCACTCGTTACTCAACTCAAAACAACCCAAGAGAGAATAATTTTTTACAAAAAATGCAAAATTTACAAGCAAAGGTTGCACAAGGTTCACAAAATATTTTCATTTCACATAAGGCATAACCACTTTTGAGATCGATCGCAACTTATGACACTCAAGTAGACAGGATTGATCAATGTCCTGTAGCTTAGAGTTCTTATCTTTTGGGCTCCGACCTAAACACATGCGAACTACAAACGAGCATGTACATTCGAGCTACAACTTAAAATGTAAAAACTTGTTTGAGCTATAACTCAAACATATTCGAGATACAACCCAAAATGTTCTATTACCAATGATTGCTAGTTACCTCCTTGTAACTATCATTTGGGCTACAACCCAAACATATTTGGGCTACAACCCAGAATGTACATTCGAGCTACAACTCAAAATGTAGAAATTCATTTGAGCTACAACTCAACACATTCAGGCTATAACTCAAAATGTACATTTGAGCTACAACTCATAATATGTTGCAATAAAATATGGGAACTTGTTTGAGCTACAACTCAAACGCATTCGTGCGACAACCCATAATGTACTCTCGAGCTACAACTCAGAAAGTGTTCCTTCAACTGATTTGGTAGTTGCCTCCTCATGACTATCCGAAATCGTAGAAATAACTTGAAAAGATACTGGACAGGATGTCTAAAGCATTGTATTCCCAAGTACCCCCACATGAACATAAATAAACCACATATAATTTACCATCTCTCTCTAAGCATATTATATTCCTTTACTTTAATATTTCATAAAACCATTGCAATGGATAAATATCATTAACTAAAGCATTCTTAAGTGAATATAACCATTCCATCATATAAATAAGACATGCATTCATTCATATTTCATATTAGCAAAAGACTATGCATACTTCATATTAATAACATTTTATTAAAGAGCATACAATAAACTAAAAAAGTAAATGCAAGTATTAAAGACAACACCATATTTATCATGGGAAAATCCCTAAGGGAAAATCTAGCCTCAAAGATATCTTTTCATTATATAATTATAATTTTCTCCAATACAATCAATTTAAGGAATTTCCACGATTCTATTTTTCAAAAGCATCCTTATATTACATAAGAAATTCCACAATTCTTTATGTTACGAAAGAACACCATTCTTTCCAAAAATATTCAGTAACAACCTGTTTTCATCAAAAAAGGTATCATATTTTTAACAATCATATTGTATAAAATAAATTTTAAGAAGGGACCCTATAATCCCTTCAAGAATAAATTCCGCGTTCATATCATATTGTATAAAATAAATTTCAAGAAGGGACCCTATAATCCCTTCAAGAATGAACTCCATGTTCATTGTTTCCCAAATATTGTTTTCTCAAAAACCTAGAACTTCTATAGTTCTCTCATCATCTTAGAACTTCCATAGTTCTATCATTAGTTTAGAACTTCCACAATTCTATCAATGAATGGTTACATCCATTCAATAAGCAAACCATGATTAAATGTCATACTAAGAGTAGTCCCTACTTCTCTTGGACATTCATTTAATTTATAAGGGACACTTTAAGAGAAACCCATACTTTTCTTAAACAATCTATCTTTCCTTAACCAAAAGTTAAGCATAGATTCAAGCACTTAATCGTATCATATGGAAACATAAATACGTTCATCTATGTCATCCATATTTATTAACTATTTTCATTACAAAACAAGACCTTCTCATTTGTAAGAAAAACCAAGTTTCATTTTCCAAAATACAATAGAACTTACTTTTAAAAAAATATGCATTCATTAAATCAAAAGGGATTTTGATCCACTTAATCTCTTAGTAAATCCAAGAGCAGATATTAATCCATTTAATCTCAATTTATTCCAAAATAAGAGATTAGTCCATTTAATCTCTAATTATTCTAAAAGGGGAAATTAATCCATTTAATCTTAAATTATTTCAAACGAAGAGATTAGTCTATTTAATCTCTAATTATTCCAAAAAGGGAGATTAATCCATTTTAATATCACATTATTCAAAAGAAGAGATTAACTTCTTTAATTGATCCTTAATAACACCTATATTTCTTAACATCATTTTTCACATAGCAAATTCAAGAAGGAATCACATAATCCCTTCAATAATGGATCTCCCATCCATTCCTTCCAAAACATAATGCCAATTTAATGATCATAAAGGTGCATAGCAATATCACAACTTTTTCCAATCAATTCACATAGCAATAATTTCCATTTATTTCAACCAATTGAGTGCATCCATTACTTAACTAAGAATAGATTCACTATATTTTCTCCCCCATAAGCAAGATCTATACTCAAATTAGAATATGTGGATTTGAGAGGATTCCAAACACCTCTCAATACAATAAACATCTCATAGATACCCCTTCTAGGCAAAGGTCATATTAAGTTTTACAATTCTTAACTTTGGATGGTATGAACTAGAGTTAAATCCAATGGCTATCCAAATTTACTTTTCAGTTAAAGCTGGAGAACCCAATTGGCTGAAAGGTAATACAATGGCTCTAATACCTATCATAATTTTATAATAAGTTTACCTAAAAACAATCCCTAGATTTTCCTAAACTTGCATCCATCAATTATGAACAAACCAAAATATAAAGCATGTATTAAAGGATAAAATATTCTATATATCCTAGAAACAATTTGGAGCATAGAAGGAAAGATAATCCTTTAGATATGAAAGCAATTAGGAGGAAATTAAAATCATGAAAGGAGTCCACCTGAATTCTCCTTCTCCTCCGATAGGCCTCCTTCTCCCCTTTCTAGCCTCCAAGTCCTCCTCCTAGCCTTCTCATGCTAGCCTCCATGAATCCTTCTAATACTCCCAAGGTTGCCTTCCAAGATTGCCTCCTCATGCTTGCCCTCTCATGCTAGCCTCCAAGTCCTCCTCATGCTCTACTTAGCCTAGTCTTCTCCTTGTGCTTCATTATAGCCTAACCCAACTAAGCCCTCTTAGGCCTATATAAAGGCCTTCTTGTAAGATGCCTTTATTAAACTATTAATTTCTTCCTTTACGAGTCATAAAGGTGAGTTAATATTAAATGATAGAAATATCCTCCATCATGGCCCCCTTTTACTATCCTCCTTTAATTTGGAGAAGGTTGCCATCAAAAGGGTTTATACCTCATATTTTAATAATGCTTTAATTAAGATGCCCTTTCATCGCCCTTGGTTTGGAATGGGGGTCTATTTTGAAAAGAATTATTTAATTCCTAAGGAAAGATGCCAATTCTCTACCCTTGAATTAAAAATAGGGATTTAATAGGCATGGTTAGGGTCTTTGTCATAACACAATCCCTTATGACAATAAACTAAACCCTCTTATTAATGATAAACATCATTAATAAGTTAAGCTAATATTATCAATTCTCTACCTTTATGAGTCATGAAGGTGGTTCACTATTAGAATTTTAATAATATAATATATCATATTCTATTATATATTATTATAATATTATTATATTAATAATATTAATATTAATATAATTATAATATTATATTTCCTTTATTGAAAGGAACATTAAGAAATGAGATTTCCTTTATTATTTTATCTTTTTAAATTTCGCCCTTTCCTAGCCACCATTTAGGCCTTCCTCCTCTGTCCGTTTGGAGGGGAGTCCTAATCCATTAGCCATTTTCCCTAATTTAAAAGATCTACTGTTGAAATAGTAAAATGGCTTAATTTAATCAATATTAAATTCCCATTAGCAAATATACCAATCCTCCTCCCTTCATTTGGAGGAGTCAATTTGGTAAACTATTATTTTATTCCAAGGGGAAGATGCTTTTTCTCCTCCCTTGGTTTGGAAGGGGTCTTTGTCACCCAATTCCAACTCAATTTCCTATTTTACAAAAATAGGCTAAATAATCAAATCATCTAATTAAAGCTAATCATAATTAATTAATTAAACTTGTAATTAATATTAAATCATCTAATTAAAGCTAATCATAATTAATTAATTAAACTTGTAATTAATATTAAATCATCTAATTAATTAATTAATTAAACTTGTAATTAATATTAAATCATCATTAATACCATTATGGATCTTCATCCATATTTTCCTTCTTTCTCGTCCTCAGTGGCGACTCCCTTGTCCACTCTATCTAAAGGATTCTTGTTCCTGCAACCATGTAGACTAATGCAGACTATCAACAATACCATATTCTTAAATAAACCAATCATACATTATAAATAATCAACTTAATGTCATTTAATCTATCTTCAAAACAACATAACAATTCATAAGTCCATCATATAAAAAATCTTGCCAAGGGAGGATCATGACATACTACCCCCCTTAAAATAAACACAATCCTTTGTGTTTGCCTGCAATACAAAGCATATATGAACATAGGTTTTCATAACCACATTTTTCCATAAGTGGTACATTGTTCAACATTGTTTTGTTTTATTTTCATAGAGATGATATAAAATCATATTTCCATAACAGTTTAGACACAAGTCTAAATGCAACTAGATTTATCAAAATCTCTCACAAAGGAGTTTCAACCTATGACTTGATGGCCCTTATCATGAGTTAACCTCATCGAAAACAGGTATCATCAAAGACAAAAACATAATGTCATAAAATCTCACTTCGGATATCCATATATCCTGAAATTCTCTTTGGAAAACATATTTGCCACCACCAGTGCATCATCCTTGATGTCCCCTAGTATACATCCTTAGTCAACTTATTGACTATTACTAGAATTATATTAGGTTCATACCTCAAGAGACATAGATGTCAAGTGAGATCCTCAAAAGAGTCTAAGGTACACCACTTAAGACCCATAAGAAGTGGAGGGTTCGCTTATATCTTCCACTTGATTCATCAATGGTTCTAATAGTGGGAGGAAAAGACTTGAACATAAGTATTCTCCAAGTACTTGCTTCTTCCTTACAAAGTATATATCAATAACTATACCAGTAATAGCAAAATGATCACCAAGGCTATAATATATTCAATGAATGCATTCTTTAAAATAAGGCCACAGAGTATTACACATCAAATTAGATCGAAATGCCATTGTATAAATCTTTTCTAAATATCTTTCCCATGAGAATGTACTACTATTCATCTAATTGTGATAAATAGCTAACAATAAGGAGTGTTTAATGACTATGATGGAGCTAAAATAAATAATCGAGGTTTAGATTTAGAATTAGGATCTTTTTTATTACTTTTGCAAATATTTTCATAACCATTTGTCTTCACATGATCCCCTAAGATCTATTTTTATCGTGTATGCCTTGAACCATTTAATATTTTCACATCCTCATTATGTTGTGGTATAAACTATGGTTTAAATAGTGCACAACACATTAGTAAACTTGACCACCACATGGTGATCGAGTGGCATATTGCTCTGCTTCGTAGATGGTGATGTTTGATGGTGTCTCAAACGTGATGGCTTTCTCATCGTGGTTAAGGTTCATGTTGGATCTTTTGCCATGGTTGAGATTTTCAACTTCTTTCTCTAGCCAAAGGCCATATTTGTAGTTAGAGACTGCTTAGTCTTTCAAAGCAAATAAAATTATAAAATTAAATATTCTTTTTGTTGTTCAGCCGTTCTTATAATCCATAAACTATGGTGGTGAGACTTTCTATCTATCAATTGGAATTCCTCAAATTATCCCATCGAGGTCTAATTTTAGCTTCATCCTGACTAGCCAACCATGAATTCTAATAATATCCTATTATTAACCATCTATCGATAGTATCAAGGGTCACACTTACACCACGTAAGGTGTCATTCCAAGAATATTATCATCCACTGATAATATCTATGACTACACTTACTCCATGTAAGGTGTCATTCCAAGAATATTATCATCCATTGATAATATCTATGACTACACTTACTCCATGTAAGGTGTCATTCCAAGAATAGTATCATCCATTGATAATATCTATGACTACACTTAATCCACGTAAGGTGTAATTCCAAAAGTATTATCTTTTGCTGATAATAGCAATAGTCATACTTACTCTGAGTAAGGTACCATTCCAAATTATTTAGCAACAAAATCAACGATATTATTCTTCATAACTTCCTACAAGGTCTTTTTCATTCTCTCACTCATATTAACCCCTCTAAGATGAGTAAAATAAGGTAACTATGCGCTTCCCGCATATTCAATCTTCATATTTTTCCAATTTTTGGATATAAGTACCCTATATTTAGGACATAAGAGTCCATCCCTTATGTCATCTTCCATTTTGGCTCAACTTTTAGTGCAATAGCCATCCTGAGATTGCATTTTATTGACTTAGTCTATTAAGTTAATGTGACTACGGGTCAAAATAGTTATAAGCCTTTTTCAAGAACTTAAACTTGAATAGGTTTATCTTGTTTTAGTCTTAGGATTCATTCCTAAGATTGACTCATGTATCTTATTTTGCTCATAAAACTCATGTTTCGGGACATACTTTATCATACTTAATGAGAGGATGATCAAAACTTAACCAAGAATTAATTTACATAAATATATTAATTCATGTTTATTGGTTACATTTTGCAAAATCCATTGGAGTACACACTGCACATCATTATAGCACACAAATAGTGGCTTTTCAACCACACCATAAAACAAGCCTCACTATTGCTATCTCTCGGTCCATTCACTACTTTGTGCTAGACCTAGTTCTCTTAGAGAAGCTATTTGAGCTCTGCCTTGTGACCTTGCTCATCTTGCTTGTGTTGTTCTTCTATGCCCACATTGTGCTCTGGTAGTAGGTTGTGATGGAGTGAGCAGACCATGGCTCACTAGCACATCAAAACATGAAGTCAAGTATGTAGTTATGTACTCTTCCCTAGCTTATCATAGTTATTCATTATTAGCCTATATGGTTGTTGATGCTCTCCAACCACTTATTTGTGTTGCCTCTTGTTGGATTCTATCCCACTTTGCAATGGTGGCATCCCTTTCAGACTCCAATCTCATATTTTCTTATGCCCAAAAACTTTCTTGCTCAATCTATTGTAATTCTAGTTGTTGTACTTGTTGCATCAAATATTTCACTTCACGCAGTCCATCCATCATAGAACACCAACTATCTTCTTCTTGATAGTCTGATAGACCCACTTCAGTCTCTACCTTATGATGTACATGTTGTCCAGGAAGTTCCTCTTCTACTCCCTTTTTTATACCCTTAGGTATAAACTATTCTCCGCCAATGGTCTCAGTTGTCTCTCTTGTTGCTCCCCCAATTTCTTCCATACTTTCCTCTTTTTGCCATGGTTGTGTTGCCCACCATCTATCATACTCTGGAGTTGTACCAACATCATCCTCATCTAGTACCCATATGACCTCATATACCTCTAAGGTCAATGGTTCCATATGTGGTGGTACTACTTTATTCCTTCATTTTCTTGTGTAGATCATAGGTGGATCTAGTATTCTTTATCTAATACTAAATTATCGTAATACTCGAGTATATTGAAAATACTCATATTGCATGCTCACTCGCCAATCATCCACCTTGCTCATTGCACATGAGTTAGTGCATTCCATCTTCTACCCATATTGGGCCCTTCCTCCATGGTCTCCAAATCACATATTGGGATTGCAAATTTTCCTAGATAGAGCGATACCGCTCTCTATCATCCTTAGGTGATTTATTAATGTTCAACTCTTTCCCCCTCTACCACCTTAATGTATAAGGCACCTCTAGCCCTACCAAATTTTGTGCATCATAAGGCAACCCTCAGGGTTTTTTAACAACCATATGTTTCCAAACCCATACTTGCAATAAGAGGCAACAACTTACCCTTGCTCACTTTGTCATTCGTACCTTGAATAACTCTCTATAATTCTAGGTCAACAAGGTTGGTACCCATGCAAACACGATTGAACTCTCCGCTAGGTCCGACACGACTCCTAGCATATTCCAATGAAATCGTGCACCTAGTGAATCAGATAAAATAATGTTTGAAATAAGTACCATCATTATAGTCTATCTATGTGTCAATTTGCCAAAAACATAATACAAATCATACATTATACTACCTTTCTCAATGTTCACGTCTCTCCACTCTGATCCAAACACTCTTTTCAAAATCCACTCCTTCATTACTTCATCTGCAATTATCATCGTACATCCCTCTACTAGTAATTGATATATTTGATATACATCTTCTAGAGCGATGGTCATTTCTTCGGTGGATAACTAGAATGTCCCCCTATCGGGGTCCCATATTTCAATCAAGTTCGATAGATAACATCTATCTGTATGCATTGATTCTAGATGCATTGCTCCTTCTAAACCAATTTCTTTCAACCACTACTAGTCATTAGAATCCAACATATTCCTCACATCTCGAAAGATGGCTCTAAATGTGTTACATGGTATAACAATATTTAGTGGTATTATTTCTTATGGCTTTGCATCACCTCCATGACTTGTTCTAGCATCACCAGAAGTCATCTTTTCTTCTCAAAGTATATGCACCAATAAATCGACAATCAAAAGTAGAAGAATGATGAAGCGTACTATGGTATTTTATCCAAATACACTCAAACTCAATAATGACAACCCTAATATAAGTATAACTGCATTATACTTCATGGCAATTGATAGGTTAACTCTTTCCTCCCTTCGAAGTTGAATAAATAAAAATCCAAGTTTTTATCTCAACCTTTGAAGCTACAAAATTAACGATTTGAATTATTTCTTTGATTATCACCAAGTGCCTAACCAATCATTGGTTTATGACACATCAATCCTGCTCAAACATCTAGCCAATCACATCTCAATCATCTTGAGTCTCTACATTCATCCTCTATAGATCATGTATCAATAATCTTGGGCCACCTCATTCCTCTTAGGCCACCCATCATCGTTCTCACATTAATTAACTAGGGACATATCATTCTTCTAAACTGTTTGGGTCTACAACATTTTCCAACGTGATTGAAATACTATTATTTCATCATGTGTGTCCCACCTTCATGGCATTTTAACCCATTTGATGTCTTATCATATAATTCCAATCCGTCTCGTACAAATCTATTTATACACCTTATCCTTGGGTGCTATTTTTTATTTTGACCATTATCACTCCACTGACAATGATCTAGGTCATGCTTGCCTACCCGTAAGGTGCCATCTCAATTTTTTTGCACTTTATCATTCATTCTATAATGATTAGGGTTACAAAAAGTTGAGTTTAGTTAGTTCTTTATCCCTATGAACTAACTTTCCTCATTATCATTCATTCGATAATGACTATGGTTATTCTTGCTCCATGCAAGATACTACTCCTAGGTAAGCTTATACATTATCATTCACCTGATAATTATGGTCACTCTTGCTTCACGTAAGGTACCATATCAAAGTAAAGCTACCTTTCCTAGGATCAATTTTAAGCAATATTTAGCTTATTCATGGAATATTTTAGTCCTACGACCTAGAGCTTTAACAACTAAAACATTGTTATCAATGGTTCAAACAACCTTAAACTCAAATTGAGCAACCTTTAGTCTTGAACCAACCTTTGGTTCTTTTACCAACATCTTTTACTAGTCTGGACCTTATACTAGCGTCCATTTGCTAGCCTAGCTTTGATACCAACTGTAACAACCCACTCGTTATTCAACTCAAAACAACCCAAGAGAGAATATATATTTTTTTAAAAGTGTGGAATTCACAAGCAAAGGTTGCACAAGTAAGGTTCACAAAATATTTCCATTTCACATAAGGCATAACCACTTTTGAGATCGACCACAACTTACAACACTCAAGTGGATAGGACTGATCAATGTCCCATAGCTTAGAGTTCTTGTCTTTTGGGCTTTGACCAAGACACATACGGATACAATCCAACATGTACATTCAAGCTACAACTTTAAATGTAAGAACTTGTTTGAGCTACAATTCAAACACATTTGGGCTACAACTCAAATGTTCTATTGCCAACGATTACTAGTTACCTTCTTGTAACTATCGTTTGGGTTACAACCCAAATGCATTCGGGCTACAATCCAAAATGCATATTTGAGCTACAACTCAAAATGTAGGAACTTGTTTGAGCTAAAACTCAACACATTTGGGTTACAACCCAAAATATACATTTGAGATACAACTCAAAATGTGTTCCTTGCAATAAAATATGGGAACACAATTGAGCTACAACTCAGATGCATTCGGTCTACAACCTAGAATGTACTCTTGAGCTACAACTTAGAAAGTGTTTCTTCAATCGATTTGGTAGTTGTCTCCTTGCAACTGTCCCAAATCGTGGAAATATCTTGACAAGGTACTAGATAGGATGTCTAAAGTATTGTATTTCTTCAAGTATTGAATTCCATTTTTCAAAAGAATTTGTATATTACATAAGAATTTCCACAATTCTTTATGTTACGAAAGAACACCATTATTTCCAAATATATTAAGTAACAACCAGTTTTCATCAAACAATGTATCATGTTTTCAACAATCATATTGTATAAAATAAATTTCAAGAAAGGACCCTATAATCCTTTCAAAAATGAACTCCGCATTCATATCATATTGTATAAAATTAATTTCAAGAAGGGACCCTATAATCCGTTCAAGAATGAACTCCACGTTCATTCTTTCCCAAAGATTATTATATCAAAAACCTAGAACTTCTACAATTCTCTCATCGTCTTAGAACTTCCACAGTTTTATCATTAGTTTAGAACTTCCATAGTTCTATATATGAATGGTTACATCCATTCAATAAGCAAGCCATGATTAAATATCATACTAAGAGAAGTCCCTACTCTTAGATATTCATTTAATTTCTAAGGTACACTCTAAGAGAAACCCATACTTTTCTTCGACAATATATCTTTCCTTAACCAAAATTTAAGCATAGATTCAAGCACTTAATCATATCATTTGGAAAAATAAATACATTTGTCTAAGTCATTCATTTTCATTAACTATTTATATTACAAAACAAGACCTTCTCATTTGTAAGGAAAACCAAGTTTCATTTTCTAAAATACAATAAAACTTGCCTTTCAAAAAATATTCATTCATTAAATCAAAAGGGAGATTAATCCACTTAATATCTTAGTAAATCCAAGAGGGGAGATTAATCCATTTAATCTCAAATTATTCCAAAAGAAGAGATTAGTCCATTTAATCTCTAATTATTCCAAAAGGGGATATTAATCCATTTAATCTCAAATTATTCCAAAAGAAGATATTAGTCCATTTAATCTCTAATTATTCCAAAAGGGGATATTAATCCATTTAATCTCAAATTATTCAAAAGAAGAGATTAACTTAGTTTTTTTAAGCAAAAAACCCCTTACGGGGCCGCCTTGGTCTAAGAGACCACGAACAGGGGGTTCTACACCGTCAAAGTCACCCGGGAGTCGCACTCGACCCTGCCCGCACCAACATTATCAATTGGATTTTGGATACCCAATTCAAATTTTTGGTAGGGTGGATATTTGAACCTAGGACCTCTCTTGGAGGATTTCCCTCTCCTCTCCAACTCACCTACAACACCTGGGTCGAGATTAACTTCTTTAATTGATCCTTAATAACAATTATATTTCTTAACATCATTTTTCACATAGCAAATTCAAGAAGGAATTACATAATACCTTCAAGAATAGATCTTCCATCCATTCCTTCCAAAACATAATGCTAATTTAATGATCATAAGGGTGTATAGCAATATCACAACTTTTTCCAATCAATTCACATAGCAACAATTTTCATTTATTTCAACCCATTAAGAGCATGCATTACTTAACTAAGAATAGATTCACTATCTATTCTCTCCCATAAGCAAGATCAATACTCAACTTAGAATACATGGATTTGAGAGGATCCCAAACACCTCTCAATACAATAAACATCTCCTAGACACCCCTTCTAGGCAAAGGTCATATTGAGTTTTACAATTCTTAACTTTGGATGGTATGAACTAGAGTTAAAGCCAATGGCTATCCAAAGTTACTTTCAGTTAAAGTTGGAGAACCCAGTTGGTTGAAAGGTAATACAATGGCTCTAATACCTATCATAATTTTATAATAAGTTTACCTAAAAATCAATCCCTAGATTTCCCTAAACTTGCATCCATCAATTATGAACAAACCAAAGTATAAAGCATGTATTAAAGGAGAAGATATTCTATATATCCTAGAAATAATTTGGAGCATAGAAGGAAAGACAATCCTTTAGATATGAAAGCAATTACGAGGAAATTAAAATCATGAAAGGAATCCACCTAAATTATCCTTCTCCTCAGATAGGCCTCCTTCTTCCATTTATAACCTCGAAGCCCTCCTCCTAACCTTCTCATGCTAGTCTCCATGAATCCTTATGATACTCCTAAGGTTGTGTTCCATTATTGCCTCCTCATGCTTGGCCTCTCATGCTAGCCTCCAAGTCCTCCTCATTCTCTACTTAGCCTAGTCTTCTCCTTTTGCTCTATTCTAGCCTAACCCAAATAATCCATCTTAGGCTTATATAAAGGTCTTCTTGAAATTTGCTTTTATTAAACTATTAATTTCTCCCTTTATTAGTCATAAAGGTGAGTTAATATTAAATGATAGAAAGATCCTCCATTACGACCCCGTTTTACTCTCCTCCCTTAATTTGGAGAAGGTTGCCATCAAAAGGGTTCATGCCTCCTGTTTTAATAATGCTTTAATTAAGATGCCCTTTCTCCGCCCTTGGTTTGGAAAGGGGGTCTATTTTGAAGAGAATTATTTAATTCCTAAGGAAAGATGTCAATTTCCTACTCTTGAATTAAAAATAAGGATTTAATAGTCATGGTTAGGGTCTTTGTCATAGCACAATCTCTTATGACAATTAATTAAACCCTCTTATTAATGTTAAACATCATTAATAAGTTAAACTAATTATGTCAATTATCTACCTTTATGAGTCATGAAGGTGGCTCAATATTACAATATTTAAAAAAAAAAAATGAAAAACTTGTATTAATACAAAGAACAGTTACAAACGGGAAAGAACACAACCCAACCAAGAGCAAAGAGCAACACAACAAGTGCAGAGCACAGAGACAACACTTTCCAACACAAGGCAAAGAAGTCAACAGGGAAGTCAACAGGGCGCGAAAAAGCGACATGTCGCGATATCGCGGCAGTCAACCCCGTCTCAACCGCGTCGGCATCACCAGTCGCGAAATCGCGACATGTCGCGATATCGCGACAGTCAGGGCCCTCGGCATCCGATCGCCAAAAGAGTCACGAAATCGCGACGACAGCTCCCTCCAGCGGCCCATCGGTGATGAGTTATCCATTTGACTCCCTGGCCGCAAACCGCTTATGTGCCAAAAGTGTCACGATATCGCGACGAAATTACCTTTCAGCTTCCATTCCTCAAAACTGTCGCGATATCGCGACGAGTTTTCCATTTGACTCCCTGGCCGCAAAAGTGTCGCGATATCGCGACAGTTTTCCTCCAATCCGCTTATGTGCCAAAAGTGTCACGATATCGCGACGAAATTACCTTTCAGCTTCCAATCCTCAAAACTGTCGCGATATCGCGACGAATTTTCCACTTTGCTCTTCATCTTCAAAAGTGTCGCGATATCGCGACAAGTTTTCCAGTTGTCATCACCTTGCCAAAACTGTCGCGATATCGCGACGGTTTTTCTTTGCGGCCTCCACACAGCAAAAATGTCGCGATATCGCGACGGATTATGCACTTTACTCCAATTAACAAAAGAAGTCACGATATCGCGACGGCTGACCTCCATGTCAACCCTGCGCCAGAAGCGTCACGAAATCGCTACAATTTCCAGCCAAAGGCCGCGATGGCGCACCAAGTCGCGAAATCGCGACAACTTCCCACTCAGAGCCTCAGCAGCAAAACAGGTCACGAAATCGCGACAATATCTCTCCAAGGGTCGCGATAGCGCGACATGTCACGAAATCGCGACAACTTCCAACTTGAGGCCGCGACGGCGCTACAGGTCGCGATATCGCGACAAAAAACTCCCTTAGCAAAAAAAACTCTGCACATTATTTCAGAAATCGTTCAAGGCCTTGTCTAATCTCTGCATCCTCCACAGGCATATCACTGTGCAGCTGCATCCCAGCCTCCCTCTCAGCACCCATCTTCGCAAGAAAATCGGCCACCTTATTAAGATCTCTATTCGCATATACTGGTATCACATCATCTAATTCCTTCCAAAGCTCTTTGATTTGGGAGACCAGAATCCGCAACCTCCAAGCTTTCGAGGCAAAGTTCCTCATACAATCAAGAGCGCCCACCAGGATTTGAGAATCAGACTCAATAATTATCTTCCTGTGCCCCTGTTTGACAGCCCAGATGGAGGCAGATTTAATAGCAAAGGCCTCGGCTTCATTGTTTGTGGCACATCCCAGACCCTGCAATTCCCAATAGAGCACTGACCCAGCATGATCACGGCACACAACTCCAATTCCAGCACTACCCGGATTGCCTTTTGCAGCTCCATCAGTATTGATCTTGATCCAGCCTTCTGGGGGAGGTTTCCAACTACCTCTCACCTGTCTCTCTTGATCAGCAGCTCCCCCTTTAAGAGGCTCAGAAGCAGACTGGTTTTCCTCCTCAGCATAAATGGCAACCGTTTCCACTACTTTGCTCCAGATGACCTGCCATATTCCATCTAACGAAGAGAAGGTTTCACGAAAAATACGGGCATTTCTCTCCAGCCACACCTGCCACCAGATAAAAAGTAAACCAAGTTCCCAACCAATTCGAAGAGCTTTAGATTGAAATCTACCTCTTTTCCAGCTTTCCCATAAATTGGTCCGAGTCAAGTCTCTGTTAGCCTGAAGTTTAAAGTGGGAGAACCAGCGTTGCCAAATCTGCCTTGTGAAAGGACATTCAAACATTAGATGATCAGCAGTTTCCTCATTCTTGTGGCATAACACACACTGAGAAGGACCAATGATGCCTCTGCTTCTGAGATTGTCAAAGGTTAGGATTCCATTGTGCATAAACTGCCAGGCGAAGAAGTTCACTTTCGGCCAGCCCTTGGGATGCCATATCTTTCTCCAATCTTGAACCGGAAAAGAGTGTGGGGGGGGTCTGGAAGGATCATATCATATCCCTCCTTCACAGTATAAACCCCAAGGTTCCCATAGCCCCATGCTAGTTCATCCTCTTCATCTCTCCCAGTAAGAAACCGTTCTGACAAAATTTTTTTCAAAGTAGGTGCCAGCTCCGGGGGGATTGGAATTGGCCACTCATCCAGCCGCTTGAACTTTTTGATCTTGTACTCCCCCAATTGGCTGGTATTAAAGTAGCTCTCAATTTGGATCCATCCCTTATCTTCTATAGCAGATTTTATCGGTTGCAATTCAGGAAACACAACAATGATGGGTGGATTCTGATCCCAGGAATCAGTCCAGAACCGGGCCTTCTCCCCTCTCCCCACTTTCCAGAACAATTGATCTTTGATAAGTTGAGATCCAAGCTTGAGAGCCTGCCACACTAATGAACCATTACCCTCCAGAGGAAAGCGGCCCAAATCATTGGGATGAGCAAAACTCAAATATTTACTAGAGAGGATTCTGCTGAAGAGGGACATTGGCTGGGAAATCCACCTCCAGTACAGTTTGCCAGCTAAAGCCTTATTGTTAACCTTGGAGCTTCTTAGTCCCAACCCTCCTTTTTCCTTGGGCTGGGTAACCTTATCCCAACCAACCAAGGCCCATTTCCTCTCTCCTTTGGCACCTTCCCATAGAAAACTTCTAGCCATTTTGTCCAGCTCTTTCCAAATAGAATGTGGGGCAGCCAGGATGGAGAATTTATAAGTTGGCATGGCCTGTATAACTGACTGCAAGAAAGTTAGTCGGCCCCCATAGCTTAACCATCGATGAGACCAATGATTCATTCTATCTTTGATACCATCCAAAAGGTCCTTCCAAATATCAATTTTTAGTTTTTTGAAATGTAGAGGAACCCCCAGGTAAACTATTGGGAGAGAGGTCCTAGTGAATCCCAAGATCTCAATAACTCTGTCCTGTAACCTTTGGTCAAGATTGAAGAAGACCACTTTGGATTTTTCATCATTGATGACTTGGTTAGAGGCCCGGAGGTAGACATTTAGAGTATCTCTGATTCCTCTTGCTTCCCTGAGGCTAGCCACTCCCATCAATCCAGTATCGTCCACAAACTGTAAATGAGTCAAAACCTCTGCCCCGACTTTAATACCTGTTATCAGACCTTGAAGTCTTCTTCTCAAGAAGAGTCTGCCTAATCCTTCAGCCAAGATGAGGAAGAGATAAGGAGAACAAGGGTCTCCTTGACGAAGACCCCGAGAGGCTCCAAAAGGTGGCGAGGGAAGCCCCTTGATTAGAACAGAGTATGAGGGCGTAGAAATACAGCTCATGACCCAATCTATCCAATCCTGAGAGAAACCAAAGGCTACCAACATCTTTGCCAAGAAGTCCCACTCCACCCTGTCATAAGCCTTGGACATATCCAGTTTAATGAACATTCCTTTGTTACCTGATTTGTGCATTGTATGGATAGCCTCCTGAGCAAGGATCACTCCATCCAAGATCTGTCTCCCTTCAACAAAACCCCCTTGTTCTGAGGAAATTATATTGTGAAGGAGAGGTTTTAGCCTTTCAGCCATAATCTTAGTGATTATTTTATAAATCACATTGCATAAGGCAATAGGTCTGAAATCAGATATATGAACCCCCCCCTCACCTTTTGGAATTAAGGTGATGAAAGTATGATTTAGGGCCTTGAGCATTCTTTTATTAGTTCTGGACTCCTCTGTGACAGCCAAAACATCCTCCGCCAGGGAATCCCAAAAGGCCTGAAAGAACTCAATAGGGAAGCCATCAGGACCGGGCGATTTTCCAGTGTTCATCCCGAAGACCACCTTCTTAAGTTCATCTCTATCAATGGGTCTAAGCAGAGCTTGATTCTCTTCATGAGAGATAATAGAGGGAATGACATCAATAACTTCATTTTGGGCTTCCACATCTTGCTCCATACTTTTCTTAAAGAGTTTTGAAAAATACTCCATTGAGTGGGAATGCATACCAGGAAGAGTGTCAAAAGAGTATCCATTCTCATCTTGAAGGAATTCCATGTTATTCATTTGTCTCCTAGCGCAGGCAGAGCGATGGAAAAATTTTGTATTTCTATCTCCTTCTAATAACCAAGTATTTCTTGCTCTCTGTTTCCAGAAAATCTCTTCTTGATTATCAATGTCCTCAACCGCTTTGCGCAGAGCATCATCCTCGGATTTAAGGTGCTCAGAAATGTTTCCTTCCCTGAACTATTTTTGCACCTCATCCCATCTGGTCAGCAAGGGAGCCCTTTGGAGCTGGAAGTCTGATTTGTTAGTTTGCCTCCACTGCTTCAATTTACACTTGACAAAATGAAGCTGTTTGTGAAATTTGAACATTGCTGTCCCAAAAGGTAGGCGACCTTCTTCCCACCACTGAGGAATTTTCCTTTGGAGGTCCTCTTTTTGCAACCAAAAATTTTCAAATTTAAATGGTTTGTGGTACTGCCCTGTTATAGTCCCTCCCTCCAGCAAAATGGGAAAGTGATCTGAAACTGGGCCTTCTAATATCTGAAATTTGATATTCCATTTAACAAATGCCTCCTCCGAGACCAAAAACCGGTCTAGCTTTACCTTCCTACTGTGTGGCTCTCTTCTCTTGTTAGTCCAAGTAAAGTAAGTGCCAGGGCCTTTGATATCAACAAGGTGAAAGGCCTGGACTTGGGCAATCAGAAGCCTGTCCCCTGGATCCAAAACTGGGATACCACCTTCCTGATCCCTGGTAGATAATTTGGCATTGAAGTCCCCAGCAATAATCCAATCAAAATCTTCCCGGGAGGACCTCATGTTATGAACCGCTTTCCATTGAAGCCGCTGGCCATCAAGGCTTTGAGCCCCATAGAAGTTCGTAATTAAAACCTGCTCAGCTGTAACAATGTTCCTAAAAAGAGATGTGAGAACACCCCTCCAAGCTATATGTTCTATTGCTGTCCATTCCAGAGGGTTCCAAAGAGTAACAATCCCCCCCGAGGCACCTTGAGCAGCCACATCCATATATCCAGTGCCCCTCCATATTCTACTAACAGTTTTACACATAAGATCTAAAGACATTTTGGTCTCCTGAATGAGCAAAAAGTCTGTTTTACTTCTTCCTAAAAGTCTTTGAACAGCAGATTGGTGGGTTCTACTGTTTAAACCCCTAACATTCCAAGATTGAATAATCATTGGAAACCTTGGGAGCAATAAGAATCGATTGTTCTCACCGATCCACCATTGATCAGCTTGTCCCCTTGTACTGCTAGTAGATCCTTATTGGATTTTCTGCCCGCCCCTTGGGAATTACTATTTTTAGACCTCTTCTCCACCTGGGTAATCCCTAGAGCTGGTCTTTCTCTGTTCTTTTCTGCACTTCCCATGTTGACATCCTTAATAACTGGCTG
Source organism: Wollemia nobilis (assembly GCA_028583015.1). Taxonomy (NCBI): domain Eukaryota; kingdom Viridiplantae; phylum Streptophyta; class Pinopsida; order Araucariales; family Araucariaceae; genus Wollemia; species Wollemia nobilis. The sequence continues at coordinate 2,944,675 of JAQPPZ010016913.1, read as the reverse complement.
TGCTGGGGAGTGGATTACCAATGCCCCTGGGTTTTCTGGCTACAAAATCTCAGAGGGTTCAATCACCTGTTCTAAGACAGGAGTTGATGAGGGAGAAGTATGAGAGTGGATATTATTATCCTCAACATTCCCATCCACTCCTTCCATGACTTGGTCTTCTTGATCCACAAGGGATTTAAAGATTTCATACCGGTTGGTTGGCTTGAGTTGAGCTTGTTCCTTGCCATTTCTCTTTTTGTTTCTCCTTCGCTTCTGCTGTTCAAAGCCATCTTTCTGGGCATCAGAACCTTGGGGGATGTTATGTGGTTCTTTGACCGGAGTGAACTTACCCTCTCTGGGGCGATTTGGCATTCCAAACGGAGCCTCCGCTTTTGTGCTCAAGATATTCGGGCAGAACCTAGCCAAATGGCCATGCTTATGGCAGACTCTGCATCTAAACGGTAGGGCTTCATAGTCTAATTGTTGTATCCAGGATTGTCCTGCTAACTCCAGTTCCACCTCGGCTGGTAACGGCTGGCTAATATCCATTTCAACACAAATTCTAGCAAAGACAGCAGTGTTTCCCTCTATGGTATCTTTGGAAACTCCCAAATATCTACCTAGAGAATTACCAATCATCTCAAGAATCTGCTCACCCCAAAACTCCATCGGGAGAGCGTACAGCCGGATCCAAACCGGGACAGCCGTGGGCTCAATGCGAGGATCGAAACCCACTCTCCACGGTTGGACAAATAACCCTGTCGGGCCGTGGCTCCTCTTCTCTGATTCGAATGCTCTGTTTCTATCTGCTAAAGAAGAGAAACTAATAATGAAATACCCGTTGCTTATAGGCCATAAGGAGTACTCACCGATAGGCTCCCAGTTCTGTCTAACCCAGGTATGCAGAAAGTGCAGAGTGGGTCGGATACCCATAAATTTGCAGATCAGGTCATGGGTAGCACGGTAGATGATCGTATCCTCGACCAGCTTTGGTTCTATGACAATCTTAGGTCTGGAAGCGGATTGCGGGAGGCATCCATTAACTCTGTTTGCAGGTGAACCCTTGCCAGCATTCTTGAGAAGCGTTTGGTAAGCACTCCGCTGAGTTTCATCGGAGGAAGACGCAGGAGTTTCTTTTAATATCTCAGCATAAGAGCTCTTTTTCCCATCGAGAGATCCTGGAGGAGACCCCATTGGGCCCTCCCTGGGCACCGAACGAGCCTTCAGAGTAGAACAAATTCAACCCACCAGAGTCCCTGGTTGAATCTTCCCACCAGAAACCCAAGAGCTTCGGCCGACGACTGCTCAAAAATTTTCCCGCCAAATCGCCAGAGCTCCCGCCGCGTCGTAAGTGGATCGTTCACATTATCCAATATTACAATATTAATAATATAATATATCATATAATATTATATATTATTATAATATTATTATATTAGTAATATTAATATTATTATAATATTTTATTTCCTTTATCAAAAGGTGTTTTAAGAAATGATATTTCCTTTATTATTTTATATTTTTAAATTTGGCCCTTTCCTAACCACCATTTAGGCCTTCCTCCTCCATCCATATGGAGGGGAGTCCTAATCCATTAGCCCTTTTCCCTAATTCAAAAGGTCTACTATTGAAATAGTAAAATACCTTAATTTAATCAATATTAAATTCCCATTAGCAAAGATACCAATCCTCCTCCCTTCATTTGGAGGAGGGGTCAATTTGGTAAAATATTATTTTATTCCAAGGGAAAGATGCTCTTTCTCCTCCCTTGGTTTGTAAGGGGTCTTTCTCACCCAATTCTAACTCAATTTTATATTTTACAAAAATAGGCTAAATAATCAAATCATCTAATTAAAGCTAATCACAATTAACTAATTAAACTTGTAACTAATATTAAATCATCTAATTAAATCTAATCACAATTAACTAATTAAATTTGTAACTAATATTAAATCATCTAATTAAAGCTAATCACAATTAATTAATTAAACTTGTAATTAATATTAAATCATAATTAAGACCATTATGGATCTTCATCCATATTTTCCTTCTTTCTCATCCTTAGTGGTGACTCCCTCGTCCACTCTATCTTAAGGATTCTTGTTCCTGCAACCATGTAGACTAATGGAGACTATCAATAGTACCATATTATTAAACAAACTAATCATACATTGCAAAAAATCAACTTAATGTCATTTAATATATCTTAAAAACAACATAATAATTCATAAGTCCATCGTATGAAAAAGTTTGCCAAGGGAGGGTCATGACATCAACAACATAATTATCAAAAATTTGGTTCTCTTTATCTAGTCTTCTAAGGCAATAATCTCAATAAATTTTGTCATTCTCTATTGTTTGACAACTAGATTGAGGCAAGGTGCTTGACTTCCCTATTAGATTTTCAAATGGGTTTTTTGGCAATTATTTCCATTTTTAGTTAACTCTTGTAGCTTGGTGTACATGAGATCTAGTTTTTTGTAGATCTCAATTGCAACCTATTAATTGACGTGGTTCTTTTCTTATTTAAACACAACATCAAAAATATCTTCATCTAAGATATTATTTTGTGGATTGAATATGTTAGGCAACCCGTCAATAACTAACCCTTCAATTTCTTTGATCATCTCTTATGCTTGGACCTCCAAGGATGCTAGGTTGTCTTTGTAAGTTAGGGTATTTCTCTAAATATTGGAGATATTCCTTAACTTCTTGACAAGATCCTTTTGATTCATACCAAGTTGATGTGTCTTTGATGTTGTCATGGAGGAGAGAAGTTTAAGGACCTCCTCATATTCATCCCTTGTAGATACTCATTCTTCCACTTGCTCAAATTTTTTTCTTCCTTTTTTAGGCTTTTGTTTTGTGAAGAAGATCAACCAAAAGTATTCATAAGCATTTTTTAATTTCTCCTTGATATTTTTAGAGATGGACTTGACCCGTTAGATGTCGTGTGTTGTATTGGGGTCTATATTTATCTCCATATATCTTTTTTTTTATTTGTGGAAAACATCCCAGAAGGGATTCCACTTTAGGGTAAGACCGAAGGAGGCAGGGGTATCCATTTCGCCAAAAATGCCTAGGACTCGAACTTGGCCTACCACCTTTGACCTACTCAAGGAGCAAACAAACACACAAATAATTTAAAAAATAAATAAATAACAATAAAAATAAAAAACATGCTCCTTGAGTGTGTAAAAAAGAAAAGCACAACCAAACACACACACAATAAGATAAAAAAAAAACCAAAACACGAATCGCATAGAAAAACACAAGAACAACATAACAAAACACAAACATGACAAAAACAACAGAACACTACAAAGACATAACAAAAAAAACATGAAAAATAAACATAACAAAAACCTAAAAAAATAAAAATAAAAATAAATAAACAAAAACAAAAAACATAGAAAACACCCACACATAAAAATACTAATTAACACAAAAAAACAGAAACACAAGAACAAGAATAACAAAAACACAAGAACAAAAATAACAAAAACACAAGAAAAAAAACAAAAAACATAAAAAAAAACACAAAACATAAAAAAAAACACAAAACAACAAAAACACAAGAACAACACAAAGAACACAAAAACAAAACAAAACAAAAGAATACACACACCTTAAAAAACCAAACAAAAAAAAAAAAGAAAAAAAGAAAAAAAATGAACATAACAATGACCAATCTAGACCAGAAGACTTTTAAGGCAAGAATCAATAGAGGAAACAAAATAAAGAATAGATTGAGCTAGGGAACTAAAATAACCTGAGAGAACCAAAGAGAAACAAGAAGAAACTAGGTACCTTCAAAACTGGAGCCATCCAAAGAAATTATAGAAAGAAGAGCTTCCCTAATTTGTGAAGCCCACCATCTAGGAGGGTGGCCATAACAAGTAAGATCACATTTGTCCAAAGCCCAATTAGCTAAAGCATCAACACTCTTGTTTTGATATCTAACCACATGATTGTAATCAACTTTCAAAAATCCCATCTGGATTAATTGAATCTTCTCAATAATTCTTTTTATTCTCCAATCCACCTTATGATTCTTAGAAGGAGTCTTCAAGAGATTAATCATAAGTTGAGATTCAAACTCAACTAACACCTTTTCCCATCCAACCTTAGTAGCCTCCTGAAGACCTCTGAGGATACCATACCCCTCAGCAAGGTTATTGGAAAGAATACCCAAATTCTGAGCAAAAGTAAAAACCAGGGAGTCATCTAAAAGTCTACCAATTCCTCCCACATTGGCTTTTCCAAGGTTCCCTCTAGAGGCTCCATCAGTATTGACTTTTCCAAAATCCTTAGGAGGAGGTTGCCAATTTCTAGTCCTATCCATCTTACTAAGACTCACATTCCCTTTAAGTTGGTTGCCCTTAGAATATTTAATCTTCAATCTTTGCATCACTTGATCCCATATTTGGTGGGAGTTTTGGGGGTGATTAAGGAGTTGATGGACTAATTCAACTAAGTTGGCTATGGTATTTTGAAAAATATAGTGAATATCCTTCCTATCTTGATTAAAAATTTGGTTGTTCATTTCATTCTAGATATTCCAAAGAAGAATGGTAGAACCCATCCAAACTAACTGCCTAATAAAATGATCAACACCCTCTTGCTTAGGCCAATCCCTCCAAATTTGTTCAAAAGTAAAAAAAATGGACCACTATAAGCCAAGTAAAGTGGTCATTCTCCTCCATAGCTTAGAGGCTAAAGTACACTCAATAAAAATATGGTTGAGAGTTTCTACATTCTCTTCACACATTTCACATCTAAAAGGGCCATGAAAAACACACTTCATAAGTTGTTCACCAGTAAGCACCCTACGATGCAATAAAATCCAAGTAAAGAACCTCACCTTAGGCCAAATATTTTGAGACCACAACTGAGAAAATATGTTAGAATATTGGTTGGGATTATTATGGCATAAGGTCAAATAACCTTGAGCAACTAAATAATCACCCTTAGTAGTGTTGTTCCAACCAAAACAATATTTTTCATGGGACCAAGAGAGAGATCTCATATGAAGGATACCTTGGATATCTTGTCTTTGCCTTTATGGGATTTGAATAGGCCAGTCCTCAATAGGGATCCAATATCTACCAACCTTTGAATTACCAGTATGGTATCGACAGTAATTAGCCACCTTTATCCAGTTAGCTCGGTGAAGCTCCTCCATCCAAGGCCTCCAATCGAGAAACTGAGTTATCAAAGGCTTGTGACCATCCCAAGAATCTGTCCAAAAATTTACCTATTGACCAGATCCAAAATAATTTTTTCTTAATCAAATTCTCACCAGTCTTAAGAACTACTAAAATAGGAGAACCTTTGGTAGGAAGTTGATAGCGAACAAGGTCTTCAAGAATTTTATTCTCAGTATATTTAGCATAGAGATTATTGGCCCAAAGAGCATTGGGGTTATGCAACATCCTCCAATATAATTTAGCAGCTAAAGCTTTGTTGTTATTAATAGAAGATCAAAATCCTAACCCCCATTCATTCTTAGGAAGACATAAAATGTCCCATTTTACCAAGGCCCATTTTCTTTTCTCCTTAGTACCACTCCAAAGGAATCGATGACTGATTTGATCCAGTTCTCTAAGAAAAACCTTTGGGATATTCAACACGGAAGATACATAAATAGGAATAGCTTGAAGGACTGATTTTACCAAGGTGATCCTACCCCCAAAAGAAAGCCATCTGTTGGTCCACTTTCCAATTTTCTTCTTGACTTTGTCCAACAACCAATTCCAATCTTTATTTTTTGCCTTTGAATATTGATGGGAATACCTAAATAAGTGATTGAAAGGGAGGTCTTATTATATCTTAATTTGTCCAAGACCATGGATTCCTGTCTGCGGAAGCGGTGAAAGAAAATAACTTTAGATTTGTCTTCATTGATCAACTGCCTAGTAGCCTTAGAAAAACAACTAATAATTTGCTTAATATTAGAAGCTTCCTTAACTGTAGCTTTACCTAAAAGAGTAGAGTCATCCAAAAATTGAATATGAGAGATAGGTCTAGCTCCATGAGTAGTGGTAACTCCCTCAAGGGTTTTGTTTTCCCTCTTTTTGATTATAGTCCTACCCAAGCATTCAACAAGAATGATGAATAAATAAGGGGACAGCAGGTCACCTTGCCTAATACCTTTGGAAGCTAGGAATGACTGAGAAGGCCTGCCATTGATAAGAACTAAGTAGGAAACTAAAGAGATACATCCCATGATCCAATCCATCCAATCCTTAGAGAAACCAAATTGCCTCAAAACTTTGATAAGGAAGTGCCAATCCACTCTGTCATAAGCTTTGGATAAGTCTAACCGAATGAACATGGAAGGAGATTTTTGCATATCCATGGAATGGATGACTTCCTGAGAAAGAACTATCTTATCTACTATTTGACGCCCTTCAACATAACCCCCTTGCTCAGGAGAAATAATCTTATGAAAAAGAGGCTTCAACCTTTTTGCCATGATCTTAGTAATGATTTTTAGAAGAACATTACATAAAGAAATAGGTCTAAAAGTTGAGATATGATCAACCTCTTGAGCTTTTGGAACAAGAGTAATATAATTTTTATTGATAACATTCAAAATTTCTTTGGCTTTCCTAGATTCTTCCACCACCTCTAATAAATCAGCAGGAAGGATATCCTAAAACTCTTGGTAGAAATCAATGGGAAAACCATCACGACCTGGGTTTTCCCCTTTTGTATTTTAAAAACTACTTGTTGAAGCTCATTGATAGTAACAAGAGTAGTAAAAATAGAGTTATCCTCAGAAGTGATAAGAGAAGGGATTGCTTGAAGAATATTTTGTTGAGAAGCTGAGTCAAGAGGAGTAGCAACAAAAATATTGGAAAAGTAATCGACAACAATAGAGTTCATGCCATCCCAAGTATAGACAACATCTCTAGAATTAGATTTCAGGGAAGAAATAAAGTTATGAGATCTTTGAGCTAGAAGAGATTTGTGGAAGAAAATTGTGTTTCAATCTCCTTCTTTGAGCCATTGAATTCTATATTTTTGCTTCCATAAGATTTATTCTCTTTTTTACCATTCCTCTGACTGAGTTGTGAGTTTAATTTCATCTGCACTTCTATTCTCTATGAGACCATCTAAATGGATTTTCTTATTCAAATTTTCAAGTTGAGCAATAACTTCATGTTTTTTTTATGAACATCCCCAAAATCCTTCCAGTTCCAAGTCTTGATTTTGGATTTACTGTATTGCATTATTTTGGAAAAACAAAAAATCTTAGTCTCATGCCTAGGCTTACCTTCCTTCCACCATTTTTGCACACAAGGTCTAAAGGAACCTCGGTTTTCCACATTAATTGAAAACGAAAAAGAGAAAAATCACATTGGTTTTCCACATTTCCACCATGACTGGCCAGTGATCCGAACCAACATTGTTAAGAGTCTTCACTTTAGGAATGTGACCATGGATTAAGAATTTTTCAGAGAGTAAAAACCTATCCAATATCTCCATTATACAAGCTAAGCCTTACCTTCTATTAGACCAAGTCATAAGGCCATTATCTGGTTGGATGTCCACAAGATGGAGGTTTGCAATATATTCGCTTATGAGGCCAGTGCTTTTATCCAAATTTCTATTTCCCCCTATTTTCTCATCTAGAGAGAGTATGGTATTGAAATCTCCTCCGATCAAGATCCAAACTTCAAGAAAATGAGAGATAATATGAGTTATATCCTTCCACTGTCTTCTTTTTTCCTCCAAAGCAGTCGAAGTATAAACAGTAATGTAGAGCATAATTTGGTTGGAATGTCTACTTTGAATAGCTATAGCCAACATACCCCAAATGCCAACCATATGGTGGATAACTACCTCTTTTGGGTCCTAAAGACAAGTAATGCCACCATAAGTCCCCTAGGAACTGAGAGAAACCACTTTTCCAGTTGGCCAAATTTTACTAGCAATTGAGTCCATATCCTCCATTGACATCTTCGTTTCTTGAAGGAAAACAAGATGTGGATGATTTATTTGAATCATTCTTCTAATTTCATTTTGTTTTGAAAGACTCCCTTTGAGTTCTCTAATATTCCAAGTGATGATCTTCATTAATACCAGGGCTAAAAAATTTGGGAAGGACATTAATATTACCTTCCTCTACAACCTTTTCACCTTCTTTTACCATATGATATTGATTTGTCTTGCGACCTGCTTTTTGATTAGAATCCATATTTAGTTTTTTTTCCCTATTTCTTGACTTACTCCAATTGAATCTGAGATGGCTTATAACCTTGAAGAATGCTCGTACACAATCAAAATTTTACTAGAGGGTTCAACATAGTCTATATTGGGACCTATATTATTTGAAATTTTGACATTTAAAAGATTGTTTTTCTTGTGTAAATTTTCTCCCTTTTTTTTTTGTTGAAAACCTTTGATTTGTTGGTTTGTCTCTGAGTTCTTCCCTTCATCTTTAAATTGTGTTTCTAAGAAATTTTTTTCTATTATTTCCTCTTCCTCACTTAGGACATCATTTGTGGAAAGGATTTCAAACATATTAGTAGATGAATTTGATTGATCCTTCATAATTGGTTTTTTTGAGTGTTCTTCTTAGGCATTTGGAAACCTGCTAAGTTTATATCTTCTTTCTTTTGATCAAGAATTTTATTTGGGCAAGCACTAGCCAAATGACCATATTCATGGCAAATTCTACAATGAAAAGGAATGTTCTCATAGTCCACTACTTGCTCCCAAGTGTCTTCCCCAAATTTTAATGTGATATTTTTAGGTAGGGGTTTGTCAAAATCCATTAAAACACAAATCCAAGCATAAATAATATGTTCAAAATTTTGAGTACAATCAAAAGTCATCATAAAAGTTCCTAAAGAGTTTCCAATTGAAGAAAAAATAGTAGGATTCCAAAATTCAATAGGGAGGCCAAAGAGTCTAACCCACATGGGAGCTATAGAAGGCATATATTATTCGACTTTAAATTTAGTATGCCAGGGCTTCATGAAAAGCCCCGCCCTTCCAAAAACCAGGGACCCCCTTGAAAAGTTTTCTCTCTATCTTCATTATTAGCAAATAAAACAAGAAAATAACCATTTGGATAAATAGAGATTTGTAACTCACCTTAAGTTTTCCAGATTTTTGTAGCCCAGAATTTGAAAGCAGATAGGCTTGGATGAAAACCCACGAATCGACAAATTAGTCCTCTTTTTTCCAAATCTTCAATGCCAGTTTGAATGTTACCCATATCAAGCTTAACAATAGGAGTTCCATCATATGCTTTCAGACATCCTGACTCCATTTTCTTGGGATCAATATTAGGCATTCTTAGAGGTTTATGGGAAGCCCTAAGATTAATATTAGCATTGGGTTGAGGCTGTCCACCACGAAGGGCATCCCTAAAATTCATTTTTGGGGCTGAGTCTTCAAAATTCTTACCCTTTACAGGGGTTTTCACGATAGAATTATTTTGTGGGTGCACCTCAGCACCATATTCACTTGAGATCTAAGTCATTTTTTGATCAACTGCTTGAAACTTGTTTCGTGATCTCTTTAATCCTTGCCTTAGACATCGTGGAAAGGTATGGTTTTCACTTTTCTTTTGTGCAATAAATTGTAAGTCGTTGTCACTCAAGTTCACAACATGATCTGTTGAAAGATAGATTTATAACCCATATTGGATCCCCGAAAACATATCCTGCTAAAATATTGAGCATAAACCACAAAAATATTGGCCTCTAGGGCCCAAAGGCCCTAAATACCAACCTCTGGAGCTGCTTGCACTCAACCCAAATAAAACCCTTGCACAGTCACTTGCCAAAAATCTTGTTCACACATAGGGATGTGTTAGGATTTTTGTTGCTCCAAATGATCTAAATATTGGTGGAGCTATTCTAGGGCTTTTTAGGAATCTACCCTCAAAATTTTAGCTCAATCTGAGTCCGAATGAGTGAGATATGGCCGAAACAAGTTTGATAGTTTGGGAAGTCTTGCAAAAAATAGTTATCTCCATATATCATAAGGCTTACAACTCTACAATATTTTGATATTTTGATTTATTGGTCTCTTGGAGTTGTTTTATATGAATTTACCCTTATGTGAGTTATTTTATGAGGTCATTTATATGTTGTTAGTTCATTTTAGCCTCAACAACTTGGGATTTAAGGTCTTCAACATGCTTCTTTAGTTGGTCTATCTCTGAAACATATTTTTTTAGAGCCTCATTCTATTGTTGAAGTTGGTATCTTTGTTCCTTTAGTTGTATCACTTCTGCTTTGAGTTCCTTATTTTTTCTTTGGATTACTTCATCCTCGACCTCCAAGTAACCAAATTTAATGGCTATGCCAAGAGTGATCTAATTTACAAGTTAGACCATTTGGTATGGATTCATTTTATTTACGTCTAGCTTAGATACCTCGATAATCAACTCATCAAGAATTATCACCAATTTGAATGGGTCAGATCTTGTAGCCTTGGCTATATAGATTCTATCACCCCTTCTTACCCATTGTGACTACATTAGGATTTATGCCATGGAGGTATTTTCTTTGAGCCACTTATATTCTTCTTTCATTTATTTTCTTTGGAAGCAAGGACATCAAAAACCTTTGTGATGTTTGTTTCCTTAAGCTCACACATTGTTTTCCATGTGAATACCATGCTTGGCCTAGCAATTATGCTAGTTTTATACAGTGCTCTTGCAAACACAACCCCTTGAGCTTGGGAGGTGGCCATCATTGCCTATATAAGGAGCTATCAAGCTTAATATAGTGGGTGAGCTAGACATGTAGAAGTGGAAGGTGAAGTGAATGAAGCAAATTGCATGGTTATGAAGAGAAATAAAATAAAAATAGTGGGAGTGGTTTGTGATGCTAGCTATACTAGTATATTAGCTAACAATGATATTGTTGGTGAGGGAATAACTAATGGTGGTGATGTGGCATATGGGACCAAGGGTTATATAGTGTACACTTGGATGGTAGGTGGTGGAAATAAAGTGATAGGTATGCTTCAAGCATGATGAGAACTATTAAAGGTGGGGTGCCTCTTGAGCTACACTGGTTGAGTATGAAAGAAGTGTAGTGGAAGAATGGATAAGAAGAGAAGTGGTAATAGAAGAAAAATTGATAGATAAAGGAGTGGTGGATGGCGGAAAGCAAGTGAATGTGGTTGTATTAGTGGCCATAATGTTGGCCATTCCCAACTTGGGAGGGGAGCCTCCTTGAGAGATTTGCCCTCTTGAAGTTGAGTTATCTGATTTTATTGATCCTACACTACCATGTCCTTGCTAAACACTGATCCACAGTTTCTAAATCCCCTTAATCCTTTGATTTAAATCTACCTTACCATCAAAATAACCATCATCAATGTCATATGTGTAGTGAGGATGTTAATTTTGAGCATTAGTTTCTTCTTTTACCTTTAGGAGCTTGATGGACTGACCATTGCCTGACTAATGATCTTATCCATTTTTGTATGATTGGGGTATATTCTATCCTAGATTATAGAGAACTCATCATCAAATGGGTTAACTCTACTAGGCCTTGTAAGTGTGCTTGTTTCATATCTCATCCTTTGCCATGTTAGGATCTTCTTATTTGTATACCCAAATTTACTTAGTAATCCTAGCTTATGATGGTTTATTTTGATATTGGGGTCGAAATCATCCTTCTTATTTGTGTAGAAGGCATGCCAATCTTGTGGGTTATTGTACCAAATTTGGATATTTTCTTATATCTACGATTGCTTCCTATATTGGCAAGGGCCAATTCCTCTCTAGGGTCCACCTCTTCTCAATGTTGTATATTTTATCATGCATGAAGAATGTATCTAGGTTCTTGTTCCTCTATGTCATTACAAATACTCCTCATAGATCATAGGACCAACAATCTCTTAGTTGGTCTACTCTCATTTCTCTTAGCCTTACCTCAGCCACTTAGTGGAATCCATGCAACTTGGGTGTGATTTTAATGATCAACTACTTGAGTGGATAAAATGTGGTTTTCTTATACTCCCTAAAATAATTTAGGTCCACATAATTGAGTTGTTACACATAGCCAAGGTTGAATATGTAGTCTAACATATATGCAGACAACTCAAAGGGCATGGCTGAAAAGCTATAGACGTAGATGAAGGATCCAGTCCTCCCAAGTAGAAATCTCTACTTGGCCATTCCCCATATTTAATTAGCTATTGTACCTCATATGATAGCCTTGATGCCTTCACCCTAAAATTCTCCATGATTACTTTGTATACCACATCATAGAAGCAATATGAAGTCTTACTTGCTTCTCAATAGGGTTCATCTATGTAGTCAACTATTGAGAGTGGGTTTCCATCTACTCCTACTTAGTCTAATTGGAGGTTTCAAAACCAATTTTTCTTCTAGTATACAATGATACAAACCAAGCAAGGTGTGTAGAAATTTCTTTTCTCTTGAAAGATATTCAACTAGCTATCCATCTAATATGTAATATATCATGTTCAATCAGTCATTTGTGAATGCTCGAGGTAGGTCTACACAACATGAAGTAGGAAAATGTGCTCTTCATAGAGCTTCAAGTCACTTATTTCTCACAAGATTATAGTTAAACCCAATAAGACCATTTGTACATCCTCCTTGAAGATCCCTAACTCTAGCAAAATGCTAAAGTGTGCTAGCAGGGTCAATTTCTTTGGGTGTGGGATTAAGAAATCCTACTAGTAAGTGCTCATACATCCATAGTAGAAAACATTTTGGATATTAGGGATATAATATACCCATTTAGTCACTTTGTATGTCACCTTGAGAATATCCCTTATATATCCCTATTTGATGTAAAAGGATATTCATTCCATTGAGGGAGTCCAAAATTCCTTTCCAAAGGGATGTATTTTTCAACACATACCTACACAAATTTATGGCAACTCCACAATTGTGGCACCAAGTTCATTTTAATATTCATCTAATGCTCTATGAGTTGGTCTAGAGCCTCAAGTTGAACCTCCTTACGAATTTCTTCTTCACCTACTCGATAGCATATGTGTAATTCCCCTCTTTAACCCTTCAATATGGATCATTAAATAACTCCTCGAGTCTTTTAGGGGGGTATCTATTTTTCTTACCCCCATTCTTCTTTGGCTTACCCCTAATGGCTCTACATCTTATAGAAGTATGGATATGGGTTAAGATAGAGTGGATATGGGTGGAGTAGCAAGTTTGTAGTCATTTGGGCTCACAATATTTAAAATCTGAAAGGGCCCTCTCCACAAGGAGTCAAACTTTTGATGTTCCTATAGTTTTGCATGATCTTCATCCCATTTGAATACGAGATCTTCTTTATAATCCATCTTTGTGGATCACTTGTTAAGCAACCTTTTAATAGACTCTTGGTGTTACATTGTTCTTTTAAAATAATTTTCTCTTTCTTCCTTTGGGGCCAGTAATGTATTTGACCTTGCTTACATGGGCTTGACATTAGTATCTTACAATTGAAGTTGTGCCATTTGGAGGGAAGGGAGTTACAAATTGATTGGTATACAACCTCTTTTACATAAACTAATTTTTAGGAGGAGGATCTAGTGGATGCTTTTGGCATCACTCAATTTACCCATAATGATTTATGCAACTTGGTATGTCATTCTCTTTGTGATTTAGAAATATATTTTTTAGGATACTTATGATGTTCTTGTTATTTGATTTAACCAACCCATTTCCATGGGGGTAGCAATTAGATGATGTCTTGAGAGATAATTTGTCCAAGGAAAATTTCATCTCCTTAGTTCCCTTGAAATAGGTGTCATTATCTATGACTAAGGTGGATAGGGATCCAAAATTTATGATCATATCTTCTAACAATTGGATCATTGTCTCCTAATTGGATTATTTGGCTGGGACTACTTGAACCCATTTAGTGAAGTAATTTGTAGCAGTGAGGTTCCATCCATACCTTGCACTTGATAATGGATTAATTTTTCCTATGATTTCTTGACCGCATTGTTGGAATGGTTTAGTCATTATGATGGGTTTTAGGGGTATTGGTGCTCTTCTCTTGTTTCCTCTAAATATGTAACAAGATATACATGTTCTTAACCCACTAGTAGCAATTCGTAAAGAGTGTAGGCTAGTAATATCTAGCCCTAAATATTTTGTGAATTATGGTGGGCACAAAGTAACACCCTCCTTCATCATGGTATCATTTGATTAGGGCTTCTATACTTTCTTCTTAAATGTAGCACAACAAGACCCCATAATATTGTTTCCTACCTAAAACACCATCAAGTGAGTAACAATATGTTGTTTTTTGTCTAAATCAAGCTCTCTCCTTTGTTAACCCTTTTGACACTTGTTCTGTAGTCATATATCTATACATGTCACTCATCCAACCCATTCTATCATCCATATTTATTTCCTCTACAAGAGAAATATGATCTTTAGGGACTATGATTATTAGGATTTTGCATAAGGTCCTTACCTTGATGAGCTTGGTGTGTTTGATTAGACAATTATTGGATATCAAGATGTACTACAAAGATGATGGTCTTGCTCTATGATAGATAACACATTAACTTCTTAAGAGCTTTCATGATGGTGAACACTTGTTTTTCAATAAGGATGTATTCTTATTTGTAGTTATGGAGGGATTGGATCATGAACAAGATGGGATGCTCCTTACCTCTATCATTATTTTGAGTTACGAGAACAAAAATGCTTTCATCTATGTCAAACACATAAAGCCTTTAATATTTGGAAAAGTCTGGATTGATCAAGACTAGAGCCTTAATGATGGTACCTTTAGCATCTTGAAAATATTTTCTACATTCAACAATCCATTCTAGGATTTTTTTAACATTTTGGTAATAGATATAATCATCTTAGCAAATTTTATGATGAATTTAGCAACAAAATAGATTTAACCTAGGAATGACCTGATTTCTTGATGGTAAAACTTAGATTATTTATTTATTAAGGTAAGAGCCTATTAATACATGCCTCGACGTTACAAATAAGGAAATCGACACTCCTAAGTACGAGGTCATTACATACAAGAAATAATAAATAATGTTGCATCTAAAAATGGATGACCTAATCATCTAAAGATGCATGACCTAATTATAATAATGTAATAAAATATTCCTAATATCCCCCTTATTACATTATTTGGGGTAGGAAATATTAGGACCCCCCTTAATTCAAAGGAGTCTAGGCTTTGGCTCTATCTTTTTAGATATTGCTCTTGCTTCTATAAACACCTTTTGGTCTATAGATTTTGGATTTGATACCTCTAGGTCTACCATTGGGTTGGCCTTTAAGTCTACCACTAAATTTACCTTTGGATCTAGTGCCTTTGGGTCTACCTCTGAGACTACCTATGCTTATGTTACCTTTAGGTCTACCTCTAGGACTACCTCTGGGTCATCCTCTAGGTCATCCAAGTATATCAAGTACACTTAGCAATAGTGGGATTGGCCTCACTTTGCTTCTTCAATTATGAGTGTCCTTATGGTAACCTTCTCATCCTATCGGATTGCATGGATAACTAGTCATTGCAACTGCTAGGTGTAATAGAGTAGATCATTGCTTATAAGGTTCACTTTGTTGTCTTATGTGTACTATGAGTATTTCTCCCCCTCAGGTGAAATCATCACTTGCATTGTATTGTAAAGGTGTCAAACTTTGTCAATAATGCACCCTTGTATACAAATTTTAGACCCTTATAACTCCTAAGGGTACTTGAAAAATTATTGTTCTATAGTTAAAAATTAATATTTTATAAACTATAAAATTATAATGTATTATTTTTTCAATTGGTTATGCAGGATTGAAACAGGCCCCACCCGTATTACATCACCACCACATAGTGGTATTACAACAAAGCTTGGATATTATCCATGTATCAATGGGAAAGATTCAAATATTGGTCTCCTCCTTGAATGTTGAGGAATTTAACCAGTTGAGCTAATGCTTCTTGATATTATAATATCCTTTTTATGAAGGTCATTATTTTTTAAACAAGGTCTCCCTTTTTCAAAGGGAATGGGTTTTTAAGGACCCCCCTTAATAAAAAATCATACTTTTTTAATAATAAATAAAAACTCATGTTGGGTCCAAGGGCTTGGTTCAAAATTCAAAACGCTTCTGTAGGAGTGCGAAGACCAGTGTTCCAATCCCTCGGGCCTCATAACACCGATGGACATGTCGCATTAGCATAGCCGGCTACACAAAAGGTTTACCCGATGCAACTAGAGTTTATAGTGGCAACAAAGAGCGAGATTCGAACCCATGAAGAGGCGTAGAAAATTGCAATGAGTTACTAATTCCTCTAGTATAATAAAAAAAGAAAAAGAAAAGAAAAACTCATGTTCACCTTTAAAAAAACTTGATTTAAAAATAAAAAATGAAAGGTGTGACCTGATTTCATATGTCTTCCCCTTTGTCAATGGGAATGAATTTTTATAGACCCCCCTTCATAATAAACTATGTATTTTTTTTTTTATTAAAGAAAAACTCATGTTCACCTTAAAAAACTTGATTTAAAAATAAAAATAAACGGTGTGCCTTGATTTTATATATCTTTAATTAAAAAAAGGAACTCTTAACCACCATGATTTGTCCACCTTAGCTCCATTCTTGGGTGATTTAAATAACTCTTTAATAATTAAAGAACGATCCCAAGCACTTAAAAAAAAATATAGTCGGGCCTCCTCTTAGTTAATGTCAATCATAGGGTCATCAATGAAGGTTGAGATTCATATTTGGTGCTTGTGAAGCACCATGGCAAACAAAAATGGAACCTTTAGGATTTTTTTCTCTATGCAAATCAAATTGTTGTTGTCGATCATTGTCCTAGGAGGCGCTACTCTCCAAGGGAATTTTATTCTTATTGCTGCTATAAAGGAGGTGCTTCATGCAGATCCTCTGGACCTCCCTTTGCTTTCATATTGTGTCCATGCATTACGTATTTTCACAATTACCTTTGAAGGTTGTATGTTTGATTTACGTTAGGTTCACCATGATGATCTCCTAAAGGATGCCTCCTCTATCAAGCACCATTAAATGTCTATCAAAGCATGGATCAAGTGGATCAAATCATCAAGACCAGATTCAAATTTGGGTTACCCAAATTACTTTGCTTAGTGATTTTGTTGGTTGTCAATGGTCGAGTGGTGATGATGTTCTTGCGCATCATGGGTGTAACACTGTTGTGTAGCACCACCATGATACATAAATCTATTTCAAATTTGTTGACTAGATCATTACCAATGTAGGAAATGAGCTCAAACTCGATGGCTACCAACATTTGCATACCAAGTTTAATGCATGTGCCTAATGAGGAATTTGTATTTATGGTAGGGTGACTAGGATACACATTTTAACCATTACATATTAGATCCTATTATTTGATCCACTCCTTCCACCATGTTTTGACTAGATTCGAGTACTTTTAACCTAGATTGGTCTTCCTATTGGTGTACTTTGACATGATCGTCATGGAGAATAACATGGCCCTCTATAGATCTCTAATAGGACAACTTTGATTTAGGCAATTTAGTGACAAGATTCATCACAATGTGTATGGTATTATTCTCATGACCATGGTGGGGGGCACCCTCACTAGTGGGTTTTCCTTTGGCCACAAGGCTAAGGTCGTGAGGACCTCTCTACTTTTGCTTCTAGCTCGATTGTAGCATAGAAGACTTTGTCAACATTCACACTTAAAACCTGCTTTGATCCACCTCTACGTCAGGGGGGAAGAACAAGATATTCACTACCACCTCCTTGAACAAATCACCTAATAGGGGGAGAAGAGAATTTCCAAAGAGCCCTTTAAGAAGGAAAAAACCTACTTTTATACCAAGGATGACAAAACTTAGCTTATTCATTCATTGAAATAACAACCTATTTAATACATGACTTGGGATTTTAAACAAGTAGATTGATACTCTTGAGGAGGAGATCATTATATGCAAGAAATATTAAAATAATCCTACATCTGAAAATGGATGACCTAATTATAATATTAAAATAATGTATTAAAATATTTCAAACATCCCCTTTATGAAAGAGGGCAATGAGAGCTCTTGGATGGATTTTATTTGGTCAAGGTCTATGACAAAACCTTCTTTTGATACTATGTGGCCTAGAAATTTGTCTTCTTGGATCATAAAATAGAATTTTTGGGATCAAGTGAGATATCACACTCTCTACACCTCTAGAAGATAGAATCGATATGTTCAATGTGTTTACTCTTATCTTTAGAAAATACAGTTAGGTCATCAAGGTACATGAGAATTGTATCACCTACAATTTTGATAAATATTATGTCCATAACCCTTTGGAATGTTGCCCTTATATTTGATAAACCAAATGACATTCTTTGATTTATGAAGGTCCCTTGTTTGGTGGTGAAGGTTCTCGTATGTTGGTCATTGTCTTTGACCTATATCTAATTATACCTTACAAAACCATCAAGGAGAGGTAACATTTATAATCTAACTAAATTTTTTAGAATCTTATTCATGGTAAGCAAAGGATAATGGTCCTTTAATGAAGTTTAGTTTATGTTCCTAAAATCAATGCATAGCCTTAGATCACCATTTTTCTTGTGCACCAAAACCAAATTGGTTACCTAGGTGGAGTGTTTGATTGGGAAGATTATTTGGTCCGTAGAAGCTTTAGAAGTTCCTTTTAATTATTGCCTCAATTTAGGGTTCATCAGTTATTGCTTATGTTTGAATGGCCTAGCACCATGTTTTTAACTCAATGGTATGTTTTATGATATTTTAGTCATAGACCTTGAGATCTTCATATGACCATGCAACAATGTTCTCATTCTTTCCACAAAGCTCTTTAAGAAGGTCTACTTCTCCATGAGTGCAATATTTTCCAAGTAGTATATTTTTCCATTCAGTTACTTTTTATATATGTTAAAAATATTTGTGTATTTTTTTGTTTGGTAAAAAGAATTTATATTACAAAATTTAAATAGAAGAGATACATCGTCTATATTTCCACAAACACAGGCTTTTGATCTAGGATTTAGCAAAATATGTAATGTTACATTCTCTATCAACTAATCTACTATAGTAACCCATGTATAAAAGGAACAACCTAATATAGTGAATTACAACACTAAATACATCTAATGTTGCTACCATCAAGAGATAAGATAGAGAGAAGATCTTCCCTAGTCTGTGTTGCCCACCATCTAGGGGGATAGCCATAACAAGTGAGGTTGCCTTTATCTAGAGCCCAGTTGGCCATCACATCTATAACTCTATTTTGTTCTCTAGGGATGTGATTGTATTCCATAGACAAAAAGCTTGTATGTACCATCTGAATCTTCTTTATAATTCTCCTTAGTCTCCAGTCAAACTTCCTATTCTCCCTTGGATTCTTTAAATGGTTGATCATGACTTGTGAGTCAAATTCTATCTAGACCTTCTTCTAGCCTACCTTAACTACCTCCTAGATCCCTCTAAGGATGCCACAATCCTCTACTAGGTTGTTGGAAAGAATGCCAAGATTCTCTACAAAGGTGAAAATCGAGGTCCCATTCGACTGTCTTCCTATCCCTCCCACACTAGCTCTTCCTGGATTCCCTCGTGATGCTCCATCTATGTTAATTTTTCCCCAATCCTCTTGGGGAGGCTACCACTTTCCTTTTTTGACTACTTTTGGGTACCTTATGATTTCCATTTATTGATTAATAGCCTTAGGAATAATTTTTAATTTGCTCATGATCTATTCCAATTGTTGGTGGGGTTCTTGGGGATACTTTAGTTTATGTTGGATTGTCTTTGCTATGTTGACTATGGTCTTTTTCCAAATATAGTGGATGTCCTTAGACTCTTGTTTGAAGATGTGATTGTTCCTTTCCTTCCATATGTTCCAAAGTAGGAGAGTAGTTCCTACCCATACTATCTACCTAACATACTAGTCTACTCCATCATGTATAGTCCATTCCCTCCACATATGCTTTAGGGTGGTAAAGTTAGACCAGTTAATACCAAGTAATATAGCCATCATCTTCCACAACTTTGAGGCTACAAGATATTCAATAAATAAGTGGTAAAGTTTTTTGAGGTTCTTCCCACACATCTCACACCTAAAAGGACCATGGTAACCTCTTTTCATAATTTTTTCCCATGTTAGTACACTTTTATGTAGAAGAAGTCAAATGAAGAATCTCATCTTAGGCCATAACTTTTATACTCATATTTGGTTAAATAAGTCTCAAAGTGGGTTAGGAGTACTTTGGCATAGAACTACATATCCACTTGCTACTGTAGAATCCCCCTGACTCGTGTTGTCCCATCCAAGGGAATCCTCTACTTGAGACCAATAAAGTGATCTTATTTGTAGAGTTTGTTGATATCGATTTGCTGCCTCTCTGGGATTTGAATTGGCCATTCGACTATGGTGTATCTATCTAAAAAGCATACACCTAACTAGTGCATCAATTGAAATTGAGTATGAAAGCAATAAAGAAATGGACAACAATGAATTTAACAAGAAGATAAGATTTCATTTTATTAAAACTTTGTCAAAACTTGATTACATTTACGTCCCTCTTAGGGATACTCAATTTTGATACAATTAATACAATATTGAAGACCCTCTAAATGAGGGGATGGTGTAATCCACAGACTCTTTAGAAGGAACACGAACTACTCAAGGCCTAGGATAGCCTTCTTCTCACATGATTGGAGGCATATGCTGCCTTGAATGCCTTGAAAATGATTAGGTCCTATAAACCCTGCATTCAAGAAACAACATGAAAGGAGTTAATAACAAATGAGACCTCTCTTGATGAGGCTTTTGATGGATGATTGCATAAATTGATGATAAAGAAAGCAAGAAAGCATGTAAATCTATGAATATATGCAAGAAATCATCAAATTACTATAAAACATGTAAAGAAAGCATGAAATATAGCAATTAGGAAGCCTAATTAACCATTAGAACTTGCAAAACATGAAACTAGTCTAAATGGATAATTGCAAGCAAATGAAGCAAATCTACCTCTAATTCCTAAATCAACTGGTCAAATGTCTACTAAAATGTTAATCTATGCTAGATTAAGCTAATTGCATAACTAAAAATATAAATCTAATGCTAAAACAAAGGAAAAAAAAAATCAAACCCTCATCGTGGGTTTGAGGCGTAGCTGGCACTATTAGCCATGATTGATAGCCGTGACTGAGGCACAAATGTATTTGCTCTTGTAATCAGGGCTTGGGTCTCCAATTTCCTCCATGGAATTGATGATCAAGGGTCACCTCTATGTCCTCTGATGGATTGGTGATCGAATTTGTTGAGATTCACGTTCGATTGGCTTGATTGTGTGATTATGCTTCCTAGTCCTTTGAAAGCTTCATTGACGGATTCATGCTTGTCACTCCACAATTGGGCAGCATTTCAACTCTCCTCAAGGGGTTATAAATTTGCTATCCATTTTGACAAAGCTTCGCTATGTTCAAATGCAAACTTTCTCCAGACTTCTCCCCAATTTGGAGGGGGGTCTTATAGGACTCCTAATCTCTAATCTTGGCTTGCTTGGGAAGCCAAGATCAAGATCCAAGAGGTTGGATCAGTTGGGAGGAAAGCTCTCAAAGCTTTCCCACCCAAAACCATTTGAATATCCATTGCCCAGGCTATTGCAACCAAATTTGGCTTGGCCCAGGATTCAAAATAGTTTTGATGCTAGCCACGACTCTAAGGCGTGGCCAACTCTGTTAGCCATGGGTGTCAGCCGTGGCTAAGGCTGAGTTAGCCAACTCTACCCAAATTGAGTGGTTAAAACCACTACTTCACCTTGGAGCTATCCAAGATCATTCATATGGTCTATTAGCATACCCATATGAGTAGTCGCCTCAACATAATGCATTTTAGGTGTCTACAGATGCCCCTTTTGGGATGCATTGTGAGAACGAACAATGTTGAGCAAAAATAGACCTCCTAAAATAATGTCATAGGTTGAATGATGATCATTGATCTGATAAACATTAGATGCCCAATCCTGCCAAAGGACACATCTTAGAATCATTGCTTCCAACTGAGGGAAGGCTTAAATTTGCAAAGTTTTTGCAAGCTCCAGCGGTGATCGGGTAGCTTCAATGCTACAATAGTACCGATAGGTGGAGAGCTACTAACTTAATTATCATAGTTGCTTTTTTCCCCAACAAATGGTAAGCTTATGATAGTCATTGGCAATGATTCATAAGATGAACACAATTTGACAAGATCAAGTGATCTCCTATTGAATTTGATTATGATTATTGATATTATGACTACCCCCTCAAGCGATAAGTTGATGAGGGTAGGACAATTGAATGAAGCGACGAGTTGCTTGACCACAATGAGTGATTTGAATAATTGAAGATTTTAGCACTTTGATATTCTTGGCAAGGCCTAATTCAACCATGATTACAATTGTTAATAGTAATTGTACATCTCTATCTCATGGAGCAGTTCAGCCACCGTGGCCTTCTTAGGGAATCAAAATGATAGCAATTCCAATTAGGCTTATGTTGAATCATAATGTTTGATGATCTGCTGAAAAATATCATAGAAGAATTGAGATAAATAC
Source organism: Wollemia nobilis (assembly GCA_028583015.1). Classification (NCBI taxonomy): domain Eukaryota; kingdom Viridiplantae; phylum Streptophyta; class Pinopsida; order Araucariales; family Araucariaceae; genus Wollemia; species Wollemia nobilis. The sequence continues at coordinate 2,922,140 of JAQPPZ010016913.1, read as the reverse complement.
CTCATTCCCGTGGGGCAGTCCAGCCATCGTGGCCTTCTTAGGGATTGAAGTGAAGCATATCAATTCAGCGATGACTAATTTACCCCAAATGGTCTTATGGTAATTTACTCATCTTGCCGGATTGCATGGATTGCAAGTCGCTACAACCGCCAAGTGTATAGGGTAAATAATTGGATACGAGGCACATTTGAATTTTTGAATTATGTGAATTTTTTGTTATTTTTGAAAATTTTGAGGGTTTTGCACCATTAGATATTTTTTATTTTGCATTTTGAAGCCCCTCATGGTTGAATTTTGAGGGTATCTATGTCCAGATGCTAGTCATGGGTGTCAGACACAACCAATTTTTATAATTTTCTTAGTCGTGGCTCTAACCCGTGATCGGAAAACCCTAATTCTGTGCCCATGGTTGCCAGGTGAGGTTGAGGGTAAAATAAAAAATATAAAAGAAAAATTTATCATTTTCAATTCATTATTTTCCAATTTGTTGCACTATCCAGAGAGATGAGAGGAGAAAGTGACGTTTTGACCCAGAACGCTGCCAAACCATACACTCACCCTAACCGATGGTCGACCAACCAGAGGCATCCACTAGTGGAGGCACCGGTGCTCCGAAGGTAGCATCACAAACCATCATTTATTGCACTTACCAGCTTAAAATGAACCTCATTAAGTAATGGGCTAATTGAATCAAATTAAACTATCGGTAATGAACCACACCATAGTTAGATTTAGATTAGGTTAGATTAGATGGGTGGGTTGTTATTTTTGGGTTTTTTGGGATGAGAGATGACCCCAAAAAGGTCATTTCTCTTAGCCATGGGTGGTAGGCGTGGCTCCCAATTGGCAAATTGGGGGCCACAACTATCAACCATGGTGGGATTCAAATCCCAATGGTAAAAAATTTGACCATTACCACCGACCGCGGGTCCCAGCTGTGGTTAACCCACTTTAGGAAAAATTTTCAAATTTTTTAATTTTTTTGAGTTTTTGTCCAATTTAATTGAATATTTTTGACTTTTTGAAGTGTTTATGAATGTTTTTGTCTATTTTTTTATGAATTTGTTTGACTTTTTTAGGTCATTTTTTTGATGTTTTTGATTAATTTTACGTATATTATTTATGTCTCTCTTCAAAATTTAACCATGAGGGTGAGGGAATTAGATATCCTTCATACCCTTTGCAATGGCCTTAATGACACTGAGCGGGCCTGGTTTGGAGCCATAAAATTTGGCTACGTGCTACGACTTCCATCTATCAGAGCTGACCAGGCTTACATGACCGCTTTGGCTCGTCCCTGGGATGCGAGGACCAATACCTTTCACCTACCCACAGGTGAGATTACTGTGACTTTGGAGGATGTCTACCACATCTTTCAGATCCTGATTGATGGCAAGGCCATCATATATTCATCCATAGATATGAAGGATGGAGTTTTCCAGAGGATATTTGGTGCTAGGAGTGATGAGACGCAGATAGACTCAGACCATGGTGGGGTCCACATCGAGTATTGGTATCATCAGAATATCTTCTCATGATGGGCAGCTGTACTCATGCAGTTGATAGTCCAGATTGTGCTGCCCGACACATCAGGAGTGAGGTTCCCTTGGAACCTCTTGGCCAGGACCCAGGACGTGCTAGCGAGCAACACTAGAGAGCCATTGATCTTATCCTAGGGGAGCGCTCTACTTGCACAAATCTATGATGAGTTATATAGGATCACATAGAGGAGCCACGTGGGAGTCGATTGTAGTCTCCTACTACAGATTTGGGCATGGCAACACATCACAGTTGAGCACCCCACGGGACTACCCCATTGGATTGTTGAAATTGTTGAGGAGAGTTAGTGCTATGCTATGTTCTGGCCTCAAGAGTCCAAGGGATTTAAGAGCAAGACTCGAGTAGGGGATACGTAGTACTACATTGATCAGCTTGCATGACTGCATCCTGGGTATGTGGTATGGAGGCCCTACTTGGATTACCTTGCATGGAGGGAGGTAGATAGGTACCTGAGGAGGACTCGATGGGATAGATGGCTTCTTGGGCGTAAGCCCGAGATATGAGAGTTCTTCTACTTCTCCCATGTGACCAGGTAGTTTGGGATTTGCTAGGATATTCCTCTCGTACCCACTATCTACCACCATCTTAAGGCGGAGAAGGACTTGGCATGGCCTCAGGTGAATCCACTAGGGGATGAGGATGATGATTTCTAGGAGTCTGGACTATCATATGCAGGGACCACAACAGACTATGATGCCTGATGGACTACCAGGTTTTGGTGGGGTGACGACCCACTAGGCAAACCTATAGATGGTGTGGTAGTAGTAGAGGTAGATGAGGCATATCCAAAGGGAGTAGATCCTCATGGGCGAAGAGTGTGCTAGAGGATAGAGGGCGAATGGGGTGAGGGCATAGCCATAGAGGAGGGCCCTCAAGTAGAGGAGGAGGGCAAGAAGGAGCTAGATGATGAGGCTACATAGCTTATAGCCCCGATTTCTAGCTTACAGACATGGTTAGGGACCCTCCAGACGTAGATTTTAGAGAGGGATAATTCTATGGCTACTCTATAGGTATAGTTGAGAGCTATGTAGGATCAACTATCATAGGGATAGGATCAGTGGTAGGGATACCAAGAGGAGAGGAATCTTCACCTAGCATAAATTAAGAGTGTCACTATAGCTATGGAGAAGATGACACTTCAATGGGATCTTCTATTGTATCAGTTAGAGCTCAAGACTCATGAGAGGGATTTGGCGAGGAGTGCACGAGGTGAGCCCTCAACTCCATAGGCTACTCCTATGGCTCTAGCTATATAGGGATGCATAGGTTTAGATCCCAATGTAGAGATTAGGAGGCTATAGGCTATCATCCAGACCCATCTCAGTCAGTGTGCATTAGATGCTACTCATATCGCTCGCTTGGAGGGAGAGGTCGAGCTGCACGAGGGTGAGATTTTAGAGAGGTCCATATATCCAAGGACCTAGAGGACTCAGATATGAAAGACAAGGCAGTCTTCAACTTGATATAGTCACCTGATACATAGGATAGAGAGATCCACTGGTACCAGCTCTAGGCGGACTCACTGAGAGGGTGGAGGTGATGGAGGAGCCTCATAGGATGGGGCTGTAGGCCATTCATTATTATACCTAGAGCATTTCTGTACCATTTTTGAGTGTAAGGTCGAGGACCTACACAGTTGTAGCCTACGAGTATTTTTGGTATACTCCTATGTACTTTTTGAGACACACACACACACACATATATATATATATATATGATATAGACATTGGATTTATGACTCATTATATGTGTAGATTTATTTATTTTATGTTTATGAGATGCATATGGATGCAATGCTTATATGTTATGTTTATTTGATGCTATATGATGTGATGTATGGATGACATGCACTAGCTAGATGATGGATGTTATGACTAGATATTGTGATCTAGATGTGTAGATGGACTACTATGATGTATGCATATGTGGATGCACTGTTTGATGTTAAATGCATGTCTACTTTAATTTACTTGTATGCATTTAATTTATGATGCTATGATATGATGAATGTAATGTATGTAATGCATTATTTACATGATGATGATATAATGTAAATGAACCTGTATGTTTTAATCACTTAAAACATAAGGAATGAATGCAATATGAGTTAACAATCTAATGGATGACACCATAGAATGTATAACAATAATGAATGTAATTGATACATCTTGTCATAAGAATTAATCAATTACACATCCATATGTGCTATGAAATGATATATTGTTTCTATTCATAAGCTTTTGTAAGTTAAAAAAATATGCATAACATAGTCAGTGGCCGTCTAATTATCATTGTTGATATCCATATGGTATCTAACCTATGTTATAGACATCCTTAACAAGCAAATTATTATAAAAATAAGTTGATAATTGAATTATTTGATATGGTTGTTGCTATTTGGGAATTTTTGAGGTTTTCCATGAAACTCAAACACCCTAGTTGACTTATCAAAAGTTGTATACTGACTATACTAGACTTCTAAAAGATAAAATTTTTGCTATGAAAGACCAAGCTATTCATTATTCCTGTGTGTGCAAATGAATATATTAGATAAGACATAAGCATACCCCAATTCTAGGTGGGATTCATTCAGCCCATTATTGTATTGGGGATCCTCAAATGTTCATCCGATCCTAGGTTTGGACTCAGTTAGACTAGACCACTAGGCAATACAAGCCACCTAAAGCTAGCTCATTTGTAAATTGTTTAGACCTACCCCAATGTCAGGTGGGATTCATTCAACCCATTGTTGTATTGGGGATCACTCCATGGTTTTCGAGTATTGACCATTCCAGGGATTCAAGTTCACCCCCTTCTTTTCTTCAATTTATTGGGATACTTGCTCATATATAGTGATAAAAATCACTATTTATTTTGTATATTGTTTTTTTCTTTTCTTTTTTTTGAGCAAGGGATTTGATTTGATTTTTGGGATTTTGCTCCTTTTGATGTAAGCAAGGGATTTCTTTGGGTAGGGGGTAAACTTATCCTTTTTCCAATGACCTCTACTCTAGACCATTGCGCCTCACAAATGAGCAAGTAACAAAACCTTTCGCTTAAGGTGACCTGGACCACTTTTTAGTGTTCATCCTTCCTTACCCTAATTAGGATTGTTAATGTGTTTGATTAGTGATGGGATTCTGATATGCTAAGTGCTATCAAAACTAGACCTCATCCTCAAAAGCAAAGCAAGATTTCTACTAAATTTGAGAAGACCACTAGGTATGGCTGAATGACTGAAAAACCCTAGTATATTCTTCATAGCAACAAGAGGGGTTGTGTTGAGAAACACAATTACTCACAAGGGTGATGGATGATGATGATAATGCATAGATGCATGATTGAAATACAAACGTGGTGTCATTTGTAAGATTGCAAACACAACCTATCCTAATGCAAGTGCGATGGATGGAAAATGCCTAATGCAATGCAATTAAATGAAATGCATGTGCAAAATGAAAATGCATGATGCAAATGTTTTTGAAGTTTTGAATATTTTGCAATATTTTTAGATTTTATTGCTTTTTAATTTTTATGGATTTTGAAAATTTTCCATATTTTTGGATTTTTGAATTATTATGTGTGGAACACCTTAAGATGAAGGATGTTGAGAGGTTCAAGCTCTTCAACACCTTCAAGCGATGTTAGGTGATATGTTCTAGGTCTAATTTGCTCTGAGATGATGTAAGGACCTAACCAGTTAGCCATAAATTTATCTCGCAAGTGCGGTGATAGGTTTGAGTTTTTTAATTTCTCTTTCAGTACAAGATCACCAACCTTAAAGTCCCTCAGATGGACCTTATTATTGTAAGCTCATTTTAAGTGCTCTTCATAAACATGAAGATGCTCCAGGACATTCACACGATATTCATCAAGAAACGTCAATTAATCCAGGTGAGCTTGCCGCGCAGTGTCGTCATTGATGAACTATTTTAATGCGACATGTAGCGTTAGAATATCCAAATCTAAGGGCATAATGAACTCAATGCCATATACTAGCGAAAATGGGGTTGCCCCAATGGGCGTCTGTATGCTAGTCTTGTAAGCCCATAATGCAAGGGGTAGATGGATGTGCCAATCTTTGTGGTTTTCTTATACCATATTTTTCAAGATGGCTACCACTGTCTTGTTTGAAGCTTCAACTTACCCGTTTGCCTACGGATAGTATGGAGTCACAAAACTATGTTGTATATTGTACTTGGACATTAAAGCCTTTACAATTTTATTCTTGAATGATGTTCCATTATCCGAGATTATCTTGGATGGTATCCTAAAATGAATAATGATATTGTGAAGTATAAACTCTATAATACATGCTCTAGTTGTCGTTGTTAAAGGGATTATTTCCACCCACTTTGTAAAATACTCAATTCAACATTGTTGTTGGCACATGAAAACTTCAACTTAAATGACAAGGGCATTGGAGCACCTTGTAGTGTGAAGAAGACAATTCCTACACCACCCCCTTGCTCACACTTCGAACCATCAAAGAACAAAGTCATGTTAGCTTTGTTATCTGGTTATTCGGGTTCGAGAGATTTTGATAATGCAAATACTGCATCATCAGGAAGCTTTATGGTGAGAGGCCTATTATTCTTGAGAGGTGCCTCTGCCAACTGATCAGCTATGGCCTATCCCTTGATGGACTTTTTGCTGATGAATTCCAAATTGAATTCTATCAATAGAATGATCCACTTCACAGTATGTGTATTATGATATATCTTTCTCATAATATACTACAAAGGATTTTTTTTTGATATCACATCCGTCATATGACTTAGCATATAATAATGCAACTTCTTCATTGCAAACACCACTGCTAAAAATAACTTCTCCATGTATGCATACCCGATCTCATAACTCACCAAGGTGCGATTGATGTAATATATCGCTTGCTCTTTGTCTTGCAGATTCTTTTGGGCTAACATAGTTCCCAATGCAAAGTCAGTTACCAATATATATAGCAAGAAAGACACATCCGATGTTGGTGGAGCTAACACTGGCGATGTTGCCAGGTATTGCTTAATTTTAATGAAGGCCACTTGACAGTCCTCATCCCAATTGAATGGGACCCCTTGTGTAGCAATCGATTCATGGGTCGACATTTTTTGATAATTGTGCGATAAATCGCTTTATGGATGCTACTTTGCCCTGTAGGCTTCTTAACTCTTTGATATTTATGGGAGGATGCATTTCTAATATGCCCTTGACCTTCACTGGGTCAACTTAGATGCCTCATTTTGAAATGATGAATCCCAAGAGCTTTCCTAAATTTACTCCAAATACGCACTTCTTGGGATTCAACCTGACATTATGCTCTATCAAACAATCAAAGACCTTCCTTAGGACCTTTGCATGCTCAGAACGCAACAATGCCTATAATGAACATCCCGTACCTCTACTACACTTCTCTGTTATTTTACATGTATTGTTTGTGGTCTGAATTTTTTTATGAGTTTGTGTGGTTGATTTGAAAGTAATTGCAAATTGGTTACAAGCAATAGTTAGAAATAAGAACAAATTTTATTTCAATTCATGATAACTGAAAATAGATATAAATTTGCATATTTTTCTAACCTGATTATGAACAACAACAAATATGATACAAAAAGCAAGTTTGGAAATATCTCATTTGCTATGATTTTCCTTCTTCATTCCTCCTAATGGTCCTTCAATGCGTGCAGATTTCAAACTAAGGTTGGCTGCTCCACGTGCAAGTCTAAAACCAACCAAAACTGCTTTCAAAAGACCGTTGCTAATTAAATCTACTAACCCTTTGAACTGTACAACTTGCAAATTTGTACAACCCTTATAAATTCAATATTCCTTCAAAATCAACGTAGGAATGCTCAAAAAGGGGTGCTTGGCAAAGGCAGATTTAACTATAATACCCAAAATGAAACCCTCACCAAATCCATAGATTATGAGAAAAAAATGGTACGGTTGGTCTGCTTTTTCCCTCAAAATTCAACAACTTCAAAATGGATTGAGACCCATGTAAATTACCATTGAAATAATGAAACCCATAAGCTATGATATTCAATCTAGTTGATTTCAGTCATAGACAAAACCTGATCTGCCACTGTTATGTTTAGATAATTCCTCTGTAAGTAAGAAATTCAATCCTTCAGCTAGAGGTGATTTCTCACACCTGAAACTGGTCCAATCCTACTGAGAAATCACTCCCAACAAGCCCTTTGATCTTTTTTTGAAAATCTTTGTGAAAAGCTCAATAAAAATTCCAAATTCTCCATACTCCAAATGAGCTCCAAATTACCATTAAATAGAAGAAATTTGCCTTTTTGGTTTAGGCGCCACTTTGAGGTTGCACATATAATTCTTTTAATTATTCATTAATGTCACTTTATGACATTAAAGTAGACCCCCTTGTCCTAGGCAAATGACTTTAAGTTATAACTTAAAGTTGAGTTACTTTATATTTTCATAACTTAAAGTTGAGTTACTTTATATTTTTAAGTTATAATATCATATTATAACTCAACATTAAAACATAAACACTTTTCAAACCTAGCGACCGTCCCTTTGGTCAACACCTACAAATGGAAGAATTGAACCTTCTGAATGATGAGATTCTCGCCGAACTGAGTCCTTAACCAAACTGTTTAGCCTAGGGGACCCCTGTGACTAGGCTAACAGGTCTCTGCTCCATCTATCGTAGAGAAGGGGTCATTATAGTCTCCCCTCCTTGAAATTTCTTGTCCTCAAGCATTTGGAATCCTAGAGTTTGCAATATCGCTTCACCCTCCCAAGTGGAATATTCCTCAGTTAAGTTCCTCCATTTGATCAAATATTCTTTTATAGTCCTTCTCCTGAGGGTACGCTCTCTCTACCCAATCACTGCCTCTATAATTAACACCAACTTACCCTCTTTGTCCAGAGGTGGTAAATCTGTCGAGGGTGTGATATTGTGTCCCAATGCCTTCTTGAGGTGGGAAACGTGGAACACATTATGCACTCTATTAGGTAGCTGCAACTCATAAGCTAACTCATCCACATGCCGTAAGACTCTAAATGGGCCATAAAATCAAGGCTTGAGCTTCTCAACTCCACTCCTCTTCAGTGATGACTGCCTGAATGGTTTTAGTCTTTAATAAACCATGTCATCTATCTCAAATGAGCATTCGATCCTCTTCTGATCAGCATATTTCTTTTGCTGCTCCTGTGCCTGTCTGATGTTCTCTTATAATTAATGCATGATATCCTGTGCCTCCTGTAGAAAATCCTTGGCCCTAGGGACTTGACTGTCACCTAAAACCAAATCCATGAAGCTGGGTGCTTCATACCCGTACAATGCCATAAATGGTGACATCTTAATCAACATGTGATAGGATGAATTATAACAATATTCTCCCATATGCAACCATCTAACCCATGCCTTATGTTGTCCTGACACATAATTCCTCAGATATACCTCAATCCATTTATTGATAATCTCTGTCTATCCATCAGTTTGAGGATGATAACTTGTGCTTGGTGTCAGCTCTGTCCCACACAATATGAATAGCTCCTGCCAAAAGGGACTCATGAATTTACTGTCTCGATCACTAACAATAATCTTAGGTAAGCCATGCAGTCTGAATATCTCCCTAAAAAATAGCTCAACCATCTGAGCTACTGTGAACCCTGTGGTGATGGTGAAGAAATGAGCATAATTCATAAGTCTGTTTACCACCACATATAAACAATCCTTCCCATGCACCTTGGGAATTCCAGTAAAAAAGTCCATGGATATGCTCTTCCACTTTTGTGAAGGAATGGGGAGTGGCTGGAGTAAACCTACAGGGAGTGTATGCTCATATTTATTTTATTGACATACATAACGTAGACACCAAAATCCAGCCAATTGTAAGTCATCTATACCTTATGGACAAGCTGAAGCTTCCAATAAGACCATAATTGCTATTCTTAAGAAACTTGTTAAAGAAAATCATAAAGATTGGCATACACAAATCCCCTTGGCATTATGGGCTTACAGAACAAGCATCGAACTCCCATTGGGGCAACGCCATTTTCTTTGGTCTATGGAGCTGAAGCAATCATGCCTCTTGAGCTCGAGATCCCTTCCTTGCGAATTTCTTTGCAGGAATTTATCGATGATGATACTTGCTAGACAAGCACGTCTTGATCAACTCACACTCATAGATGAAAAACGAATCAATGCTTTAGAGCATTTGCGAGATTATCAAGACCGATTGAAACGTGCTTACAATGCCAAAGTTCATCTAAGAGAATTTCAAGTAGGGGATCTTGTCCTTAAAGAGAATCAACAAAACACCAATGCATTGCCGCATCTTCGAGATAAATTCGCGGCTAATTGGTTAGGTCCATATATGGTCACCGAAAGAGTGGGTAATGGAACTTATAGACTTGCCAGCTTTAGAGGGAGAGGAAGAACCCGAACCACTTAATGTTATACACTTGAGGGCATTCTACGCATAGTTTGAATTTTATATGTACATATATACATGGCTTGTACAACAAAAAAAAAAAAAAACAAATAAAATAAAAACAATTTGCATTTCATTGTTAGTTGCATACATCTCATTCAAAAACATTGCATTTCATGTGCATACATCTCATTGAAAACCATAACATTTCATTTTCAGCCATAGTTGCATATCATGTTAGAGACCATTCTATCTTTTGGATATAAAATTTGGTCAAGCAAAAGTCATGTTGCCTTAATCAGGGGCACCTTCATAAAATCCATCAAACCGAATTGTCATTCGTACACCCATTTTCCATTTGCACATATTTACATTGCCAAAATGTTTTCAGTCACTCAACCATTCCTAGTGTTTTAAGCAAACTTTGAAATGCATGTCAAAGTTCTCTAGGGCCATATCACAAATTACACTAAATAAAATCTTGAGTATTGGGAAATTATTTCAAAAGCGGTCTTGAACCTATCACATGGTCTTGAACCTATCACATTTTCACATCTTAAAAACATCTTGTGTCAAAGAGAGATAACACCATCCTTGGGTTGTACCTTGAAGTGAAAAGAGTAATCCTCGTTTGTCCTATCATGCAAACATAGTCCATAAAATAGTGGTTCTTACAACTATCACAAGCAATCACAAAATATAAATATAAACAGAGTAGTAAGGATAGGGTAAAATTCTCATCATACTTCGGTTGAGAATCCGATTCCCCAAAGCTCTAAGGAAATGAACATTTTTCACACACCACTGATCCCAAATAAGTTGTAAGGATCGTACTACTTGTCCAGTCATACGGATAGGTAGTCATCCCCAAGGCTTACAAAGGTAAAAAACAACATGGACTATGGAGTTAACCTTCACCGGGGCTATAGACGCTTGATTGGTAGTGGAGTATACTCATTGCGTGGCGACATGTCTCTCCTCAAAAAGAGACCTCTGAATGCTCATACGGACAAACTAGCTTCGGGGTCTTCTCCATAACAGGGTTACCTAATTTATGCAAGATGAGGTTAATGAACACACTTGCACACACACAGGTTTTTGATTTCCTAGAGTCACTACCATGCTTCTGATTTGGTTAATGAACTCGCATGCACACACTTGGTCCTAGTTGAATTAGGCAGTATTAGTAAGTTTGTTTGATACCACTAGCATGTTTGAGTCTTTGTAAAACAGTCTTCCATATCAACCTCCATATCTTCTTCCATATCTTCCTCCATATCTTCTTCCATATTCATGTCATTCCATACGTCATCCATTCACAAGCCACCAAGTTTGGTGCCCCTGATTAAACAATTATGATAACAGTTGGCTAAATCTAACTATCTAAAAATATGAGTGCTTCTTAGTGCATATGTTATATACTTAGTCTCGCATTAATCATCTATAAGTTTGCATTCCATTCCATCATATATGCATCAAAAACATTAAAACATATCAAAACATGCATCACAAAAAAACATAGGCATTCACACAAAAGAGAGTAAAACACCAAATAAATAAAAGCCATGTATATATATATATATATATATATATATATATATATATATATGTGTATAAAGGACAAACTGAGACCTAAGCCTAGATATGTCTATACCGTGCCGTCGCTCCCGCTCCGCTAGCTCTGCCTGGAGTCTCGTCACCCTGTCATCCCGGGGCACCCTGGTCGCTCTATCCAAGCCCGCCTGTAGCTGGGCCATCCTCTCCTCTCGAGTAGCTAACCGGGCATCCCACTCCGTTGCCTGTTGCTCCAACCGAGCTATCCTCTCGTCCCGGGCAGCTAACATAGCATCGCGCTCTACTATCTGCTGCTACAGCTACGTCAACTTGTTCTTGTGCCCGCTAGGGGGTACTTCCCTAGCCTCTCCTGCGGCCTCTCCTAGGCCCTCTCCATCATCCTCCCCGTCATCTCTGCTCTTCGAAGCCTGCCGTGCCATCTTCCCCTTTCGCCTTCGACTGTCAGATCGAAGGCAAGGACCCTCCCTGTGATTGGGAACCTCCGCGGTTCCCTCGCCCTCTCCAACCCCAGCCTCGGGCTCTCCGGCTCCACCAACCACCAATGGTGGCTCCCACCTCGGCTCTGCGGCCATCCATGTTGCATACTCAGCTGTCACCCCGACGTCGTCCACATCGGGGATCTCCATGTCCTCATCATCCTCTGTCGCCTCCCTCCATGGATCAGCACATGACAAATCACCCTCTGATCTGTGCCGCTGGTAGCGCACTGGCTCACCGGGGACATCCTGTCTCAATCCGACTTGGCAGAGTACTCGAGACATCTGTATGTACTCTGCCTCGCTATGGCTTCGCCCCACTACCTATCTGGCCTGTCGCACCCGTCTCAGGTGCTCTCCATCCCCGATCCACCTCGCCCCCCACCAGGGCCTCCAAATGACTTGGGCATCTGTCAAGTCTGCCCATAAACTCCTATACCATTGCCCCGATCTCACGGGGCGGCTCGGCTGTCTCTCCTTCGCCACTGGCCATCTCCTACCATAAGCCTGGCTCATGTCCCAGTAAGCACATGACAACCCCTCCGATCGGGCCACTCTGAAGTGCTCCCAGCCCCAGCACTGGAGAACCAAACTGTAGCCTAGGCCCTTTCGGCCCCGTCTCCGAACCTCATACAACTCCCGGTACACCTGCGCCAATAAAGCGGGCACCCAGGCATACACTACCCTATTAGTGAGCATCTCGCTCACTACACCCATCAGGTTCCATGGAAACCTGCACTTGATACTATTCGGGGCCACAATGTTGGCCAATACGAACATCATCAGAGCCTCCACCGCTACCAACTCCTTGGCCGTATACATGGCCAAGTATGGGATCCCCCCGCTCTCCGTCCGGATCTCCCTCCAGTCATCCCCAAATAACTTGGCCATCTCCGTGGCCCTATCTCGTCCAACCTCCACCCGCGCCCCCTCCACGGGCACCTTGAGGATGTAGTATACATCCTCAAGCGTCACCGTCATCTCTCCAATCGGGAGCTGGAACGTCCCCCGATCTGGATCTCACCTCTCGACCAAAGCCGAGAGGTACCCCTCATCTGCCCGAACTACCTCCAACCGGGCCGCCTCCGCTAGCCCTATCGCTTCCAATATCTCCCGGTCTTCCTGGGACAATGACCTCCTCATCCCCGCAATGATAGGGGATAATCGGTGTCGTGCCTCTAACACCCTAAGCTGCAAAACAACAAAACAAAAATTGGTTACAAATTTTTTCCAAAAAAAAAAAAAAAACGCAAAAAAAAAAAAAAAAAAAAACAAATAAAAGTACTTGCTTAAATAAACAAATACCTTAGCTGGCTGCACTGGCGCGTCCGCTCCCATCTCCGCCATAGCTCCCGCGTGCTTCACTCTCCCACACAACCTTTCACTTCACTTCACTTCATTCCACTCCCTCAGACGCACTTCTCTCAAGCTTGAACGCACAAATGAGCGAAATTCTCGCTGAAACTGTTTAAATAGCTGGTTTTGGCACCCTAAAATGTAGTGGGGCATTTCATGGCGCATTCAGACGCAGTGGGGCATTTCATGATGCATTCAAACACCGGCGGGTGTTTCTGCCACCTCCAAATGCATACCGACGTTTGGTGTCAGTATTGAATAAAGGAACAAAACTTGCAAAATTGAAGCTTGCCTCCTCCAAATTTCATTAAATTGCATTCATCCATTCTTCTTATCATAATAAAACATTTTGTGAAGGTTACAACAGTTTTGGACACAAATTTTGTCATTTCGCTCAAAAAGTGCATCATTCATCATTATTTTACAAATTGGGTTAAAAACATTCAAAACCTTCACAAAATTAACCACATTCATCAATTCTTCTGATCTATCGTCAACTTCATTTATTCTTATTTCATCATGCATAATTTTGCCAAATCAAATTAAAGTAAACCTCGTATCTAGTGGTATATTCTATCACCTTGGCGATTGCAGCGATTTGAATCCATGCAATTCGGTAAGAGGATTAAACCACCATAAGGACACTTACCATTTATCATCATCAATTATTTCACTGTTTGAAAATTGGAAATCAATTTTGGGTATCATACTTTTCAAGTGACCTCATACCAAGATTAATTTGCTCAACAGTTGTCATTGATGGCCTAGTTCATGGGGCCTTAAACGTGGACAATCTTCAATATCATCATTATTTTGAGTCTTGCTAGAGATTAAGGCTACCTAGGTTGATTGGTTCCGACTCGAGGAATTATCCATACAGTCACTAGGAGCATCTCTGAAGTTCTGGACTCTTTCATATTGCATCTCTGCATATCAATGGCGCTAACAAGGCAATTTCATCAACGATATGGATTCACCCACAGGAGTTGGGGCATCCGTTATCAATTTTTAACTTTCCTAATAGTAGAATTCATCTTACATGATCATGGAATTTAAAATTTGGCAAAAATCCCTTTCTAACCGTTGGGGCATAAAACGGTTCATCTTTCACATCACTCATATCGTCTTCAATCATATTATTTTCTGGTTTGTACACCAACCCCTTTTCTGTTGGGACATAAACAGATGGTTCATACACCAACCCCTTTTTTTTTTTCACCGTTGGGGCAAAAACGGTTCATTTTCTTCCGAATTTCTTCCAATTGGCTCGTGAGAACCATTCTCGCTCGCCAATTGAGGGGGTAAGCTGAAAATTTTTAAATATTCTTTTATTATTTGGTCTTCAAAGTTGTGCTTTAGTCTTGAGAGAGAGTTGCGTCTGATCCAGCTTTTTAGGTGTCTTAAGTTTTTGTGCTGCATTGTGTCTTCACACAAAGCAGCTCAAAAAGGGGCATCTGTAGACACCAAAATCTAGCCACTTGCAAGTCATCTATACCTTCCTGTCAGCCACGTGTCGGTCATCCACCTTCCCGCCATTATTTGGCCCAAATCCACACTTTCTCGCCATTATTTGGCCCAATTTCACCTTTCCCGCCATTTTTCATCCCCAAATTTATTTAAATTAATATTTATATATATTTTTTAATATTTTAATATTTTAATATATATATTTAAATAATAGTTTAAGTGATTTAATCTGAGCCATCCGTCCTTCATTTAATCTCATGCGTCCATCCATCTTAATCCATTTCACAACCTAGATTTATTCTCTACCCTTAGATCCACTTTAATCTTAGCCACACGTTCAAAGTGTCGTTAAAACCCTAAAGTGTGCCCTAAGAGTAGATTATAAATTGAGTCACCTTGATGGATCAAACCCTATGTCTTTTGCTACTTCTATCCTGGATCTTTTCTATCTTCTTAACTTCTTCTATCTCCTTTTCTGATCCCCTCTCTCTCTTCTGCTACCTTTTCGTCGCATCCATCGTCGCATCCATCGTCGCTTCCGTCGCTGCTTTCGCCGCCATCTCTTTTGCAGCATTCTGTAGAATCCCCCATTCTTGTCGCAAGTGCCCGTGGGCGTTTACCCATTTACCAAGTGCCCACGGGCGTTTACCAAGTGCCCACGGGCGTTTACCAAGTGCCCGCGGGCGTTTACCCACAGCCACAGACTCAGACCGACGTCTGAAACCTTAATCCAGAAGCACGCGGGCGTTCAGCGAGTGCACCAGGGCACCTTCCGTAGTCGATTTGACAGCCACATTACTTCCAGGTGTCGCCTAGTCTAGCTACGTTAACAGAGAACAGGTATAAATTAGTTTAAAGCAAGTAACTTCTTTTCTTTTATTGATCTGTTATTGAATTCCTGCATTTCGTTTTTCTAGGGTTTTAGATTATTTCCGAGGGCTCACACAGTGGAGCCCTCTTATTAATTTCTAACTCCTTGATAGTGTTAATGTGTGCAGGTTTTTGACAGCAGATCCGATTTATTGATGGCAGCTGATTAAGCTGGAGTGGTCCAAGCAAGGGATACAAGAAAGCCCACTCACTCTATTGGGATTGAAGATACATTCTTCGGAAGCGCCACCATTTGTGCCAGCTAGGGTTTCGGAGAACCTCAGCATAACTTGTAACTGTGTATCACGAATAAAGGGTTATAGGCCCTGTTGTACTCAAAAGGAGTTTTTAAACTCCATTGATTAATAATAATCGTTTGTTTTGTGCAACTTTCCTGTATTCCATTATTATGGTTTTATCTTTTTTTTGGCGTTGTATTTTTAATCTACACATAACACTTTCGAATGTATTGCAAGATATCATCCTTAAGCCCTCTCCATGCAAACCTCTCCCTGATCTACCTATAGGTCTTGTAGTAGTTAGGGTGTCCCGCCATAGGTGTATCATGAAGAAGTTTGAATATCTGTCTCTTAAATTTACAATCTGGTGCGATCCAAATTCTACCCTTATAATAAATTACCTCATCCCTGATAACATACCTATCATCGTCCTGTGTACCATCTAAAATCTTATGAGCAAACTCGTATTTAGCATAATCTACTGCGAGATTGGGCCTCCAATCCTCAGAAATCTCTATTAATGAACACAAGTGGGGGTGTCTGGATAGTGCATCAGCCACAACATTCTTCTTTCCTTTAACAAATTTGATATCAAAGTCATAGACCTATATCTTATTGATCCACTTCATCTACCTGTCATTGAGATCCTTTTGATTCAAAAAGTATCTAAGGCTATTGTGGTTAGTTCTAACAATAAATATCCGGCCTACCAAGTATTGTTTGAACTTAGCCAATGCATGCATGATGGCTAGCATCTCCCGATCATACACTGAATAATTGGTCTCTCCTCCCCTTAGTTTCTAGCTCTCAAAGGCTATCAAATGTTCTCTTCATAAAAAATACTCCAATATCTTCTCCTTACGCATCACACTCCACCTCAAAGGGTTTGGTAATGTATGGTATAGCTAAGATAGGACAACTGCTCATAACCTCCTTAAATCTATCAAATGCCTGCTGTGCTTTATCTAACCATTGAAATGCACCCTTCTTCGTTAAGTCTATCAAAGGTGCTGCCAACTACAAAAATCCTTTGACAAATCTATGGTAAAAACCACACAAACCGAAAAACCCCTTGAGATGTGTAAGGGTAGTCGGAGGTGGCCAATCCAATATCGCTTGTACCTTCTTAGGGTCCATCTTGACTCCCTGAGCACTAATGATATGACCTAAGTATAATAACTTTGTCATTCCAAACTCGCACTTAGTCTCTTTAGCAAAAAGAGACTCTGCCTCCAGAATACTTACCACCTCATCCAGATGCCTCAGGTGCTCCTCCCATATGCAACTATAGATAAGGATATCATCGAAAAATGCCAACACAAACTTCCTCAACTACCTCTAAAACACCCTGTTCATCAAAGACTGAAAAGTGGCAGGTGCGTTGGTTAGCCCAAATGGCATAACCAGGAACTCGAAATGCCCATGATGACATCAAAAAGCAGTCTTCTCTACATATTATTCCCTCATCCTGATCTAGTGATACCCTGATCTCAGATCTATCTTGGTGAAGTAAATTGCACCATGCAACTCATCCAATAGCTCATCAATGCGTGGTATCGGGTGTCCATTTTTAATTATATTTTTGTTCAATGCCCGATAGTCGATACACATACATATTGTACCATCCTTTTTCTTAACTAATACCATAGACAAAGCAAATGGACTCTTGCTTGGTTTGATATGTCCCATATCGATCAAGTCTTGGATGACCTTCTCTATCTCATCCTTATGTCACTTCGAATGATGATAAGGAGTAATCATGATAGGGGTAGTACCCCCCTCTAGTTCTATGATATGTCCAGTCTCTCTATTTGGTGGTACTCCTGGTGGTATGCTGCTAAAGACATTACTATGTTTGGTGAGCAAAATCTAAATGTCTGGATGATAACTTCATTCTTTTTCCTTGGTGGATGCAGGTAGAATAACATAGTGGGCTGCCCACTCAACCTGGTTATGTCTCATAAGTTTCTTCATATTTTTAAATGAGACAACATGAGCTTCACCTGATGACATTCCTCTCAACACAACTTGCTATCCATTTACCTCAAATTTCAACTCCATTTTTTGGAAGTTGAAAGTTATCTCACCTAGAGTTTTCAACCATTGAATACCCAATACTACATCCAAGTTCTTTGTGCTGACCACAAATAAATCTGCACATACCTCATAATTGCCCAAAGTAAGTTTCATATGTGGCACATTTATGGTGCAAGAAATGGAGAAACCATCTGCAATTAGGACTTTGAATTCATCTACTTCCACTATCTCTAATTTTTTGCGTGCTACCAGTCCCTCATCAATAAAATTATGTGTGGCTCCTGTGTCTATTAATGTGACCACACGCTGCCCCTATAAAACACCTCGTATCCTCAAAGACTGAGCTCCCTGTACACTGTGAAGGTGGGCAAGAGTATTACTACCTTTTTCCTCTTGATTTTGCCTCTCTTCTGGTTATTCTACAACCTGTTCACCATCACTGTCCCCACTTTTTGATTGCTGATCAAAAATTTCAGAACTAATTTCATCATCTGTAAAATACTCAATCAACTGCAATTTTCCCTTAAATTCACATTTATGTGCAGGTGTCCAAGGTTTTTGGCAAGTGAAACATAGTTTTTTTTCAGAGCTCCTGAAGGGTGTTGGGGTCCAATTTTTGAATGTCCCCCTTTGCTTATCATTGTTTGGTTTGAAATTTTTTTGATCTTTCTCATTTTTGATGTCCTTTCCTTTGAATTTGTTGAAGTCTTTTCCTTTGTATTGACTCTTTGACTTAGTGGAGGTGACTTCCATGTCTCGAGATTGCCTAATGGTATCATGCAAGGTAGTTGGATTAAAAGCTTTGACCCAACCTCTCAAAGGTTCCATCAGACCATCCATAAACAAAACCACCAACCATATTTCGGACATATATGTAACCATGATAGATAACCTTTGGAATTCAAAAATGTAAGAGTCAACTAAGCCCCATTGTTTCAAATGAGTCAACTCTTTGAATTCCAACTCTTGTTATTTCTTATCAAATTTATGCTGGAGTCTCTCTGTAAACTCCGCGTATGTATCCACCCTATCATGTCCCAAGGTGTGCATGTCGTGGTGCCACCAATCATGGGAAACACCCTCCAAATGCAAGGTACAAAATTTTATGGCATCATCTTCAGTCATCTAGTTTAGCTGCAGGATATGTGTCCATATTTTGGACCTAAGCCTTGGCTGTCATCTTGCCAGATGCATCAAAGAAAGGAACATGGATTTTGCCAATCTTTTTCTGTATCTCCTGGTGTCCCTGTGGTATCTGATGTGCATGCTTTGCTTGACCCTATTGGCCATGATGAATAGGCCTTCCCCTATTCCTAGTATTTTACCTATTACGAGTGTCCACATAATCTTGGAATGACATAAGGTCATGAAATTTAGGATCAAGCTTGTCCCACTCCTGCTTGTACTGCCTATACTGATCTACTACTGTAGGTTATGGATCTTCCTCAACTGGTTGAGGAACAATCGGCTCTAAAAATGGTAGGAATTTTGACATGAATGGCCTAGAGCTGCTAGCCCTCTCTGTCCTTGTAGCCATCTCTGTCCTGGTAGGCATACCTCCCTTGTTAGCTACTGACTCCTAACTACCCGACCCTTGTCCTCTATTATTTTGTTCCCTTTGTGGGCCTTGTGCATTAACCAAAATATTAATCCCATGCACCTGTTGTGTCATCAATCCGACTAATTATTCCAAACTATGTTGCATGTTATGTTGTATTTGTCTAATATCCTCTACCATCTTCCTTTCTATTTCATCCTGATTAGTTCTATCACCCATAGCCACTGATAAAGATGTACCTGTGGATATACCCAATGCTTTAGTAATTCCTTGTCCTAGAGGTGGTTTAGGCCACTGCTTCTGCCTATGCTACCAATCTAAATAATCTTGCTCTGCTTTTTTCTTCTCTCTTTCCAAAGCATGTTTTTCCCTTTCACTCATGACATGTTTTTTCCATAGGCTGGTAGGAATAAGTGGCTCTGATACCACTATAATGAACACCCCATCCCTCTACTACACTTCTCTGTTATTTTACATGTATTGTTTGTGGTCTGATTTTTTTGTGAGTTTATATGGTTGTTTTGAAAGTAATTGCAAATTGATTACAAGCAATAGTTGAAAACAAGAACAAATTTTATTTCAATTCATAATAACTAAAAATAGATACAAATTTGCATATTTTCCTAACCTGATTATGAACAACAACAAATATGATACAAAAAGCAAGTATAGAAATGTCTCATTTGCTACATGTTTCCTTCTTCATTCCTCCTAATGGCCCTTCAATGAGTGCATATTTCAAACTAAGGTTGGTTGCTCCACATGCAAGTCTGAACCCAACCAAAACTGCTTTCAAAAGACTATTGCTAATTAAATCTGCTAACCCTCTAAACTATACAACCTGCAAATCTGTACAACCCTTAGAAATTTAATATTCCTTCAAAATCAATGTAGGAATACTCAAAAAGGGGTGCTTGGCAAAGGCAGATTTAACTATAATACCCACAATGAAACCCTCACCAAATCCATAGAATATGAGCAAAAAATGGTACGGCTGGCCTGCTTTTTTCCCTCAAATTTTAGCAACTTCAAAATGGATTGAGACCCATTTAAATTACCATTGAAATAATGAAACCCAGAAGCTCTAATATCAATCCATATGATTTTAGTCATAGGTAAAACCTGATCTGCCATTGTTATGCTCTGATAATTCCTCTACAATTGAGAAATTCAATCCTTCAACTAGAGGTGATTTCTCACACCTGAAACTGGTCCAATCCTGCTGAGAAATCACTCCCAACAAGCCCTTTGATCTTTTGTTAAAAATCCCTGTGAAAAGCTCAATAAAAATTCCAAATTCTCCATACTCCAAATGAGCTCCAAATTACCATTAAATAGAAGAAAGTTGCCTTTTTGGTTTAGGCGCCACTTTGAGGTTGCACATATAATTCTTTTAATTATTCATTAATGTCACTTTATGACATTAAAGTGGACCTCCTTGTCCTAGGTGAATGACTTTAAGTTATAACTTAAAGTTGAGTTACTTTATATTTTCATAACTTAAAGTTGAGTTACTTTATATTTGTAAGTTATAATATCATATTATAACTCAACATTAAAACATAAACACTTTTCAAACCTAGCGACCTTCCCTTTGGTCAACACCTACAAATGGAAGAATTGAACCTTCTGAATGATGGGATTCTCACCGAACTGAGTCCCTAACCAAACAGTTTAGCCTAGGGGACCCTTGTGACTAGGCTAACAGGTCTCTACTCCGTCTACCGTAGAGAAGGGGTCATTACAATGACTTTGCCAATAAGTCATTGATATAATATTCTAGGATCTTGTGCATGTAGTCATGGAAAATATATGTCATGACTCGTTGATATGTGGCACCAATATTTTTATAGCCAAATAGCATAAATTTATAATATAATGTTCCCCATGGTGTTGTAAATGTGGTTTTATGCTGGTCTTCGACTTTAATATGAATTTGATTGTAACCAAAAAAATTGTCCATAAGGGAGAGCATTTCATGAATTGTAGTTGCGTCTATAATAGCACCTATGTTGGGCAATAAAAATGAATCCTTTGGTGTTGCCTTGTTGAGGTCTCTAAAATTCGTACAGATACGGATCCTTCTATCAGGTTTTCCTACAGGTACCATGTTTGATACCCATTTCAGATAGTCGTTGGAGATAATGAACTCTACGTCCAATAGTTTGTGCAACTTATTTTAACCATTAAAGTGACTGTTGGATGCATCTTCCTGAGATTCTGCTTGACAAGTATTTTGGAGATATCTAACGAAAGTTTATGAGTAGCCATTTTCGAATCTAGTCCCGACATATCCTTGTATGTCCAAGAAAAGAGATCAGGTCTCTATTTCAATAGATGGATGAGTATGACATGCTCATCAGGAGATAAACTCTCTCCAAATTTGACCTTCCCAAGATTAGTGGATGTCATCAGTTGGGTTTAAATATCCTACATAGGAATTTCCCTCAGCGTGATAAACATCATGTGCATAGCCTAAAACAAAATGAAAAGGTTACAACATTTCTTTGTTAGGGAAGAAATCTTCAAGCTCTAGTGGTGAGTCAACACGATCCCAATCAATAGCATCTACCTTAAAATACAATGGTTTGGAGGGATCGACTGGATTGTGAAGTGGAGTGGTCAAATCAATGGAGATCATATTTATGGAATGGACTAGATCTCCAGAACCACATGTGTGTAACTCTACATTGATATAACTTCCATCCTTGGGATGTGGCTTTGGGGGTATGGGGATCTCTGGATCCAGTCTATGAACAGACTAAAAAATAAGATCGCTTGGCTCTAGGATATGCATGTATGTTGGTAGATCAGGGAAGACTATATGATAAATCATATCCAAATTGGGTGGTATCTCTCTGAGATGCGGGCCAGGATAGACTCACCAGTACATCTCATCGATGTCAACCGACTCATGATGATGCCATAAATAGTGAGGCCTGAGGTAGGCTCTCTAAGTCTCATCCTCGTCATCGCTACTGTATATGAGTCCTTCGCTCTTGCCCATTGGAATTGGGTGATTAGCAAGATGAGTCCCAAGGTAGAACCACTCTGTTTCATCCTCATAGTTGCTATCAACCATGAAGAATTCCTCATTATCACCCATTTGCTCCATGGATAATAGATGACGTAAATTTAGAGGACCTAAGTAGGCCAACTCAGTTTCATCCTCATATCGTTCATTATGTGAGGATTACTCATCATCATCTATCCTAGAATCGCAATTTGGTCCATCGCTTTCAAAAATGGACTTTGTATGCACTTCCTAAAAAGCAACTTCTGATTCAGTGTCGAATGCTATACCTGGATTCTAGATCTGCATACCTGTATCATCGGTAGCTCTATAACTTTCATTGTCCAAGTTGGCTCTTGGATTATCTCCTTGATTCATCTCTATCACGATGTGATCGTGATAGATCTCTAGTGGCACTTTTGAGACATAGGTTACCAGCCTAGTACCCCTTCGTAGATAAGAAGGGTTAGGGTGATAAGGATTCCAATCCACATCATCCCCCACAACAAGGTTCAGATGATCTAAAGATGTTGCTAGGAGCTCGTCCTATCCTTAGATATGATAGCCTATTCTAAACCTATCAGTTGGTATCTGATACTATGGTTCGATGGAAACTCAATGGCCCTGATCAAATACGCCCAAGCCATAACCATGCCAATGGTAACGCTCGAAGTAGTGCAAGGCAAATTCAAGGTTAGACAAATAATGAACATTCGCCATGAATGACTCATCATCATCCTCATCTATGAACGTGCAATTTTTTAGTTGATCAAGCCCTCCATAAATGAAGTTTGTTTAGTTAGGCGGCACCCCCAGTGGTACCACCATTTCCATGGGAAAGAGATGGGCTTGAGGTCGACCCATATTCTGTGCAATTTTGATAAATGGCATGAACGTCATGTTCTACACGATGTATTTTGCTAATTCGGGATTAACCAAATGTATGGTCACCTATGGTATAGATGACCCTGCTGAAGAAGCAGGTGAGGTAGGCTGAGGTGCCTCCTTGACCTGATTTTGAGCGTCCCCTTCATCCATGGGACTAGGACCCTCGACAGTTGCTTCTTTGGGCTTTTGCTTTAACTCTTTCTCATGCAATTTTACCTTAAGCTTCTTATCATTCCTCAGCACTATGGATACCGTAGGTTTAGTCAAAGCTGCTATTGTGTGCTCTAATAAATGTGGTGCTACCGTGGAAGGTCCTGCACACACTCCTTTTAATTTGCCTTTTAGATGTTTAATAGGCGATGTCGACCGTATATTCAGATGTGTTGAGGGGATAATGAAATCCCCTGACAAATCTGCTAAGTTTACGTATTTGAATGGTTCTATGTTAGAAGGTACCATGTGAAATTGTCTCTCATGTACACATTTTATACATTGATATAAGATCGAGGGAACACAACACATTTCTTTAATCCAAGGTCTCCCTAAGAGGATGTTATACTGCATGGTGCCTTCAATCACATAACACATCACAGGGATGGTCTTAAGTCCAACTTAAATCGGAAGAACTATAGTACCTACCATTGATCATCACACATCGTTGAATGATCTCAAGGTGAAAGTGGAAGGTACAATGTGTGACTTCAAAAATTTTAGATGTGTCAATGCCTTGGTTGTAATAATGTTGATTGACTACCCTATGTCAATCAAAACCCATTTTAATGGTGTGTGATTTACACATGCAATTATATGTAGCAACGGTTCCACTATAGCAGTGGAGACCATCTTAATATCGTGATCATTGAATTGAATCACTGGTTCACTACACTGCTGCACATGTCTCATGAAGTTCGTGAATGCTTCAGGGTCTTGGGACTAAACTTTGATTGATCTTAGAATATCCATGAGCATCTCCCTATACTTAGGAGACTGCTGAATTAGTTCATAGATTGACAACTTCACTGGAGTTGTCTGCAAGCTTTGAACTAGCCTACTCCTGATTGTCACCATTGGTCTAGTTGGTGGGCCTGGAATATTTTATGCTGGCCTTTGCTGAGGCGTATGATGCACTCTAATTAAATATGGAGGCAGATTTGGATGCTCATACCTCCCTTGTCTTGTGACAACATTAACCATGCTGACGAATCCTTGAGTTGGTGGTTCGACCCACACTTGATTCACATGGCCGACATTGTTCCTCGATGGCTCATGATTTGTTAAGGGGTTCTTAAATATCCCATATTCTAGTTTTCTGATGCCTAAGGGTTGTCCACAGTTAGCTCTCCTATTTCAATCATATTTTGCACTACATGTTTAAAACTCCAACATCCTTCGATGTTGTGTCCCTTCGCCCTATGGAAAGTGCAGTATAAATCATCCATATACCCCTTTGGCTTAGGCTAATTAGGGTCTATTAAATTCATCTCTGGTAAGTTTAGGGCCATGGCCTCGCACAGTTTATGGAATATCGATGTCATCAATTTTGACAAAGTAATGAACTGGCGAGATATGCTGTTATTTATTCTTACCCTTATTATTATTATTACACTGGTCATACCACACAGGAGGAGGCTAGGCCTGATAATTTTGTTGTTGCCCCTTATCCCCTTTATGGAGGTTTAACACCACTTGGTTTACATGGGCCAGCTTGGCCTGATCCCTTTGATTGTGGGTGTTCTTTTTTGTTCCATTCCTTCTTGTTTTGGAGCTTCAAGTTACCCTCCTGTAACTTGATGTCCTTTATTACCTTGGCTTGTGCCAAGGCTTCCTCAAATATTTAATACTGTTGCAACTGTAGCAGTAACGATATGTGCTTCGCACAAATCTTGGTAAACATCTGAGTTAGCTCTTTGGTCGAAATGGAAAATGGCAACTTTGCAATTATCTTTCTACATTTTTTTTTGTAATCCATGATCGGCTCATCATCATGTTGAATTAAAGCAGCTAGATCGGATAGGTTTACCTTCTTCTTGATGCCAAAGGAGAAACATTTAAGAAATGCATTAGCCAGTCGTTCAAAGTTGGTTATTCTATACCTCTTAAGTTGATTAAACCACTCTTAGGCAGGGACTAAAAGGGTTGTGATTCATGTTCTTAGCAACAGAGCATTATTGCTTTCATCTGAAAGCACATATCCATAAAGCTCGTAACGTGTTCCTAAGAATCTTCCTCACCTTGAAACTTCTCTAGCTTTGGCATCTCAAAATGCTCGAGATATGCTGGAATGGGTATAGAAGGGCATAGAGGTTTGTTATGAATCCTATTCAAAGTCAGCTTTTGATAAGTCGTCCCTTGCTTCTCTATAGCTCGAACCTTATCTACCAAGGCTTGATAGGCCTTCGAAGACATAATTTACTCTTATCTGAGAGGTCGTTGGAGAGCCTTTAGAGGTAAATTCTTCTTCGAACAAGGTGGATGACTAGGCTCATCTTCCACATTTGCTAGGGAGATCTTAGGATATTCCCGTTCTTGATCATCTCCTGCTACTTCTTTGTACTGCATACACCCATGATGTTCCAGCGCTTAGCACTACATCATGTTTTAGGTCGTATGGTGAGTATGATTTTCAATATGTTCAAGGTGCAAATCGGGCTGCAAAGTAGCTCATCTATGAGTGCAATCCCTGTATTCACTACAAGGGGATAAATTAGCCCAGGCTAATCGGTCCTCTCGCTTAGCACGCTCCTGATCAAGGAAGCGTTGCTCGCGCATGTGTTGCTTGAAAAGATGCTACCTTAGCAACCTCTATCTCTGAGTATCCTCATTTTTGAGGTGCTCACATTCTGCGTGGATATCCTCCAATTGATCTTGGAGAATCTACTGTCATTGTTCTGACACCAATTTCTACGATCGATCTATAAGATTGACCGTGTGTGGTATTTGGTGTACTCATTTTGTTTGAGCAACTTTGTTAGTATGAACTTCGATAAACTGGTTTACCATGCTCTTGCCTTTGTCTATGTAAATGGTATTCACCTTTTGGTGTTGTCTGTACTCTATGCCTGCATGGGTTGACGGGATAGTTATACTATGAGAACGCTTAGAGCATTCTCCTGGCTCTCTAATGGTCCAACATGTGCTCTCACTACACGAACTCGTAGAATGAGAATGCGCAACTAAGGGTTTATACCCTAGCTGCCTTAAGACTCTATCTAGACCATCCAATTTTTTAGTGCGCCATGAATCATGTGGTGGCATACCATTGACTCCAACCTTAGACATCAAATGTGAACTTGCCAAGTTGATTGTTGTTTGGAGTCTGTGAGGGCCTATACCTTGAAGCAACCCTCTTTTCCTGCCCTTGAATGTGCAGATTTTCTACTTGTCCATTTTGAATTGGTGAGGGCATTGAACCTCCCTTATCTTGAGTATGGATGGGTACTAATTTATTTATAGTTCCTTCCTCAACAATGTACTCTTCAACGAATCCAGTGGATCCACAAGGTGTATGATCGTGATAAATGCTCCCATGCTCGAAGGACCCATGTTGGGATCTTTCATACTCGAAACTGTCTCACAAGGCATGTGCATTGCCTCCTATGGGTGGGGTATTCTGACGAGAACCCCCGCACATAGAGTTATCCCCTCTAATGCTTGTGGAACATAGTTTGAGAGGATCTTGTGATTGAGGGTTCTTCGCGTTATGTTGTGCATTGGGTGGAGCCTTGGATTTGACCTTGATTTTGTATCAAGATCGACCGCTCTGTGTGATAACCATGATGTGGTATTATCTCGTATGTATATTTTAAGGCAAACAAAGCAAACAATGATGATTATCTCTTTTAAATATTTTTTGTGAGCCCTAACTGGTTTTATGTGTTTTGAGATTTGTTGAAAACTTAAACTACTCTCATAATATTTGAAATTTTTGATGATATACTCAATAGTTTAAGGGTTTTAACCTGTATGCTCACAACTCAATAACCGAAAATGAAAGTCATGGTCACGTAAATCCCCTGAAATGTGGAGATGAAATCCACACTCGGGTAGGGAGCATAGGTCCTGTTGATCCTCACCCAACACTCCGTGCGTAGCAATACACTCCTTCGAAGAGGAATGCACGCTATTTTGCATGGTTAGGACAGATCTTTGAGTCGATGTTGGCCAAGTAACAGGGTTTGAGGGAGTTGGGCCAATGGATGGAAATCACTGTTACCATCGTTTAACCCTACCAATGGTTGGATTTGACTTCCAACTCACTAGTGTTTAGATAGTGCATGGTGTGCGTTTGTTCTTTTTAGATTTTACATGAAAGTAAAAATGCAACACCAAGCACTCAATGCTCTTTCCTAAATACCTAATGATAAAGACGTTTAATGTTCAAAAAGATGCATCTAATTGACTAAATGAAGTTTTAAATAATACATCTACATGATAAAATTGGCCACTAATTGGGCCCCAAGCAAGTAATCTCTACAAACATAACCCAAACCGTTGGAGACTAGGGAAAATTGCAATCAGAATTCCGCTATTCCTAGCAATTAATGGAAGAAAACCTAAGAGAAATTAAGATAATAATTTTACCATTTATCTATGTTTTCTAATCAAACCGACTTCATCTACTGTATTCAACAAAATAAACAGAAACAGACATAGGAAAACATAGAGAAATACCTCCTACCTGAAATCCAAGTCTGATGTAGATTCGACTATCAACTGTTTTTCTATTCTTTGCTAGCTGTGGCTATCAGGCGTGACTGAGACTATTAACCGTGATTGCTAGGCGCGGCTAAGACTGTTCACCGTGGTTGAGACTTGTAGGTTCTTGTTGTGATCACCATATGTATCTATCTAAAAATATACACCTAACTAGTGCATCAATTGAAATCGAGTAGGAAAGCAATAAAGAATGGACAACAACAAATTTAACAAGAAGATAAGAATTCCTTTTATTAAAATTTTATCAAAACTCGATTGCATTTACGTCCCTATTAGGGATACTCAATTTTGATACAATTAGTATAATATTGGAGATCCTCTAAACAAGAGGATGGTGTAATATGCAAACTCTTTAGAAGGAACATGAACTGCTCAAGGCCTAGGATAGCCTTCTTCTCCACGATTAGAGGTATATGCTGACTTGAATGCCTTGAAAATGATTAGGTCCTATAAACCCTACATTCAAGAAACAACATGAAAGGGGTTAATAACAAATGAGACCTCTCTTGATGAGGTTTTTGATGGGCAATTGCATAAATTGATGATAAAGAAAGCAAGAAAGCATGTAAATCTATGAAGATATGTAAGAAATCATCAAATTACTGTAAAACATGTAAAGAAAGCATGAAATCTAGCAATTAGGAAACCTAATTAACCATTAGAACTTGCAAAACATGAAACTAGTCTAAATGGATAATTGCAAGGAAATGAAGCAAATCTACCTCTACATCCTAAAATTAACTGGTTAAATATATGCTAAAATGTTAATCTATGCTAGATTAAGCTAATTGTACAATTGAAAATATAAATCTAATGCTAAAACAAAGGAAAAAAAATATCAAACCCTCACCGAAGGTCTAAGGTGCAACTGACACTGTTAGCCACGGTTGATAGTCATGACTGAGGCATAAATATATTTACTCTTGTAATCAGGGCTTGGGTTTCCAATTTCCTCCATGGAATTGATGATAAATGGTCACCTCTATGTCCTCTGATGGATTGGCGATCAAATTTATTGAGATTTGCGTTCGATTGGCTTGATTGTACGATTATGCTTCCTAGTCCTCTCGAAGCTTCATTGATAAATTCATGCTTATCACTCCATAATTGGACAAAATTTTGACTCTCCTTAAGGGGTTATCAATTTGTTATTCATTTCGACAGAGCTTCGCTATGTTCAAATGCAAACTTTCTCTAGACTCCCCAATTTGGAGGGGGGTCTTATAGGACTCCTAATCTCTAATCTTGGCTTGATTGGGAAGTCAAGATCAAGATCCAGAAGGTTGGATCAGTTGGGAGGAAAGCTCTGGAAGCTTTCGTACCCAAAATCGTTTGAATCTCCATTGCCCAGGCCGTTGCAACCAAATTTGGCTTAGCTTGAGATTCAAAACAATTTTGATGCTGCAGGCCAACTTTGCCCAAATTGAGTGGTTAAAACCATTGTTTCATCTTGGAGCTATCCAAGATCATTCATATGGTCTATTAGCATACCCATATGAGTAGTCACCTCGACATGATGCATTTTAGGTGTCTACATGTGGGGACCCAGTTTCTCCCAACTTTATAATTTCTAGTTTGGTAACTACAATATTTTGCTACTATTATCCATTTTGCTCTGTGTAGCTATTCCATGAAAGGTCTCCAATCCATAAATTGAGCCACCAAATATTAGTGTATGTCCCAAGATTTTGTCCAAAAGTTTGCATGTTGACATTTATGAATTATCTAAAAGAACTCCTTATTTATCAAATCCTCTTTTGTCCTCAAAACTACTAAGATGGGGGATCCTCTGCGAGGTAGTTAGTGTCAAATATTGGCTGCCAAAATTTTATTTTATGTATATTTAGCTCTTCGAATTTGGGCCCATAGTGTGTTTGGATTGTTCAACATCCTCAAATATAGCTTAGCTGCTAGTGCCTTGTTGTTCTTGAATGTTGATCTAAATCCTAGTACCCATTCATGTTTGTGATGGCATAAAGTTTTTCAACACACCATTACCCATTTCCTTTCCTCCTTAGTGTCCCTCCAGAGGAATTGATGATTTATTTGATCCAACTCTCTTAGTACTACCTTGGGAATGTCCAAAACTGTGGAGACATAAATATGTATATATTGAAGGACTAATTTAACCAGGGTTATTATCCCCCCTAATTATAGAGATCTATTAGTCCATTTTCCTATTTTCCTTTTTACTCTATCAACTAGCTAGGCCCAATCCTCCTTCTCGTTTTAAGAGGAACACCTAAGTAGGTGATGGGAAGGGAGGTCTTCTAGTATCTTAGTTTTTCAAGAACCATGATCTCCTATTTGGGTGAGCAATGGAAGAAAATGACTTTGGAATTTTCCTCATTGATCTGTTGCCTTGTGGCTCTTGAGAAACAACTTATAATATATTTGATTCTTGAGGCTTCCTTCACTATTGCTTTCTCTAAAAAATTAAAGTCATCAACAAACTAGAGATGAGTTATTGGTCTGGCTCCATTTTCAATAATGATTCCTGTTAATGTTTGGTTATCCCTACATTTGGTCATTGTCCTTCCTAGGAAATTAGCCACAATGATGAATAAATATGGGGAAAGGGGATCCATTTGCCTAATAACTTTGGATGTAGTGAATAATTATGAAGGGCAACCATTGATCGAAATTGAATAGGACACTGATGAAATACATCCCTTAATCTAATCTATCCATTCCTATGAGAAGCCAAATTGACCCTTTACTTTGAGGAGGAAATCCCAATCCACCCTATCATATGCTTTGGATAAGTCTAATCTGATGAACATGGATGGGGATTTTTGTGCTTCCATGGAGTGAATAGCCTCTTGAGCCAAAACTATCTCATCCACTATTTGTTTGCCTTCCATAAAACCACCTTGTTCTAGTGAGATAATCTTATGCAAAAGTGGTTTGAGCCTCTCTACCATTACCTTGGTGATTATTTTGAGCAAGACATTACATAAAGCTATTGGTCTAAACTCGGTAATGTGCTCTACATATTGTGCCTTTGGCATTAATGCTATAAATTATTTGTTGATTTCCTTCAACACATCTTTAGCTTTCCTAGCTTTCTCAACCACATCCAAAAGGTCCTCATGTAGGATATCCTAAAATTCTTGGTAGAATTCAATGGGAAATCCATCTGGTCCAGGAGTCTTGCCTTTCTGCATTTTGAAAACCACATGTTGTAACTCTTTGGTAGTTATTGATACAATCAAAACTAAACTGTCCTCCTCTATTATTAGTGTAGGTATCTCATGTAACACTTCTTGTTGGGATTCAATATCTAGAGATTTTTCTAAGAATAGACTAGCAAATTATTTTACTGCAATAGACCTCATACCTTCCCATGTGTGGATAGTATCTCCTGCTTCTATTATCAAGGAGGATATGAAGTTGTGTGATCTATGGGCTAGAAGATATTTGTGAAAGAATCTTGTGTTTTGTTCCCCCTCTTGGATCCATTGGATTCTAGATTTTTGCTTCCATAATAACTCTTCCATTTTTTCCCATTCCTCTAGCTAGGATGTAAGTCTAATATCTACCATACTCAGACCCTTTGTGAGGCCATCCCTAGGGATCTATTCATTCAAATATTCAAGTTGGGCTATCACTTCCAACTTTTTCTTTTTGACATCTCCAAAATATTCCTAGTTCCAGGTCCTTATCTTGGATCTAATGTACTGAAGCCTCCTCACAAACTAGTACATCTTCATTCCATGTTGAGGTTTTCCTTCCACTATTGCTACACTATAGGTCTAAAAGAGTTGTCTTTGAACCACATTAGTTGGAATATGAATGGCAAGTGTCTGGCCTTGGAGGGAAACAAGTTCCCTTCCCTTCCCTTGATTTCGAAGAACAAATGATTAATTACATATGAACACTTACATCGAATAACAATGCTATCAATTTCAATAAATCATGATAAAACCAAAATGTAGAAATTAAATATAATAAATGCAATACCTCTTTAGAAGGGCAGATCCTCGCCATGAATGGACACTAGTAATGCGAACCCGTAAAATGAGATTTGATAAAATGAATAAGGTGATTCCTACACTTGGATAACTAACCCTATAAATAAGAATTAAAAATGATTTCAAGTAATATAGCCGACGACTATAATATTTGTATTGTAACATGGATCCCTCCCTCAAAAGCTTTGTCCTCAAAGCTTGGGAAGGACTGTAAAATATCCTCTATTTGCCTTGTAGCATCATCCTTTGGAAAGCCCTACCACTGAATTAGGAACTCTTGAATGCGACGTGGTCGATGATAGTGTACTATGGATTGTAGAATTGCTAGAGGTATTTATCAAATTCTCTCAACTTTAGTCAAAATATTCCAATTCACAAAGGTCTTTTGAGTAGAAATAAGTAAAAGGTGTCACCCAAAATTTATTGCCAAATTTGCTGAAAAAATCGTCAAAAAAGTTGCTGAAAAATCATTGTCAAAACGTTGTTGAAAAATCGTCATAAAAAACTATTTAAAAATCGTCGTCCAAAAGTCATTGCCAATATTACTTGCAAAAATCATCGTCAAAATTGTTGCAAAAATTCATCACCCAAAATTTGTTGCAACTTGCATGGAATAATTCTGTTTATGTCATAAAATGTTGTCGTCAAATCAAAACTTCAAGGGTCATTGGATAATAACTGCAATGGTCAACAGTCAACGGTAAAGCTCGTTTAAGATTTGATTTGATTAGCGATGATAAAAATTCTTTATTATTTCTTGTCTGCCCAATTTTCCTCGGTGCGCCGGTATTGCTTATGCGCTTGGATGTCAGAAAAACACCGTCAAATATCAAAAAATTCTATTAGTGCCATGTTTTATGTGGCCCCCATGTGGTACGTCGAATTTTGATGCTGGATGGTTCACCAAAGAAACCCCCGCTTGACCAAGACGATGCCAACTGTTACGAAATTAAACTAATTTAATAGGAGGATGGCAATCTGACTTATAGGCACAACACTTGGATAATACCCATGAAGTTTATGACGTTACTTCCTCGTATGGAGAATTTGGAACCTTAGGATAAATTCAAAAAAATGATTACGATTATTTTCCTCTGTGCGGTGGCTGATAGATTTCGATAATGGAAACTTTCGTCAAAAAATAATCGGTTAATATCCATAGATAGTTTGAAAGGTTTTGAATTTCCAATTTCAACGATTATTTGATGGTTGGTTTGTTTTGTCGAAAGTTGAAATTAACCAAACAAATTTAGGATCTTGAAGACAACCTTGATACAGGCAAAAACACACACAGACGGAGGCAAAAAAATAAACAAGGTGATTATATTAAAATAGGGGATGGGAATAAAACAGGGAAAGCGGCTCTGCTGAGCCTACAAGACCACAAAGGGTCATCCAAATGCTCTGCTGAGCAATACAAGACCACGAAGGACCATATGCGGAATACACTTCCAGAATTGTAGCATACACTGCCAAAAGCGAACCTGGAGCTGCTGCCCAGATTGCAGAAAAAGAACCCAAAGCTTGCATTTATAGAATACAAAGGAGCTCAGGCTGGCTTTGGGGGAATATCGAGGTCAGCTGGAGACTTACGGAGCTCATCTACTGCATTAACTCAACACCTACATCTTCTACCAAAGGACATGTTGATAGGACGCTCCCGACGACAAAGAACAAGGAATTTAGATTAAATTAATATTTCCAACAGCCCCACTTAATCTGAATTCTAGCTAACATTAAACAAATTCAGTCGCGGCACAACTTCACATAATTTAAAACAGAAGGGGAGCTTCACAGTTTTGGGGCACAAAATAGTGCTTCAAAAAAAATCATCGAAGTGGCAGCTTCAGGATAATTTCTGGCAAAGTCATTTTGTGGCCATACTTTTGAAGCAACTTTGCTTCGACAGATTTTATTGCGAAGTAGCCACTTCGCAGCAAAGGCCAATGAAGCTTTAGATTTATCTTTCTTCTGATAAGATCCACTTTGCTGATTTTTACCAGTGCCTCTTCCTCCTTGCTGATGGAAGTTGCAACTTGTCTCTCCCTCGCTAGGGTTTTACCTCCCACCTTGCTTGTTACCTCTCCCACGCCTGCCTTTGCCTCTTCCACCTTGAGAACTGGAAGCGCCATGGTGGGAGTCTTGTCTGCCGTTGTCTCAAAATGAGACTTGCACCTTGAAATCTTGCTCCAAAGAGGACTGAGTTGAGCGGCTCAGCCTCTGCTCATGTATCTGCAGAGAACCCATGAGCCCATCCACCGAGAGGGTTGTTAAATCCCTCAATTCCTTTATTGCAATTACCACAAAATCAAATTTTGCTGTCAGACTTCGCAGAATTTTCTCCACAATCCTTTGATTCTGCACAATTTCACCATTCAACCACATCTGGTTGATGACATCTGTCGTTCGGGTGAAAAAGTCGCTCATGGTTTCTGACTCACTCATCTGTAGGTTCTCGAACTCTCTCCTAAGCATCTGTAGTTTCACCAACTTCACTTTGTTGGTGCCCTGGTACGAGTTGGCCAGTATCTCCCAGGCCTGCTTGGCCTTGGTCGCTGATGCAATCCATGGGAAGATGGTCTCCTCAATTGCTTGCATGATATAGAACAGGGCTTTTTGATCTTTCTTCTGGTTCTCCTTCAGAAGGTCTTTGTCAACTTGGGAGAGGGCGGTCAGTGCTGCTGCATCTGTCGGTTTCGGGTACCCATTCTCCACTAAGTCCCACAACTCCTGAGACTCGAACAAAATCTTCATTTGTATACTCCAGTAATCATAGTTCTTGCCGTTAAATTGCGGGGTCTGCAATTGCAAGGAATTGTTTCCGGAAGCCATGCTTCAATCTCTGCGTCACGACACAACAGGCTCTGATACCATGTCGGAAGTTGAAATTAACCAAACAAATTTAAGATCTTGAAGACAGCCTTGATACAGGCAAAAACACACGCAGGCGGAGGCAAAAAAATAAACAGGGTGATTATATTAAAATAGGGGATGGGAACAAAACAGGGAAAGTGGCTCTGTTGAGCCTACAAGACCACGAAGGGTCATCCAAATGCTCTGCTGAGCAATACAAGACCACGAAGGACCATATGCGGAATACACCGCCAGAATTGCAGCATACGCTGCCAGAAGCGAACCTGGAGCTGCTGCCCAGATTGCAGAATAAGGACCCAAAGCTTGCATTTATAGAATGCAGAGGAGCTCAGGCTGGCTTGGCGGGAATCTCGAGGCCAGCTGGAAACTTACGGAGCTCACCTACTGCATTAACTCAGCACCTACATCTTCTGCCAAAGGACATGTTGACAGGACACTCCCGACGGCACTCCCGACGGCAAAGAACAGGAAATTTAGATTAAATTAATATTTCCAACATGTTTTTCCTTCGTATTAAATTAAATTTGCCTGACCGTTATTATGCTTTTGTGATACACGATTTTGACTGAACCTTCAGTGTCTTCGGCCAATCGATGATTCCTGTAGTGCGCTATTCTTTTTAAAAAAACATTTCCCAATCGACGAAAATTCTGATTTTGGTAAAAATAAAAAATTAAACTTCTCTTGCAATACTTCCTCTTGAATTATTGAAGCCTGCATCAATAATCTTCTTTGTTTGATATTAATTTCTTGCGCCGAAACTTTCTACTAAGGACGTAGCGAATATTGGGGCTTTTCTTATGGATGCACCAATAAAATGATGCCTTTCTGATCTCCTTTGCAACTACGGTCATTTTATCTGGTGTGTACTTCAAATTAAAACTTAAAAAAAATATTTTATAAGTTGTTGTCCATCTTACTGGAACCTTCGAAATAACACACGTGTCTAGGATGGAAATTTAAGCGTTTGGTGTTTATTTAATCTTTAATTATTCCACCCGCTTGAAACAAATTGTTGCACGATCTTGAAGATTTAGGTAAATTTATTCCTTGCCGTTTCAAAGAATGAATCGTCACCAAATTTTAAACTGATGTTTCTATTTTTACTTTGAGAATTTGGCAAAGAAAAACTATTAGGAAAACCTGCAGTTATTTTTAAATGTCCATGGCTATGGAGGAGTTAAATTTGTCAAATCAAATCTGCCAATCACTAGGGAAATGACCCAACTGCTAACAATTAAATGGAATGAATCTGCGGCTACGAAATCTTCAATTAACCCGTGATAATAATCCGAACATTGTGTGCTTTTGGCGAAACGGTTGGACTCCATGAAGACCGGTTGTGTAATTATTCGTCGTAGGGGAATTTGATGGGTGAAGATGCCTTTACTCCTTACTTTCACTGCTTATAATTATATTTCGATAACTTGTCCTCTTGCGATCGAACAGATGGTGGCTGATATTTGGATTGTTGCCTTAACCTCTTCCCTGGTGAATGAACGGATGGTGGTTGGTGAGTATGTAATGCTGTACTATTTTCTTGTCATTCCTTGCTTAATTAAGCCACCGTGGAGTTTAATATTAAATTGTAAATCAACAGGTATAAATCGTTGGCTACTTTAGCACGACCCGGACACGTCCTTCTTCGACGGATGAATATATTTTAATTTAAACTTTTATTATGTTATTTGAAATCTTTGATAAATTCGCATACCTTTGTATCGTACTGGATGATTTAATTATGTGTGCTTGGAACCACAAAAAAATTATTGAATGTTTCCTTGTTCCGAATCGAATTTAAAATTTTCCTTCCGATGTAATGGCTGCACTTGTCTCAGGACTGGTGTAATATTCCTCCGAATTTCTACGGATGTATTAAAAGTTTTTTTATAAAAAAAAAAAAAATGAAAAACTTGTATTAATACAAAGAGCAATTACAAGCGGGAGAGAACACATCCCAACCAAGAACAGCAAACAACACTACAAAAGAAGAGCACAAAGTCAACCCAGCACAACACAAAGCAAATAAGTCAACTGGGTGCGAACAAGCGACATGTCACAAAATCGCAAGATCGCGACAGTCAACCCCGGCTCCTCCACTGCGGTGCCAACAGTCACGAAACGCGACATGTCGCGAAATCGCGACATGTCGCAAAATCGCGACGACAGCACCCTCCAGCAACCCTTCGTCAAAATTGTCGCGAAATCGCGACATGAAGACCAGCTTGCTCCATAACGCCAAAAAGGTCGCGAAATCGCGACAGAGAGCCTCCGAAACATCCAACCATCAAAAGTGTCGCGAAATCGCGACGAATTATCCTTATGGCATCCAGATCGACAGTTTTCTCCATTCCGCTGGTAAGCCAAAATTGTCGCGAAATCGCGACGAGATTTTCATACAGCAGCCATCGCCAAAAAATGTCGCGATATCGCGACAAAATATCCACTTTGCACCACATCAGCAAATGGTCGCGATTTCGCGACGGGTTTTCCTTATGACACCAGATTGCCAAAAGTGTCGCGATATCGCGACGGTTTTTCCTTTCGGCGCCTAGTTCAAAACTGTCGCGATATCGCGACGAATTTTCCTTTCGGCGCCCAGTTCTCAAACCGTCGCGATATCGCGACAGTTTTTCCACTTTGCTCTCCATCTGCAAAAGTGTCGCGATATCGCGACAGTTTTTCCGATTAGCCCCAAATTGCCAAAACTGTCGCGATATCGCGACAATTTTACCATGCGCCTTCCTCGAGGGCCGCGATGGCGCGACATGTCGCAATATCGCGACAAAAACCCGCCAAAGGCCGAGAGGGCGCAACCTGTCGCGATATCGCGACAGCTTCCAACTTGAAGCAGCGATGGCGCTACATGTCGCGATATCGCGACAGAAACCTTAGCATAAAAACACTGCACATCATTTCAGAAAACGTTCAAGGCCTTGTCGGATCTCTGCATCCTCCACAGGCATGTCACTGTGCAGCTGCATCCCAACCTCCCTTTCAGCACCCATCTTAGCAAGGAAATTGGCCGCCTTATTGAGATCTCGATTCACATAGACATGTATCACATTATCTAATTCCCTCCAAAGCTCTTTGATTTGAGAGACAAAGATCCGCAACCTCCAAGCTTTCGAGACAAAGTTTCTCATACAGTCAAGAGCACCCACCAAGATTTGGGAGTCAGACTCAATAATAATCTTCCTGTGTCCCTGTTTGGCAGCCCCGGAAGGAGGCAGATTTAATGGCAAAGGCCTCGGCTTCATTGTTTGTGGCACATCCCAGACCCTGCAGTTCCCAATAGAGCAAAGACCCAGCATGATCGCAACACACTACTCCAATTCCAACACTTCCCGGATTGCCTTTAGCAGCTCCATCAGTATTGATTTTGATCCATCCTTCAGGAGGAGGTTTCCAACTACCACTCACCTGCCTTTGTTGAATAACAGCTCCCTCTTCCAAAGGCTCAGAGGCAGACTGAATTTCCCCCTCGGCATGAATGGCAACCGTTTTCGCCACTTTGCTCCAAATGACTTGCCATATTCCTTATAGAGGGGAGAAGGTTTCACGAAAAATACGAGCATTTCTCTCCAACCAAACCTGCCACCAGATAAAAAATAAACCAAGCTCCCAGCCAATTCGAAGAGCTTTGGATTTAAATCTACCTTTCTTCCAGCTTTCCCAAATGTTGTTTCGAGACAAGACCCCATTAGCCTGAAGTTTAAAGTGGGAGAACCAGCGCTTCCAGATCTGTCGTGTGAAAGAACATTCAAACATTAGATGATCTGCAGTTTCCTCCTGCTTGTGGCATAACACACATTGAGAAGGGCCAATGATGCCTCTGAGTCTGAGATTGTCATAGGTGAGAATTCCATTATGCAAAAACTGCCAGGCGAAGAAGTTCACTTTCGGCCAGCCCTGGGGATGC
Source organism: Wollemia nobilis (assembly GCA_028583015.1). NCBI lineage: Eukaryota > Viridiplantae > Streptophyta > Pinopsida > Araucariales > Araucariaceae > Wollemia > Wollemia nobilis. The sequence continues at coordinate 2,883,207 of JAQPPZ010016913.1, read as the reverse complement.
CATATCTTTCTCCAATCATGAACCAAAAAAAAGTGTGGGGGGGGCTCTGGGAGGATCTCATCATATCCCTCTTTCACAGTATAAACCCGAAGGCTCCCATAGCCCCGTGCCGTTCATCCTCCTTATCTCTCCCGGTAAGAAACCGTTTTGCCAAGATTTTTCCCAAAGTAGGTACCAACTCCGGAGGGATTGGTATTGGCCACTCATCCAGCCGCTTAAACTTTATGATCTTGTAGTCCCCCAATTGACTAGTGTTAAAGTAGCTCTCAATTTGGATCCATCCCTTATCTTCTATAGCAGATTTTATCGGTTGCAATTCAGGAAACACAGCAATAATGGGAGGATTCTGGTCCCAGGAATCAGTCCAGAACCGAGCCTTATCCCCTCTCCCCACTTTCCAAAATAGTTGATCTTTGATGAGTTGAGCTCCAAGCTTGAGCGCCTGCCACACTGGTGATCCAAAACCTTCCAGAGGAAAGCGGCCCACATCATTAGGATGGACAGAACCCAAGTATTTGCTAGAGAGGATTCTGTTGAAGAGGGATGTTGGCTAAGAAATCCACCTCCAGTACAGTTTGCCAGCCAAAGCCTTGTTAAACTTGGAGCTTCTTAGTCCCAACCCTCCTTTTTCCTTGGGTTGGGTAAACGGATGTATTAAAAGTTAAAACTCTAATAAAATTATAAAATTTTCACACCGCGCTTGAAATTTAAAATTTTAATTCTCAAATTTTATTGGATGTTACCAACTGAAAGTTAGGGTTGGGTAGGTCTATTTTTCTGTATATTACTACGAATGGAACAAAATTTTATTGCGCAAAAATGGGCTGTTTCTACGTCTTGTGTGACCAGATTTTAACGACGCCTTAATCTTCTACACTCAATGTTCTAATGTGGATGTCTAAAAGAAATTAGGTTTCTTATGCCTATATTTTATCTACGAAGTGCTTACTCGCATATAATGCCTCTGCGGCTTACGAATTCAAATCGAACTAATGCGAACCTCTCTTCACGTTGGTGCAAAAGTTATCAAAATCACAGCTATTATTTCCTAATCCTGGTGCGTTCAACAGTTCACAGTGTCTTTCATATCAACGACTATACCGAAACAAAATCAAATGAGAATGACTTGTTTGTGATGTTTTTAAACAACAAAACAACCATGGTTAGGATAACATATTTATTGACACTAATTTGATGAAGCGAAACACTCCTGCTGTACTCCAAAATTTTACTATTGCAAATGACTCTTCCTTACGCATAATCTTCCAAAATCACTGCTTAGAAGCGTTGGATTCCCACGCAAAAAAGTGTTCTGAAGGGAAACAAGTTCCCTTCCCTTGCTTTCGAAGAACGAATGATTAATTACATATGAACACTTACAATGAATGACAATGCTATCAATTTTAATAAATCACGATAGAACCAGAATGTACAAATTAAATATAATAAATGCAGTGCCTCTTTAGGAGGGCAGATCCCTACCACGGATGGGTAACAGTAATGTGAACCCGCAAAATGAGATTTGATAAAATGAATAAGGTGATTCCTACACTTGAATAACTAACCGTATAAATGTCCGTGGGTCTAGGTGGATTGGTAAGTTGGGGCACTTATCCAGAGGAGACCTAGGTTCCAATCCCACGGGCTTGCCCATGCACAGAGAGTAGCCCAAATCCGATTCCTTTGAGTGGTGCGCCAGATTGATGACGACGGTGCAACCCTTGTGCGTCCGGCGGTCCCCATCTCATGCCGGGTTACCATGTACCGAGATGGTGGAAGTCCTGGAAGCCTTCGTAGATAGTTTGAACCCTACCAACTGTGCTGGTAGTTACTAAAAATCGTGATTGTAACCATTGCTTCTATATATCAAAAAAAAAACTAACCCTATAAATAAGAATTAAAAATAATTTCAAGTAATATAGTCGACAACTATAATATTTGTATTGTAACAGGCCTTGAATTTCCATAGTTCTATCATGATTGGCCAATGATTCGAGCCTACAATGTTTAGGATCTTCACCCTAGGAATGTACTCATGAATTAAAAAAATTCTATTAGTAGGAATTTATGTAATATTTCCAGAATGCAGGCAAATCCTTGTCTGATGTTAGACTAGGTCATTAGACCATTGTTTAGACTAGGTCATTAGACCATTGTTTGACTTGATATCCACAAGATGGAGGTTTTTGATGTATTCCTTCATGAGTCCTATGCTCCCATATAGATACCATTTCCATCCAACTTCTCTTCCAAGGATAAGATGGTATTGAAATCTCCTCCTATCAAGGCCCATGCTTGAGAGAATTGGGTAATAATGTAGTTTATGTTCTTCCACTATCTATGTTTCTATTATAGGCTAGTAGGTGCATAAATATTCATGCGAAGCATAACTTGGTCTGATTGCCTTCTCTGAGCTGCTACCATCAAGAGACCCTAGCTACCCACCACTTGGTGGATAAATACCTCTTTAGGATCCCAAAGGCATGCAATTCCTCCTAATGCCCCTTGGAAGATGAGGGTTTCCATTCTTCTAGTAGACCACACTTTCTTTGCAATTGTCTCCATCTCTTCCATCAACACCGTATCCTGAAGGAAGACAAGTTGTGGTCGATTTGTTTGTATCATTCTTCTAATTTCATTTTGTTTTGAGGGACTTCCCTTGAGTCCTCTAATATTCTAAGAAATGATCTTCATTAGTATTGGGGGCTAAATATGTGAGTAAGGGAATTGACCTTACCTTCTGCTATTAGTTTTTCTCCTTATTTTGCCACATGGTGCTGATTAGTTTTGTGTCCTACCTTTTGATTAGTATCCATTTTCATCTTCTTACTTGTCTCTTGGCTCACCCCTTCTATTTTTGGAATAACATTCAACCCTGGTGCATGTGTGTATAGCACTAGGGTATTATTAGTAGATCTAGTGAGGTCCTCCCTAGGCTCTAGATTTTTTTTGGTGCCTACCTTTAATAGACTGTTACTCTTATTTTTATTTTCCTTCTTATTTTTTTGTTGTTAGTCTATAGGTTGGTTTACTATTTCCTGTTTGTTGCTCTGTACAACTAGGGTGGTGTCAGAGGTGCTATTTACCTCTTTTGGTATATATTCCTTCCTTACACCATGGAAATGTGTCTCCAAGACTTCTATCTCCATTATATCCTCCTCATAATTCAAAAGGTCATCAACGAGAAGATTGTCAAACATATTGTTTGATACCACTGCCTGATTCCTCACTACCAATTTCTTTTAGATATTATTTTTTTGGGCACTTGAAACCTTTTAGGATTTGTTTCCTCTCTTCCACTCTCTGAGATATTATGTGGAAAAATGGTCATTTTCATGGCATTTTTTGCAACGAAAAGGTATGTTCTCATAATCCACCTCCTCCTCCCATGTTTCCTCCCCAAACTGCAAAGTGATAATTTTTGGGAGAGGTTTGTGAAAATCTATTAGGACTCATATCCAAGCATAAATATATATTTTTTAATTTATATGTACTATCAACAACCATCAGGATTGTTCTTAGGGTATTCCCAATTGTTGAAAATTTTTCCAGATTCCATAATTCTACTGGCAAGCCAAACAACCTCACCCAAACTGGTGTTGTGGATGGCATCTCTTCCTCCACTTTAATTTTAGTAATAAAGAGGCCTTCCCTTCTAAAAAACCATGTTCCCCTTGGAATATTTGTTCCTTATCTTCCTCATAAAAAAAAATAACAAGAAAATAACCATTAGGGCATGCCGAGATTTGGAACTCACCTTTTGTTTGTCATTGTTTAGCAACCCATAGTTTAAATGTTGAAAGGGTTGGTTTCAACCCCATAAATCAACATACCAACCCTATCCTCTCCATGTATTCTATTCCAATATGAATATCCTCCATATTCACCTTCATTATCGAGAGCCATTTATTGCCTTAAACACCATATCATAGTTTTCCTAAGATCCATATTTGGCATCCTCAAAGCTCTTTGTGGTATCCTCAGGTTATTTATCACATTTAGTTGGGATTTTTACCCACAATGTGTATCCCTAAAATTCATTTTTGTTGGTAGCTCCCTTGAATCCTTCCCCATATTGGGTATTGGTATAGTCGATCCCTTTTGGTAGTTTGCCTTCGAAATAGTCTTGGTCATGTTCTGGGCCATATCAATTTTTCCCACTTTAGGTTCTCTAATTTGGTTAGCATCATGAATTTTGTTTCTAGTTCTCTTCAACCCTTATCCTCATTTTATTTGAAGATTATGATCTCCTATATTTTTTGCACTATGAATTAGAAGTGCTTGTTATTTTTCCTTTGCTCTATGTGGCTTGGTTGTCTATTATATTTTGAATCCACCGTATTTCCTTGAACTGTGCATTTTCCTTATTGCAATCATCCCCATAAAAAAATTATTGTTGGCCATTAGGTCCAATAGGCCCTGCCCTTTGTATTTTCTCTACAATTTTATCTAAAACCCTTCAAAAATCTCATCCCAAGTCTCTCATTTTCCCAAAAACATTAGTGTATTTCTTCCATTCTGTTACTTTAATAGAATGATATGAGTAGGTTTTCACTTTGGTTAAATACGATCTAGAGTGATTGATTCTTTGGGTAAATAATTCATTTTTAGTTTCATGACCACATCCTTGATGTCATCCCATACTCATTATTTTCTTCAATATATTAGGCTTCATTGATTAAAATTTCTATGATCTTGTTGGTCAAATATCTGCCTAATCATACAAAACTGCGTTTATGCATCCTAGACACGACCAATATTAAAATACCGAAGGAAAGAGATGTCCCCCGTGTCAATATCCAAAGAGGGCTAGTTCCATTACTAATTTTAAAATGGTTGAAGACTAGGGATGCAGGAAAGAAATTAAAAAATGCAGAAAGAAATGGGAAATATGGCCATAGACCGACTATGTAGGATGGTAATAGATTGATAGCAGGAATCCACACCAAGCTGAAAATAGCATGTAAATAGATGATCAAACAACAAAATTTTCGTACAACTTCGTACATGTAATCTTCAGATCAACACTCCAACACTCACTCTCTCACTTGCAATATTTAAATCCAACTTGTAGAATTTAAATATAACAACAAATAATAAAGCTAACTATGTAAAAGAAATGCGTAATGTAGAAGACCACAATGCACCAAGTCATTTGCAAATCCAAATGTTTTGAATTCACTATTACTGCAGAGAACTTGAAGTGTTTTCTCGTAGGATATCTATTTTTTCCAACCCCTTACAATGAAATTTCTCTTAGTATTTATAGAGGTTTGCGCCTCTTTCATTGAATACATCAAATGACCCAATGTTCATAGATCAGAGACATAATGAGTCATCATTTCTTGGAAATATTCTTTTGGTAGACATGATCCTGAAAACGGTTTGAGATGATAGCATTCAGGCACCATATCATTAAATTTGAGTCACCTCCATCTTCTTGGAAATCAAATACGAGCTTCAACAATTTAGTCCATATTTAATTTGCTTTGGAGAGGGAGTAAAACCTTCGATAAGATGTTCTTGAAAATGATAAAAATGATTCCACTTTGTCACCAACATTAAATTGCAACAGTTACCCAAAGCAAATATTCAACTAGAAAAATCAAGCTTTAAAATTTTCGAAGATGATGACAATTAATAGTTAAAATTTACCTCATTTAATTATACTCATGCTTTTGGAAAAATTTAATCACATGTGCTTAAAAAAAAACAACATTCGCATTCAAAATATCTTCATCGCATCTATAATTACGTTCGCCCCTTTTACCTAAGTGTAAGAGCGAAAACCATTTAAAAATTGCCGTCGCCCGAAATTTATCTCTCCATGTCATTCGCCTTTAAAAATAATGAACGGATCCATCGTGAATACTTTAAAGCGACCATGATGCATATTGAAATCGTGTTCGCCCAAATGAGGGGTGAACACTACGTTCGCCCCACTTAAGGGGCGAATGCGATGCATTCTTTTTATTATCCCTTTTGTTTGGCGCATTCCTCTTTTGGGGCACGTTCGCCTTTCCAATGGGCGAACGTGACATTCGCCCCTCCAATGAGGTGAACACGTTTGCATTCTTCACTTAGCCGATTTTATTTTGTCTTTTTTTTTTTTATATTCTCTTTGATTTCACTGCCTTCAATTTCTTACTGCCACTTCGCCTCTGAAGTGAAATCAAATTTTTTTTAATTACTGCTGGTAACTTCAACAAAGTGAATCCAAAGCAGATTTCCAAGTCACAATTGGGGTTAATTTATTTTGCAAAATGAAAGTTTACAGAGAACTAAAAAAACTATATGAAAAAATAACCGAGTTAAAAAAAACTCAATCATAAATGTCTTCGGATTACAATAAAAAAATATGGCACATTGCGAAATGACAATATTTTTGGTGGCTCTCGAGGTATCCAGCTCGCATGGATGTAAGCGATCCCAGACCTTAATCCATTGGGTAATCTTGAGTCTTATTTTCAACCTCCTTGGTTGGTGCTTTTGATGTAGATGCCTTTTGATGCTCCTCCACTTTATCTGCTTTCTCAGCTGCTTTTGCTTCCTTTTATGCCTCTGCTTGTTATTTTAGGGCCTTAGAAGTAACCTCATAAAATGCAATCACGATATCCCATGCCTGTGTGGTAGAAAAAGAAGTGCTCAGGGACTCATATACAAAGCACAAATTTTGAATATCTTCCAAACTCAGGCGCCTTGCTCGCTGGGCTAACTCAAAAAGCGAAAGCTCCATACGAGTATACTTCTACATGAAAGGCAAGACCTGAACATTTGTAATTGGTTTTCCCAAGCATCAATATTTGAAGTATCTTCAACAAACTGCTTCCATGCTGCTTCCAATTATGCTTGTGGAAGAGGTTCACCCTGTTCATCAATAAATTTTGGAAAATGCATGTCACGTAGAGTGTTAATATGAGTCATTGAAATTGTATGTTCTCGCTCTATGGAATTTAGAATTTTTTGACCCTCTCGCATTAGATCCATATGATCAAAATAAATGTGTAGTGTGACTTTTGCAGCTGACCAGGAATGATCCATCGCGCTCAGAGGTTTCACATACATGGTGAAATTTGCCAAGGCCTATATTTTTACTACCATATCCAAATGGGGCGACAGTAACTCCTCAGTGCTATCAATTATTTGTTGTCCCATTTGTATTTGTATATGAGCCGCCCACAAATAGTACAACACTTGAACTGCTTCTAGAGCAGTTTCTCACAACTTTATGTGGATCGAAGACACATTTTCTTGATGTTATCACAAGAAAAACCTACAGCCTACACAAATTTCTCTACCAACTGAATCTGGATAGCTTCAAGCATCTGGCAAAGATTGTGCATCTCAATGCATGCTGGATCTCGATATTTTAGGTGCACTCCAACCTATCACTTCAAATGCTTATTTTCTATAGCAGTTTTTCCTCCTATGCTCTACTTTTAGCCAAAGCAATCTCGAGTTCAATGATCGTGTCAGCCTGATCAAAATATTTATGTTTATAGTGCTCATCGTGAAGGTAAACTGAACTCATGTCCACCTAAATATTGCCCATATTTTACATAGGATCAATCTTTGTGAGGTCTTCTATGATAGTCTCAGAAATAAGTTGGCCTGCCAATAATTCTCCTTGCAGTTTCTAAACCAATGAAGTAATCTAGGTAATATGAGCCTCCATTGCAAAAGGTTCAAATGCAACCCTCTTTAGAGGATGTGCTGGTTTGAGAGCTTCCTTTCTTCGTCTGCTTTTCAACCATTGGGATGAAATCAAGTGTGCTCGGTTGATTTTCTCTACATTTGACTGCTTGGATGCCACCTGAACGTCAAGCAAAGATTGTAATTCCAAAAATGGGGTGAAGGGAATGAGGGATTCAGAGCGGTTAGGCTGTGAAACTGATGTGGTGGTTAGAAGTGGTGGAATACAAACGATGAACTCATTTTAACTGCAGTTACTCTACCCTTGGAAGGAGCCTGCGTACTTACAGCTTTGGTAGAAATGGCAGAAGTGATAAATGGGGATGACCGCAAAAATGGATTTGGTCCTGATGCATATGAACTAAAAGAAAGGGAGGATGAAGAAAAGGGAACGTAAGAAGGAGCAATAGTGACTTAGGGAATGTGTTGGACATTTTGAGTCCCTAAGTCAAAGTTGTCATTAATGTCACCAGATGAGGCCATCGGTAATTTTAGCAGGAAATAAAGGTGACAAAGATGGTTATTTGATATCCAACAAGAAGGCAAAAGATCGAGGGAAACAGTGCAAAAGATAGAAGTTAAAAAGGAGTTATAATATTTATTTTATAAATTATTTAAATTCAGCATGAATTTAAATTTTATAAATAAATATTAAAGGTACTTTATCGAAGGATTAATATTATAATGGTGGTTATTATAATATTAAAATTACCATGGTGAAAACCCAAATAAAATAATTATAATCCCTATTATAATATTTTATAAGGCAAGGGGTTTTATAAAGTCCAAAAGTAATTTTTATTAAAACCCAAGGTTGGGTTTACTAAGGCTTTCGAAGCCTTAAAGTGTCGATGTAATGCATTTCAATAAAAGTGCCAACGTCTAGACAAAGGAGGAAGGGCAATATAAATACATGCCCAAAGTTATTTATTATCTATCCTTGCTCGATTGATTATTGAGTGGCACATGCAAAAAATGAGCTCATGGTTAAAACATTTGGAAAGGAGAGTACAGGATAACGTGAAGAGAGACCACCCCTAATTCGCATTGGGTAGTGTGGCCTAGTGGTAGCTTGGAAAGCGTGAAGGCATTGGTAGCATGGAGGTCATGCGTTCGATTCTTGCGAAGAAGTTTTTGGTGGAGTTTTTGTGGAAGCGCCAAGGCACACATTTTTAAACGTGGGTAAGGAAAGCGCAAAGAGGAAGCATGTGGTGCTTCCCCCTTTGCGAACGAGCATGTAGCTCGTGTGGAAACCTTAGCCATGGCTAAGGCACTCATGGTGAGGGTAAGACGCGGGGTCAAATCCCCTTAAGGCAAGTACATTTTTTATGTTAATTAATTTTATGGTTATGCCCTAAGGTTGGAGTGATAAGGATGTTATAAGATTTATTAATGTTTTAATAAACTTTGTTAATTGGAGGTTGTTGTGATTATTTCTGAAGGTGAAGTGTTGATAATTATTTGAGCTTTATTATTTGGAAAGTATTATTTTGAGAGTTATATTTTAGGAGGCATAAGGAGTTATGGTAAAGTGTTAATTGAGATTTATTTTGAGACTTGTTGATTATTATTTTTGATAAGGGTTTTCTTCTAAAAGGACTTTGGTGGATGTGAAAATTAAGTTGGAGTAAAAAGGTGTATTTAAAGTTATATTTTACATTGTGATTTTAATTGAAGTCCTCTAACCCTTATGTGAGTTTGGAAAAGAGTTTTTGTGAAGTGTGGCAAATTTTGTGGACAACTTCTTGGCAACAAAAAGGTATGGGTAAAATTCTTCTCTATTGAGTTGGTTGATTGGCTTGATTGAAAATTAAGTTTGGAGTGAAAATGAATTGATTAGGGTTTCCTTTTCAAAAGTGGTTGAGTTAATGCTTCAAGGTTTTCTGAATTGAGAGTTGTGATTAAGCCTTGTTTTATTAGCATTGTTGTTGAAGCCAATTGGTTATGCAAAGAACTTGAACTTGAGTTAGAAAAGAACATGAGTATCATTGTTATGTGAGATTTGTTGTTGAGCATTGTTGGAAACATTTTGAGTTGGTTGATATATGCTTGGACTAGGGTTTTGTGAGAAAGGGTTGTTCCTTGAGGTGATTGGTTGAGTAGAGTTGGTTGAGCCTAGTCAAGTGGATGTGAAGTGGTTGTTCAAGTTCCATGAAACAAACTATTCTATATTCTGATTTGAGTTGAGATTGAGCATTGAGTATAGAACATATTGAGTCTCTAACAATTCTCTTTATGCTTCTATGAGATTGATTTGAGTTGTGATTGAGCATTGAGTATAGAACATATTGAGTCTCTAACAATTCTCTTTATGCTTCTATGAGATTGATTTGAGTTGTGATTGAGCATTGAGTATAGAACATATTGAGTCTCTAACAATTCTCTTTATGCTTCTATGAGATTGAGTTGAGAAAGTGATTGAGCATTAAGTATAGAACATATTGAGTCTCTAACAATTCTCTTTATGCTTCTATGAGATTGATTTGAGTTGTGATTGAGCATTGAGTATAGAACATATTGAGTCTCTAACAATTTTCTTTATGCTTCTATGAGATTGAGTTGAGAAAGTGATTGAGCATTAAGTATAGAATATATTGAGTCTCTAACAATTCTCTTTATGCTTCTATGATATTGAGTTGAGAAAGTGATTGAGCATTGAGTATAGAATATATTGAGTCTCTAACAATTATCTTTATGATTCTATGAGATTTGGATAAGTTATGTGTGAGCTTGTTGAGCAGATTTGGACAAATTCTATGTGAGCTTGTTGAGCAAATTTGGATAGGTTCTGTGTGGACCTGTTGAGCAGATTTGGACAAGTTATTTGTGAGCTTGTTGAGCAGATTTGGACAAGTTCTATGTGAGCTTGTTGAGTAGATTTGGACAGGTTTTGTGTGGACCTGTTGAGCAGATTTGATCAAGTTCTATGTGAGCTTGTTGAGCAGATTTGGACAAGTTCTATGTGAGCTTGTTGAGCAGATTTGGATAGGTTCTGTGTGGACTTGTTGAGCAGATTTGATCAGGTTCTATGTGGACCTGTTGAGCAGATTTGGATAGGTTCTGTGTGGACCTATTGAGCAGATTTGAGAAGGTTTTGAGTGGACCTGTTGAGTAGAGTTGTGCAGGTTATGAGTGAACCTATTGAGCAGATTTGTGCTAGAATGAATGTACTATGTTTAGTGCAAGAGATTGAGTAGAGTTGTGCTAGACCGACTGGACTGTGTTTAGTACAGTATTGAGATAGAGCTTTGGAGGTGACAGAGCAGAGAGGACAGAGTCTCCAATGGATAGAGATCCATCAGCCAGGACATTGAGGATAGGTCTTCTGAGTGAGGACAAGAGTCTTCAAGTGGAGAGAGATCCACAGTTAGTGTGTTGGAGGTAGAGCATTCTAGAGGATCACCAGCCAGAGCAAAGGAGAAGGAGTTCTCCTATGGATAGATATCCACATCCAGATTTAGGGGATCAACATCTCCTTTGGACAAAGGTCCATAAATATTGTAATTGGGAAGGATTCCCAAGAGATTATTTGAGAAATATTTAGAAGAAATATTTTCTCTGTGGAGGTAGCCCACATTGGGTGAACCACGTTAAAATTTGTGTCTCTATTGTGTATGGTGTTTTGTGCATTGCTTTGATTACTGCTATTGATACTACTATCTATACACTGCATAATATTGATTTGAAAAGAAAAAGTAAAAAGTGGTCTTATACTGTTCACCCCCCTCTCAGTATAAGCTTGTGTTCTTCAATTGGTATCAGAGCGGGTTCCTTTAGAAGAGTTTGAAAACTTGAAGGAAAAGCGGTCTAAGAACACAATGGATCAAAAGGATCAAAGGGACGGGTCCATCAATAATGCAGTACCAATATTTGATGGAAGTGACTTCTTGTATTGGTGTATGCTAATGAGATTTCACCTGATGGCACTTGGCAATGAAGTTTGGGATGCAATGGAACTGGGATATGATTCAGTAGTCAATCCTCCTACAGACAAGGAAGGTAAGCTTCTAATGCATGCAAATTCAAGAGCTATGAATGCAATTATAAAAGGGTTGCGTAGATCAAAATCTATGAAGGTTATGGAGTGTACAACAACAAAAGATATGTGGGAACTATTGCATACCATATATGAAGGAGATAAAAGTGTCAGGAAAGCTAAGATCAAAAATATCAAAGGAGAATTTGAGAATCTAAGAATGCGGGATGATGAAAACATTCATGACTATCTCAACAAGGTTGATGAACTTATACATGAGATGAAAGGTCTTGGAATGAAGGTTGATGAATCTGATGCTTGTGATAAGATCTTGAGAACTCTTCCAAAGAGGTACAGTGAAAAGGTTTCTGCTATAGAAACATCAATTGATAGTGATTCTCTAACAAGGAATTCTTTGCTTGGCATGCTTACGACTTTTGAGATAAGAACAAAAGATCCTATCCCTCCAAAAGAGGCTACATTCAAAGTGAACAAGAAGATGAAGGGTAAGAAGTCAGAATCAAGCAGTGAGTCATCTAGTGATGAAGAAGCTAACTATGGTAGAAGAGATAAAGGTTCCAGAAAACCCATAGATCTAAGATCTGTTAAATGTTTCAATTGTGGAAAGTATGGACATTTTGCAACAGATTGTAAAGAGCCAAAGAACAACAATGATGAAGAAAAATAGGATCACAGGTATAGGGAATATGAAAGATACAGGTACCAAAAGAAAAGCAAGGATGGACAAAATAGACAAGGAAAGAAGTTCTTCCAAAGGCAAAAGAGAAGCTACTATGCGGATAATGCAAGTAAGTACTCAAATGATAGTGATGCTAGTTTTTCAGACAATGATAGAGATGAAGTCCTATTTATGATTGAAGAAAAAGAACCAGTTAAGAAAAGGACTCCAATTATTCTCAAGTGTTTTAGATGTGGTAAATTTGGACATCTTGAAGATGATTGCACAAGGGATGGTTATAGTTTCAGTGATGATGATTTTGAAGATGCACTTGAAAGACTCGATGAAAATATTCTAATGGCATTAGAAGAAGAAGTGAGTGATCCTATAGAAGAGAAGCCAAAAGAAATTAATGATGTGGACAAAGGCAAAAAAATAGAGGATTATTCAGCAAATAATGGTTATGATCTCAAGGGAGAACTTATCTATGCCCTTGACACAGTAAAGAAGGTAAGAAAGCAACACTCTAAGCTTGAAAGTCAGTTTCAAGAATGTGATGAAGAAATATTATTGCTCATAGAGGATCTAGAAAAATCAAAGGCTAAGGCAAGCAAGTTCAAAGATAAGTTAGAAGAAAAGATATTGGAATGTGAGAAGTTAGCACAAGAAGTGGCTCTACTAAAGGAAGATGTAGAAGACTCCAAGAATAAGCTATACAAGTATGTAAACAGTCAAAAAGAGTGTGGATAAAATAATCAAGATACAAAGAGGAGCAACAAACAAGACATGTCTTGGTTCAAAACAGGTTCAAAAGAAAAAGGAAGAAGAGTCTACTTCAAGTATTGAAGAAGAAGAAACTTCAGAAGAAGATACATCAAAGAAGATAGTGTAAGTGGGAGTGAGACATCAGAGGATGAGTTGGACAATAAAGAGTTCAACAAATATAGGAACAATGCACAAAGAAGATACAGATGGAACAACAATCAGAATAGGAGACCAATGAGGTCAAGACAAGGAAGCTTCAATGGAAGATGTTTTTCATGTCACAAGTTTGGGCACATGGCTTCATAGTGCAGGACACATGAAAGACATGAATATGGGAAAGGATAACTTTTCCAAGGGTATTGCTACTCATGTAATGAGTTTGGTCACAAGGCAATGAATTGCAAGATTCATGATAGAAGAAGATATGGATTCACTAGGAGAAATCCTAAGACAGTTGCACCTCCAAGGAATAACAACATTAAGTGTTATAAGTGCAATAATGATGGTCACATAGCAAGATGGTGTAGAGCAAATATTCTAAAAATAGGTATGAACAGAAATAGGAACATGAATAGGAACATGAATATGAACAGGAACAAGAACATGAACATGAATAGAAGCATGGATGAGAACATGAACAAGAACATAAACAGGAACAGAAGCATGAATGAGAATAGGAACAATAACAAGAACATGAACATGGATGAGAATAGAAACATAAACAATAATAGGAATGATGATAGGAACATGGATGATCACTTGGAAATAAATAGTCAAAGGATTCAAAAAACTCAGAAAAGAAGAGAAAAAGATAAAGGTAAAGAACAGTGCTTTCGGGGAGTAGAAATACTCCCACCCTAGAATTAACCACCTCATATGGAGGTGGGGGAGGGGCTAAGCTAAGAGGCTCGTTCTTAGCCCCGAGCCCCAAAGGTGACCCTTTGCCATTGATGTCAAAGGGGGAGAGATTTGTGTGATTTGTGTATTGGGGAGAGATTGGATATGGGGAGAGATTTGATATTTGAGAGAGCATTGTCCCAAGGGGAGCAATGTCCCAAGGGGAGCAGAAGAAAAAGAAAGGTCAGGTTTCAGTAAAAAGGATATGGGTTGCCATCAATGACAAAGGGGGAGATTGTTGGACATTTTGAGTCCCTAAGTCAAAGTTGTCATTGATGTCACCAGATGAGGTCATCAGTAATTTTAGCAGGAAATAAAGGCGACAAAGATGGTTATTTGATATCCAACAAGAAGGCAAAAGATCGAGGGAAACAATGCAAAAGACAAAAGTTAAAAATGAGTTATAATATTTATTTTATAAATTATTTAAATTCAACATGAATTTAAATTTTATAAATAAATATTAAAGGTACTTTATCAAAGGATTAATATTATAATGGTGGTTATTATAATATTAAAATTGCCATGGTGAAAACCCAAATAAAATAATTATAATCCCTATTATAATATTTTATAAGGCAAGGGGTTTTATAAAGTCCAAAAGTAATTTTTATTAAAACCCAAGGTTGGGTTTACTAAGGCTTTCGAAGCCTTAAAGCACCAACGTAATGCATTTCAATAAAAGCATCGACGTCTAGACAAAGGAGGAAGGGTAATATAAATACATGCCCAAAGTTGTTTATTATCTATCCTTGCTCGATTGATTATTGAGTGGCACATGCGAAAAATGAGCTCGTGGTTAAAACGTTTGGAAAGGAGAGTACAAGATAACGCGGAGAGAGACCACCCCCAATTCGCATTGGGCAGTGTGGCCTAGTGGTAGCTTGGAAAGCATGAAGGCATTGGTAGCACGAAGGTCATGCGTTCGATTCTTGCAAAGAAGTTTTTGGTGGAGTTTTTGTGGAAGCGCCAAGGCACACATTTTTAAACATGGGCAAGGAAAGCGCAAAGAGGAAGCACATGGTGCTTCCCCCTTTGCGAACGAGCATGTAGCTCATGTGGCAACCTTAGCCATGACTAAGGCGCTCGTGGTGAGGGTAAGACACGGGGTCAAATCCCCTTGAGGCAAGTACGTTTTTTGTGTTAATTAATTTTATGGTTATGCCCTAAGGTTGGAGTGATAAGGATGTTATAAGGTTTATTAATGTTTTAATAAACTTTGTTAATTAGAGGTTGTTGTGATTATTTCTGAAGGTGAAGTGTTGATAATTATTTGAGCTTTATTATTTGGAAAGTATTATTTTGAGAGTTATATTTTAGGAGGTATAAGGAGTTATGGTAAAGTGTTAATTGAGATTTATTTTGAGACTTGTTGATTATTATTTTTGATAAGGGTTTTCTTCTAAAAGGACTTTGGTGGATGTGAAAATTAAGTTGGAGTAAAAAGGTGTATTTAAAGTTATATTTTGCATTGTGATTTTAATTGAAGTCCTCTAACCCTTATGTGAGTTTGGAAAAGAGTTTTTGTGAAGTGTGGCAAATTTTGTGGATAACTTCTTGGCAACAAAAAGGTATGGGCAAAATTATTCTCTATTGAGTTGGTTGATTGGCTTGATTGAAAATTAAGTTTGGAGTGAAAAGGAATTGATTAGGGTTTTCTTTTCAAAAGTGGTTGAGTTAATGCTTCAAGGTTTTCTGAATTGAGAGTTGTGATTAAGCCTTGTTTTATTAGCATTGTTGTTGAAGCCAATTGGTTATGCAAAGAACTTGAACTTGAGTTAGAAAAGAATATGAGTATCATTGTTATGTGAGATTTGTTGTTGAGCATTGTTGGAAATATTTTGAGTTGGTTGATATATGCTTGGACTAGGGTTTTGTGAGAAAGGGTTGTTCATTGAGGTGATTGGTTGAGTAGAGTTGGTTGAGCCTAGTCAAGTGGATGTGAAGTGGTTGTTCAAGTTCCATGAAACAAACTATTCTATATTCTGATTTGAGTTGAGATTGAGCATTGAGTATAGAACATATTGAGTCTCTAACAATTCTCTTTATGCTTCTATGAGATTGATTTGAGTTGTGATTGAGCATTGAGTATAGAACATATTGAGTCTCTAACAATTCTCTTTATGCTTCTATGAGATTGATTTGAGTTGTGATTGAGCATTGAGTATAGAACATATTGAGTCTCTAACAATTATCTTTATGCTTCTATGAGATTGAGTTGAGAAAGTGATTGAGCATTAAGTATAGAACATATTGAGTCTCTAACAATTCTCTTTATGATTCTATGAGATTGATTTGAGTTGTGATTGAGCATTGAGTATAGAACATATCGAGTCTCTAACAATTCTCTTTATGCTTATATGAGATTGAGTTGAGAAAGTGATTGAGCATTAAGTATAGAATATATTGAGTCTCTAAAAATTCTCTTTATGCTTCGATGAGATTGATTTGAGTTGTGATTGAGCATTAAGTATAGAACATATTGAGTCTCTAACAATTCTCTTTATGCTTATATGATATTGAGTTGAGAAAGTGATTGAGCATTAAGTATAGAACATATTGAGTCTATAACAATTCTCTTGTGAGCTTGTTGAGTGGATTTGGACAGGTTCTATGTGGACCTATTGAGCAGATTTGAACAAGTTCTGTGTGAGCTTGTTGAGCAGATTTGGACAAGTTCTGTGTGAGCTTGTTGAGAAGATTTGGACAGGTTTTGTGTGGACCTATTGAGCAGATTTGATCAAGTTCTGTGTGAGCTTGTTGAGCAAATTTGGACATGTTCTGTGTGAGCTTGTTGAGCAGATTTAGACAGGCTCTGTGTGGAACTATTGAGAAGATTTGATCAGGTTCTGTGTGGACCTGTTGAGCAGATTTGGACAGGTTCTATGTGGACCTATTGAATAGGTTCTGAGTGGATCTGTTGAGTAGAGTTGTGTAGGTTTTGAGTGAACCTATTGAGCAGATTTGTGCTAGACTGAATGTACTATGTTTAGTGCAAGAGATTGAGCAGAGTTGTGCTAGACCGACTGGACTTTGTTTAGTACAGTATTGAGATAAAGCTTTGGAGGTGATAGAGCAAAGAGGACGAAGTCTCTAGTGGATAGATATCCATAAGCCAAGACATTGAGGATAGGTCTTCTGAGTGAGGACAAGAGTCTTCAAGTGGAGAGAGATCCACAGTCAGTGCGTTGGAGGTAGAGTCTTCTAGAGGATCACCATCCAGAGCAGAGGAGAAGGAGTTCTCATGTGGATAGATATCCACATCCATATTTAGGGGATCAACATCTCCTTTGGATATAGGTCCATAAACATTGTAATTGGGAAGGATTCCCAAGAGATTATTTGAGAAATATTTAGAAGAAATATTTTCTCTATGGAGGTAGCTCACATTGGGTGAACCACGTTAAAATCTGCGTCTCTATTGTGTATGGTATTTTGTGCATTACTTTGATTACTTCTATTGATATTGCTATCTATACTCTGCATAATATTGATTTGAAAAGAAAAAGTAAAAAATGATATTATATTGTTCACCCCCCTCTCAGTATAAGCTTGTGTTCTTCATAATGGTGGATGAAGAAGGTGGAAGGGGTATGGAGGGCATAACGAAGGATGGAGAAATGAACACAAAAACTAACAAAAGTGAAACTGACATAGTTACTAATTGATCTAAAAGAGAATAAGAAGAAAGGAAATAAGACGTACCTTCGGGCGCAAGCACTGTGTGATATGGTGATAGAGGGGGCTGCACCAAATCTTCTTCTTCTTGCTCCGGTGCTACCTCCCTAGTATTTGTCTGGGTCTCAATGACCTTATCTTAGGATAGTCCCAAATGTTGGTCTTCCTTTTGTCCTTGGATCATCAAAAATATTTGTGCTACCTTTATTGGAACCTCAATCTCCATAGAAGCATTGACAACTGTTGTCGAAACAACGAAAGTCATTGCATCTGTAGTAACTATAACATCAATGGAAGTGATAGTAATGGCATTGGTTCTTGGTTTCTTTGCCACCTTGGGAAATGATGGCACCTATTGTACATCACGCTTCTTTGGATTTCGTGCTTCTATATTTTTCTTTTCTCGCTGAGATATCCTTTGAAACACGTATTTTTGTTTCTCTCTTTCAAGAGTTTATTCTATTATCAATGAATGTTTTTCTCCTATGTCACTTTCACCACTTTCTGACTATTGAAAAATGTACGAAAAAATATTGGCAAAAGCAACTGGCTGGTATGAATCCACATATTTATCATAAATTGCTAAAAAGGCATCATAAATCTTGAGCCCGTAGTCAGTTGTAGGTTTTCCACAGTGAACTCTCATTATACACCAATTCATTATCTTCTCTTCGGACCATTCAGGCTCACTGGCTTTTACTTGGTCAAACAAACCCTATGGAGGAGTTTGAGAACTGTACTCTACTTCCTGCTCATAACAGTCATGCCAAGGGGGAAGTGTAGCCATTTTCTCAATATGTTAGTTCATGTTCAACCCATTAAAATTGTTTCGATAAACTCTCAATGTTTGATCGAGGACAACAATGAAATGATTTCATTTTGATAAATTATTTAAACTTATCTAAAGTATCATACCTCCAAAACTGTGGTAACTCAATCAGCCCTAGATCCTGCAATGCAATGGTGAGAAGACGATTATGTCCAACTTGACTCATTGTTATGCCATCGAACTAAAATGGCATATTGCATGTAGTCTTGCTTCCGCACCCAATTCCATATATGTCATTCACATAATCTGACTGGAACACTACTTCCATAGCAAAAATATGCTTTGTAGCAAAATATGGCAGTAAGAATGGCTTATCCGTGAAACCAAAAATTCTCAAGACCACACCTTGGGTAAGCAGAAAAATGTCACCCTTTTCTTGAGTAACCACTATATATTTCAATTCTCGTGGTACTCTTTCATAGGTATCGCAAAGCAACTCAATTTTCGGTCCTAAAAATAAACTGTTAAAGCTATAACATGATTCTTTTTTCAATAAAACAAAAGTCCACTGGTAAACCAGTAAAGGCTCATTCTTTTCATTTGTAGTCAAAACAATAATAAAAGGAAAACGATGATGCAGTTGGAAGAAGAAAAACCATACCAAAAATGAAGTATGCTTGAAATATTTATCTGCTCCAGTCTGCAACCTCTCCAGCCATGAATTTAATCTCTGTGAAATATAATCAGCCCAATCAATGAAAATTGGATTGGTGCCCTGTTTCATGGCTGAAGGAGAATAAAATTCTACACGACAAATGCATTGTGCCGCAGTCGCCTGCCACTTGTGAACTATATCATCTGAGGGTAAACCCACAACCCATGCTAAAATGGAATAAATATCTAAGATTTTAAAATATTTCAATGGTCTAGGTAGGTTCAGAAGCTATCCCATTGGTATATATTTAATCATTCGAGTCTCCATAAACTGATGCATGGCTACAATGGAGACATATCTATCTTCTTGTTCATCAATATGCAACTTCTTATGGACTCCATAGTTGGGAGGCTGTAACCACAGGTAAAAGGTTCTCGGACTTCATTGGGAGTAATAGTAAAAATAATTTCCTTCTTCACATTCTTGACAGCCTTGGTTGAAGGATAATAATATCTGGAAACCAGCCTCACAAGCTCAGTACAAGGATGCACTGGAGGGCATAAATACCAAAAAAACAGTGAGTGATAAGGTATTGTTAACCAACTTTTCGATGTCAATCCCTACTGCACTGCAAATTCGATATTTTGCCATAATTTTTCTACTCCTTTGTGAGTGATGATGCAGTCACTGATCTCAACCATCGAATCTTCATATGGTTCCAAATCAACATAATCATTTTTTTGAGCCTTCTTGGACCTCATAGTCACTTCCCTTCTTTTCGACTTCTTTGATTCTAAAGATTCAGAAACTTCTTGGGGTTCCTTGCCATGCCTTCCCATTTAAAAAAAACTTTGAGCAAATTTCTTGAACACCTTATGAGCACTCTGCAACAATATCTTGAAACACATGACAACAGGAAAAATTAAAAATTAACTGCAAGGGTTTACCTCATCTTTTTTATATAGCGCTTCTTCTGTCATGCCATAATAAATGCTGGATTATTTGGAATCCTCATTGAAAAATGTGAGCCTTGGTGCCCAACTTGGCACTTCTCTCAATACGTCCCAATATATCCTCTGATTCGTTGCCAAATTTACCTTGGGAAAAGTGTCTTTCTTTGTCGTGTAACTGTGTCGTAGACCGTGCCCTGGCTGCAGAAGCTTACTTTGAAAAAATAAATTGGCCACTTGAACCAATTAAATGCTTCTTATGCTTCCCCAAAAAAGAAAACTTTCGCCAGTCTGCATGCTTTCGAATAATCACCACGTCTTGAGAGGGGCAATATATCCGCACTGAATCTCAAAAATCAAAGGGAATGTTTGCTCACTGATATCTGCTTCTCCTTTAGAATACTTTCGATCTGCTTGATGAAACTCAGGTGAAGGCTCTCCTTTTATAGATCTTGTTCTTTGCCCTTTTTCTTTTCTTTTAGAAAATTATATTTTCGAAAAAAACAACTTTCTTCTTTTTTTCGAACGCCTTCAAAAAAAACTATGAATGCATTTGATGGCACCATATACATCCTCTTCCTTCCTCTTTTTTTTAGTTTTAATATTTTATATAAAAAAAATGCTTTAAAATATTTCAAAGCATGCTTTTTTTTTTTTTAGTTTTATTATATATATTTTTAAATCACCCCCTACGGCGGGCGAACAGAATGTTCGCCCGACCTTAGGGCAATCGTCCCTTTTTTTTTTGTTTAAAAGTTTTTTTATTTTATTTTATTTGTTTATTTAAATTGTTTGTTTTCTTTTAATTATTAAAAAGGTTCACCCCTCGTGAGGGGCGAACGTCACGTTCGCCCCTCGAATGGGACGAACTCATTTTATTTTATGTTATTATTATTATTTTTTAAGTTTAATTTTTAATTTTTTTAATTTTTAATTTTTAATTTTTTTTAATGTGTTAAACCCTTCCCATTAATTAATGGGAAGGGTGGGAGAGTGCCCACCGTGGGTGCTTCCCCTTTGATTGGGAGGAGGAGGAGCGCCCAAGATTGGGCGCTCCCCTTTATGGGAGGGAGCACCTAAGTTGGGGCGAATGTAATGTTCACCCCATAATGGGTGTGCTCCCAATGTTGGGGGAATCGCCCCAACATTGGGGCGAATGTAATGTTTGCCCCATGTTAGGGTGCTCCCAATTTTAATATTTTCTTTTTTAAAGTTCTAGTGAAATAACCCCTCGGGAAACAGAGTATATCTGAGAGCTTGCAACCTAAATATCCGACGTTGCGAAGCATCAAGGCGAGATGGAAATTTTCCTGAGATAAATTAATCAATTAGCTCTTCGGTCCAATCAAGATCACTGGCGGTATGGTTTATGCAAATGTTCTTGCCCAGACTATCCTCATGCACCACATCCAATGACTCGAAAGCTACGCTTTTGGCTAGTTCCTAGCATAGAGCTCTCCCACGAACTAGCTTGGTTGGTCAGATATCCACATCATATTATTGAATTTTTGAGACCCAACTTGCTCTCTTATCTCCTAATTCTCCTTAGAGAATAAAATTTCTTACATCAAGGTGTATGACATACACAACCGTTTTGCTTTGAGAAATAAAGTGTCGGAATTTCTTCAATGCTTTCATTACTGCATATACTTGTTTCTCAATAAAATTATATTTCTCTTGATGAGGAGCAATAACCTGACTCAAGAAAGCAATTGGCTTCTCATCTCCATCCTCTTGCTGTTGTGTCAAAACTGCAACATAAATCTCCTGTTCGCCTACGACATAGAGAATGATATCTTTAGAATAATCAGGATTAATGAATACCGAAGCCTGAGTAATCCTCTCCTTGATTTCCTTAAAAGCCAGTCTTCTTGTATCAGTCCATTTAAACTCAACACCTTTCTTCAAAATCTCAGTCATGGGTTTCACCACCTGAGCGAAATCAACGATAAACTTACGAATGAAATTGATTTGGCCAAAGAAATATTGCAATTTTTTTATTGGCAGGCAACAGTAACTTCATTAGAGCTTTACATATTGAAGGATCGATTGCCAATCCTTCTTGCGAGATCACATGGCCCAACAACTTCCCTTATTTAACAATAAATATTGACTTCTTCGGGTTAATAGAAATCCTGAAATCACGACACTTATGACCATGGCCCTCTAAAAAGTGGCACCGATATTTGAAATTCCAACTGGCATCCACTGGTAGGCGAAAGTACCCCACTTGGTGGTGAATGCTATTTTATATTGATCCTCATATTTCACCCAAATTTTATTATACCCAGAGAAACCATCAAGCAATGAGAATCTCTGGGTGCCAGCTACTACATGAATAATTTGATCGATTTACAGTAGAGGGTAATGGTCCTTAAGCAATGCCTGGTTCAGGTTGTGAAAATCAACACACAACCGAATGTCTCTATTATTTTTCCGTACTGGGACCAGGTTTGCCACCCAAGTTGAATGCTTGATTGTATAGATTATATTGACCTCCAACATCTTCAATACTCTGCTTTCATGAGGACTTCAATCTTGGAATTGATAGGCCGCTGTTTATGAAAAAAATGTGTTACCCCTTCCTGTAGTTCTATAGTATGTTGGATCACATTATTATCATAACCCTTCAAGTCATGGTAGCTCCAAGCAACAATATTTGGATACTCATAATAAAATTTCTTGATATCTTCCAGTTCTTCTAGGGTGCCATCTATTCCAACTTTGATGATTTTCTTAGGCTCCAAATGCAACTCTTTATACTCCTTTGCATCTACTTTGTTCCTATGCTTCTTAGCCCGATCACTCTGGTCGAACAGACTTTCAAGTGTAATCAGTCCCCTAGGGATGTGATTAGTTTTTATCTGAATCATCCCATATCTCTCTTCTTCAGCAAGGACTCTATCATCAACGCTTGTAGTTTCTTTAAGCAAGAAGTTAACTATCTGCTCATCATTGTCAAATACTTGCTAATGGATATTTTTGTTGGGAACTGAGGGTCTGTGAATTATCCTAAATGTCTTAGGCTTTCTAACTACTTATTCCATAGGGGAGTAGTTAGCACCAAAAGAGGCCAAAATATCTGCATGTTAATTTAGCTCTCTCGAAATTGCCTGAATATTTAAAGTAGTGAAAGACTCAAACAAGTACCACACTCTGTTGCGGTAGGTCTTTAAGTAGTGTTGCTTTGACACACACCTGTTAGTGATATAATTTATTATGAGTTCAGAGTCGCCAAAAATCATCGCCAAAAATATACAACTGCTTGATGCCCAACTTTTTAGCCTTCTTCAATCCAAGGCATAGTGCCTCATATTCAGCTACATTATTTGTGAAACCCAAAGTTAACCTATAAGAATAGGTCTTTTACAACACTTCAGGAGAGATCAACATAACACCAACTCCTGCTTGCACCTGGAACCATCAAAATACATTCTCCATAACTTATTTATAACAAGATCGGGAGAATAAGGAATCTTCTCTTCAATTTTCTCTAGCTTAGTTATAGTATAGCAGTCAAAGTCCGTTCCAACCATTGCATTGAAATCCATGAGTAAAAACTCATCCTCAAGGTAAAGCTCACCCAATTCTTCTTCCATTAAATCAACCTCTTCTATCTCCTTGGTCATCATGTTAACAACACTAGGAGAACTTTATTCTTCCTCCAACTTCTTAATGTGACAGGGTGAGGGCTTATAATTATGAATGCGAATCCTCTTTTCCTTGAATGGTATGTCCAAATACGAGTAGTCTAAGGAAATATATCCTCCTAGCTTAGCTGTGAACTCCCTTGAGAGGCACATGCTAAAGTATGGTTCTAGGTCAACCACTACAACTTCTTGGATGACTATAATTTGCGACATATTATGGAGGACAATGGGAATATCCTTGATTACTCCTACAATCTTTACTGGAGTTCCATCTAGTTGTAACACTCCTAGACTACTCCTTGTATATTCCATCCCCATCACTTCACATACTGCCTTTGGCATGGTAGTAGTCATAGCTCCAGAGTCGATCATACAGTTGTGTACAATCCACCCTTCCATTTTGAGTGACAAATAAAATGGGGGAGGCCTATTTTTTCCCATGGTCAAAGTTTGTAATGCTTACGCCAAGACTGTTTGAGAGAGATTTTTCTTTTGATATTTAGCAGTCTTCAAAGATTCTTGTAGTAGGTCAACTTGTCCTGGCAACTAAAGTGCATCATACAAACTTACTTTTGCAGGTATCTTCTTCATCTCTTCCACAATATTGTAATTTGTAATAGTCAGAGCCTTCTCTTCTACAACCCGCTCATACTTGTCTCGATACTTTTAGGTAGCTTCTACCCTTTGTCGCTTGGTCAAATATGGGTACTTGAGTCACTCTTTGGCCTATTATCTTGTTTCATCTTGTGTTTGAGTAGTTGTCGTAGGTTGTGAGGAAGTTGCTCTCATTTTTGCCTTCCCTGAGTTTGCTTAGGCATCAAATATTTCAACTTGATAGAATATTTCTCTTTAGCTACCCAAACGAGCACTTTCACTGGAGGCCTCCCCTTTTCATCTTGCATTTTTGGTTTTGTCAGCACCTTTAAGGATTCAAGCTCAGCAGGATCTACTGTTACTGGTTTCTTTTTGTACTGTGTGAGAACTAAAACTTGCTCTACAGATGGCATCATGAAATTTTTATTGGCTTCCATGATCATATTGACTTGTCTTCCAACCAAAATCTCTGCTAGCGTTTGTACATAATTCATATGCACCATGCACATTTCTTCTCCATGAGAATCATTGCATGTTGAGCACCAATATGCCCTCTTTGTTGTTCTAGTTTCTTCATTTTCTTGCACCGTTGTGCTCTTCTCAGGGCCTCTACTAGTAGATGCTTGCTCTCGAGTGATCGATGGAGTTTGGAATCTCTGTGATCAAAATTCAGCCTCCACTTGCTTCTTCATTAATGTTGTAAGTTCGTTTGATATCATCCTTAAGGTGATGTTATTACATTTTACCTCCTATAACAACATCGTGAAAGGATCAGGATTAGACAATGCAGGAGGTATAGGCAGAGCCAAAGGCACTGGAGACATGGGCAATGGTAATGGAACTAGTAGTGCTGGCAACACAGGAGCGGGAATAGAAGCAAGAAATTGTGGAAGTGACTGATTAGGTATCTATGGGAAGCTTGGAGCCATATGTCATGGAGCAGGAATAGGTGCAATGTGAGGCAGACACGAGCTCCATGAGGGAACTGGGTATATGGAAGGCATATGTTGTGAAAATGAACTAGAATATAAATACTACGAAAGATCAGGAACAATGAGCATAGTCATCTTCAGGGGAAGTCTACCTACAATAATTAGATCATATTAGGCCTTTTGTGCCTGCGTATACAGGTCTAGAAATGTAGTCACATTGGCTTGACACACGACCATATAGATTTTTGTGTTAAACGCCCTGAGATAGTAGAAAATAGCTTGCTCATGTGTGGGTCGTAGACCGTCGAGAACTCTTTACCAGCTTTGAGCGAATCTGATATTAAAATCGACTATCTCCTCTTGTGAATGTCTTTGAATCATTGTGAACTGGTGTAGTAAGGAGTATGGATCAGCTTGTTCATAAAAATTCTTAATCAATAACTCTGATAATTGATCCCATGATGTAATAGTACCCGATTGCAATGATCTGTACCAATACAACAATTTCCCTCTCAACGATAATACCAACAATTTTATCATTACATCTTCATCTATTATGTCATGGATGGTCACCAAAGAAGCTACAACTTGGATATGCTCATATGTAGTTTTATCGATACCATCATAGGTCGACAAAGCCTTTAAAGCAGCTTGGGGAACTGGATTTTGTGCTTGCAAGTTCAAAGCCCCTGAGCTATTCCACACTAGGAAATGCGTGGGTGGCTGCTGTGGTGGTGGATTCCAAGCCATGTGGAATGGTATATGAGATGGAGCTCGAGGAATACTAGTGGTCATGTGAGATGGAGGTTAAGGAAGACTAGTGGCAGTACTACCTGGGCTTGCAGGAGCAGAAAATACACCAACTAGTTGTGATGATGTGACAACCGGTATATGGGATATATGAGGTAATGAAGATGTACGGTGAAAAGTGGCTAATTGAGGATGTTCCCCTAGCCTTTGGATATCAAGTTCGTAGAACTCAATTTGGTGATCTAAATTTTTGACCTTCGATCTTGTATTCATGAGACAACTTTCGTTGTACTCACGTTTAGATATTTCTGAGTATAATCGAGTCGCCAGATGTTCTAATTATACAGCACGAAGGCAAACATAAAACCTTAATATCGTTGCAAGTGGAACTTTTGAAGGTCCCAAAAAACTATTGGCCCTGATGGATTTATCAACTTGGGATAATACTTGTTCCACCAAATATGGATCTTACTGGGACAGAAACTATCTATCCCATCGGGCGTGCCAAAAATTGTTGGTCAAATATCTATTTAATCATACAAAACTGCATTTGTGCGCCCTAGACACAACCAAAATTTAAATATTAGAGGAAAGATATGTCCCCTGTGTCAATCTCCAAAGAGGGTTGGTTCCCTTACTAATTCTAAAATGGTTGAATACTAGGGATGCAGGAAATAAGTTAAAAAATGTGAAAAGAAATGGGAAATATGGCCACAGGCCGACTGTGTAGGATGGTAATATATTGATAGTAGGAATCCACACCAAGCTAAAAATAGCATGCAAATAGATGATCAAACAACAAAATTTCCATACAACTTCGCACATGTAATCTTTAGATCAACACTCCAACACTCACTCTCTCACTTGCAATATTTAAATCCAACTTGCAAAATTTAAATCTAACAATAGATAATAAAGCTAACTATGTAAAATAAATGTGTAATGTAGAAGATCACAATGCACCAAGTCATTTGCAAATCCAAATGTTTTGAATTCACTATTACTGTAGAGAACTTGAAATGTTTTCTTGTAGGATATCTATTTTTTCCAATCCCTTACAATGAAATTTCTCTTAGTATTTATAGAGGTTTGCGCCTCTTTCATTGAATATATCAAATGGCCCAATGTTCATAGATCAGAGACATAATAAGTCATAATTTCTTGGAAATATTCTTTTGGCAGACATGATCCTGAAAACGGTTTGAGATGATAGCATTCAGGCACCATATCATTAAATTTGAGTCACCTCCATCTTCTTGGAAATCAAACACGAGATTCAACAATTTACTCCATCTTCAATTTGCTTTGGAGAGGGAGTAAAACCTTTGAGAAGATGTTCTTGAAAATGACAAAAATACTTCCACTTCGTCACCAACATTAAATTGCAGCAGTTACCCGAAAAAAATATTCAACTGGAAAAATCAAGCTTTAAAATTACCGAAGATGATGGCAATTAATAATTAAAATTTGCCTCATTTAATTCTACTCATACTTCTAGAGAAATTTAATCACATGTGCTTAAAAATAAACAACATTCGCCTTCAAAATATCTTCGCTGCATCTTTCATGATGTTTACCCCTTTTACCTAAGTGTAAGGGCGAAAACCATTTAAAAATGTCATCGCTCAAAATTTATCTCTCCATGTCATTCACCTTTAAAAATAATGAACGGATCCATTGTGAATACTTTAAAGCGATCATGACGCATATTGAAATCGCGTTCTCCCAAATGAGGGGTGAACACTATGTTCGCCCCACTTAAGGGGCAAACACAATGCATTCTTTTTATTCTTCCTTTTGTTTTGCGCATTCCTCTTTTGGGGCACGTTCGCCTTTCCAATGAGCGAACATGACATTCATCCCTTCAATGAGGTGAACGCGTTTGCATTCTTCACTTAGCTGATTTTATTTTGTCTTTCCTTTTTTTTTTTTTATATTCTCTTTGATTTCACTGCCTTCAATTTCTTACTGCCGCTTCACCTCTGAAGTGAAATCATTTTTATTTTTTATTTTTAACTACTTTTGGTAACTTCAACAAAGTGAATCCGAAGCGGTATTCGAAGTCACAATTTGGGGTTAATTTATTTTGCCAAATGAAAGTTTACAGAGAATTGAAAAACTATATAAACAAAATAACTGAGTTAAAAAAAACTCAATCATAAATGTCTTCGGATTACAATAAAAAAATATGGCACCTTGCAAAATGCCAACAAATCTATTCATCGTTGTTAAAGACCTGCTAATGATAAAATTATTAAGGATGGTTGGTCTAAAGAATTCCTCCAACTCTTTAGGTTTATCCTATATATCAATGATGGGGTCAAATCTAGTTTCCATGCCTACCAACTTATTTGCTTTGGCATTTAATTATCTAGAAATCGCTTTGATCTCACATGTATCAAAAGTTTCCAGTTAGAATTGATGCTTATATAACTTCAAGTGTTTGTTCTTTGTGGCACATTGAGAATTAACTTGATTTATAATTAGTTTGAAGTCACCATATACTCTCATGTATTTGATTCTCAACTTCTTGGCCTTTCTCAAGTTGGTATAAAAATCTTCATACTTTGACACACTCTTGGTATAATTGAAAAGCAATCTAAATGTGAAATGAGTTTGTACACCCTATAGGTCAATGGACCAAATATCAACATCTAGCCCATTTTTTAATTTTGTACCATTGAAGTACATTGTCCAAGTTTTATTTGCTCTTTGACTTGTTAAGATCAAGAGATTAGACAATACCTCTATAATGAGATAATTTCCTAGTTTTGTATCATTCTTGTCAAATGTTGAATCTTATTCATCTTATAGTATGTCAATTATCATATTGAATTTTGAGCTTTGGTCATGTTTGAGACATTCATCATCTTTCATGAATTCTAGGAGCTCATTATAGTTTAAAAAATCTTCTTCATCCAACTTATACAATAAGTAGTTGTAAGGCAACTCATTTTTTATCTAATCACCTTTCCATCCTTAGGTACATTCATCTATGTTGTGATATATTACATTATTTAGTACATACTAATGTACCCCTTATGGTACCTTTGTAATAAACCAAACATCTCTTACCTGGTTGTCCATTCCAGTCTCACTCATTGGAATCATAGAGAGAACATTTTGATTAAAAAGAGATTAAAGTTACCATGAAAATACTACTCACCCATATTTTAATTTGTACATAGGCATAATGTACTCCCTTCGAGATTTTTTGATCGCTGTAGATGGTCTCGTTCGAGTGGTCGAGATTGGCCAAATCCCATAAAAGTTGCCATTTGTGAAATCTTTCTTCTTCTTACTTGAGATCTATATTCACGGTAAGGGGTTGTCCTTCTAGGGCCCATATCACCTAGAAGAGTGGATGCATAGTTACCCACAAAGGTATGGAGGACATAGGTTCCACTAACCTAGGAGTTATCCTAAATTCCCATCACTGCTTGTATATGTGCCATGCCAGGGTGTAGTGTTAGTATGCCTAGTTCCTAGCTGGGATCCATCAACTTATGGAGTCAGCTAGGGTCCAAAAATATTTGGTTTGGGTTTAGGTATCTCATGTTTAGTTTACAACTGACGATGAAATGTCCCATACCATCTCACCACTAGACCTTCTAGCTTTGAAGTCTAGCACCTCTAGAGTCGGTTTATCGATAGAAATTCCCTAGTTGAATTGAGTACGTGAGGCCCCTCATGGTACTTTTCATATGATACCTTAGAAAGTTATCCCATTCCATCTTTTGTTACATGTTTGTAGCAGAAGGATCTCTTGTCCCCAGTAAGCTGCTCAAAAACGACCATCATCGAGTCACAATATTTACCACTTGTAGAATACTGGCATTGGGTGACTAATCGTCTAGCTTGATAATCTATTATGTTTAGGTATACAGGTTATAGTATATCCAACTTGATATGTCTTCTCCCTTGGTTTAAGAATGGTTTTGGATGTTCCTAGGTAAAGGGTAGGATTTAAGCCTTCATTACATTTATTTGTGTATACTCATGTACTTGGCATTATGAAATTCATGAATAAGCCTAATAGAGGTACGATACACAATAATAACTTAGCAACCATGACTAATATAATAGCATAAGTGCTTCCTCATTTATAAATCATTGTCAAATTAATATAATTTCCATTAGATTTAAAGATAATTAAATTAAACACAAAATAAAAGAGAACTGTCTCTAAAGATCTTAATATTACTCACGACATGCTCCTAGATCCATAAACATAACTTAATTAATATTATTTTTATTAACATAATCCTAAAGCAATGCATATGAAATTCATGTGCACAAAAAGTATTGGCTCTTGTACTAAGATTTATTAAAAATATTCAACCATCAACTAAGAAAATATATGCATATGTTGTTCCGATACCCATGAAATATTGGCCCTTGTACCAAGGTTTATTAAATAAACCATTCAA
Source organism: Wollemia nobilis (assembly GCA_028583015.1). Classification (NCBI taxonomy): domain Eukaryota; kingdom Viridiplantae; phylum Streptophyta; class Pinopsida; order Araucariales; family Araucariaceae; genus Wollemia; species Wollemia nobilis. The sequence goes on along the minus strand of JAQPPZ010016913.1, from coordinate 2,852,790 downwards.
CAATCAATTAGAAAATTTGGTGAACAAAATTATTTTTCACAATGAACGATATAAGCCAATCCATAAACCAAAATCACTTATTTTTTCTAAATCTCAATCATCGGTTCCAAAAAGGATAAGTCCGATACGGTGCTTAAATTATATTAGGGTCTATCACAGTCCTCGAAGATGATCCCATTGGTTGGCAGCCGAAGAAGGTTTTCGAACATAGAAAAACACTCTTTCAACCTAACAAAAGTATAGCCCAATTGACGTCTGATTTAGTGTTGAAAATACAATACAAGGTCCAGAGTATCACAATATCTAACTAGATGCATCTAAAAGAACACCATTATTTTACTTAGTAGTGGTCATTTAATTACAATAAAAATAGAGGTGGCTAACACCATAACGCTAGGCTACATCATTAAATATTTTCTTAAAACTATTTGGCTCATAAACATAATATTACTTGACCCTAATATGATCTGACTTAATAATACGTCCATATAATAATGATATTAAATCATATTCCAGGAGGAGAAAATATTAGCTTTAGTTAATGTTACTAAGAGAAAAGGTTCTACCGTGATTAGCTTTCTAAAGAGGACTTGGCCACAAAAGAAAACGTTTATCTTTGTCTTAAATTTTGGTCCACACATTCCGGTGTTTCTACTTCCCAAGCTTATAATGTAAGCCCATTTGCTATTGATTTCATAACAGATAAACTTCAAATGTGAAAATGTCTTAAAGGGATTACTAAGTATTAATTCAAAGAGATAATTACATTTTTGGGACTCAACGCAGTTCCAGACTGACGTATAGAAAAATCAAAGTTCAACATTAATGATAATTGAAATTTATTCCAAATTCAACAATGTTTTCAAAGATTTTGTTGTTGTGTTCAAGCTTCTCTAGATGATTACTGACTCATTTATTATTGTTATTTAGTATTATTATTTGCATATTACTTAACAAGTGCGCGACTCATCAAATCAACAATCAATATTATCAACGATTTTACTGTAGGCTTTTAAGTATACCAAAGAGTTCAAGTTTACATATGTATGTGATGTTTATCATGAAACTTATTCCCATAGGTTCTTTTAACCTTGAAAGCATTTTTAACAAGGAAAAATTTCACAATACAGGAAAAAAATTGATAAATTTAGTTGTCAGAGATGACTCCTTTTGATAGTGTTTTGATGTATTAAAAAATTGAATGCTGGAATATCCATATATACACCATACACAATTGAACAGGGAGGTAGACAATGAGATTCTAGTTTTTTTTAGAGACATTCGGCTAAGATAGCGCGAATCTAAAAATATGAAATATAGGAAGTGACATATTTTCATTTATCAATTGCACGTTGTCTTTCTTCAAACAATGACAAGTATTTCTCATAGTATTGCATTACATAAATGAATAAAAAATGTTACTGCTAATAATCAAAAGTCCAAGCTTAGCAAGAGCCTTAATAACCCACAAAATTCAATCCAAAGGTTCACTCTTATACAACCAACTCAGTTCACTATGACTCAATCATTTATTACATCTGATCTAGATTTACATTCCCAACACTTAGTATTTCCATTTGATAATCCATAGAAAAATAAGAGGTAATCGTCCATAACAAGCACCATATGGCTGTAACTTCTCAAGCTGAAGCTTTGCACGCATCGGCTGCAACTCTCCTTATGCAAAGGTGACCGAGAGGGGTTTGGATTGGATCAAATGACCCAAACAATAAATGCAATGCACTTAACTAAATTCTACATGTATTTTAGCTTATTTTATTATGCATGGCTTGCTGTGTTAACAAGAAATAATTACCAATTATACTCTGTTATAGTGCATTATTATTATACTTATGGTTGCGGCACTAACAAATATCAAATAAAAATTTATCTCTTTTTTAAGGTAAACTCAACACGTTAGAGTCACTGCAATAGCGGGTGACAAGTACAAAATTCTTCTCTATTTAATGTGTAATATCATTATTTTCAGGAGTAAAACACAATGGAATACCAACATCCTCCTTGCTATTTACATTTCTTTTTGAACAACAGGTTACCAACCCAAAACGAGACACATGATTACTTACCAATGTTATATTACCACATTGACTATTATGTTCGTAATTTTGAAATGATTTCAAAAAGGGTAAAAGCACATGCAATCATCATAATTTATTCAGAAAATCATCTAATATATCTTTTTAAAGAAAACCAGTCGAATATAGGAAAAATCTAACTCAAAAGAGAGATGCAGGGAGGAATTTCTTTTGCCTACCTGACCATGAAGATATCCTCTGGTTACTTGCTACTTCTTTTAATTTGGTAGCACCCCAATTCAAACTTGAGCACCCTATTTTTTTTTTTTCAGTTCTCAAAAGACAAAATATAAGGAATGCTCATAATTCACTTCTGGACACGTGGAGTGTAACATGCAATTGACTTCCACTTCTTTTACCATTTGGAAGTAGCTCCGGCTTATTTTAAATTTTTCTTAAATTCAAAAATATGATAATGCCCAAATTTATGCACTTTATATATCATCATTTATTTTTCTTCCATTTCTTTAATTTTAGTAAAGTTATATATATTATTGTTTTTCTTTTAAAATTTATATTTTCAAATTTAATAAATTATGCAAAATAATTAAATATCAATTTTTTTTCTTGATATACAAATTTTATGATAGATGTCCATTTCATATGCAAAATTACCTATATGGATGCATCCTATATGAATACTACTTGAGTGAGCTTCCATGTACTCATTGGTCATGTTGTCTCCACACCAAACATCATATATCCCTTACCTCTCACAGTCACCTCGCTTGGCCACCTGAAGGGGATACTTGTTCCTTGCAACATAGAGGCTACTAGTAGTATCATGCTTAAACAATAAAGTCAACTGTATCTAAATTTGTGGGATGTTATAACCTTCATGGTAATGTGGGTGAAGTTTCACATCCCTTCACCCACTCTTTTTTGTAAGATGATGATCCATAAAATTGGCCAAAGTTTTGAGGTCAAACTAGCGGGTTTTTGCATTAATGGTTGAGATGAGCCTCAAAGATTAAGGTGGATGGAGGTTAGGTTGAATGTGGTAGCCTGGTAGGATGAAAGAAAATATTATATGGACGGATAAATCGATTGTCGCTAAGGGAGGAGCAATCCCAAAAGCTCATCCTTTGACAAACCCTTGGGAATCAAAAGGTTGATAAATGATCCCAACAGATCAAATCTAAACAAGAGGTCGGGTAGACAGGCAAAAAAATATGAGTGGAAGAATCCTAAATCCCTACCCCAAAATATGAGTGGAAGAATCAAATTCTAAATATCTACCTAGTAAACAGGCAAAAAAATGGGATGGCAATACATTTTTTCCTGCCCCCAAACTACCACCACAAGTAAAGAATATTGGATCTCCTTAGGTTTCACTTGAGGGGATAGAAGGGACTCCAAAATAGTTAGTGAAGCCACATGAAAAAGCTTGTTCTAGCTAGGGCATGAATTTTGGTGGTAAGGAGTGGTCTATGCCCAAATACTGACCTTGCTTAAGGTGGTAGGTTGGGCAAAGTTTTAGGGAAAGCAAAAACTAAGAACCAAACATGATTTCCCACTCCTTTGATAATGCTGAGTTGAATGAAAGTTTGGGAAGCTGACAAGTAAAGGAGCAACCTTGAATATCCACTTGGAGTCTCCAAGGAAAAGTATTAATGATCTCAACTATATAAGTACAGACTAATAATGGGCATGAAGGTGGTAATTCAAAATCTATAATTTATATGGTAATTAACTTTGGTTGCTCATCCACCTAACTTTAAGCCCTCCATATGGATGAAAGGGTAAAGTAGATAAAAATTTATGGCCTTATAGGATTGTCAGAATGGTCAAGGACTCAGATCTATGCAGAAGCAACTATCCCTTCTGGACAACCACAATTCTCCCAAGGAGCAGAGTGCCAGCTGAGCATCCATATCCTTCAACAATGCCTTCCCTCTTAGTTCCATTAATTCTTGTATTCAAATTTATTGTAAAAAATTCTATAAATATTGGAATGTTAGCTATTCCAGGGGTAGTTATTTAGCAATTACAGTTCATATGTAAGGATTTTCACCACTATGATAATACAAATCTATTATTGTCTGGTCTCCAAATTGACTCTCAAATGTGTATGTAAATGTTGCAGGTTTATTTTTCCTAAAGCTTGTTGAATGAACATGCAATAATTCTACTATCTAGATTTCCTACATTTCATTCATCATTTCTAGAATTCGCTTGTAGCTAGTGAAATAAATGGTAGTTGAGGGTAAGTTTGGTTGATCTGTTAGGTGTTAGGCTTATATTTTTAGTAATGGAATTTGCTTGTCCAGCATGTGTCTTGATGTAGCTATACCCATCCTTGTGAGTTCTGGTTATGGTCTCTTTTTATTTCTTTTCGCTCCCATTTTCCCTTCTAGGTATAGGTAGGTAGGACTTAAGGAATCAACCTTCTACAAAGATCAACTGTAGAGCCTCCAGCTCCACGACCGTTCAATGTTGGTGTAGGTCCTCGGGCGTGAGTCTTCTCCTACCTTTTCATTTAGTCGGATCTGCCACCAATAGGTACATTTGTAAATAATAAATTAGGGTTGAGTCAATAGTGTGATTTATATTTCCCCTTTATGTAAGTGTAAATGTGCAAGAAATGCACAAGTTTCATGTGCAGGAAATGCACAAGTCTCATAAGTTAGAGTGAAAGTGTAGGTTGAGTAAATGTGCACAAGTGTCTTGTATGTAAGAGTGAAAATATGTAATGTAAATATGTGCACAAGTGTCTTAGATTAGGAGTGCATGTAGAAGTGCAAGAGTCATGTGTGCAAGTGTCTAGAGTCAAGTGTTCATCAAGTATGCAAGTGGTAAGTTGATAAGCCAAGAGTCATGAGACTTGGCATATGGAGAGCAATAGTCAAGTATGTGAAGAGTCACATTACTATGGCTATATTATGGAGATATTGCTCCATAGAAAAGAAAATTAGAATCAATCAAGAGTCAAGTATTCAAAGTTGTAATAAGAAGAGGAGCAATAAAGCTTGTATACATTTTTGAGCAATTAATATTGTAAGTTGTTCTTCATGCATAGCTCATGAATGATTCAAGCTATTTACATTCATATTTCAGTATATAAATGAATGTTATTTGATTTATTATAAGCCTTGATATACATTATTTTGCTTATATTATTATTATCTTGACCTTTATTATTGTGGCTATTTTATATTTGGGACTTGTGTGATATTGTGAGATAATATGTGATATTTTGTGGTAGTAAGGCTTCAAAAGCTAATAGTGGTATCAAAGATACCATTGGACTCTATCCAATTTGATAGAGTTCATTTTATTAGCCACCACTAATTAGCTTTGTCCATTTTAATAAAGTTAATTTAGAGTCTATCCACTTTAAAGGCAGTGAAGACTTGAACTCTATTTTAAAGGTCATATTGAGTAGAAGAGGCTAGTGTAACAACCCACCAAAACCAGCCCAAGAGAGAGAATTTTTTTTAACATAAGTAAGGTTCTCAAGAGTTCCAATATATATTTTTTAGCTTTCTTAAGACTTCACCACATTCAAGTTCAATATCGCTACATATGACACTCAGAGGACAGGAGTGGCCAACGTCCCATTTTTTTGGGGTTCACCTTACCAAACCTCATCGTTTATAAGGATGCCAAAATTAGTCCCCCCACCTTTCCTGTACCCTCACCAGTATAGGAAAATGTGAACACAACGTAGGTATTATCCTTTAAGGACCATAACACTTAAAGGGGAATGCCTATTCCCTAACCTTACCTTAAGTTCATCTAGGTAGGTTATTCTAGCATAAGCCTTGGTTCTTAGTTTCCACACCTATATGGGCTAACTAAGGTCATTAACACTCATCTAGTAATGAACATGATCATCCAAAATTCATATTCAAGGTATCACTATTGTTGTCTTGTGAATGATTCCTATAACATTCCAGTTATGGAACACCTGATCCTCAATGTTCAAGGTGTATCTATTCACAAATATTTGGCTATTGCATCATCACAACCCCTAAAATTTGTGAGTACCGAGCTATTGCATTCTCTCAACTCCTTCTAGATCCCACTTATACCTGGTTATTGTACCACCACAACTCCTACCAAGAATTGGTTAATTTATTGAATCAAGGTCTAAAAGAAGCTTTAGATATAACCCAAGAACCCCTCCCTTAACCCAAGATCATTTAAAAAAATACTATATATAAATCAAATATCTCTAGAAAATAAATGCTTTAATAGAAAGCAACATGCCTAAATCATAGCACAATATTGAATCTTAACTTAAATATTAAATCATAAATCTAGCATTAGCTTCAACATAGTGCTACCACTATAAAGCATCTTAACAATTTTAAAACACCATAGTTAAATTGATCAAAGTGCTAAAACAAAGCTATGTAAAAGAAGCATTCCTCTAGAAAAAAAAATTGATTATTCACAATGCTAATATCATCGCATAATGTATACATAAAACATTTTCATAAAAATATCTTCCAGATAACATGCACTCTTTTACAACAAAAGAACACACTTTTTAAGATAAATCCCTTGCTTAAGATTCAATCAATCAACATTTCTTTACAAAAATCACCATGTTATTAAAATAATTTGGAAGTTTATCTAAAAAATATAAAGCAACTTCTTATTTACATAACAAATTTTCAATCCAAGATACATTAAAATTATTTTTCCTAAGTATTTTTTGTACCATCTTCTTTTCATGATCATCTTCATGAACGGAGATTCCCACAAACTTGAGGAACACTCAGGGATTAGGACAAATCTTTATGCAATGCAAATGAACATGCTCTAATTAAGATGTAAGCAATCAACAAACATTGCTATAAACCATGAGAAGAGACTCCCATACTTCTCTCTATAGTGGCCCCTATACCTACTTAAGTCTTAGGAGACCACTATAATTTTCAAATCCAAAACTTAAACATGCTCCAAAGAGATGTAAGAAAAAAATATGAAATAGCAAGGAGAGACTCCCATACTTCTCTCTATAATGGACCCCTTTACCTACTCAAGTCTCAGGAGACCACTATAACTTCTTTAAATATCCATTAAACATTATCCTAACACAATAATGATTTTCAAAAGAACTTTATAACTATAACTTCTTTTAATTTTCCATTAACCATTATTCTAACACAATAATTATTTCCAAAAGAACATTATAACTATAACATCTATTAATTTCCATTAAACATTATCTTAACACAATAATTATTTCCTAAAAAATATTATAACTATAACATCTATTAGTTTCCATTAACTATTATCCTAACCCAATAATGATTTCTAAAAGAAAATTATAACTATAACTTATTTTATTTTCCATTAACCATTATCTTAACACAATAATGATTTCCAAAAGGTATTATAACTATAACTAACCAAATGTACAGGCAACAAAAATTGGGTGAAGATAAAAATCATCTCTACAAAGGTGATTAACCCAAAACTATTACCAACATTAGAACTACCAACAAATATCAAGCAATAGACTCAAGCATACAAGCTCAGATCACCATGTAAACAAAAAAGGGAGCAAGAATTCATATGGAGGCTGACTTCATCCAAACTAGTACAACATACAAAGGAGATACAACCCATAAACAAGGGCCCCTACAAGGAGGTATCTCTAGATTTTGGGCAAATCCATGATATCACCCGAACCAACACAAGACCCGCAACACTAAACCAAGGAAAGCTCTATGCTATTCAAAAATAGAAAGGAAAATAATAAAACACACAAGATAACAACTCAACACTCAGGTGTTGAAAAATACCTGTTTGACAACAAAATCAACATAACGACCAAATGCTTGGAAGAGGACACCAAGTGGATCAGATCCGCTTCCAATTACTTGCTTAAAAGAGAACACTCTCGAACCTATACATATAGGTGAAAGATTAACTAAGGTGACCCACATATACAAGGAAAAAACACCCAACACAGTCCAAAAATACTCACAAAACATAACGATGATGAAGCCATAGAGCCACCAAGCTGCCTAACATAAAAACAAGGTAATCCAATCAAGACAAGAAAGAAAGAAGTCACATCCATATAACTAAAGAATACAATAATATAAGGAAACAAGTGCACTCAGAACTGCGATGAAAGCACAACCAAAGCCTCCCTCATAGCACAAAGCCTCTAACACCAAATTTCATTCTACAAGATTCCCTTTGCTTCCTCTACCTGCTAGCAACTCCCAAAACATCCCCTTAAGCTCTTTAAACAGTTCCTATGAATCCTTGTAATAGGTGGGAGTCATTTCCCATTCCTTCTTGGATTCATTGGCCATATTTTCCATCATTCTCCAGCCTGATGGTAACATTCAATGAGCACCACCTAGACTCATTGAGGCCAAGCTTGAAAGTCACCAAACATGCCAAATGGGGAAGAAGCTAGTTGCTAGAATCCCTCTTCCACCTGAGAAATAGTAGGGTTGACTGCTATTCCAAGGTTGAACTTGTTAGATTTGTTTTTAGAGTGTAATCTATTTTGGTATAGGTTGTTAGAAGCTATAAAAGGTAAAAATAAGGGATTGTCTATAAATTAGACATCCCATATTGTAATAGAGGTTGAACTTTTCTAGAGCATAAAATAGGGAATTAATCTATTCATTTTCAAACATTGTCCATTGTAAGGCATTTCTGCCTAAGGGGTTCTAACATGAATAAAGTGTCATTTTGATTAAAATTGTTCCTATTTTTATGCTAAAATTATTATTTCTTATAATTATGCTAAATTAAGTTTTGTAGTTAATTTGTAATTAGTTGCAGGGACAAATTCAAGTCTAGGCTATCTAGGGAGGGCCTGCCTTGTTTTAGTAGAGTATCTTAAATTTTTTTGTCCCTGCCAAGTAGGAATTAGGCTTTAGATATGTTCTATTATTTTCTATAGTAGCTGTAGAAGATTCTTTAGTAATTTATAGTTCCTATATTTTAGTTGTAGATAATGGAACCACTTAACTAAATAATTATTTTTCATTGGCTCATATTGAGCAATATCTATTTTAAACTTGTGATCATGGTTTGATAATTAAAATGGAAAGCTTAGGCCCATCACTTTTTGGCATCATTGCTAAGGAAAGAGGTTCCACAATAAGAATTGTGTTTGTTGAGGATTTTCAGTGTTCAAAAGCCTAGAGGGGTTCTCTAAATCAATAATATAAGCACTTGTGTTACATAAGAAGGATTGTTTAGTTCTTAGGTTGAGGAGCAATGTTGAAAGTCAAGTTCTATAGATAATTTATTTTCAATAATTATTTATTTTTGTGAATTTGATTTATTTCATTTTTGTTTTACACAATTATTTGTTTTTGTAATTCTGATTTATTTTCAACAATTTTTTTATCTAAAGTATTTCATTTTTGAAGAATAATTTATTTGAGAAAAGTATGAGTGAATGAATCACCAATGGGATAATTGTGGTAGATTCATTGCTACAACTTCCAACCCCAAACCTAAACAATTGGGTACTAGCCAATTTGAGGAGAGGATACCTACCAAAGAGGAGATTGGTGCTTTCATGATAGACCAACAACATCCCACTTTTGCATCTACTAAAAATCAACCACTTGACACTACTATTATTTTAGCAAAACAACACAATACAACTATATATTCAGGTATATTAGTTGGGTATATTCACTATTTGTCTACCTCAAAGACTAAAGAGGAATAACTATTGGTTGTATATCCCCCTACTCCTAAGATTGAAGAGGGACAAACTGAAGATAGACAACAACTAGTTAAAAATTTCTCTATTCTTGAAATAAAAGAGAGAAAGTCATAGTATTGAACATTAAATAAGAAGTAGGATTTTAGATCCTGGTGGACTCCATGGGCAAGTAATATGGTTGATGAAATAGAACAACAATGGGAAGGATAGACCATGTTTAGTTTTCCAATTCATTTTCCAAGAGGTGATGCCAATGCTAATGGGAAAATAAAGAATATCTCTCCTTCAAATCTTCCTACCTTCCATGGACTAGTAACTGAAGATTCAAATGATTTTATTTTTGATTTTGAAGTAATTTTTCGCACTTATGATTACATGATAGATGTATAAAAGCTCAAAATTTTCTAGTCCATATTAAAGATGCTACCATGAGATGGTTTATGGGCTTACTGAAATACTCTGTTACTTCATGGGATGGCAATTAGGGGATAAAATAAATATTTTTGGATAAATATCAGGATTACTGTAGAATGAGATCTTTAGAATGACACAAAAAGAAGATAAACTATTAGAGGATTACATTGAGCGGTTCAAATTTGTGTAGAAAAGAGGAGATATTGAATTTGAAAAAAGTCTACTCAAAGTATGTTTTTAAAAGGACTATGAGAAGAATCACTTGATATGCTCAATTTAATGGGAGACATTTCTAGCCTACCAATTGAGAGAATTTTTGAGCTGTGTACTAATAATTCCCGCACAAAACCATTATTGTGCAACCATTGAGTTGCTAGAAAATCTAGAGAAGTCATAAGAGGAGAATTGAGAGATTTGTTTGATAGTCTCAAAACTAAGATTATTAAGATATTTTATAATTCCATGGACACCTTAAGGTTGAAGCTTATAGCACAAATTGAAACTTTGGTTGTTTACTATCCTCAATATAGATAGAAGCATGCACTTTATGAATGCCCTTTGGACAAGACCTAAATCTTAATATTTATGACTAAATGTATTCAACAGATAGTTGTCAACATCTATTTGTAGTAAAGTCAACTTTGAAGGATCCTGAACATCAAGAAATTAAATATGTTTACTTCATTGATCAAATATGACCACCATAGGGATTCAAACAAGGATTATATCCTCCAAGTAGGCCTAACACTTATTCTCCTTTTAATAATTTTTCTTATGTTGCACAAGGATGGGTACCTCCATAATACCCATGGTCTCAACAACCTCAATGGCCCCAACCAAACCAATGGCCTTCAAACAATCAACCTTGGCCACAACAAGACTAGAAAATCCAACAATGGCCATAGTAGGGTTGGCAAGCCCAAAAATGGCCACAACAAGGCTTTCATCCTAATTAGCTTAACTAGCACCGATATAGAGGGTAGAATCCTCAACAACAACATCTTTTGCCTACCCCTGTTAACAATCCTCCACCACCAAAACAACCACATCTTCCAGCCTAGTTAGTACCCAATTCAAATAATCAACCAACACAACAATAGGTCTATGAGGTTGAAACAATATACTCTATTGACTTGCTAACCTATAATGAAATCCAATTACGATCAGGAAAAACATTGACTGATCCTATCATTACAAAATAAATCAATGATAAACCCCCTGTATCTTTCAAAAATCCAATCAATAGGGAACCATTTTCAGTAATAAAAACACAATCCTCTTCATAAAAGGGAAGAACTATTTTGTTTAATAAGTTATATGTGGCTTCTATTGGGGACCACTCCCATAAAATACCAAAATATTACATTTGTTGCAACATACCTTTTTATCATAGTTTTTCATTTCTTTTTTCTCTTAAATATATTCTTCAACTTCCTCGAAGTGCTATATTTCCACAATTGACTTCTTGACATCATTTTGATTAAGACATAAAATCTCAGTTGGATAGTTGCCTTTTAAAATTTGAATTTCATCGAGGATGAAGATCAACACCATAATTTGCTAATTTATCAACTACCCAATTTTCTTCTCTATAAATATGCTCACACTGCCAGGAGATTGCCTCTAATAATAGATGATGAACATAAGCAATAATATTATTTTTTATCTAGTCTCCAAATCTATTTTTTTTAATAGCATTGATGATAATCGATGAGTTCCCTTCAATTGAAATATATTTCCATCCTTTTTCTACTACAATTTTAATTCCTATAAGTGCCCTAGCCTTTGCATAGTTGTTAGTTGAAGTTCCAAATGATTCGGAATAAGTGAGTAGAATTTTGCCTTCACTATTTCTAAAAACACCACATCAGCAATAATATATGATGAACATCACCAATAATATTATTTTTTATCGAGTCTCCACATCCATTTTTGTTAATAGCATTGATGATAATTTGTGAGTTCCCCTCAATTGAAATATATTTCCATTCTTTTTCTATTGCAATTTTAATCCCTATAAGAAGTGACCTAGCCTCTGCATAGTTGTAAGTTGAATTTCCACATGATTTTGAATAACTAAGGAGAATTTTGCCTTCACTATTTCTAAAAACATCACCTCCATCCACTTTTTCTAGATTTCCTTTAAAAGCACCATCAAAATTAATTTTGATAAACCTAGTTTTTGGATATTTATATTCTACCATAGATCAAAGTAGATCCTTTGTTTTAATTTCGTTGTTGCATATGACTCTTCCATGTATGTTCAATTCCTATAGCCAAGTTATTAACACATTGTTTTCTACAATTGAGACTTCCCATGATGAACACCATATTTGTAGATATTCTGCAAGAGAGGCAATACTATTATTCCAAAATTAGGCATGATTTTGAGATTTATTTTTAAAATTTTTGTTATTCCTTTCAAGCCATAAATTTTGACAAATAATGGCAGGGCCAATCCTCCAAAGAATACATAATACTTTAGCTTTGAAATAATTTATCCAATATTTTATCAACTCTTTCAATTTTGATGGAGCTACCTAGTATAATTTCATATTTTTAAAAAAATAATCCCAAATGGTGTGAGCAAATGAATAATAAAGAAGCAACTGGTCTGATGTTTCTAAATCCTTCTCATACAAGGCACATTTGAAGGGTCCATAGTATCCTTTTTTTGTAGACTCTCTCTTGTAATAATCTTACTATGAACTACTAACCAAAGAAATGTTGAGGCCTTAGGTAGAGCCCCTAATGACCAAACATTCTTCTAAGAAAATATTTAGGAGAATAAATTTTTGATTTTTATAAATTCACATATCCCAACTTGACCGAGTATCCACCATCCTTTGATAAAATCTAAACCAACTCATACTTTCATGTAAAAATTGGTAAATAAAACTCTTGAAGCATCTTTTTAAGTTCATTTGCAATTTGTTTGAGTTCCTCTCCTTCAACCAGGTTACTAAAAGAAATCCATGATCTGGAATTTTTTCTCATAATAATATAATATTTGACCTTTGGACCTTTACATGCTAGGCACACTTAAGCCAATGGTTTCCATTTTGAGTCAGAGATAAGAGGATAAGGCTTCAACCAAGCATCAGACCAAAAATTTGCATAACTCCCCTCATTGACTGACCATCTAATATATTTCTTTATCAATTGCAAAATCTTTGATATGAAGTTCCATGTTGACGATCCTTTGGGTATATTTATTTTCCTAAATAATGTCATTGTATCAAGAGAACCTATTTTGAAGTAATATTTTTTCCCAATTATTTTCTTGATCTCTAAATAATATCCACCCAAGCTTTGCTCCTAATTCCAAATTCAAAAGTCTATAATTTCGCAAGCCTACTCCTTCAATATTCTTTCCTTTGCAAACCCTATCCCACTTACAAAGAGAAAACCTAAAATTTTCCTCACAAACTTTGCATAGAAATTCTCTTTGAATTTTATCAAAATTTGATGCAATACTTGTTGGCAGTCTTGAAAGTGACATCATATAAATAGGAATTGATTGCAATGTAGTCTTATGAGTTGTAGCCTTCCTGCCATGGTTAAGAACTTACCTTTCCAACCTGCCAAGCAAACTTTCATTCTATTTGAAAAAGAGATCCAAAGATCCTTTTTATTTCCTTTTAGACAAAGGAATACCTAAGTAGATTGATGGAAAATTTTCAATTGTAAACTCTAAAATATTCTCAATAATTTGTTGTAAATTTAGAGCAGTATTAATGAAAAACATCTTGGATTTTGTAGTATTTACCAATTTTCTAGTAGCCTTCTCATAGCATGATAATATTGGTTTAAACTCCATGGCATCACTAACCGAGGGATGACCCAAAAGAAAAGTATCATCAAAAAATTGGAGATGAGATTGAAAGGGACCATTTTTTGCAAGTTAAACACCCTTGATTTTTCCTTCCATTTTTGCCTTTGAATAGACTCTCCCTAATGCTTCTGACAGAATAATGAATAGATAAGGAGAAATTGGATCACCTTGATGAAGTCCACAAGATGACTTGAAGTAATTAGCAAGAGAACCATTGATCAAAATAGAAAATTTTGCAATTCTATAACAACATTTAATCCACTCACACCAACTATAATCAAAGCCAAATTTTTTGAGAATAATATGTAGAAAATTCTAGGAAATCCTATCATATGCTTTGTTCATATCTATTTTCAAAAGCATACCTGGTTTTTTCATAGAATGAAGAGAATGTATGGCCTCTTGTGCAATAATTATAACATAAAGAATTTTTTTACCATGAACAAGGCCACCTTGTTCCTATGAGATAAGATATCCTAGAATGCCCTTCAACCTATTTGCCATAATTTTTGAAATGATCTTATACATCATATTACAAAGGCTTATTGGATAAAAATTATCAAAATATTTTGTGTTACCTTTCTTGGGAACCAAGGTAATAAAAGCAACATTGATCTCACTTATTATAGCCTTCCTTTTTTAGGCCTCTTCAACCACAACTAACATATCACTCTTCAATAAATCCCAATTTTTTGAAAGAAAATTGTAGGAAATCCATTGGGGCCAGGTGCCTTGTTAGGATGGAAAGAGAAAACTACTTCATGGAGCTCCTCCATATATATCTTCTTCATCAAGATTTCATATTGACCTTGAGTGATAATTGATGGAAAATTTTGTAGAAGTTTTTCTTATGCCTCATTATCTTTCCTAGAATCTGATAAAATATTTTTGAAATAATTAATTTCTTCCTTCCTTATATCTTCTTCGTCCTCCATTATAATATTTTTGATAGGATGAACAATTTTTTTTTTTTTGCTGTAGCACGATTTTTTTTGTATTTCTATCTCCTTCCTTGAGCCATTTCTCTCTAGATTTTTGGAATCAATATGACTCCTTTTTCAATGCATTATGATAATCAGAAAGTAATTGTTTTTCTTTCACATAAGAATCCCAATCCATTTCATTAATTTCTACTATCTCTTGTAAAATTTTGAGCTTGGATTCAATTTATTTCTTTTCTTTAAAAATATTACCAAAATATTTCAATATTTTTGATTCAACTTTTGAACAAACTTATACATACAAGATACTTCAAATTTTGATTCATACCACCATAACATAACCATTTGAAAAAAAATCAAGGTCCTGGAACCACATAGATGAAGAACACAAGCTTATACTGAGAGGGGAGGTGAACAATATAAGACCACTTTTTACTTTTCTTTCCAATAAATATTATGCAATGTAAAGATAAAAATATCAACAACAATAATCAAAGTAATGCACAAATCACCACACACAATAGAGACACCAATTTAACATGGTTCACCCAATGTGGGCTACTCCACGGAGAAAATATTTCACTAAAATTTTCTCAATCAATCTTTTGGAAATCCTTTCCCTATTATAATTCTTATGGATCTCTATCCAAAGGAGACACCAATCCCCTAATCAAGTTCATGGATATCTATCTATAAGAGAACTCCTTTCTCCTTAGCTCTGACTGGTGATCTTCTAGAAGAACTATTATCCCAACTGATCTGGCTAATGGATCTCTATCCACTGAAGACACCTGTCCTCACTGCCCTGGCTAATGGATCTCTATCCACTAGAGACTATCATTCTCTATAATATATCACCTTAAAATATTTATCTCAAATTTGCACTAAACACAGTCCTTTGGTCTAGCACAAATTTTCTCAATCTCTATCTCTGGTCTGGCACAAACCTATCCTCAAATTTGCACCAAAATCTATCCTTGAATCTGTACTAAACACAGTCCTTCGGTCTAGCACAAATATGTCCTCAACCTCTATCCTATGATCTACACTAAACACAATCCTTCAGTATAGCACAAATCTATCCTCAATATCTATACTCAAGCCTTAACAAAAAGCTTGACTCAATCTCCAATCAACTCGACTGGATCTGCCCCAAAAATTAACTCAATGTTTGAACAAATCAATCAATAAATTCTGCTCTCAATTCTTCTTAAAGACTTATCTCAAATCTGCCTTGTAATCTTCCACAAAAGCTCACACTAAGCTGTCCATAAGTCCTCTCTAGAACTTGTCTAAATATGCTCTATAAGTCCTCATTAGAACTTATCCAAATCTGATATCAATTTGTATTGGAAGCTTCCACAAAAACTCACACAAATCAGTTCACAAGTCTTCTCAAATACTTACCACAAATATGCTCAACAAGTCCACACTAGAACTTGTCCAATCTCATAGAAACATAAAGAGAATTGTTAGAGACTCAATATGCTTCTTATTCAATACAATGCTCAATTACTTTCAATAACTCTTTTGAAACATACAGAGATTTTTTAGAGACTCAATATTCTTCACATTCAACTCAATGCTCAATTACTTTCAATCACCCTTTTGAAACATACAGAGAATTATTAGAGACTCAATATGTTTCACACTCATCAACACTCAACTAATTTCTCAATTCAATTCAAAATATAGAATAATTTATTTCATAGAACTTGAGCTATCACTTCACACATAAAATTGACTAGGCTCAACCAACTCTACTCAACCAATCACTCAATGAAATAATCATTTCTCACAAAACCTAGTCCAATCATATGAATACTCACTCAAAATGTTTCCAACAATGCTATCAACCAATATCACATAATAATGATACTCATGATATTTGCAAACCATAGTTCAAGTTCTTCACTCAACCATTCACTTCAATAATGCTTATAAAACAATGTGCATAGCATTCACTTCATAATAGCCCAACAACTCAATAAGGAAACCAATCAAGTCCTTTTAACTCCAAAGTTGTTTTCTAGAAAACCAACCAAATCAAATCAAACAAAGAAAAATGTGCTCATACCTTTTTCTTGATGAGGAGTAGACCACACAAATCTGCCACAATCATAAACACTTCTTTGCCAAACTCAAGGATGTTAGAAGATAATAATCTCTCTCTCACAATACACAATAATATCAAAAACAAATACACCTTATCACTCCATCTTAATAATAAATTTCAACATCATAATTTTCATCAAAAACCCTCTTATAAAATATAACATAATTTCTACTTATAACTCCTTTCTTAAATTGCACCTTATCAAATAAAATAATTTATAAAATAATGCAATTTATTCTTCTAGGGTAAAAATTAATTACCTTAGTTTTACTTTATCAAAAACAACTTTTTACCATGCCCAAAAATCACTTTAACTTATAGGTAAATAATCTACTTTAATTACCACCTTATACCTCCCAATTTTCTCACAACAACCTTAGGGCAAACAAAAATTAAATTAAAATTGTACCTTTGCCCTTAGTGGGTTTTGAACCCATGATGTTGCCTCTCCCAAGTGCTCTAGTTGTGGCCTTGGCTGTCATGTGAGCTAGCGCTCACATGTGAGCTAGAGTGCCCAAGCACGATATTCTCCTTTCTGCTATCGTCGAAAATGAAAACCAAAAGGGCTTCAAAAAATTGCCACCATTAGGTTTTGAACCCATAACCTTCATTCCACAAGCGCCAAGCCAAATGCCACTCAAGCTAGCCATCGGATGGTGCTAGATGCTATGCACCACATCTTCTTAAACTTATCAAAATTCAAATTTTTGCAGTGCACGAATTTTCTTCCTGTTGTGGATCAGCCACAAAAAATGGCGACTCTGCTGTCAAATGCTCTTGAGTATTTTAGTGAGAACCCTACCTGGAAGTATACAAACATGAAAACATGTGTTAGCACATAAACAAATATAAACAAATGCCCATAGATCAGGAATATATGAATCATCAGAATCATCAAGTATCAGCTCGGTGTGTGCAATGTGTTTCATTCCCTATCGTTTGAAATTGATCAACATTCCATTATCAGTTTTACATGAATGCATGTGTGAGATTGTGAATGATTTGTGTAACCTAATAAATATGCTAAGAGATTTTTCTTTTATAAGATGCATAGTCTTTCTTTTAGTATCATACACAAACATTCAAGATTATCAAACCCTCTTAGGATCAACTATATGTATAATGAATTGCATTATTAGATCCCAAAGTTGTTTATGAGTCCCTACTATCTTGAACCCATGTGCAAGTGGATGTGAAATCAGAACTTTGGGGAATCAGACTCCCAACCTAATCGAGATGGGAGTTTAACCCTATCCTTACTATTCCGATTTAGAATTCATTACCTCACTTTGAGCAAAATAATTTAACCAATTATGAAAGAAATGGTCATGCTAGTCTAACCCTTTGGACAATCAGTGGTCTTATTTTTTAGACAAGACATGTTGCCATGCATGGGCATACTTAACCCCACAATCCAAAACTTATCTTCATTTCTTTGGACCTTGGGGATGACTACCCATCCTTTGCAGAGGACAAGTAGTACGATCCTTCCAATCCAATATAAAGATGAGATGGGAAAAATTTATTTTTTTACTTCTTGGACCTTAGGGATGACTACCCATCCTTGCCAGGGACATGTAGTACGATCCTTCCAATCCAAACTTTAGATGTAAATGGAAAATATTAATTTTATTGCTTAGACCTTGGGGATGACTACCCATCCTTTGTAGAGGACAAGTAGTACGATCCTTCCAATCCAAGATTTATTATGAAATGAGACATAGGAGCTTTGGGGAATTAGATTCTCAACCTAAGCGAGATGAGAATTTATGCCCTATCCTTACTACTCCATGTAGGTCAAATCAAAGCTTTGGGGAATTGGATCCTCAACCTAAGTTCGATGAGGATTTAACCCTATCCTTACTACTATGATTTTAGGCTTTAAGCTCTATGGAAGTGGTCAAAACCACTGTTTTAAGGATCATGTTGCATAACAGGATAGACTTGAAATACTTCTTTTGCCCAACCTTTTCTTCCAAGTTAGGTTTTGATCATTTTGTTCAAGATCCTTTTTAATGTATAAGACGTGCTTGGTTCTAGATATCTCAAGACTTAGTTCCAAACCTTAGGATTTTCTTCTTATTTATGTGATAGCATAACCTTAAGAGGATTTGACACACTTTAATGATTTGTATTTGAAATGCATTTGCAACTAAGATGGCATGTATGTGCAAAGTGAGATGTAATATGAATGCATTGTCTTTTGAAATGCAGATGAAATATGGCCATATAAAACTGACTACTTCATGCATCACAAGTTTCAAACGATATAATTAAATTGTTTGTGTTACTTGTGGAGCTTTTACAAGACAATTCCAATGTTCCATATTTTCCCGATCTAGAACATAAGTTAGCATCTCAAGACAACATTTTTTATTTCATCATTTTTTTTTTTATATAAACAAAGAAAAAATGTCAAATAAACACACAACTTTAAATTAAAACTTATTCAATCCAAAACCAAACTGCAATCCCAAAAATGAAAATTTGAAAACACAAACCAAAAACCAAAAACCAAAATCTATACACAAATGTACACTATAATACAAGATGATGCAAAGCTTGGCTTATCACTTTCATGAATCCCACACATGGTTAGAACATTTCAACAAAAATATAACATGATATGCATACCAAATGTTGTGGGAATCCCACAAAAACAAGACAAGACCAAACAATGCAACAAACTTCCACTTTCCATGCTCACCATACCAATTTGATTTAGTTCCAATAAGACTCCCACAGGTGAGCGCCAAATTACCAAAATGATTAGACAATAAATGATTTTCAATTTTATCATGTCTATTCTTTAAAACTTCCATTTCCAAACTTACTCTTTGATTTAGAATTAGGCTATCTTCTTCCAATATGCAATTTTGTAAGTAGGAGCCTATTTCTACAAATTTTAAAGCCAAATTATTTTCCAAATTTGTAGGCCAATCAAATTTGTGTAAAAATTTACAAGCATCTAGGATATTGACTAAATTAGGATCATTAAAAGTTTTTATCCTAGATTCAATTAATAATTGTTGATGAATTTGGTTTAACAATTCAAGTGCATCAACTTCTTTTCCATTCATTAAAACAATGTTATTAAAGGTGTGATTAAAAATTATACCTTGTTTTTCATTTACCTTTAATGACATTTCATCATTCAAATTATTTAAATTCAAAATATGGTCTTCCTTTTCAATCCTCAAACACTCTTGGTCAAAGTGTATGTCCCATGACTCATCTTGATGATCCTTCATTTGATTTGCTTCCAATTGATCAATCTCTTTGTCATTTGGTTCTAATTCTTTGTTCACTATCCATGGTATCTCTTCATTTGAATCCTCCAAATCATCATGCAAACTTGCATCCACACTTTCAATGAATTTATATTCAACATGATCAAATTTTGTCACCTTTTCAAATCCTGTGAATATGAGATCTTCGTATGATGTAGAAGGTTCAACATCATGCATATCAAGTGAAATATGAGTTTCATTTATAGGGATGTGAGAAAGGAATGCATTATCATATCTTCCCCAACCATTATAAAAATTATCTTCCAAACTTGTGGGATGAAACTCCATGGTATTTGTGACATGGTATTTTGATTCATTCATAAATACTTTTTCTTCTTTGTCCTTGGCAATAGGATCATTATAATCTTCCAAAATTTGATGAGATTTGAAACCCTCTTCCAAAACATCCTCAAATTGTACATGAGTTGTAAGGTCTTCCTTTGAGTAGGCGATTATGTTGTCCTGTATATCAATTGGCACACAATTTTCATTAGTAGCTTTGGAAAGAGTGAAGTCTTCCCACTTCTTCCAAGCATCATAATAATCACCTTTCAAAATCAAGTGGTGACGTTCAACTATTTCTTCAACATTTTCCAAATCATCAATGTGTTTCTCATCAAATTTATCTTCACCTTCCTTAGATGGTTCAATTATTTCAAAAAGTGGGTTATTTCTTGAATTCAAATTTATAAGGCTATCATTGTCCAAATTAGTAACCCATGATTCATTAGCATAATTTGGAGGGTGAAGAATTTCTTGATCCTTAATTTTACACATCTCATCAATAGTATCTTCCAAGAACAAGTGGTGAAATTCTATCATGTCTCCAAATTCATTTATTGGTTTTCTCCGAATTTCACTTTCAACCACTTTATTTAATTCCATGGCAGGTTCCATCTTATCACATATATCAAACATTGTTGGATTTATAACCCCTTCCTCTAGATAATCGTGTATCTCTATGAATGAGATCATTTTTGCATAATCTTCACTAGTGGATGTTGGCTTATCAATTTGCACCTCCTCGTGGACTACATCTAAGGTGGTCATAAAATTTGGGTATTCAAATTCATCCCCTTGATCATTTACCTTAGGTATCATTGGAGTGGAGGGTGCTATGTTTGATGGTTGGTGTAGGTTGGCATCAAAAGAAAAATCTCTCACATGAACATGTTGTGCATTTTCTTCTTCAAGACCTTGTCGTTCTATCTCTTCTAAGACCTCATGAATTTTCTCTAGGGACAAACCACTCAGTTTTTCCTCAATGAGTGAAGCAAGTGTGGGGTGTATGGCTCCTAGGTATACTTCCATGGCTTCCTCTTCTAATGCGTTAAAATTTTCCCACATTTGGGAGTGCAACTCATGAAATCTTCCATTGAATTGAATCAAGGATTCATTAGGCTCTTTACATATGGAGATCTCAGTGACCCAGAATGCTAAAAATCAAGAAAAAGGATCTTCCATTGAATTGACTCAAGGATCTTCATTAGGCTCAAATTTCTCCCCATTTGATATCAATGGCAAAGGGTCACCTTTGGGACTCGGGGCTAAGAATGAGTCTCTTAGATTAGCCACTCCTCTACCTCCTCTTGAGGTGGTTGATTTTAGGGTGAGAGTATTTATACTCCCAGAAAGCACAGGTATTTACCTTTATCTGATTTCCTTATCATCTAATCCTTCTGATCCCTTTGACTATTTTTGTCCATATCCATGTTCCTCTTCTTGTTTATATTCATATTCCTATTCCTGTTCTTGTTTATATCCATATTCCTATTCTTGTTCCTATTCATGCTTGGTTCTAGAATATCTGCTCTACATCACTTTGTTGTATGTCCATAATTATTACACTTATAACACTTAATTTTATTATTCCTTGGAGGTACAAATGTCTTAGGATTTCTCCTGGTGAAGCCATATCCCTTTCTATCATGAACCCTGCAATTCATTGCCTTGTGACCAAACTGATTGCATGAGTAGAAATACCCATGGAAAAATTGTTTGTTCCCATATTCCTATCTTTCATGTGTCCTGCATTGTGAAGCCATGTGCCCAAATCTATGATATGAGAAACATATTCCATTGAAGTTTTCTTGTATTGACCTCATTGGTCTCTTAGTATCTCTTAACTTATTCTGATTACTGTTCCATCTATTTATCCTATGTGCATTTTTCATTTCCTTATTAAAATTTCTTTTGTCCAACTCATCCTTAGAAGTCTCACTTTCTCTTACACTATCTTCTTCTGAAGTTTCTTCTTCTTTAGAACTTGAGGTTGACTTTTCTTCTTGTTTCTTTTGAGCTTGTTCAAAACCAAGATTTGTTTTGTTTGTTGACCTTATTTGTACCTTGATCATCTTATCCACAATCTTTGAACTCTTTCTAAACTTGTGTAGCTTATCCTTGGATTTTTCTAAATATTCCCTTAGCAGAGCTACTTCTTATTCTAAACTTTCACATTCTAAGACCTTTGCTTCTAACTTATCCTTGAACTTCTTTGTCTTAACCATTGACTTGTTTAGATCCTCTATAAGCATTCTTCTTTCTTCATCACATTCTTGAAACTGAAACTCAAGTTTAGAGTTTTACTTTCTTACCTTATTTACTATGTCAATAGCATAAATAAGTTCTACCTTAAGATCAAATCCTTCTCTTTCTGATTCTTCCTCTATTTTTTTGCCTTTGTATACATCTTCATTTTCTTTTGACTTGTCTTCTATAGGATCACCTTCTTCTTCTTCTAGTGTCATTAGAAGATTTTATTTTGGTCCTTCAAGTGCATCCTCATATTCATCATCACTAAAACTATAACCATTCCTTGTACAACTATCTTCAAGATGTCCAAAGTTACCACATCTAAAACACTTGAGAATTATTGGTAACCTTTTCTTGACTTCTTTTTCTTCAATCATAAATAAGACTTCATCTCTATCATTATCTGAAAAACTAGCATCAATATCACTTGAGTACTTACTTACCTTGTCTGCATAGTAGCTCCTCTTTTGTCTTTGAAAGAACTTCTTACCTTGTCTGCTTTGTCCATCCTTGCTTTTCTTTTGGTTTTGTATTTTTTTGATTCCTTGTTCTTGTGATCCTATTTTTCTTCATTATTGTTATTTTTAGCTTCTTGACAATCAGTTTCATAGTGACCATACTTTCCACAATTGAAACATCTAATAGGTTTTGCATCTTTGAATCTTCTTAAATCCTTGTTCCTTATGCCATAATTTGCTTCTTCATCACTGGATGAATCATTGTTTGATTCTGACTTCTTACCCTTTGTATTCTTGATTGCTTTGAATGTTGCTTCCTTTTGGGGATTAGGTTATTTTGTTCTTAACTCAAAAGTTGTAAGAATACCAAGCAAAATATCTCTTGTCAAAGAATCACCATCCTTTGCTTCTTCTATAGCTGAAATATTTTCACTAAACCTTTTTGGAAGAGATATTAAGATATTATCACAAACATCTGATTCATCCACATTCAATCCAAGTCCTTGCATAGCACTAAAAAACTCATCTACCCAAAGTAGATAATAACTAATGTCTTCCTCATTCTTCATTCTTAATTCTTCAAATTATCCTTTAAAATTTTCTATCTTTGCACTTTTGACACTTTTATATCCTTCATATATGCTTTGAAACTTATCCCAAATTCCTTTTGCATCTTTACAATGCATAAATTTTATTGAGTTTGTTCTCTGCAAACCCCTCAAAAGTGCATTCATTGATTTTTAATTATAATGCTATAGAAGCTTACCTTCCTTATCTTTAGGTGGATCAGCTGGTGGTATGTATCCATTTTCAACTGCCTCCCAAATTTCATTGCCAAGTACCATCAGGTGAACCTTAATTATCATAATCCAATATATATAATAACTTCCATCAAATATTGGTGTTGAATTATATGAGGACACATTCTTGGAATCCATTGTGTTCTTGAAAGCTTTACCTTTAAGCTGTTAAAATCTTCTGAAAGAACTCGCTCTGATACCAATTGAATAACACAAGCTTATACTAAGAGGGGGTGAACAATATAAGACCAAATTTTACTTTTCTTTCCAATCAATATTATGCAGTGTAAATATAGCAATAACAATAGTAGTGATCAAAGAAATACACAAATCACCACACACAATAGAGACACCAATTTAACGTGGTTCACCTAATGTGGGCTACTCCACGGAGAAAATATTTCACTAAAATTTTCCCAATCAATCTCTTGGAAATCCTTTTCCTATTACAATGTTTATGGATCTCTATCCAAAGGAGACATCAATCCCCTAATCAAGTTTATGGATCTCTATCCATAGGAAAAATACTTTCTCCTTCTCTCTGACTGGTGATATTCTAGAAGAACTATTGTCCCCACTACTCTGGCTAATGAATATCTATCCACTGAAGACACCTATCCTCACCACCCTGGCTAATGGATCTCTATCCACTAGAGACTATCATTCTCTATACTCTGTCATCTTCAAAGATTTATCTCAAATCTGTACTAAACACAATCCTTTGGTCTAGCACAAATCTGCTCAATATCTATCTCTGGTCTGGCACAAACCTATCCTTGAATCCTTCGGTCTATCATAAATATATCCTCTGATATACACTAAACATAGTCCTTCGATCTAGCACAAATCTGCCCTCAATATTTGTCCTCAAGTCTTAACAAAAATATTGACTCAATATCAAATCAACTCGGTTGGATATACCCCAAACCTTAACTAAAGGTTTGAAAAAATCAATCAATCAATTCTGCTCTCAAGTCTTCTCAAATACTTATCTCAAATTTGCCTTGTAAGCTTCCACAAAAGCTCACACTAAGCTATTCACAAGTCCTCTCTAGAACTTGTCCAAATATTCTCTATAAGTCCTCACTATAACTTATCCAAATCTGCTCTCAATATGTATTGCAAGATTCCACAAAATCTCACACAAATCAGTTCACAAGTATTCTCAAAGACTTACCACAAATATGCTCAACAAGTCCACACTAGAACTTATCCAATCTCATAGAAAAATAAAGAGAATTGTTAGAGAATCAATATGCTTCTTATTGAACACAATGCTCAATTACTTTCAATCACTCTTTTGAAACATACAAAGAATTGTTAGAGACTCAATATGCTTCACATTCACCTCAATGCTCAATTAATTTCAATCACTCTTTTGAAACATACAAAGAATTGTTAGAGACTCAATATGTTTCACACTCATCAACACTCAACTACTTTCTCAATTTAATTCAAAATATAAAATATTTTGTTTCATAGAACTTGATCTATCACTTCACACATCCACTTGACCAGACTCAACGAACTCTACTCAACCAATCACTCAATGAAATAATTCTTTCTCATAAACCCTAGTATAAGCATATGAATACTCACTCAAAATATTTCCAACAATGCTATCAACCAATCTCACATAACAATGATACTCATGATATTTGAAAACCCTAGTTCAAGTTCTTCACTCAACCATTCACTTCAACAATAATGCTTATAAAACAATGTGCATAGCATTCACTTCATAATAGCTCAAAAACTCAATAAGGAAACCAATCAAGTTCTTTTCACTCCAAATTTGTTTTCCAGAAAACCAACCAATCAACTCAAACAAAGAAGAATGTGCTCATACCTTTTTCTTGATGAGGAGTAGACCACACAAATCTGCCACAATCATAAACACTTCTTTGCCAAACTCAAGGATGTTAGAAGATAATAATATTTCTCTCTCACAATACACAATAATATAAAACAAAATACACCTTATTACTCCATATTAATAATAATTTTCAACATAATAAGTTTCATCAAAAACCCTCTTATAAAATATAACATAATTTCTACTTATAACTCCTTTCTTAAATTACACCTTATCAAATAAAATAATTTATAAAATAATGCAATTTATTCTTCTAGGGTAAAAATTAATTACCTTAGTTTTACTTTATCAAAAACAACTTTTTACCATGCCCAAAAATCACTTTAACTTATAGGTAAATAATCCACTTTAATTACCACCTTATACCTCCCAATTTTCTCACAACAACCTTAGGGTAAACAAAAATTAAATTAAAAATTATACCTTTGCCCTTAGTGGGTTTTGAACCCACGGAGCTGCCTCTTCCAAGCGCTCTAGCCGAGGCCTTGGCTGCTGTGCGATCCAATGCTCACATGTGGGCTAGAGTGCTCAAAAAATCTATTCCCCTTTCCGTTGTCATCAAAAATGAAAACCAAAAGGGCTTTGAAAAATTACTGCTGTCAGGTTTTAAACCCGTAACCTTCCTTCCACAAGCGCCAAGCCAAATGCCACTCGAGCTAGCCACCAGATGGTACTAGATGATATGCACCACATCTTCTTAAACTCCCTGAAATTTGAATTTTTGTAGCGCACGAATTTTCTCCCTCAACACGTTTTTCAAATTCAAAATGCATAATATTTTTGTTGCTATTTCTTCCAACACATCAGCGGGGGTAATATTTAACTTGCACGTCGACAGAATAGATTTAGGGTTTTCCTATTTTTAATAAATAAATATTTATTTATAAAATTTAAATTCAATTTGAATTTAAATATTTATAAATTAAATATTTAAACCTTCCTTGGACTTTTAATTTGGAATAAAAAGCCTTCTTGGGTTTTTATGAAAAACCTTTTATTTCGTCAATCCATGGTTTTTAATAAAACCTTTTATTTATGCTTCCTATAATATCAAAAATGAATATTATGAATATCTTTTGCCATCAACTTTTTGCATTGCTCCTTTCAACCTTTTGGCATCAATGATAACCTCATGCCTTGACATCAATGACAATTTTATGAGCTCAAAATGTCCAACAATAGATTGGAAGCAAAATGGATTTGGATGACCATTATTAGGTAACTCACAAGTCAAAAGAATGGATTTGTGATCTCATCCTGCTCACAATAAAATATTTGAAGAGATTGTATACTTTGTTTTCAACCATTTATTGGATAACAAGAATCTATCTAGTCTTTTTGCTATATGATTTTTCCCAATGTGTCTATTATCCCATGTATATTGAAATCTTGAGGGACTAACATCCCAAAGGTCATTTGAATTTACAAATGAATAAAAATATTGCATTAATTTAAACTATCCGGGAATACCACCATTCTTTTCCAATGGAGATAGAACAATATTAAAATTACCCCTAAGAATCCATAGCTCAAAATGAATCATCATTGTATTTGACAAAAATATGCTAAGGTCCTTTCAACATCTTTCACGAGGATTAACTATAGTTGGAGCATATACATTATTAACCCTAAATTTGATGTTTTCCTCTTTCTTGTAAAATAATCTAGTAACCCAATTACTTTTTTCTTCTAATAGTTGTCCATCCCATTTGCATTTGTCTCATATTATTGCAATATCGCTTGAAGCTCCTATAGAAGAAACTGCTAAATAATGACTTGTCTTTCAAATCTTCTTAAAAGCATCCTTACATTCCTCACTGCTTAATTTTGTTTCCTGTATTAAAATAAACTCGGGGCTATAACAAACTATTAATTCCTTAATAACTCTTGTTTAAGGGGTTTTATTCATACCCTTAATATTCCATGATATTATTTTCATCATCAACACTTTTTCCCACTTATTGTTAACACCTATGGTATTTTTATTTGGCTTCCCAAATCAATATTCTTTTGATTTTCTTTTTCTCTTTGTTCTTTCTTTGATGGCCTTCCTCTCCTTCCATTCCTACGAACACTCTCATATTCATCAATGTCTTCTATTTTTTCATAATATTTAAAATGAGACTTATCTTCTAAAGATTTATGTTGCCCTACAGAGTCAAAAGTGCAAGGAATAGCCTCATTAGCATTTTTTTCTTTATGTTATGTTGTGGCCATTGCACAACTTGGCCCAAATTTGGGGACCCACCTTAAATTTTGTTATGTTGGGGATTTTCCTGTTATTTGAGTAATAATTTTGATAAGTGTGCTTGTTGGTAGGGTAGTGTCTCCTTATTTTATGTTGCTATGCTTGCTTTAGGATTTTGGTTTGAGTTTTAGAGATTGGTTTTAATGTGTTAGCTTGTGTGTCTTTAATCAAATCAAACTTCCCTTTTGTGAAACTAATTAAATCAAATTTAATAAAAGAAAAGGAAGCAAAATATTAAAATATCTATATATATATCATATATATGTGGGTATGTTAATAAAAAATAAGTTAAAAAAATAAAAATAAATAAATAAATAAATAAATAAATATTTATATTTAACCAAAAAAATAAAATAAACAAATAAAAAAAAATAATTGTCTTTTCATTTTAATAATTTTTTAATTTTCATGTTAGTTCATTTTATTATAGGGATTAATGTTTTTTTTCTAACATTGGTTTGATAGTGGATTTAACATGTGTAGATCACCTGGCGGTCCGGGATGGAGATGGCTACATAATAAACTTAGACCTCGAGCTGCGTGACTCCCAACACTTAGCTTGTTAAGGACGGCTAGCTGGTGGATCAAAGGACGACACCGTGGACATGGACCAAGGCATTTCTCCAGGGCCAACAAAAAACACATGTGGCAGATAGACTAATCAAATCCTAAATGACTCAAACACTCACGAGAACCCTAGACTAATACATTGGACCCCTATGCAACCTAAGTGGACCAACCATGGATGTAACCTAAATAGAGGAGGACTGTTGATGTCGATAACATGGATACTTTGGAAAGTGGACCTAGATGAGAATGCATGCATGGCCAATAATGATGACAAAGTCGGGTTTACCCATTTTGTTATACATTGAAAATGGTGCTGTGACCGCTATAGCCGAGATTCTCCAACTTGGTGTAAAAATCGTGTCAGGTTTCGGACGTAAAGCAGACCGTAGGATTGCAGTGAATTGGACGAAGCAACAATGTTATAGAAAGAGGCCAGTGGTTTTTAGATTTTGGCATGCATATGTTATGATGGATGATAGTGGACACCCTCAACGACCTCAACAACATGGCTAGGGGTCATTACACTGTGGGTATTACTGTCAAATAGACGTACACATGAATTAAAACATCGAACGATGCTCAAGGTGAATAAGGGTGAATAGATCTATACATATGGAGGTATACATGCTGGTGGCTTCTAATTGGATAGAGACGTATCTGGGATCGATGTGGTGATATTATGTGGGTCGGATGTTACAAATTTTGAAGTTTTAAAAGGCCAAAGATAGTGACTGATATGGAAGGATGGATGTATTTGATGGAGGCTTTTATCGAAGAAGCATTGAATATTGGTGTTTATAGTGTCAAATATTTTTATAAAATCAGCATGATCGGCCATGTACATGGGAGCTTCGCGAATTGGATGTTTGGGTGAATACAATTACATGGTGGACTACTAGGAGATGACGAGGCCATGAGGGAAAGTTGGTGTTGTGGTTTGTTCAATGAGACTGTGGATGCAGTGAGGACTATAGGGATTTGTCTGAATGATCGGTATTATACTCTAAGTAGCATTGGCCATTCATCAAGTAAATTTTCGTGTGGTTTTAATTCTTTTCCCAGTTGGAATAGAACTGACGATGGTTGAGAATAATATGTTTATCACTATAATAATACCAATGTGGAAATGATGTTTTACATCAAACATGGTTGGGAAGCCAAACTGATATAGTGTAGTCCATGAAAATAATAGCCTTACATTCTATTAGTATCTGGATTTGTGCATAGGAGTATTCAACGGTATTGGACTATGGAGAGCTTGTTTTTCATAAGGTACAGGTGTGGTGAAGTTCAAGAGCGAAGCATGTGGTGAATGAGAGAGTCTCTGGATGGACAACGTGATCATCCATAGTGGCTCGACATCCATTATGGATAGGGCATCTGATATTTGAGGAGGTACTGTTAATTTGTCTGCATCATACTTGACTAAATCGAGGAAAGCAACTTTGATGTCAACGCTCCTGATGACGATGATTTTATCTATAACAGCCTTCTCAAAGCGTGGTAATCAGGACATCATGGTGTGGTCCAAATATTATCATAGATATAAGAAAACACCCTAGTCCAATGCACCCATAATAAAAAAAATGGTCGTTACTCTTTTGTTTAGGGCATAACGGTTAAAATGGAATGCATTAAAACGAGGATCGTATTAAAATATGAATTCAAGCATTTGAGACATGACAATATGCGCATATGGACAAAATACATTGGGCGTTATGAAGAAACATGAAATAATTATGACGGCAAATGGTATCCCATCATGGTAAAATTATGGATATCATGTTGTTGCAGTTACGAAGAATGAAGAATGTGTCACAAATACAAGCTAAACTGAAGGAAATACGACCAAAATCTGCGGAAGGAAGAATATGAAAAGAAAGGTATTTTGAAGTCCAAATGAAAAGGGAAAGAGGAGAAACAAAGAGCCAAAGGAAGAATATGAAAAGAAGGGTATTTTGAAGTCCAAATGAAAAGGGAAAGAGGAGAAACAAAGAGTTTATGAGAAAATTTTAAAAGGTAAGGATGAAGGCAAAAAGATTGGACATTTTTGGGGCTGGTTGGAAAATGTTCTATAACAGGGATATTATTATTTTTTTAAAAATGCAAATGGTTTTAGAAACTTGCACTTTATAAGCAAAATCAAAGGAGAAGTTTTTTGAATGTTGTGAGCTAATGTTTATCTTTATCTTCCATGTTTTTAGGCCAATAGATAATGTTTAATGCATTGTGATGGTTGCATTGTTGAACGTTTAGAATCATGGAGTTTGTTTCCATTTTCGTAGAAGATTACACCTAGTTTATTTCAGATTGTGCAAATGCAACTTCGAATAGATTAGGTTTCATTCAGGAATTCTCACATCTTTGTTTTGTAGGATAGGGTAGCATTACATTGTTTTTTTTTTGGGTAGCATTACATTGTTAGTACTTTGTCTTTTAATGTTTTCAACATTCTGGTCCATTTTCCAGATTTTTACTTTAGTTTTCTAACTCTATCTTTTTCATTTTATTTCTGCAAATAAGATAAAAAATATAAAAAAATTAAAATCCCAAAAATATATGCATGGATTCCAATATTAAGCTTTAAAGTTTCATTTAAAGCAATTTTGACTTTATTTTGAAGCCATTTCGAAATTACAAAAATTATTTAAAGTTGCAGTTTTTAAAGGAATTTTGTAATTTCAGTTTAGTAGGATTTCACTTTTTAAAGGGAAAATGAACTTCAAACTTTACACTTTTGTTTTTTCAAGCAATAAATTAACTTCTCTTTATGAAAATTACAATTTCATTAAAGAGGTGTAATTTATATGGCATTTCAAAGGCTATTGTATTTAAAGCAATAAATTAACTTCTCTTTATGAAAATTATAATTTCATCAAAGAGGGGTAATTTATATGATATGTCAAAGGCTATTACATTTACCAAGTTATTCATGTAGATTATTTTATTTTCATGCTCAAAGCAACATTAAATGAATTCAATCATCATTCAAAATTTGCATTTCAAAAGATAGATTTTAGTCTTCTCTTTTATGCTCAAAGTAGGGTTTAATAATGCAAGATAAAAATTGTTTAAAATTTGCTTAACCAAAAGAAGATAAAATCTACCTAAAACACTTCAAGATAAAATGAACTAAGGCATTTACATCATGGTCATATGAGGGCCAATCACATTTTCTTTTCTTTTAAGTTTCATGAACAATCAATAACATAGCACAATAAAGTAATACCAACACAGGCCCCTTGTTAACAGTTACTTGCAAATCACTAAGGTATTCCTAGAACTTATTTGACACATCTTCACAAACATACAAGCACATATTAAGTAAAAGGAACATTGGAAAAATTTCTATTTCTTTGCAAGAGAGGGTTTTCTAATTAAGTGTGATGGTGATTTTGCAATTGGGTAAAATTACCACTCAACATTTTGGTGCTAGAAGGAGGGCCTGAATTGGTTTACTTTATTGCTATTTAGATGCTAAATTGTTCATGTTTACTTGAAAGGTTTATTTGAAGGCATTGGTCTTGGCTAACAAGGTTTTGTTGATCACATTCATTGATTTGAAAAGTCCTTTAATTGATGATGCATTAATGCTAATATTTTTTGCAAATTGAAGGATGTTCTTTATTACTATGGTTTAATTGATGCATATATTTTGATTGATAAACATGATGATTTATATGTGAAACATTTGAGGATTGTTAGCCACTGCATGCTTCTTTGCAAGATATTTCTTTGACTAACAAAATTGGTACTAAAGTTGTGTTCTTTAAGGTTCACTAATGACATTATTTACTCCAACCAGGGCAAGAATTACATATTGGATAGGTGATTATTATATTCATTTAAAAATTCCTATCCATAAAATACCTAAAGGTGTAGAATTATGTTTACCTTAGTTTAGGCATGATGTGACCTCGCCTGAGGAACATATTCAGAGATACAAGGACATTTTAATTTATTTGCAAATTATGTGTGTAGATGTTCCTTGTAGGTTGTTTTCATACACTTTGGATGAGGTTGTGTTGGATTGGTACATCCATTTACCTATAAGTTCTATCACTTATTGGGCTCAACTAGAAACAACATTTCTTAGACATTTTGGAAAACTAGTTGACCCAGTTGAAATGCTAAATCAGTTTGTCTCTATTTGTAAACAACCTAATGAATCCATGAGCCAATTCAATGACAGGTTCTATAGGTTGTATACCAAAGTGGTGACACATTATATCATGTCAGAATAAGAGGTTATTCAAGTCTACATGGGAGCCTTAGACCCCTTAACTTCTACTTTTCTAGGTAGAGTTCTTAAAGATCCATCCTTGCCTACAACCTACAATGAGGTAGTGATATTAGAACAATGGTGGATGTCGAAATGGGTTGATGTGGTTAGATTACCATTGCTTAACCCTAAGGCTCAGAATAAAATGCCACCCATGAGTTAGGTTGAGGCACAACCTTCTCCCATGAGAAATTCTTTTTCAGGAGTTATGGATTCCAACCAATACCAACCATCCAATCTAGAACCGTTGAATCTAATGATGTCTAATGTAATAAATCAATGGGATAAAAGTGAATGTCCAAATATTATGACCACCTTAGATATCATCCAAGAGGAGGTGCAAGTCTCAAAGCCAATATCCATTAATGAGGATTGTGGTAAACAAACCCATCAAGATGTAGAGATTGGTTCATTTTTATTCACAAAGGAGGATTGGGAGAATCATAGAAAGCAAAATACAAGAATTGATCCCATTGTAGAAATCCTTGAGCCATCAAAAGTGGATGAAAGTGAATTTAAAAGGAAATCAATGGATGAATCTGAAGACACGATAGAATTTCATCACTTGTTTTTAGAAGACAATTATAATAATTATCAGGAAAGATATGAGGAATCATTGGTTTCTCACACTCCTACTGATGAAATGTCTATTTTTCTTGATATGCAGGATGCTAAAATCTCTATCTCACCTGAATATTTTGCAATTCTTGAACAATATGAAAATGGCATGAAAGAAGAGATGGAATCTCATCAAATGTTTTAGAAAGATAATGATTCTACCATTCTAGAAAAAATAGGGGAATCGATCACTTTGTTCCCATTTGAGGTGCAAGAAATTGAAAGCATTGTTTCACCTAAGGATTCTGAAGTTTTTTGACCCAACACTTTTTCCCGAGAGCACTAAAATTGATAAAACAAAAAGTATTTAGAATTCCATGAAAATTTCAAGGTAAATTCTACTCAATAATGGGTACTCAAAAAACTTTATTTCACAAAAAAATACCAACTACAAAAAAAGTTGAGGTCTACAATGCGTTCTAAAATATGGGTAGAAAAGACTAAAAACCATTTTTTAGAGGTGAAAATGAAGTGCTTAACATATGTAAAATGGGGCATGTGATATATGTATGGAAAGTGCTTGGTAAGATATTTCCAATGGTGTATCACATTCAACAATTAAAGCAACATAGAAATAAATATTAAGCTCCAAAGCAGGCTGTTCAGAATTTTTTGTAAAATTTGGACTGCACCATACAAGAAAACATAGCAAGCTGGAAAAAATGGATTTTTCACCTTTAATTCGTGTTTTCACACACTCTAAACTTGTACAACGCAATAGTAATAATATTAATCTATCTTGGAAAATAATATATGGTGGTTACAAACAAGGTAACAATTCAAGACTATTACAACTGCGATATTCCTACACTTGTACGAAACTGTTACAAAGTGGTTACATATTCTCTTGTGCCTTCTAATCCAAAAATGCACACATGTCAGCATCATTTTCCAAAATTCTCCCCCTTAGTGTTGAAAGGGATCACAAGAGTATTTCTCAGTTTAAGAAATTGAACTTTAGAAACACCTTTAGTGAAAATATTAGCCAATTGATCATGGGTGTTGCAATACCTCAACTCAACTAATTTATTTTCCACAATATCACGAATGAAATGGTACTTCATGTCAAAATGCTTAGATATTATATGGTGGATAGGATTCTTTACCAACTGTATGACACTCAAATTGTCACAAAAAATTGTAGTAGGACCACTTGGTTTCTCACCTATCTCCTCCAACACTTTTCTGAGATTGGGCCTGAGCATTGGTTGAAGTGACAACAATGTATTTAGCCTATTTTGAAGAGAGTGCTACTTATTCTTGTTTTCTTGAGCTCCAAGTAATCAACCTAGATCCAAGATAAAAATAATTGCTAGATGTAGACTTTCGATCATCCAAGTTGTTGCCCCAATCTGAGTCACTAAAACCAACTAGCTCCATCTCTTCAACAAGATAGTAATGTATGCCAAAGTCAATAGTACCTTTAACATACCTCAAAATTTACTTTGCTATCTTCAAATGCAAGGGATATGGCTCACTCATATACCTATAAACAAGTGAGAAAACATATGCAATATCTGGTCTGGTATTTGTGAGAAACATCAAGCTCTTAACAATGCTCCTATAATTGGTCATATTCACCTTTGTAGCCCCATAATATTTGCATAGTAATTCACCATGAACAATGGGAGTAGGGACTAGTTTGCAATTATCCATGCCATACTTTTTCAGCATATCCTTGGCATATTTAGTTTAACAAATGAATATTTTACCCTTACTTTGATGTACCTCCATGCCAAGAAAATAGTGCATCAATCCTAAATCCCTTATTTCAAACTCACTCATCATGGCAGCCTTAAATTCATATTTCAATTTGGAACTACTATCCATATAAATTAAATCATCAACATACAAACAAACAAGAAAAATATCATTACATTTTTTCTTGAAGTATAAGGTAGGTTCACTTTTGCTTCTCTTGAAGCCACTCTACTAAAAGTATCCATAAATCCTAGAGTACCATGCTCTAGGTGCTTATATAAGGCCATACAATACCTTATTCAACCTGTAGATATGTTCTTATTTACCTTTCATCTCAAAACCTTGAGGTTGCTATAGATACACTTCCTCATATAAGTACCCATTTAAGAAGGTACTTTTTACATCTAAATGTTGTACAGTACATTGCTTTTGGGAAGCCAAAGCAAGTACCATCCTTACTATTTCTTGTCTAGCTACACGAGAAAAAGTTTCTTCATAGTCAATTCCATACCTTTGTATGAATCCTTTAGCTACAAGTCTAGCCTTGTGTCTTTCAATGTTGCCATCATTGTTATACTTAGTCTTATAGATCCACTTAGAACCCACATGTTTTTTTCCCTTGGGTAGTTCTACAAGCTCCCAAGTGTCATTCTTCTCAATGGAATTGATATCCTCTTGCATTGATTACATCTAAACACCATTAGTACAAGCTTCTTCACAACAAGAAGGTTCAAAATCAAAATCAGTCATCAAAGCATAATTAACATCTCCTTTTGGCTCACCTTCATATTCATAACCATACATGTGTTTTCTCAAGCCTTTGAAAAACTTGGTCAATTTATCAAGGTTGGATTCTAATAACTCTTCTATGGAAATGCTATCAAAATCCTGAGTAGGAGGATGAATTTGAAGTGCCTTTTCCCTCTTTTTGTCTTCATAACATTTGAAAAGATGTTTGGAGAATCATCACTTGAAGAGGGACTAGAAATGCTTTGTTTGTGACTGTTTGAAGAGCTGGTTGGTGGACTTGGTGGGACTAATTTTAAAATGGGCTGCACGTTAGAAGAACTAGGCTGCATATTAGAAGAACTTCCACCACTACTACCATCATCAACAAAAAGTTTTTTATGACCATATACTCCCCCTTCATAAAAATCACATCTCTAGACACCATCACTTATGTTTTTTTGGGTTATAAAGCCTATAGGACTTAGTATTTGCATAGTAGCCAATAAATATACATGTTTCACTCTTAGGATCAATATTATTCATAAGTTCATAAACCATATGTGCATAAGCCAAACAACCAAAAACTTTGAAGTGGTTAACATTGGGCTTATTTTCATACCATACCTCATAAGGAGTCATCTTATCCAATGAACTAGTGGGACTCCTATTCAATATGTAGACTGCTGTACAGACTATATTAGCCCAATATATATTGGTGAGTCTCTTATTTTGTAGCATACTTATTACCATATCAACAACTATCCTATTTTTCCTTTCTGCCACTCCATTCTGCTATGGAGTATAGGAAGTTGTGAATTGCCTTTTGATGCCAACATTCTTGGAAAATTATTTAAAATCATTAGAAAAAAAATTCACCACCATTGTCTGTCCTTAAATATTTAATGCTACAACCACTCTGATTCTCAAAAAAATATTTAAATTCCTTGAAACAATCAAATGCTTCATCCTTATGCTTCAAAAAATACACCCAACACATTCTAGAAAAATCATCAATAAATGTAAGAAAGTAAGAGTTGTTACCAAAGATTTTGGTTTGCATAGGCCCACAAATATTAGAATGGACTAATTGGAGTGGGTATGAGGCCCTCCATGCTTTCCATTCAGGAAAATTCTGCCTTGCATGCTTATCCATTGCACACTCCTCACAAACAATTTTATGTTCTTACACTTTTGGTAACCCATAAACCATCTCTTAGGAAGTTAATAACTTCAAACTAGTGAAGTTCAAGTGGCCATATCTAATATGCCACAACCAACTCTTATCTTCTATAGCAACATTAGCAAGGTTGCTCTCTTGACATCCAAAATTTAAATAAAACAACATATTTTTGGCCATAGGGACTGTTGTAACAATCCTATTGCTATTGTTCTTATCATAGATGGTGCATTTCTTATCATCAAAGACTACCCTATAGTTCTTTTTACATAGCTGCCCTACACTTAAAAAATAATGTTTCAAACTTGGTGTGTAATGGATATCATGAACATGTTTCTTACCTTATTTTGTGTTCACTTCCATTATACCTTTGGCAGCCACCTCCAAAGCCTTGTCATCTCCAAGTTTGATCTTGGACTTGAAGGACTCATCAATGGAAGCAAGAAGCTCTCCATTTTCTGTCATATGATTGGAGCAACTAGAATCAAGTATCCAAGTCTCTTGAATATTCTTATCAGCCTTATTATATGATAAGAACAAATTTTGAACAACAAACTCTTCTTCACCATAGTGGGTTGTCTTGTTTTCTTTTCCAGCCTTCTGTCTACATTCTCTCTCATAATGCCCATACTTGTTGCAATGGTAACATTGCATATTTCTCTTATCATTTCTGCCTCTACCTCTACATGCTACTCCTACTCTTATACCACCTCTTCCTATTGAAGAATTCTGATTTTGGCCTCTTTCTTGGCCATTTCCATGTCCACTAGAGCTTGCTCCATCACCCTGTGAAATTGTAGCTTTAGAAGCAAATAACTTCTCATCAACTGTAGTAATAGTTTCCCCTAGCCTCTCCTCATGAGACATAAGATATCCTATCAAATTATAAAACTCAAGAGTAGACAAATATTTAATATCCTCAATAATAATGGCTACATGATTCCACTTTGGGATAAGTGTTCTCAACACTTTCTTAACAACAACCACTTTGTCCAGTGCTTCTCCAAGAGTTGCCCTTTTATTGACAACAACCTTTACCCTTACACAATAATCACCAACACTCTCAACCTATTGCATTCTCAAATTTTCAAACTCTCTTCTAAGAATTTGTAGCTTCACTTTCTTGACTTGTTCACTCCCTTGGTAACCATATTGTAAGGCCTTCCATGCATCAGTAACTATTTTACAGCCTACTATTCTTGGAAAAATACTTTTCTCTAGTGCAGATTGGAGATGGTAAAGAGCCAAGCAATTCTTCTTCTGAGCTTCCTTCTTTGTTGTTCTATATGTTGTTGAAAGTGTACTCCAATATGCTAGTTTTGTATACCCATCTTCTATAATATCCCACATACCTTTTCCCATCAACAAGGTCTTCATCTTAAAGCTCTAGTATTCATAATCAACTCCATAAAACTCATGGATTGGCAATGAGTTAGTGTTGTTGGCCATTACACCCGACAAACAATGTTACTGCAAAAAATATTACAAACAACTTGATAACATATTAGCAAGACCACAGGTGACTCTAACCCTCCAACCGAACCTCACTTTGATACCAAATAAAGTTTTTTGACCCAACATTTTTCTCGAGAGCACTAAAATCGATAAAAAAAAGTATTCTGAATTACATGAAAATTTTAGGGTAAATTCTACTCATTAATGGGTGCTCAAAAAACCTTATTTCATGAAAACATAATTACTACATAAAAAGTTATAAGGTTTGCAATGCGTTCTGAAATTTGGGTAGAAAAGACTAAAATCCATTTTCAGAGGTGAAAACAAAGTGCTTAAATATGTGAAATGGGGTATGTGATATATGGATGGAAAGTTCTTGGTAAGATATTTCCAATGGTGTATCACATTAAACAACCGGAGCAACACAGAAATAAATATTAAGCTCTGAATTAGGTTGTTCAGACTTTTTTGTAAAATCTGGACTACACCATACAAGAAAACGCAATGGGCTAGAAAAACAAAATTTTCACCTTCAATTCGTGTTTTCACACACTCCAAACTTGTACAATGCAATAGTAATAATATTAATCTATCTTGTAACTCAAACCTAAAGAATTTATGGTAGTTACAAACAAGGTAACAATTCAAGACTGTTACAACTGCAATATTCCTACACCTACACTTGTTCTTATACCTTCTAATAAAAAATTCACACATGTCAGCATCATTTTTTAATAGATTCTATAATACCTATGTTACCTCAAATAGAGGAAATTCTAGAATCTGAATAGTTTGGGTTTGATATCATTGATGAATCAAATGAAAACGTTGCTTTATTTAAAACAACTCAAGTGGTTGATCAGGGAGATGTAATATTTGACACATCCCTAGATAGACAAGATTTATGGTTTGAAAATTATGGGCATATTTTTAATTGGGTGCCTAATTTTGGTGTTTTTGATAAACAGGTCATGGATGAAGATGAAGGGCTACAAGATGACAATGATGGATATCATGAGAAAAAAGAAGTTACAAATCCTCTCCAAGTATTGGTAAATGAAAATGTATCAAAGGTAGAATATCACCTTTTGTGTTCCACCATTCGAACTCCAGGTGAATGTTTACCTAATGGTCTATTGGATTCAAATGTTATCAATGATGAAATGCCATTTGTAGTTGACAAAGAATTTGAGTTGATTTCTACTCACACCGCTAATAAGATTGCTTTGTTAAATGAAACAAAAGTAGATATGCTTGGATTATTGAATCAAGTGCATCAATAAGTAACAATTGAATCTAGGATACAAACCTATAATGATCCTCATTTAATAGATATCCTAGATGCTTGTAAATTATTGCATGAGTATGATTGACCTAAAAACATGGAAAATGACTTGGCTTTGAAATTTTTAGAAATAGGCTCCTACTTACAAGACCTCATATTTGAAAAGGAAAGCCTAATTCTAAATCATGAATTGAATTGTAAAATTTGCTTTTTAAGGAATACACAATAAAGAATTGAAAATTAGTTATTATATTATCAATTTGATGAATTGAAACTCCACTATGGGATTGCTAATGGAACTAGATTAAAATGGTGGGGTGAAAGAGGTAAAATAATGATTGTTGCATTTTATGGTTTAATCTTGTTTTGGCTAGATTCCTATAAAGCTTGGCATGCACATCATGTTATATGTATTTTAAAATGTGCTAATCATGTTTGGGATCCAAGGAAGTGATTACCCAAATTTTTGCACCATCTTGTACATTATTGTATATTATTTGGGATGGATCATGGATAAGGTTATCATGCTTCTCACACTTATCACACCACTTGACATCATCATAAGATTCTTTTCCATGAAGGTCTCGTTAGAGAATATTACATTATTTGGTACATGTTAATGTACCACCATGGGTACATGTTTAGATTAGGAGTTTGTCTTAGATTAGGATTTAAGTATTTACTTTATGCAATAGAATAAATGCACAAGTATTATTAGAATGTGCAATGATGTAAATGTGCATGTTGTCCACATGTACATGAGTCCTTTAGAATAGGAAGAACAAGTGTCTTTAGTTAGGTGTGCATGTGCACAAGTGTCTATCATGTAGAATGCACATGTGTCCTTAGGGTAGGAAAGTGAAGAGTCACATACTAGTATATATTTATGACTAAGCATTGTAATTGGAAATGAAGAATGCATTGCTTATTGCAATAATTAGTAGAGCTCCATATACTTATCAAGTTCCTATTTTTTTGAGCTTTCATTAATGGCTATTCATGAGTAATTTCAAAAGTTTCTCATACGCTTTTATTGCATATTATATTACCATTATCATATAGTTAACATTGCTTGTTCATTTTACATATTGTGGTTGCATTTCCTTTAATATAGATCATAAAAAGCTAACAGGACCAATAATAACCTATCTGTAAGAGTTTCTTGGCAAAGGCAACTATGCTAAGGTGACCACTACATGATTTATCATTGGTCTCATTAATGATTGCTTGGAATTTAAGTAAGGTTAGGCATATAAAGAGGATTCCATAAAAGGAATGATGGTAGAAGATATCACCAATGATGACATATAGACAAACATGTTACTTAATGTCCTTGAACTCATTGTGGTTCAAACCAACAAGCAACGTGCCATCCCTAAGGAAGATGTAACACCCCTACTTGGCAAAACTCTATGGATAATAAAATATGTATTGATATGAATGATTAATGGTATATTTTATTCTTTGAGGTATATATGAGTTCATTATTTTGGGTATAGAATATGGTACTACTAATGTATTTTTGGATGCAAGATCAAGTACCTCTCTTAGATGGGAATATATGGATAAACCATCTACAGTGAGAGATATGTTGGGAAAGTGATGGTTATGACTTGTTCATCGAAAGCTTAGAGTAACATGGAAAATTAATCTTCACATAATTGCATATCATACAATTGTCTTATTGAGAAACTTCTCATTTTTTTCCCCGAGTTGGTTTTTCTAAGTATAGTTTGTTGTCATGCACCCCACTTTGGGAGGAGCGCACAAGGGGTATGCAAGTTTGCGCGTCCCTCCCTAGGTCGTGCACTCCAACTTGGGTAGAGCACACAAGGGGCATGCTAGTCCATGTGCCCCATCCCAGGTCATGTGCTCCACTTAGGGTAGAGTGCACAAGGGGCATGCTAGTCTGCACGCCTCTCCCCAGGTCATGCACAACACTTCGAACAAAGCGCACAAGGGACACACCAATATGCACATCCCTCCCTAGGTCATGCACTCCACTTCGAGCAGAGTGCACAAGGGATGCACCAATCCATGCACCCCTCCCCATATCATGCACTCCACTTCAGGTGGAGTGCACAAGGGGTGTGCCAGTCCGCGTGTCCCTCCCCAACTCATGCACCCCACTTTGAGCAGAGCGCACAAGGGGTGTGCTAGTCTGTGTGCCCTACCCTTTTTGTTGGTGCACTCCAATCCCTTCTTGAAGTGCACAAAGATAATAAAGGTGCATGATTTTTGTGCACCTCTTCATTAAGTCATACGCCTCACAAAAGCACGCTCTGCCCAAGCCAATGAAAATAGGCACGTGGGTGGCCTTGGTTCCACTTGACGAAGATCCAACAAAATAGGCCTGATAAGCATCCAATCAAAATGCCGTGAAGAGTTAATTCATGTGCTCAACTCTCATGGCACAATTAATAAAGTCCTCCCAACCAATAAGAGAACAATGCTCCACCAAACAACATTAATATGGATTTTTTATAAAGAAGGTGGCAGATCATCCTCATGACATTAAACAAGAAGATTTATTGAGTGCAGTTCAAAAAGTTAAATTGAGAAATCTAGCCACTGTAATAGAAGGGCATCACCAATCCATCAATGGCCTTAAACAACACATATAAAATGAGAGAGATAGACGTAAAGACTCATATAAAGAAATTGACAAGGGCCTAATCAATAACTAAAAGGGCGAGGAGAGCCAAAGACCCAAAAGTACTTGTTGAACCACCTAATACCAGCAAAGATATTACACCAAATCAGGTGCAAGAGCTAGAAAATGTAATAATTTATAGCTTCGACCCAACAAAGAAAGATAATCAGCGAAACCCTACTCTGCTCAAGGGCCTGTTCATGAGGGCGTAACACGACAACAATGAACTAAGTATAGTATGTAACAAATGGAATACCAACCTAGGCTAGTTGACTTGCTCAAGGGTTTATCACTCCTCAAATCTCCTAGCATGGCTGGCGGTGGTATATGACCCCAAAAATAGGACTATCTAGGATCATACGAATCAAGTCGTATTCAAATTGATAGCTAATAGAATCAGACAGGTGTTCGGTCTTTCTACGACATTGCAAGTCCTATATTTCCACACATTGGCCCTCCAATCCAATTTTATGCTAAATACCTCTTTCTCGAAGAGGTTTTTAAAAAGAAACAAGCGCAAGCCTCCTGGTTTCCCAACTTGGAAATTCATTCTCTGTCCCTGGGTACAGGATTATGCTGATATGATCAATCTAGTGTTGGGCTCTAAGGATTTAGAACATGTTACAAAAGAGGTCATGTTCCTAATTATCCAATGCAACAAAACAAATATGGTGCCCCTCTATCATTGGGAAGATATTAACAACGATAACATGGACAAAGAATTGGTAAAATTATAGGAAGCCATACTGGCCGGTAAGGAAGAGCATCCCCCTTTATCCTATTATTCATTTTTGATTCATTTAGTTATATGCCAATTAGACCAATCCTTGGTAGCTCAAATAGGAGGATTCAACACCACCACAATTCAGGATAGGACACTATGTATACAAGAAGGGTGCTCGAGCTATGCAACATTATTTGAGAATGTCCTCCTGGTGATTCACACCCACCTATGTGGAGAAAAGCCTGATAAATTTGGGATCGGGGTAAGGACCTTCTTACATGAAGCTAAGGCAGGTGATTTATTTTGCATGGAAGAATTTTCTTATATCAGGATATATGGGTCCATGTTGCCATTGAAAGCATTGTCAAAACATTGCCCAACATCCATAGCCATCCTAGATATATCTTGATAGATAGCAGAAGAAGTGAAAATTTAGTCTATAAAAAAAGGGAGCATCCCATGGGTGCCGATTCCTTACAGAATGGGCCCTTACACATATCTGGGCCACTTCTCTTTGTTGCGAGCTGTGGAACATGGATACGTATTGCTTCCAAGAAATAACCTGGAGATCCTATGACCAGTATGGATATCACAGACAAGATATATCATCAAATATTTATCTCTTATAGGTTTCACACATGGAGGAAAATTTTGAGGATGAAATGCAGAAGGTAATGTAGAAATGGTCATTAGACTTGGTGTGGAAAATAGAAAATAAGCCACATAGCAAATTAGAATTAGTAGGAGACTACGCCTCCAATTTAAGACTTCATAGAGGATTTTTGATAGATAAGGTGGTCCCTTTGGTCCTAGTTGCTCCCCTAGAAGAATTCCATGAGCCCACCTTTCAGGTTTTCAACTAGAACATAAACTTGTTTGAAGTCATAATGAAAA
The DNA here is from genome assembly GCA_028583015.1 of Wollemia nobilis. Classification (NCBI taxonomy): domain Eukaryota; kingdom Viridiplantae; phylum Streptophyta; class Pinopsida; order Araucariales; family Araucariaceae; genus Wollemia; species Wollemia nobilis. The sequence goes on along the minus strand of JAQPPZ010016913.1, from coordinate 2,808,433 downwards.
TAGTGGACGAGGCATAGCAGGAGCAAGAAATACTTCCATACTACTATAGTTCTTCCATTGCCACATAAAAAGGGAAGGAGTTGATCACTTACCCCTCACAGCAAGCACAAAGTATTGCATCATAAGCCCAAGCATTAATGTCTCTATCAGACCATACCAAGCTGGTAGTCGAGAAATCTACTTTATTCTCTACCACCCTAGTGATTAACCAAAAAGAACATCCAATCCCTATAAAAGATTTAAATAAGATACATGAAGAGGGAGGACTATCAAGCATACTCAGGGAACATGAAGTTCAGGAGGGAAGTCCCTCATAGTTCCTCACCAAGAAAAGAATTAGAGCTGAATCAACTGACTTAGACACAAAGAACTTCATATTGTTTAGGAAAAGGGACTCACTCCAGTTTATGGCAAACCAAGAAGACCAGATACAAGATATGGAAGAACAAAGGTATCATAGTAAAGGAGTAACTACCACATTTACCATCTCTCTGCCACCAAGCCTAAAGGAGGACGTGATTAACCTCAATAAGGGAGTAATGATGGCCAAGGTTGGTCCACTATATATGATGAAATAACATGTAGCCTCTTAGGTACATGTGGTAGAAGCAATGGAGAAGGAGGTAGAATTTTTAAAAACAAAAGCTGAAGAGGCAGAACAACTACAACTTAAAATACAACAACTATAGGTCAAGATCGATCAACTAAAACAAATGCCAACCCCCTCTTAGACCATCACCACACAACCTAGATATCGCTTTGGGTCTGTTGATGAATTTAATAGGAGATGAAAGATAAATTACAAGGAAAAATGGATGACCTCTCCTTAATATTTTATAATATCTATGCTACCAGGTATACTGTTGGTATTCTAGGTGACCTGTTACAACAAGCCAATCAAAGAGTGAACCTGATACACCCTATGTTCCAAAAATTCAAAGAGAACTACATGGAAATTAGCATAGGATCAACTACTTTGAGGGACGGTTCAGTTTGTTTCTTTGCAGAAGAATATACCAAAGTTTTCATTTATTTGCAAACAGACCAAATTGGCTTTGTTGGGACCAAGAAATCATCAGCTCTGAGTAGGAAGTTAAGGATGAACTGAACGACTGTGCCATGTGGGTTTATGCTAAATGAATTTATCCAAGCTCCTGATATCAAGGAGTTTGTGTTCAATAAGATACAAGGCTTTGACTTTGGTCAAGATACAAAGTTAACAAAATAGTTCACCTCTTTGGTGGAGATGGTGGATCGCTTATGTGTCTTCACTGAGAACACTATGGAGTTGTCCAATGAGCGGGTGAATAAGGTCACATAAGATGTCAACCTACTAATATTTTCCTTAAAATTTCATGATGAGCCCTAGTTGTATATCAATCATAGTCTGCATAATCTTGGAAGGGAAGAAGTGGGGCCAAGTGCACCAAGGGAAGTTCATGATCAAAGCACATCACAACTGCCAACCCAAATAGTGGAAAGAATGACACACAACAACAACCATCGTCCTCATAAGGAGGAGGGTGTGGGCCATGTACCCATTTTTTATTCTACCACATTTTTACAAGAAAGAGGAGATCAGGCCAAATGGAAGGCCGATGAGAAAATAGTTACAACCTTGCTTTAGCATCCAACTCTATATATAGAAGACCATTGCAGCGACGGTAAGGCATCAAACCTTTGAGAGAGAAAAATTAAGCCCAAGTATAGTTGTGTCTAAAAGTTAGTCGTATTTTCCTTATGTATATTTCCTATATTTCTTATCTCACCCTTTCTTCTGCCATTTCTAGGGACCGTCCAAGAAGCTTTATTTTTTGAAATCATTTTTTGTGGATGCACTAGAGTTGGAGACTCTCACATCACTGCAATCAGGATGGAGAGAAATAACCCCCTGTTGTGATATTCGAACAAGGGAGGTATTGTACTTATTACCATATAAGACCCGAGCACTCTACCGATATTTTTATGTAAATATTTTTATATAATATAAAATCCAACTCTGTTCTTGGAATTTCTTGTGTTATGGTTTATGTGTCTACTTATTTACATATTACAGTAATATGAATGTGTGGGTGATGCTTTCCTTCGCTAGTTTAACCGTTTTTATTGATTACATGATTTGAATGAATGAAAATGAACTAGTTCTCCTTTATTTTTCCTTTTTGAGTTAACAAAAAATATAAACCTACTACGACTATCCAATAGACATGGCACCGGTCTGGTCTTGATATGTTTAATAGTGCTTGGTTTGGTCATAAAATAACGAAGAAAATATAATATCATCAAATTTGGTAAAGCATGGGTGATTGTATCTAAATGGTAAACATATTCTATTATTTGGAGTTTCCTTCCCTGATATGGTCTATCTAGAGTCATTCAGATAATCTATTCATGGGTCAAAGAGGTAGATCCACCAGAGTCTACAAACTAGTTGTGACTTTAGAGATCCCTGTGATGTGACATATGATAAAAAGGGTAAGCAAGAAATCTCCACAATAGTTTTTGGAATCATTTCTGGGGAGGATCCTTTAAATATTTTTATTATTTTACTCCCCTATGACATAATTTTAGCTGGCTATTCACACTGGCTCATAAAACTTACGCCATAGTTTTTGGCACTGTTATCCCTTGTGATATCTAGAGTGTTTGGCCAAGCAACCTTGGCCAGAGAGCACCTCTTATTTTTGCACATTGTGCTGGTGACTCTAAAGAACTCATCATCAACGAGGAGCTGATCTAGCGATCACAAGAAGCAGTGGAAGGGAGCTTTACCTTGAAATTCTATATCCACATGTACTTTTTCATCCACGTAAGATTAAAAAAAAGGAACGTAAAATTTTTGTTCCTTTAAGTGATCATAATAACAACAGTACTAGTTGTATCCCAAAACGTCCCACCTAGTAAGTACTATCTTGCCTACTGTTTTTCCTGTGTTGGGGGGCCCGGTTACACAAATGGCTAATCCACATTTAAATAACTGGCATACAAATAGGTATAGACCTTTTGTGTTACCTCCTTTATTAAATCCGTTATCCCCAAAAGCCTACAAATACCTTTCCAAGTTCATGGGAGATAATACTGTAACCAGAGAGGACCATATCAAAGACTTCTTATATGCTATGGATAGCCTAGAAGTAGAAGACGAGGATTTTGTTCTCATAATTTTTCTCCAAACCTTGGAAAAGGATTCCCAATAATGGTTCAATGACCTCGCGACTGACTCTATAGGAACTTTTCAAGAATTAGAAACCTCCTTCCTAAGGAAATACAGGGAAAAGAAGAATGGAAAATCTCTGCTCACTAAACTGGCCATGATGAAGAAGAAATACATTGAGACTATAGATGATTTTAATAGGTGATTCACCAAACTGAGGAAAAAAATCCCTATGGCTCTGAGGCCTAATGATCACCAATATATATGTTTCTATAAATATGCATTGATGCTTGTATGGAAAGAGTAATAGTGATAGAAAGAAACATGATAGATAGTGGGAATATGAAGCCAAACCTAGCAGATCCTAGCCTGAGTCAGCCCGAGAAGAAGCCTAAGAAAGTGGGTTTTGGTATCTTAAAAAAATCAAAACCTGATCCTATTGAAAAATTATCAACCAAGTTAATGGAGATGTTTCATTCAATGAAAAATAGGCTTTCCAAGATTGAGAGGGATACAATAGATAGTGGATAATCCTTGTAGCATCAGAATGAAGGTAGGCCCCCTTTCATAAGAAATTTCAATAGAAAATAGAATAACAAGGGAGGTACAAATCCAAATAATAACTAGAAAGGAAGGAGGTCCAGAAAGATCAAGATACTATCCCAAACCCCATGGCTTTGGTAAACATGGCCTTTAATTTTTCCTTATTTTTTCCAACATGTGATGCCCCCACAACTCAGTCAATTGTGGCATCTACCTCAGTATCCATTTAGGTGATGACCTCAAGGAAGAACTAGATGACGAAATCAAGATAAATGCCTGTTGGACTTGGGATGAAGCCACTAAAACCCAACAGGATCGAGAGAGACTTGATCAAGCTCCCAAACCTGAAGACAGATGTTAGGATCCTCCTAACATGTCCTAATTACTTATATTATTTATTAATTATATTCTAGGGTCACAACCCTTCACTCTTACAACTATTAGACTAGGTATATAAATGCAATCCACATATGATAATAAGGCATCATCGAACAAATATATAAATTAAGTCTATTGTGGGTTTTCTACCTTACAATCAAAAAGCGATTCAATATAAAAATGATCCTGCTTCCCACACCATTTAGTTTCATACCATCTGGATCAGAGCTAGATCAAGGAGCAAATTCACCATTAAAATTTTTTCCCACCGCACATTTCAGCCAGTCCACATTCGCGAGGACGCAAACAGCATTCACGCTTCATGGATCCGTGTCAAAATCCTTGTAGAAAATTAAACCTTCTCCTAAGGTATGAATTAAGTTGTCTTACACCCAAATTGCTTGACCTTTCGTGTGGTGATTGGTGGCTGTTTTGGAAAAAGCTAAAATCTTCAATGCAGCATCAAGGTTTTTGACGTCCGAAACGCAAAGGAAAAAAATTAAAATTATTTTTTGTTTTTTTTTTATTTATTTTTGCTCACCTGTACCAAGTCATATTGATCGTTACCTACACCAACCGCAATGGCTGAAGGACGACGATCACTAGATTCCATTCATGAGAAACACAAAAGGCTCGTTGAAGAAGTTCAATAGGAAAGAGAGGAGAATACCCGGACCACAAGAGAACTCTTCGAGAAAATATTTGCAATGGATGTTAAACTTGATGCCATCAGTCAAAATCAGGCGACAACACATGCAAATTCACCCAACCATGGGTCATCAAACCGAGCAATGTTAGGAGGTCCACAAACTTCCATTCTACCACGGACGACCAAATTAGACTTCCCAAAATTTGAAGGAGGAGACCCTACAAACTGGATCTACCGAGCAGAGCAATATTTCTCACTAAATCAAATTCCGGAAATGCAAAAAGTGCATATCGCCTCCTTCCACTTGGAAAACGACGCCATCCAATGGTACCAATGGTTCAACAAAACTAACGGCACTCCGATGTGGTCAACCTTTACACATAATCTATTAGTGCGATTCGGCCCTAGCAAGTTTCAAAGCTTTACAGGGGCCCTCACTAAATTATGCCAAACCACTTCGGTAAGAGAATACCAAGAAGAATTTGAAAGGCTAGCTAATCGAACATCCAGATTAGATGCTGCCTTCTTTCAAGAATGTTTTGTCAGTGGATTAAAATAAGAAATTCGAATAGAGGTGCAAATGTATAACCCCACAAACATGTTAGAGACCATCGGCTTGGCGAAATTAGCGGAGGACAAAATCAAGGCACAAAATCGGTTCACAAAACCAACTTGGGTGAAACCATCAAACACTTATACCAACCCCAAACCAATGCAAAATGGACGAACCCAAAACTCCTACACAGCCCCCAAAATTAACCCCGCTCTACCAATTAAGCGTCTGAGTTTCGAGGAAATGAAGGAAAGACAAGCTAAGGATCTTTGTTACCATTGCGATGAGAAATTTGACAGAAATCATAAATGTGCCTCACAAAAATTATATATTCTAGATGCCACAGAGGAAGGGAATTCTCATCGAAGAGGAACCTGAACTCGAAGTAGAGGTATTATCCAACACACTTGAAAGTGACGAAGAAAATGCACCAAAGGTTTCCTTCAATGCCCTTGCCGGATTTTTTGCCCCTCAAACAATGCGAGTTAAAGGGTATTTTAAGAAACAAAACCTTACTGTGCTCCTAGATTTTGGTAGCACGCACAATTTTATCGATCCAAAGGTGGCTAAACAAGCAAATTGTTTTATATACCCTTGCAATAACTTCGAAGTGATGATTGGAAATGGCAGAAAAAATTGCATGCAAAGGAAAATGCAGAAATATCAAACTAACTATGGGGGTTTATAACATGAAAAGCGACATGTACGTCCTACCCCTAGGTGGGTGCGACATTGTACTAGGCGTACAATGGTTACGAACTTTGGGCGTAGTCCAATGGGAATTTGATGAACTATGGATGAAATTCACAGCAAATAATTAAACCTATATTATCCAAGGCCTGAAATCAGGACCTTCCCAAATCGTCACTCGCATAGAATGGAGAAAATTATCCAAAGAGGAAACAAAGGAATGGTTGCCCAATTATTTTCAATTCAACCTAGTCACAAAGAAGACGAGACACCAGAGTTACAAAAGATTTTAGACCACCATAAGGCTGTATTCAATGAACCAAAAGGACTACCTCCACAACGTAGTCACGATTACACTATTTCTAGGGCATCACCCTCCTAATATTAGACCTTATCATTATCCATACCTCCAAAAGACCGAAATAGAGAAATTAGTTCAAGAGCTTCTTAAGGCAGGAGTCATTAGACCTAGCAAAAGCCCTTACTCCTCTCCAATTATTTTAGTTAGAAAAAAGGATGGCTCATGGCGTTTATGTGTCGATTTTCGAGCGCTTAATAAAATGACCATCAAAGATAAATTTCCTATTCTGGTCATAGACGAGCTATTAGATGAACTCCATAGGGCAACTTATTTTTCCAAGTTAGACTTATGGTCAGGCTACCACCAAATATGAGTCAATGAAAAGGATATTCCTAAGACGGCCTTTCGCACTCACGAAGGGCACTACAAATTCTTGGTGATGCCATTTGGCCTGACCAACGCTCCTTCTACCTTTCAAAGTCTAATGAATAAGGTATTTCACCATTTTCTTCGTAAATTTATATTAGTTTTCTTTGATGACATTTTGATTTATAGCAAAACATGGGAAGAACATTTGGACCATGTTAGACAAGCGTTCCAAATCTTGGAGGAAAATCAACTTTATGCAAAAAGATCAAAGTGTTCCTTTGGAAAACAAGAAATTGAATACTTAGGGCATATTGTCTCAAAGGAAGGAGTTATGGTAGATCCTTCCAAAATTGAGGAGGTGAAAAATTGGCCTATTCCAAAAACCTTAAAAGCTCTACGTGGGTTTCTTGGACTAACGGGATATTATAGAAAATTTGTCCAAAATTATGGTAAAATCGCTGCTCCTCTAACAACATTACTTAAGAAAAACACTTTCAAATGGTCATCTAAAGCGGATGAGGCCTTTATCACCTTGAAAACTACAATGTGTACCACCCCTGTTCTAGCCATGCCCAACTTTTCTAAACCGTTCGTCATTGAAAGTGATGCTTCAGGAATAGGAATGGCAGCCGTACTCATGCATGATGAAAGGCCTCTAGCTTTTATAAGCAAAGCATTTTCTCCTAAGAATTTAGCTCGCTCTACGTATGAAAAAGAGATGTTGGTGATTGTCCATACTATTCAACATTGGAGGCCTTACATTATTGGTCAAAATTTCATTATACGCACTGACCATCATAGCTTGAAGTATTTTTTGGAACAAAGGACTAATACCCCAGAACAACAAAAATGGGTTACTAAACTTCTTGGCTATGATTATGAAATTACATATAAAAATGGAAAGGACAACATGGCAGCCGATGCACTTTCTAGAAAATTTGAAGATATGCCTCAATTCCATGCTCTTTCCTCCCTTATTCCTAAATGGGTAGATGAGGTGCATGAAGAATGGATAAATGATCCTACTATCCACGCCTTAATTCAACAACTTCAACATAATCCTAGTAGCAAAACTCCATACACTTGGAAGGACAATATATTAAGATACAAAGGGAGGATGGTCCTCATCCCCAATTCAACTTATCATGAAAAACTTCTTCATGAGTTACATACCTCACCCACTGCAGGCCACTCAGGGTTCTTAAAAACCTATAAAAGAACCACTACCTCCTTCTATTGGGTAGAAATGAAAAATTACATCAAAAACTTTGTAAAAGAATGTGAAGTTTTCCAAAGACAAAAGGGGGAGACCCTAGCTATTCCAGGATTACTTCAACATCTTCCTATACCCACCAAAACATGGACAAATATTTCTATGGACTTTATTGAAGGATTACCAAAATCAGGAGGAAAAACAACCATTTTCGTAGTCGTTGATTGGTTATCTAAATATGCCCATTTTTGTCTCGTGGCTCATCCTTATACCGCTAGCACTATAGCCCACCTCTTCCTAGATAACATCTTTAAATTACATGGTATGCCCTCCACAATTGTTAGTGATCGCGACCCAACTTTCACTAGCACCTTTTGGAAGGAATTGTTCAAATTACAAGGTACTCAACTTCGTATGAGCTCCGCTTACCATCCTCAAACCGATGGCCAAACAGAAGTTGTAAATAAATGCTTGGAAACATACCTTCGATGTTTTGTTTCTACTCAACCACTCCATTGGGTAAAGTGGCTTTCACTAGCGGAATGGTGGTATAACACTTCATACCATACGTCCATCAAAATGACTCCTTATGAAGCACTATATGGTCAAACACCACCATCCCTCACTTCCTATATTCCAGGGACTACAAAAGTCCATGCGGTGGAAACGAAACTTGCTAATTGAGATGACATACTACGGATCCTAAAAGATAACCTACACACCGCCCAACATCGCATGAAGCAGCAAGCCGATCAACATAGAAGCGAACGTAGTTTCCATGAGGGTGATATGGTTTTTTTATGTCTCCAACCTTATCGTCAATCCTCTCTTAAACAAAAAGGTTCTCAGAAGTTAGAACCCAAATTTTACGGGCCGTATAAAGTTCTCCAACGTATTGGGACCGTTGCTTACAAACTAGAGCTTCCTCCCTCTTCCAAACTTCACCCCGTATTTCATGTATCTTGCCTTAAGCTCGCAATGGGAGCCCATATCACGACACAACCCACTCTCCCTGAATTCTCCAATGATGGAGTACTTCTAGTCGAGCCAGAAGCTATCTTGGATCGCCGCTCTCGTCACCTTTGTACTCGTGATATCACAAAAGTTTTAATCCATTGGAAAGGTCTACCTTTAGAAGACGCAACGTGGGAAAATTTTCAAGATATCCAGCAACGATTTCCAAATTTCCAGCTTTGAGGACAAAGCTCCTTTAAGGGGGGTGGCATGTTAGGACCCTCCTAACATGTCCTAATTACTTATATTATTTATTCATTATATTCTAGGGTCACAACCCTTCACTCTTACAACTATTAGACTAGGTATATAAATGCAATCCACATATGATAATAAGGCATCATCGAACAAATATATAAATTAAGTCTATTGTGGGTTTTCTACCTTACAATCAAAAAGTGATTCAATATAAAAACGATCCTGCTTCCCGCACCATTTAGTTTCATACCAACAGACCTACGAATTTCACCCTCTATGGTGTAAATTTTTTGAAAAGACCACCAGATAGCTATTTTGAATAGATGAAGCAGGGTAAGTTGACTCCCACGGCTGAAGAGATAGAAACCTTGGAAAGAGTCCATGCCACTAAGCTCTGAAGCTGAATTATACTTGACAAAACTAACAAAATGGGTGCAAGTGAGAGCAAAGAGCACACTGGTATGAAAAAACTAAATGATAGCCATTAACATGTTCTTCTCGATAAACTAGAACTAGTCAACAACAAAATGGAAAATAAAAAACCCGAGTTTGATATACGTCTGTAGTTGTCAAGATAGAAAATAAATATAATCTTCGAGAAATTGATGATAGTACCCAAATATAGGGATCAAGTATATAGGGTCTTTAGATTGACTGAGAAGGGAGAAAGTCATGTCATCGTCGCTTCAACTTGCAACCCACCTGGCAGGAACCCATATTCAGTAAGGCCCTTTTATATATACCTCCACTATACATCTAGATATGGTGATCACTATGTGATACACAACTACATGCTTGATAGTGGAGCATCCCACAACATCATGCTGAAACAGGTAGCAGACCAACTGGGATTAATATGTACCAAATATTCCCCTCCTATATCTGTCATGGATAATAGACAAGTACCTTGCATTGGGATAATCATAGGTCTCTTGGTTTTCTTGAACCAATACCCTAAAAAGGGCATTGTAATGGATGTGGTTGTAGTAGATGTGGACCTATTTTTCTCCTTGCTACTATCAAGACACTGGGTAAAACAACTAGGTGGGTCAATCCAGTTAGACTGGTCATACACCACTATCACCCTTTCATCCAAAGAATAAGCAACCTTGAGAAGGAAACCATTTAATAAAAACTCGATTGAACTGACAAGGCCTGATAACACTACAGTCAACCTAGTTAGTTTTATTGAAGAGAAATAATTAGGTGTTTATTCGATTTGGTACACACCTTTTCTAAAAGAGGTTCCCGATGCAGAGGATATGGATTCCAAGGTGAGGGTAGTAGTAGATGTAGAATCAAATAGAGTTCTCACCACTGAAATATGGATGATGATCTTTGATGGGGCTAAGTCACAAATTGAGGCCGGTGCTTTGGGATCAACCTCACTAACATAAAAGAAAACTATTTGGGCATACCCTACCGACTAGAATTCCCCTGCATGAATAATGTGGTAAAATATGAGGTACTTCTACTGGGACTCAAGAAAGCCAAGGAACTGGGTATAAACTACCTCACTATTTATGGGGATGCTGAATTAATTATCCAATAAATTAAAGGGAAATACCAAACCAAGCATCCTAGGTTGAAGCAATACAAGCAAGCAGTGCAAGATGAAATTAATAATTTTTTAACCTTCAACATATCTCATATACCTAGGGAAAGGAACCATGTTGCCAACTTACTGGTTGTAAATTCCTCTGGGGCAGACAGTCTTGAGATAGACATAAAATACATGGACATGTTTCCCACTATATGTGTATACCATCCATCTATCCCTGATAATGTGGTGTACTTACAGGTCTTCTAGGATGACGCTGATATTAGGGACTTTATGACTGTGTAGAATCACTTTACTGATATGATGTGTGATGAAGAAGATGAGAAATTACAACATTTCATAGGGGAGCCAACATAGGTGATACAACTAAAAATGAATAATATCCTAAGGGGCTTGGTATCTCTAGATTCCCTTTTTGATGATTTCGATAAGGCACATAGGAATCTTCATGAGTCAGAAGCAGAAGAGGTCAATGTTGGAACAACAGAAGAACTGAAAATAGTCAGAATAGACAAGGAATTATCAGTAAAAGAAAAGAAACAATACCTCCAATATCTAAGGAAGAATAGGGGCAGTTTTTCTTGGAGTTACGATGATTTAAGGACTTTTAATACTGAGGTCATGACCCATATTATCCCTTTGTGGGAGGATGCCAAACATTTCAAAAAAAACATAGAGAAAATTTAATCCTACTCTACATCCTGTCATGCAAAGAGAGGTTCAAAAGCTTTTGAATGTAAAAATAATAAAAAAGGTAAGATTATCCTCCTAGATAGCGAACCTAGTGCTCGTAAGAAAAAATAATGGGGAGATAAGGCTATGCGTCGAATTTAGGAACTTAAATAAAAGTTCTCTCAAAGATAACTATCCCCTCCCTAACATGGACTAACATTTATAGGCAGTAGTGGGGTTATCCAGAATATCCCTATTAGATGGCTTCTTGGGATACAATCATATTTTGGTCAATCTAGAAGACTGGTACAAAATTACCTTTACCACGCCATGGATAACATTTGAGTATTAAAGGATTCCATTCGGATTGATGAATTCTAGGGCCACATTTTAGAGGGCTATGGAATTCATTTTCAAAGGATTAATGTTTAAAATCATGGTGGTATACCTGGATGATATCACAGTATTTTCAAAAAATCCAGCAAATCACTTCTCCCATCTGTCCTAAGTTTTTGAAAGATGCAGAGAATATGGGATATCCATGAACCTAAAGAAATGTCTATTTGGATCCACCCATGGCAAATTATTAGGACATGTAGTCTCTAAAGAGGGGATAAGTATCGATCCCTATAGGAAAAACCCTATCATAACAATACCACCCCCAAAGAACATCAAGGGAGTCAGGTCTTTCTTTGGTAAGATAAACTTCGTTAGGAGGTTTGTCCCCAATTTTGTCAAGATTTCTAAGCCTATTAATGACATGATAAAAAAAATACAAATATAAAGTGGAATGAAGATAACGTTAGGGCTTTCCAATGGATCAAAAAAGTTATTACCACTGCACCTGTGCTAACTTGTTCAGATCATTCGAAGAACTTTAACCTCTATTCTTTTTCTTTAGAACACATAATAGCCATAGTATTGTCCCATAAGGATGAATAAGGGAATGAAAAACCCATAGCATTCATGAGTTTGATAATGAAAGGAGCTCAGTTAAAATATAAGCCGATAGAGAAACAAGCTTTTACCTTGATCCAAGATTTAGAACATTTTAAAAGCATATTTGGTTCTAGTAAAGTGATCGCTTGCATCCCTTATATAGTCATGAAATATATCCTCACCCAACCCGAACCCACAAGAAGTTCAGTGAGATGGATGGTGAAATTGTTGCAGTACGATGTTGACTTCAAGGCAATCAAAGTGATTAAAGATCAAGGATTAGCAAAATATATGGCCATTAGAGGAGGAGAAGATATGTATAATGTCATTTTAGCTAAAGATTCACAACAAGACCTACATATAGAAGATGAGGGATGCAATTGGTATAAATAAATCCTGTTCTATTTGAATACCCTATCATTTTTTCCTAGAAAATCTTCCAGCAGAATCAGAAGCATCAAACAACAGGCTCAAAAATATCATCTCCAAGAAAATCAGCTTTACTAGAGGCACCCAAGTGGAGTGTTGCTTCTATGCCTATCAAAGGAGGAAGTTCCCAAGATCATCAAGGAATTCCACATAGGATTTTGTGATGGTCATTTCACTCCAAAAGCAATAGCTAAAACTATTATGAGGGTAGGGTGTTATTGGCATTCAATGTTCAAATATGTATATCAATTCATCAGGAAATGTTATAATTGCCAAGTTTTCACCGATAAGAAAAACCTACGCGTAATGCCACTGAAATCTATCATCATTGAAACTCCATTCTCTCAATGGGGAATAGAACTGATTGGGGAAATCAACCTAAACTCTTTAGGGAGCTAAAAGTGAAATTCTCCTTTCCTAAAAAACATCTCATATTTTAGGTGCCATACCTTCACGAAGAGTTATCTGATTCAGCTGATTTTTAGACCAACTTGTGCAGAATTTGAATAGATTTAAAATGAGTGGTAATATGAAAACATTCAAGAAATATTAAGGGAGATATGATCCTGTGAATTCAACCATTCAAAACAAGGGTAGTGACGATTTTTCAAATCACAAAAAATGAAATTGCAAAGTGCAAAGGATTAGGGTTTTTTCTTGAAAAACATCTCATATTTTAGGAGCCATATCTTCACAAAGAGTTATTCGATTCAACTAATTCTTGGACCAACTTGTGCAAAATTTGAATAGCTTTAAAATAAGAGGTCATATACAAAAATCCAAACAATATTGAGGGAGATACAACCCTGTGAAGTCAACCATTCGGAATAAGGGTAGAATCAATTTTTTAAATCGCGAAAAATGAAATTATAAATATTTTCTAACTAGGGTTTGAACGATGGGAAGAGAAATGAAGGGCTAGGATTTCAGTGAGGCAAGACATTCTATCTAGATAAATAAATTTTCAGCTAAGTTCCTTTTTCCCTTTCTTTATCTTAGAAATTGTGCATGAAAATTTTATATAGTTTTTATCAAATATTATACTGGCTATAAAACTTTTAGATAAATTTCATTAGATTTTGAGTTTTAGTTTCCTTTCCATGGATTGATTTATAGTTAAATCCTTAGAATAATCCCTAGTGGTAGAGGTTAGTGAGCGCACCTCATAGAGATCCTCATTGCTCTAAGATAAGGCATTTTTTGGTAAATTTAATGGGTATTGGCCAGGGGATTCAACCTTGAGAAAATAAATTGATAGGATTTGGAAGTCTCTAAGAATGATTCTATAATTTCTTCCCAAAGGTTTTTTCCTAGCCATTATTTGTTCTAGGGAAGAAAGAGAAAGAATCCTAAAACGGGTCCTTGGTTTATGGGAAGAGCAGGGCTCTTCCTTACCCGCTGGTATGAAGGCTTTTCACCTGAAAATGTAAATCTATCCCTAGTACCAGTCTAGGTTAGGATGTTTGGATTACCCATTGAATTTTGGGAAATAGATACCTTCAAGACAATAGGAAACACTCGTAGAACTAAGCGTGACACTAAGAGGGGGGGTGAATCAGTGTGTTTTAAAAATTTAATCCAACTATGAAATCAAATCAAAAAAAGCAATCACACAAACATACATCATATAACACTAGATTTATAGTAGAAATCCGAAGTGGGAAAATCACTGTGCAAATGGACTATTTAGACTCCCATCCAAATCCAACCTCGAAAATATTTGGTATTTACAATATTTTTGCAGCACCAACTTCAGGGAATAACACCAACCAACCCAGACTTTAGCAACACCAACTGCAAGGAGCACCGACTCCGATCGCCAAGCACCCACTCGATAAAAATAAAAAACTATAGTAGAAAATTTGATCTTCATTCCAAAAGACCCTGAGTGGTCTAGCTCATTGCTTCTCTCTACACATCCACTCTAACTCATCTCATCTGATATGAATCTCTATCTCACACCCTTCTCTGTACTCACACTGACTCCTTTTAAAAACCTTTTTGCAATACCTTTAACTTTCAACACTTCAACTTCCTAATAAATTTCGAGCTGCAAGGTGGCCATTTCAGCATTCAATAACGTCTCCCTTAGGAGACATAACGTTCTTCTAGATTTTAAAATTCTGCACGCGTTGGAAAAAGAACGAACTCAAAAGGAGTTACGGATCAAAAGTTATGACCTTTTTAAATTTCACTTTTATTTTGGAGAGGCATTTTGTCAAACAATTCACGGACAAAGTGTTGTGCACATTACTCGTTCTTACACTTGGAGGCCTCGAAATTACTCCGACCAAAAAGAAAATATGTTCAATTCGATGAGCTATACGTGAAAAAACACTTAAACAACACATTCGGAAACAAAAAATATGAATTTGAGTATTCGAGCGCAAAAGCACTTGGCTGTCCAGAACTGGAAAAAGTGCTACGGAGGTATTTTGCAACTGCTGTCGTTTCTTCCTTGGGTCTCCGTTCGGGCTGAAATTTAAAACATAAGCTCTATGTATATCAAAATACCTCCACTAAAAATTTTGAAGTTTTATTCCTGACATATTGCTTAATATACCTCCGACAAAGTGGCCTCTGATGCTGATTTTACACGTCACATAAACTGCAAACAGTGCTCCAGAGCCATTTTGCAACGCTCACTGTTTCTTCCTCCGGATTCTGTTTGGGCTGAAATTTAAAACTTAATCTCTCAGTATATCCAACTACCTCCAATAAAAACTTTGAGGTCCAATTCCTCATTGATTGCTTAATATTCCTCCTGCAAAGTGACCTCCGACGCAGATTTTACAACTATAGTTTCATGACCAACAATGCACCGGCGAAGCAACCGGCCGTTCCAACACTTTTTGCAAGCCCAATAGATATTTTTTTAGTTTAATGACCAACAATGCATCGGCAAAGCAACCGGCATGACCAACGTTGGGTTGAGTAGATCTTTGACTCAACCCAATGGATCATAGTTTTCAAGTGGCAAAACATCAATGGAATGTGTTGGACAACTCCAGATACTATTTAGAGGTTTTTTGATCATTAGCAAGTGTGGTTGCAGTGTTGGAACGACCGGTTGCTTCGCCGGTGTATTGTTGGTCATGAAACTGCAGTTGTAAAATCTGCATCGGAGGTCACTTTGCAGGAGGAATATTAAGCAACTCATGAGGAATTAGATCTCAAATGTTTTACCGGAGGTAGTTGGATATACTAAGAGCTTAAGTTTTAAATTTCAGCCCAAACAAAATTCGGAGGAAGAAACAGTGAGCGCTGCAAAATGGCTCTGGAGCACTTTTTGCAGTTTATGTGACGTGTAAAATCAGCGTAAGAGGCCACTTTGTCGGAGGCATATTAAGCAATATGTGAGGAATAAAACTTCAAAATTTTTAGTGAAGGTATTCTAATATACATAGAGCTTATGTTTTAAATTTCAGCCCGAACGGAGACCCGAGGAAGAGATTCAGATCAGATGAGATATAATTTCTCTGTACTCACTGCAAAATACCTCCGTAGCACTTTTTCCAGTTCTGGACAGCCAAGTGCTTTTGCGCTCGAATACTCAAATTCATATTTTTTTGTTTTCGAATTTACTATTTAAGTGTTGTTTCACATATAGCTCATCGAATTGAACATCTTTACTTTTTGGTCGGAGTAATTTCGAGGCCTCCAAGTGTAAGAACGAGTAATGTGCACAACACTTTGTCAGTGAACTGTTTGACAAAATGCCTCTCCAAAATAAAAGTGAAATTTAAAACGGTCATAAATTTTGATCTGTAATTCCTTTTGAGTCCGTTCTTTTTCTAGCATGTCCAAAATTTTAAAATCTAGAAGAACATTATGTCTCCCAAGGGAGATGTTATTGAATGCAGAAATGGTCATCTTGCAACTCAAAATTTGTTAGGAAGTTGAAGTGTTGGAAGTTAAAGGTATTGCAAAAAGGTTTTTAAAAGGAGTCAGTGTGAGTACAGAGAAGGGTGTGAGATAGAGATTCAGATCAGATGAGATGAGTCAGAGTGGATGTGTAGAGAGAAGCAATGAGCTAGACCACTTAGGGTATTTTGGAACGAAGATCAGATTTTCTACTACAGTTTTTATTTTTACCGAGTGGGTGCTTGGCGATCGGGGTCGGTGCTCCTTGCAGTTGGTGCTGCTAAAGTCTGGGTTGGTTTGTGTCATTCCCTGCAGTTGGTACTACAAAAATATTGTAAATACCAAACATTTTCAAGGTTGGATTTGGATGGGAGTCCAAACAGTCCATTGACATAATGATTTTTCCACATCGGGTTTCCACTATAAATCTAGTGTTATATGATGCATGTTTGTGTGATTGCTTGTTTTGATTTGATTTCATTGTTGGATCAAATTTTTAATACACACTGATTCACCCCCCTTTCAGTGTCACGCTTAGTTCTACAAGTGTTTCTTATTGTCTTGAAGGTATCTATTTCCAAAAATTCAATGGGTAATCCAAACATCCTAACCCAGACTGGTACTAGGGATAGATTTACATTTTCAGGTAAAAAGCCTTCATACCAGCGGATCAGGAAGAGCCCTGCTCTTCCCATAAACCAAGGACCCCCTTTTAGGATTCTTTCTCTTTCTTCCCTAGAACAAATAATGGCTAGGAAAAAACCTTTGGGAAGAAATGATAGAATCATTCTTAGAGACTTCCAAATCCTATCAATTTATTTTCTCAAGGCTGAATCCCCTGGCCAATACCCATTAAATTTACCAAAAACTACCTTATCTTGGAGCAATGAGGATCTCTATGAGGTGTGCTCACTAACCTCTACCACTAGGGATGATTCTAAGGATTTAACTATAAATCAATCCATGGAAAGGAAACTAAAACTCAAAATCTAATGAAATTTATCTAAAAGTTTTATAGCAAATATAATATTTGATAAAAACTATATAAAATTTTCATGCACAATTTCTAAGATAAAGAAAGGGAAAAAAGAACTTAGTTGAAAAATTATTTATCTAGATAGAATGTCTTGCCTCACTGAAATCCTAGCCCTTCATTTCTCTTCCCATTGTTCAAACCCTAGTTAGAAAATATTTATAATTTCATTTTTCGTGATTTAAAACATTGTCTCTACCCTTATTCCGAATGGTTGACTTCATAGGGTTGTATCTCCCTCTCATTTTAAAGCTATTCAAATTCTGCACAAGTTGGTCCAAGAATTAGTTGAATCGGATAACTCTTTGCGAAGATATGGCTCCTAAAAGATGAGATGTTTTTCAAGAAAAACCCTAATCCTTTGCACTTTGCAAATTCATTTTTTGTGATTTGAAAAATCGTTACTGCCCTTGTTCTGAATGGTTGACTTCACAGGGTCGTATCTACCTTAATATTGCTTGAATGTTTTCATATTACCACTCATTTTAAAGCTATTCAAATTCTGCGCAAGTTGGTCCAAAAATCAGCTGAATCAGATAACTCTTCGTGAAGGTATGGCTCCTAATAGATGAGATGTTTTTTAGGAACCAATTAATGGTCGGCACCTGAAATCATTTGGCCTTCTCCATGAAGGAGGTGGGGAATAACTCAATTTTTTTTTTACAAAGTTTACCGTCAAAGTCCTAAGTATTGTGTCATTTGGTTTCCTTTTTTTGACCTACAGATTCTAGAGTTCTTAGGATAACTAATGAAAAAATTTCATTCATTCCCCTATCCCAGTCAGAGCCGGTGTTATCTTATCAAGCAACTTCCCAGTTTTTCTCTCGAGTCAATTTTGCTAAGTATAATTTGTTGTCATGCACCCCACTTTGGTCAAAGTGCACAAGGGGTATGCTAGTCCATGTGCCCCTCCTCATATTGTGCACTCCACTTCAGACGGAGCACGCAAAGGGTGTGCTAGTCCACGTGCCCATCCCCAGGTCGTGCGCTCCACTTTGGGCAAAGCACATAAGGGGTATGCCAGTCTACACGCCCCTTCCTAGCTTGTGCACTCCACTTAGGACAAAGCGCATAAGGGGCACACTAGTCCACACACCCCTCCCTAGGTCATGCACTCCACTTCAGGCATAGTGCACAAGGGGAAACCCATCCGTGCATCCCTCCCCAAGTCATGCGCTTCACTTTGAACGGAGTGCACAAGGGGCATGCAAGTCCATGCGTCCCTCCCCAGGTCATGCACTCCACTTCAAGTGGAGTGCACAATGAGCATACTAGTCCATGCACACCTCTCCAGGTTGTGCACTCCACGTTGGATAGAGTGCACAAGGGGTACGCTAGTCCCCATGCCCCTCCCTAGGTCATGCACTCCAATTTGGGTGGAGTGCACAAGGGGTGTGCCAGTTCATGCACCCCTCTCCAAGTCATGTGCTCCACTTAGGGCAGAGTGCATAAGGGGTGTGCAAGTCCGTGTACCCCTCCCTAGGTTGTGCACTCCACTTATGGTGGAGCGTAGAAGGGGTACACTTGTCTGCGTGTCCCTCCCTAGCTTGTGTGCTCCACTTCAGGCGAAGCACACAAGGGGCATGTTAGTCCGTGCACCCCTCCCCATATCGTGTGCTCCACTTCGGGTGGAGTGCACAAGGGGTATGCTAGTCCACGTGTCCCTCCCCAGGTTGTGCACCCCACTTTGGACGGAGTGCACAAGGGGCACTCTAGTCCTCATGCCCTACCCTTTTTTTTTTGGTGTGCTCCAACCCATTATTGAAGCGTGCAAAGATAATAAAGGCACACAAATTTTGTATGCCTCTTAATTAAGTCGTGTACCTAACAAAAGCACACTCTACCCAAGCCAATGAAAAATAGACACGTGGGCAGCCTTGGTACCACCTAGAAAAGATCCAACCAAACAGGGCCGAGAAGCATCCAATTAGCATTTTTTGAAGAGTTAATTCATGCGCTCAGACCTCGTGGTACAATTAATAAAGTCCTCCCCACCAATAAGAGAACAACGCTCCACCAAATAACATTAATGCGGGTTTTTCAAAAAATGTGGTGGATCATCCTCACGATGTTAAACAAGAAGGTTTATTGTGTAGACACCTAAATCGTGTCATGCTTAGGGGAGATGCTCACATAGACACACTCATAAGATCATAAAACATAATATTGGACTTTACAAGCATCAAAAATGGTTCTCACCACTCATTAAGGGCCTTTTAAAGCCATCCAAGCCTAGTCGCTCAAGCCAAGAGCAGCCAAATCCTAGCCGCCAAAGCCTAGAGCGGCCACACCTTAGCCGCTGCAGACGACAGCGGCCAGATATTAGCCGCTGCAGACGACAGTGGCTAAAGCCATAAGAAGTATTTTGCCAATAAACATGCCCAATCTTGGGTGGAAGTGGCAGTCTACATGTAATAAAGGTGAGTGGGAGTGACTTTGCATTTCTTTTCATGACCAGTTCACATGGGAGGTTTAAGTTTGCATTTAGACTTAAGTTAACTAACCTCCAAGCATAAACAAAGGACAAAAGCTTCTCATGCTAACGACCAGTTTTCATAGAAGACTCAAGTGGGCAGTTAGATTTCAGTTAACTGGCCTTCGAATATAGATAATGGACAAAAGCTTCTCATGCTAACTTGCACTACGCATGAGAAATCCATTCCTAGGGCTTGGACATAGACCTAGGGTTTCACGCTATAAAAGGTGCAAGCCTAAGAGCACCAAAGGATAGAGAATCGGGGGGGGATCTTTTTATCATATCAGAGAGAGACATCTTCTAGAGGAGAGCTTTCGAGACTTGGAGAGTTTTCGAGACTTGGAGAGTTCTCTTTGAGATCACGTATACAACAAAGCTCTATAAGATTGAAGAGCATAACATCTATTTCAACATCAGATTATAGTCTTTGATCCATAGCTTTGGGGTAAAAAGGGTGAGGTTTACTTTAGCGATCGTTGTCTTGGACAGTGGCCTGCAGGCTTAGCTTAGGATAGACATAGCTTCTTTTATTCGGCTTTTTTATGTTTTCATATCATTAGCATAGATTTAAATGATTTCATGGCATAGTTTTATCATATTTCTATTAAATTCTTTGATTACTAACAACCTTAGTCGGGGAGGCAATCTCGGACACTTAAATATGCATTTTTTCATTTATTGCAGGGCCACAAGTACATCAGATGAAGATTGTAACATACGAGAGCAAAAGGGATCCCTCTAGGAAACATACCTGGAGAAGGAGGCATCTGTAAGCCCTCATACGTTTTTGTGTACAGAACCGGGAAGCTTTTATAAGCGCACCACCTCTTTGCGGAAGGGGCACTCCTTGCCTATTTCTAATTTATAGTATCAAAATGGGTATCCATAAGAGGGATCGACATGTAGCCGAGCTTCAATATCAATAAAGAGATCCATATTTTGTTATTTTGTGTTATATGCCTTTTTCTCGTCTTTCCATTTTATATTTGGTATTTTAAATAGCATTACAAGTAGGGTTTAGAAAAGGGACCGGTGCGTGTGTTCCCGGGGTCGCTACAGATGGCGATCACGGTGGGACCACCACTAATTTTTCATTTTTTGCTAGAATACTAACTTAAATTTGTGTGCAGGACTAGTCGCTCTAAGCTACAGCGGCTGAAAACTAGCCGCTCTGAGCTACAACGGCCAATAGAGCTTAGCCGCTCTGAGCTACATTGACCAAGAACCAACCGCTCTGGTCAACAGCGGCCAGAACTGGAGTGCAACAGAGGTCAAAATACAAACTCTTTGAGCTAGATCAAAGGTTAGTATAGCTTCTCTGATATTTTATAGCTTTCTTTCTGCTTCTATGTGTTTAAAATAGAGAACTTAAAGCACATTTATGTTTGGAAATTGAAGGAATAAAAGAAGAAATAATTAAGCATTGCGCATATCTTAGATCTCCTTTTAAATTTTCCACTAGGCATTGCTAGGAACAGTGGCTTATGCCTAAAAAATTTGCCCTAGAATCCAACGTACTAGACATTGTATGTTGTTTGCTTGCTTTGAGGCCTTGATAGAGGCCATAGTTGCACAAGATAAAGTGTGCTCATACAAATCATAGTAGTTCATGCATCTTTTTGAATATTGAAATGTATTTTTGCACTTAGGCATATAGTAAAGATTCATTGCTGCTATATGATGCACTTTATGATATGCAAACTTAAAATGAACACCACACACACACATCTCATTTAAAACATTGGAGAGTTGGATTTCATCACCAACCTTCAATTCAATCCAGTGACGTTGGAATTCATCTCCTTCCACTGTTTTACCCCCTAGAGCTTCCTAGAAACAGATTGAGAAACTTACTTATAGTGACACTAAGTTACTTGTGTTAAAATTGTCTCCCACTGTTGGAACAATCATTGGTTCAGAGTGGAAGAGCTAGGCAAACCCTCCATTGGGTCTTCAACGGCGTACCCTAGCTTCTTTTGAGAATATCATGTTTGGCATGAGTGTACTTGATTGTCACTATGGATGAGTCTTCTCATTCTTAATCCAAGAACAAGAGCAAAGAAATCGAAAGAGCAACACATCAAAACACGTCAAACAATATAGGGCACACTCAAATTGGTAATCAAGATAAACATTTGTTTGGTATTGTGTGGTCATTCCTAATTTGCAAAATATTAGGTCATAAAACAACATGGTCAAAACAAGAAGTAAGCACCCTCGATCTGATACCGAGGGAGAGACAAAAGCAATTCATGCCCATAGGTGGAGTCGTAGTGACATTGAATGACCTACCTGTAAGACCGTGAGACGTAGCTCTACAAGCCTGAGGGGTGATAACTCAACTCTTGAGGATCTCCTCGAGAAACCCCAAGTAATGAACCACATCATGGAACAAAGTCACATAAATAAAAAGAAGCTTCACAACCATCCTCATCAAGGAGACATGAGGAGACCTCAAGGGTCTCCTCTAAACACACATAAACATCTCAAAGACATGAGGAAGCTTCAAGGGCTTCCTCATCACATGGACATAAAGAAGGTTCTAAAACCCATTCTTCACATGGAGATGATGAGACTGCTACATCTCCATCCACATGGAGGAAACATGTTACCACCAAGCCCTCTTCATCAAGAAGGCAAACACGAATTGCAACATATCAAGACACAAGAAACATATGAAACAGGTCTGCCTACTTGAAGGGTAGGAAACTAGAGCTACATCTAGTCATGGGAATCATATAGAAGAAACCCTTCACACAAAAGGAAATATTCTCGTAGACTATGACCTCATAGGAGTGAATGGCACCCACGGGACCAACCATGGAAAACAAGACAACTAGATGGGTTGGATCGATTTCCCACTCAAAGAACTGTAGTTACTGAGAACTTTGCATCTAGAAGCTCACAGACCGTGACTTCTAAACATACCTCCCAGTCTGGGGGTACCTCAGAGCAACCTCATAGAAGACACGTGGAGTCTGATCATAGGGATACTCAATAGTACACTAAACAAGTCATATTAACTAGCAAGAGTACAGATACAGCAGAAACCCCCTCGAGGAATCTACGAGTCAAGACAACAAGAACAGAGTCAGATAAACATGTCTTCTATGAAAACACAAACTGACTGAATGAGGTAGTTAGAAAATGCATTACGTAAGGAGCGAGAGCTAGTAGAAGCTCTAGAACAAGAGAAACAAAGAGAAAGACTCTTGCGCCAATATGAGCAGCGCTTAAGAGATCAAGCTGAGCGGTCGACTCTTAATAATTTACAGGAAAATGGAAGTGACCAACAAAGAACAAGACACACTGACTCACCTAAGGAGAGGCATAGTAGACAAGATAGCCCACAAAAAAACCCCCCACCAAATCATGAATGAAATCCAACTAATGGGGGAAGGGCAAACATAGCAAACCAAGATCATAATCCTAGGTACCCTCGTAGGAGGGAGGAAAATGGAACAAATCAAATGGATAGATTGTTACCTCTATTGCCAATGCAAATAGGCTTACAGGAGGAGGAAATCCGTGCATCAAAGGCATTTCAAGAGCTTGCTGAAAAGATGAAAACCTTTGAGAAACAAGAGGCAGCTGGGAACTCACCAACATTGAGCAAAATACACAATCAACCATTGTGCCCATCAATCCCTAGCCCTCCATATCCTAAGCACTTTGAGATGCCTAGGTTAGAAAAATTTAAAGGTAAAGAGGATGCACAAGAGCATGTCACCAATTTTATCAATGCCTATTTTCATATTGAAGACAATGACGCTCTCATGCTAAGAACATTCATAATGACATTTTCAGGTGCTACCACTCAATGGTTCAACCAACTACCTAAGCATAGCATAACCAACTTTGAATAACTAGTAAATGCATTCTTGAAGAGTTTATCCTTTGGTGCTAAGAAGAAGGTGAACCTTTCAGACCTGTCTAACTTGAAACAATATGATGACAAGTTAGTAATGGATTATAGGAATAGATGGAGAAAAGTCATGGCAAAATTATCATTCTCCATTCCCACAAAAGAGATCATTTGCATGTTCACCAAAAGTTGTTCTAAAAATATCTCCCTCTTGCTACAACTCCAACAGTATCCTTTGTTTAAAGAAGCTCTGGCACAGGCCAAGCTCATCGAAGAGATAAAAGTAGATGAGGGAACCATTAAGCTCTGAAACAAAAAGGAGTGGAACAAGAATGGTAAGAGTGACAAGTATAAGCAGAAGCAGGGTAACCCTGCTTCAGTAAATCAAGTCATATTGGCTACACCCAAGGATGGGGGTGCGCAAAAACCACAAAACTATCAAGCACATCCCTCACTATCCAACTACGACCAAAATAACAATCAAGGAAGAAACCGAGAATGCAAGTCACCTCGTTATTTCATGCCTCTGACAGAATCAATGTTGTTAGGAACCTTCTATAAAATATACTAACAACACACTCTCAACTCAAATAAACTCACAGAAACATTATAACAGTATTCATAATTAATTGCATATGATAACATAAACTACTTAAAAGGAACAATCTCACAATAGATAGAATCACAGGCCTCTTCGAGGGGGCAACCTCCTTCAATACTTCATTAATTTGCAAAAAGATGATTACATTGGTGCCTTTTCGGGTATTTGAAGAGTTTCCCTCCAAGGTTGGCTTACATGCAAAATGCCACCTGGATTACATGCATAATGCCACCCGAATTACATGCATAGTACCACTTTGAATTACATGCACAATGCCACTCGAATTACATGCATAATGCCACATGAATTACATGCACAATGCCACCTTACCTAACCTATCTACCATGTGTTACATAGAAAAGGGTGCCATTTGTCATAGACACTACCTAAGCTAAAACTTAGAACATTACAAAATATTAATCATGGGTACTACCCACGTTCACTAGGAATTATTACATCAAGGAAGTTATTACATTAAGGGTTAGGATGAGATCCTAACATGCCATTCTCCTTGAAGAAGCTTTGTCCTCAAAGCTAAAAATGAAGAAACTGTTGCTGGAGTTGATGGAGAGACTCCAATGTAGCATCCTCAGGTTGAAGCCCATGCCACTGAACAAGGACCTTCATAATGGTACGGTTGCGCAGAGTGCGAGTTCGACGATCCAGCAGCTGCTCAGGTGCAAGTAAGATGGAGCCTTCTTCATCCAATTCGGGAAGTGTTGATTGAACCTGTACCTTTGTGCCCACAACTTTCTTGAGAAGGGAAACATGAAAAATAGGGTGGAGCTTGGAAGTGGGGGGAAGAGCCAATTTGTAAGTTGTAGGGCCAATCCGTTGTAGAACCTGATAAGGACCATAGAATTTTGGAGTGAGCTTCTGACACCTGTGAAGTTGTAGGGATGATTGTTTGTATGGTTGTAAGCGAAGGAAGACCATATCACCCACATCAAAACTATGCTCAGAACGATTTTGATTAGCTTGTTGGCACATCCGATTATGGGCCATGTTCAAATTTTGCTTGAGTTGGCGGAGGACCTCGGTGTGTTGACTCAAAGCATTGTCAACAACCTGGACCTTGGAGCTGCTCGGAATGTAGGAGGAAGGTGTGAGTGGAGGGCACCCGTAAACTGCCTCAAACGGTGTGAGTTTGGTGGCGGTATGATAGGAAGTGTTGTACCACCATTCGGCCAAGGAAAGCCATTTTGCCCAATGAGTAGGATGATCAGAGGCAAAGCATCAAAGGTAGGTTTCCAAGCATTTATTAACAACCTCTGTTTGACCATACGTTTGCAGATGGTAGGCTGAACTCATTTTGAGCTAAGTCCCTTGCAACTTAAACAACTCTTGCCAAAAATTTCTAGTAAAGGTGGGATCACGATCAGATACAATGGAGGTTGGCATGCCATGAAGGCGAAAGATGGAGTCAAGAAAAATTTGGGCAATAGTGGATGCTGTGTAAGGATGGGCTAGGGCACAAAACTGAGCATACTTTGAAAGGCGGTCCACTACTACAAAAATAACTGACTTGCCTCCCAATTTAGGTAGCCCTTCTATGAAGTCCATGGAAATGTTAGTCCACACCTGCTCTGGAATCGGTAATGGTTGAAAAGTGCTCGAAGAGCTCACTGTTTCCCCTTTCATCCTTTGACATGTGTCGCAGTCAGCTACAAAAGAGTGAATGTCCTGTTTCATACCTTTCCAAAAGAAGGTGCGCTTGAGTCGCTCATAAGTTTTTAGGAACCCTGAATGGCCAGAAGATGGAGTAGCATGTGATTCCTTCATGAGGAGCTCTCGAAGTGGGGACTTAGGAGGAAGAACTAGGCGTTGATGGTAACGCAGATCCTGGCCATCCCAACTATATCCTGGTGTAGACTCTGGATCATCCATAAGTGAAGCAACCAAGTCTTTCAAATCTGCATCCTGAAGTATTTCCTTACATAAGGGCTCAATCCATTGGGGAAATGGTGCAGAAATGGCACACAACATACTAAGGGTCTCAAATTGGCGAGAGAGAGCATCCGCCACAAGATTTTCCTTTCCTTTTTTGTACGTGATGTCATAATCATAGCCCATGAGTTTTGATACCCACTTTTGTTGCTCGGGGGTGGCAACCCATTGTTCTAGAAAGTATTTCAGACTTTGGTGGTCAGTTTTGATGGAGAAATGGCGCCCAATGAGGTAAGGTCGCCAATGTAGGACTGCATGCAATATTGCCATCATTTCCTTGGCATATGTGGATTTCCCTAAATTACGATCAGATAGGGCTTTGTTGGTAAAAGCCAAAGGGCGTCCTTCTTGCATCAATACCGCCCCAATACCACGACCAGAAGCATCACTTTTAATGACACATTTTTTACAGAATTCTGGCATGGCTAAAATTGGAGTGGTGGTCATGGCATGCTTGAGTTCTAGGAATGCTTGCTTAGCCAGAACTGTCCAATTACAAGAATCCTTCTTCAACATGGAGGTGAGGGGAGCGGCTATCTTTCCATAGTTACAGAAAAATTTACGGTAATAGCCTGTAAGCCCTAAAAATCCTCGAAGTCCCTTGAGAGTGCGCGGTTTCGACCATTATTGGACTGCTTGGATCTTCTTAGGGTCAACCTTGACACCATCCTTTGAGACAATGTGTCCCAAATACTCCACTTCAGTAAAACCAAAGGAACACTTGGATCTTTTTGCGAACAGTTGATGGTCAGCCAATAGTTGTAGGGTTTGATCTACATGCTTGAGATGCTCTTCCCATGTGTGACTGTAAATCAAGATGTCATCAAAGAACACAAGGATGAACTTCTGCAAAAAAGGGCAAAAGATGTTGTTCATCAGGCTTTGAAATGTGGAAGGAGCATTTGTGAGACCAAATGGCATTACCAAGAATTCATAATGACCTTCATGAGTGTGAAAAGCAATTTTAGGAATATCTTCATCCCTAAGCTGGATCTGATGGTACCCAGAGTGAAGGTATAGCTTGGTGAAGTACATGGTCCCATGTAATTCATCTAGTAATTCATCAACCACGAGGATAGGAAATTTATATTTGACAGTTATCTTATTGAGTTCTCGGTAGTCAATACACAGTCACTAGGAGCCATCCTTCTTGAGGACTAGTAAGACTGGTGCAGAGTAGGGACTAGTACTAGGCCGAATGATACCCGCATTGAGTAATTCCTATATCATTTTCTCAATCTCTGACTTCATGGCATGAGGGTACCTGTATGGTCTGATATTGGGAGGTGCATTATCCGACAATAATGGAATGGCATGGTCGTGAGAGTGATGCAGTGGTAGTGTAGTTGGTTTTGAAAATATGGCCTCATGTTTGTGGAGAATCTATTGTAGGTCTGATGGAGTTTCACCCATTTGAGAGGTGGATGGTTGGATGGAGAATAGTTGTGCAATGACCCCACGTGATGATTTCTTTAGCAATTTATCCATGCCATTTGAACTAATAATTTGAGGTGTTCTGTCTGGGGAGCCCTTGATGATGTGTGTTTGTCTATTTTGGGAGAACTGCATCCGGAGTTCGACAAAGTTCCAACTGATAGTGCCCAATGTACTCAACCATTGAGATCCCAAAACAATATCACATCCACCCAAGCTGGAGGGCAAACATGTCTCGCTTGAGTTCATAGTCCCCTATCTTGATTTTAACATTGCGACATTTTCCTTTACAAGGTAAGGTTCCCCCATTGGCTACCATGACCTCAAAGGAATTACAAGTGTGGATATAGCAATTTGCCCGTTGAGCCACTCTAGGGTCTATGAAGTTGTGCGTGCTTCCCAAATCCATAAGGATGGAAAGACGTTGGCCCTTGAAAAATCCCACAACCTTCATGGTTTGTGGAGTAGTAATGCCTGCAAGAGCATGGATTGTAATTGCTTGTCTCGGGTTCTTGTTTCACTTCTTCTTGTGGAGAAGGTGTTTTCGGAGGGTCCTCATCCTCATCACTCTGGTCAGAGTCATCAGGTTCTTCAACATCTATCAAGAACAATTTTTTGTTTGCACACTTATGCCCTTTAAAAAAATTTTCATCACAATTGTAGCATAATCCTTGGGCACGACGTGCATCCATATCTTCTGTGGTTAGGCGCTTGGGTGCAGCAGGTTTATTATCAACTAGGTGTTGATATCGAGGAGGAAATGCAGGTCTATTTTGAGGAAACTTTTATGGGCGCCTTTGGGCAGAGAGTTTAGATTCGGCCAAATGGGCCAAACTAATAGCTTCCATCATAGTTTGTGGTTTCAACATTCTTACTTCCGCTTGGAGTTCTACCTTCAACCCACTGATATAACAACTCTGGAAGAACCCTTCATTCAATCCTCTTGTCTTATTGGCCAATTTTTCAAATTGAGCTTGGTATTCACGGACTGACCCTGTTTGTTGTAGTTTGGTCAAGGCCCATGTAAAGTCCTCATACTCACTAGGACCAAATCGAGTGAGTAGTTGGGATTTAAAATTCTCCCAAGAGAGATTTGGGTTGGCAATACGTAACCATTGAAACCAATGTAGAGCCTCAGATTCCAAGTTAAAGGAAGCCATCTGGACTCGATGAAATATGGGGACATTATGGAGTCTAAAGAATTGATCAACCCTACATAGCCACCCATCAACATACTTCCCACTAAATTTGGGAAAGTCCAATTTGGGCATTCTGAAGGATGGTTCATGGTCATGATTCCTTGCAGAACCCTCAGCTTGGTGTTCTATTTTGGGGGGTCCTCTTTTTTGTTTGCTATCTACTTCTGTCAGTGCTTCTTCTAAGCGATTACTAGTGGCCTCATGTTTTAGGCGAAGACCTTGGACTTCTTCCCTTATGGAGTGAAAAGCCGAGTGCAAGTTTTCAATGGCTTTTGTTAAGGATTCCAAATGTTCTAGTTCCTTTTGATGTCCACGGGTACCCTGGGCCATTTTGAACCTTTTGTGACCAGTTACTAAAAATAAAATTGAGTTTTTAGGACTTACTATTTTTAGTAAGTGCCCCAAAAAAGTGCTTGGGTGCTATGTATCAAAACAATCAGCTCGAAGAGGTGGTCACAATGAGCTATATCTATCAACACTACTTTTTGGTCACAATGACTTACTTTTTTTTTTTATCTCCTATTTTGCTAAGTCTAACGATGTTTATAGTTTTTTATTATGATCTACAGAGCAAAATTTGGGTACTAGAGCACTATCTATAACTGGCCTTCTGTCATGCTCTCACTGGTTGGCCTAGTCCTAACTTCACTAGCTCCAAGATTCTCTGTATTTTGTAGGTGACTGTTACGACAGTTCTGTTCTGACTCTAAAAACTGTAAATTTTGACATGACTATGCTGACCTCTCCGACTTCGATCGACTCGATCGTGGACCTGCATCGTAAATTTGATTGTTATTCTCTAGACTGTCAGCTTAAGTGCCACCCTCATGGTCTATCTTGAATGCATGTTCTTTCTATTATTTTTTTAGTAGAGGACTCCTTTCTCATATGCTCACTTTTTGGGGATTTGGAATGCAGGTTTACGAATAGGGAGGTTTGGCTTTTCATTTTTTTATAAGTTGAAGTTTTAACAGAACCAGTGAATGCTAGGTAGAGGAGTATGTACCACCCATAGGCCCTCTAATATACCAATAGTGATGAACAATAGTGCTCGGACCAATATTTCAGGCCACTACTCAAGGAGGATTCCACACATACCCTTGAGCACACTACCTGCCTCTATGACAATACGAGAGGGTAATCGTCTAGGATGCTGTGTCCCGTAGACTATGAGTAATACAAGGCCGAAAAGCTTCCTAATGGTAGCTGAGCAAGGCCAAGAGGATTAGATTTCCTGATATACCTCTTATAGATCCCAACCATCCTAAGCCAAAAGGATATAGGGAAGATCAATTTTGCCCTTAACATAGGATACCAGGGCATGACATTGAGGTTTACATCAGGTTTAAGCACCAAGTGCAAAACATGATTGAGGTGGGAGATCTCAATGTTGACAATCCACTAGCTCCTGATAACAGAGACATGGGTATATACATAAATCCATTGCCCAATCATCAGGCCCCTCGAGAGCAAGGGGCCCAAGTCAATCAGGTTCGAGCTGACATACCTACCCACAGATGCGTGGGGATGGTTGATATTGTTAACATAGCAACAAGGAATAGGTGGTATGGTCAACCACAACCGCTTGTAGCTCCCATGAACATCCCAGATGCCCCTAGGCAAAGGCAAGACAACCTTCCAGGTCCACCAACGCAACCTGTGGTAACTATTCGAAGTAGATTGGAGCAAAACCTACAGACGACCCCAACTAAGTTATCCATATATGAGCTAATACAACAGTCTCCAAAGCATAGGGATAATCTAATGGAGATTTTAATAACAATTGAGCTTAAACCGTAAGATGCAAATGCATTCACTCACTTTGTGGGACAAGTGCAAGAATGCCAAGAACCTATAATCCGATTCTATGATCATGAGATTAAGATAGTTTTTGCTGCCTTACTAGACCCTCCTCTAAACATTGTAGTGGCCATCAATGACTTACCTTTCAAGAGGGTTTTGGTCGATACAGGTTCATCAATTAACATCATTACAACAACCAAAATAGAGAACCTCAAGATACCCAAGACCAATATCATTCCAGGAGCTTACACATTGAGAGCTTTTAATGATTCTTTATGCAATATCGTGGGAACGATAGTCCTACCCATCAAGGTGGGGCACAAGACCATCCCCGTGATGTGTCATGTCTTGGAAGGAGCTATGCAATGTAACATCCTCTTAGGGCATCCTTGGATAAGGGCCATGAAGTACGTGCCTTCGATATTGCACCAGTGTGTCAAGTATGTGCACGAAAACAAAGTCTATGTGGTTCTGGTCGATGAAGAGCTTTTTAAATACGTTAATCAGGTGGACATTTTGGGAGAATTCGTGATACCTTCTACTCACCTATACGTGGCGTCTTCATCCCAAAACACACAAAGGGATAACGAAGACAAAGGGGTAAGAAAAGACCCATGCACATCAACACCTCCTAATGGACTCAAGACAGTTAATGCTTCTACAGTACCATCAATGTCAAAACCAAAATATAATAATAAGCTAAAGGTGCCCTTAGTTCAGGGAGAAAGACCCAAAGAAGTTCCAAATGTAGCCATTGCTGAAATACCAAGTCCTATGGAAGAGGAAGATCCTCAAGATCAAGATGAAGATAGTGATTATCACCCTTCTTCACCAGTATCATCCGTGGGGTCATCCACGTCACATGCATCAATACACTTGGAAAGCACAGGCATAGGGGAGTACCTTATGCAGAAAATCACCTTTACACCTATCATTGAGTCTGCACAAGACATAGGGAGGCCTAAGGACATGAGGCTGCCAATAGGAACAATGGTTCCACTTGGAATCCCTCCCAACCAAACCAATTTTATATATACCGGCTTGGACTGTGCTCATAAGTCTTCAGATATAGAAGAGGATGGTGAAAAATTATTCATAGTCAATGTTTATTACCTCTCTAATCTCGAGTTTTCTCTAAGCTACTTTGAGCGTTGCCATTGGCATGGCTATGGCCTTGGCATATATGAGCAGGGGCGTAGGCAGCCCTACGAGCCACTATATCAGCTTCCCTCCGATAGATTTGGCTTAGGTTATTATAGCAGAGATCAAGATGACTCTCTTGTAGCAACATTGGAAAGATTAAGCATAGGATTGGGAAAAGACATTGATTTCATTCCTTATCACCCCTTAAGAATAGCAAATTTGAGCAACAGATAAGTGGCCACGGTCAACATACCACCTCCAGAAACTTATCATCCAAACACCTTAATTGATTCCATCCTAACAGGGTACAACTCGTGGGATGAGGAGAATGGATATGAGGCAAGTGATTATGAGGCACAACTTGGCTTAGCCTATCAGGGGCCTTGCTATTTGCAAAGATTCATATGGTCCATCCATGATGAGATTGGATATACATAAAATGAAAGTGACTATGAATCAGAAGACTCAACAGAAAGAGCTTACTTAGGCCTAAGCCATCAACCCCTGACTATGGGGCAAGAGACCAATGCAAATGGATTCTTCATAAGTGACGAAGAATATGAAGATTAAATAGAGATGGCCTACTTGGGGCCAAGACATGAGCCCCTTGTATTAGGGCTGCATACCAATGCTAACAGTTTCTAGATAAGTTATGATGACTTTGAGGATGAGATCGAGATGGCTTATCTTGGACCTCACCACTTACGACAAGTCAACGAGCTAGTAGAGAGAGGCGGCACTTCATGCCATAGACCCTCATCTCCAATTTTTGGGGAGACCTATTGATCTAGTTTCCATTCATCGGATGGTCAACCCCCATCTACCTACATTCAAAGAGCAGTTAGAGCCCAATGATCCTATTGTATACCCTGTTCATGGGCCAGATCCAAAAATTCCCATTCCTCCAAAACCTCATCGCGAGTATGGAAGGGAAACCCTTGAGACAAGATCACACCCATGTGGTCCTGGAGATTTCATCCCATCCATCAACATGATCTCCATTGATTTGACCACTCCACTTCATAATCCAACAGATCCTACTAAATCATTGTATCTTGATGAAGAGGCTATTGATTGGAATCACGCTAATTTTCCCATAAAGCCAAAAGACCTCTTCACCAATTAAGAGATGTTATAGCCATTCCATTTTGTATCAGGTTGTACGTATGACGTCTTCCATGTTGGTTTGAAACATGAGTCACTAGGTCTTGTAAATCTCGCTGATGACATTCATTTGATACCCATGCCTGATCAGCTAGAGGATGGGTCACATATGGCTATAGAAGCGACTTTCAAGGTGGACATCAACGATGATCCTACCCAACCAAGGAGAGTCAAGTTCAGAGAAAGTCTATCTCCAAAGGAACAAGCCATCCTAATTCCTCTCCTCAAGGAGAGGCCAAATATTTTTGCTTGGACTTACAAAGACATGCCAAGGATAGATCCAAATTTAGTCATTCACAACCTTTCATTGGATCCCATGAAGAATCCAGTCAAGCAAAAACTAAGGAAAATGCATCCAACCGTCACTTTGATGGTGAAGAACGAATTGCAAAAACTACTGGATACAGTATTTATAGTTCCTATCGACTACCTTGAGTGGGTGTCGAACATGGTACCCGTAGGGAAACCTGACAGAAGAGTCCGTATTTATACGGATTATAGGAATTTAAATAGGGCAACACCAAAGGATTCATTCCCATTGCCAAACATAGATGCTCTTGTAGATGCAACCGCATGTCATGAAATCCTCTCCCTAATGGATGATTTTTTTGGATACAACCAAATCCGAATTAAGCCCGAAGATCAACATAAAACTACTTTCATTAGTCCATGGGGAACATTCTATTACAAAGTGATGCCATTCGATCTCAAAAATGCTGGTGCCACATATCAGCGGTCCATGACATACATATTACATGACTATATGTATAAGATCTTGGAATATTACATGGATGACTTACTAGCCAAGTCCCTGTTGTGGCAAGAGCATGCCGAAGTCCTTAGACAAGTCTTCAATTGCCTCATAGAACACAATGTCCGATTGAATCCTAAGAAGTGCATATTTGGCGTAACTTCTGGAAAGCTTTTGGGATTCATCGTATCCAAGAGAGGCATTGAAGTAGATCCTGTAAAGGTAAAGGCTATACTAGAAATGGCTGCCCCTACCAACATTAGGGAGTTGAGGAGCCTACAAGGCAAGATAACATCCATAAAAATATTCATCGCGCAATTATCAGACAAATGCAGACCTATGAATAGGTTGCTACACAAGGGAGTCCCATTTCATTGGGATGAGGAATGCCATCAAGCCTTTGTAGAGATAAAAAATTATCTGGCAACACCGCCAGTATTGTCTCCACCAAGGCCAGGCATACCATTTTTACTATATATTGGGTACTAATTTTGCACTGGGCACCATGTTAGCCAAAAAGAATGCACAAGACAAAGAGCAAGCCAAATATTACATTAGTCACACCTTGGTGAGTTATGAGCTAGGATATGTGTATGTTAAAAAGTTGTGTTTAGCAGTTGATGCACCCGCAACATCCAGTGACACTTTCCTGATTTAGCCGAATTAAAGTTCCAACTTCCCGGGGTCATAACTTTTGATCCGGGTGTCCGTTTGAGCCTATTTTTTTTAAAACACACAAAATTGAGTTGACCTAACCGTGTTCAGCAACGTTGTCACTGAAGTGGCCATTTCAACATGTTTTTGGACCCTGAAACATCACCTGGTGGCTAGAAATGGGCTCGGAAGTTTTTGTTCCAGTTTTTTTTTTTTAGTTTTTCGATATTTAATATCTTTTGTTGCATGAGT
The DNA here is from genome assembly GCA_028583015.1 of Wollemia nobilis. Classification (NCBI taxonomy): domain Eukaryota; kingdom Viridiplantae; phylum Streptophyta; class Pinopsida; order Araucariales; family Araucariaceae; genus Wollemia; species Wollemia nobilis. The sequence continues at coordinate 2,773,584 of JAQPPZ010016913.1, read as the reverse complement.
TAGTCTAGGGAGATATTTTAGGAAAGTCTTAATTTTGGAATAACAGATGCATAATCTTTTTTTTGGATCCATCTGAGTGATATTTTAGAATTACTAAAAATAGTAAGTCCGGATACTTACTAAAAATAGTAAGTTCGTGTTAGGTTAGGTTTTTGATGGATATTATATGTAGGAAGTGATTTAATTATAAGAGGATGGAGATCCAAAGAAATAATAAAATTTGAGTTGCAGAATTATTGTTTTCTCATTGATTTTGCTTGTGTATTTGAGAATCAATACGGATCTACATCAGCAGTGGTCTTTGCAACTCGAAAGTTACGACACTACATGTTGAGCCATACGACCTATGTCGTATCAAAACAAAATCCTTTGCAGTACATGATGAGCAAGACATATCACAATACACGTACCACAAAGTGGATCATGCTATTGACAAAATTTTATCTAGAGTTCATAAGCCAAAAGTCCATTAAGGGACAAGTCATAGCAGATCAATTAGCAGAGGCGCCTCTTCAGGATAACAAGCCTCTCACCATAGAATTTCCTGATGATGCGGTCTTTGCATTATCAGATCTGCCAGAACTTGAAGAACTTAAGAAAGAAAGATACATGTCATTGTTATTCGATGATTCAAAGTGTGAACAAGGGGACAGATCAAGGATTGTATTTATCACACCACAGGGCGCTCCATTGCCCTTATCATTCAAACTAGACTTCCCATGCACAAACAACAATACATAGTATGTAGCATTGATCCTGGGACTCCAAACAGCCGTAGCGATGGGTATTAAAAGATTGAATATCTTTGGTGACTCCTTGATCATAGTAAACTAGGTCAAAGGACTATTCCAATGTAGGTGCCCACTCCTAAAGACGTACAAGGAACTTGTTGACACTTACCTAGCCTGGCTGGAATGGTATGACATTGAGGTAATCCCTCATACATCGAATAGATTTGCAAACACTATGGCCTCTTTGGGATCCTTAATCCCTAAGAATCTATTTACTAATTTTACAACCATTCATGTGAAAGTGCTTTCGTACTCAGCAATACGTCGTGAGACTTTTGACAATCAAGAATCAGTCAACATGATCAACATCGAACCAAATCAGGATTGGTTCTTCACAGCCAGAGATTTCTTGCAAATAACATCTTGTGGGTCTTTAATATCCCAAGGACCTGTAGAGTGTAGTGCAACCATATACTATAGAGTTGTTCCTAAATCTGTGTTCACTACCTAGGAAATGTAGGAAGAGCAAGTTGTCTTTTCTATAGAAGCTGTGGCCTATCAGGATTGGCTTTCCCAACTGTGGGACTTCCTAAAGCTTGGAATAATACCTCAAGATTTATCACATACTGAAAGGTGAACATTCAAATAGAGAGCAACAAGATACATTTTTCTACGAGAAATCCTCTATAGACGAGGATATTATGGAGTATTGCTCTATTGTCTTGATCCCCAGGAAACATCTTGGGTAGTTTCGCAAGCTCACAATGGAACATGGGGAGGCCATTTCAGTGGCATGGCCATCGTTAAGCGCATCTTGAGAATGGGTTACTATTGTCCCACCATGGAAAAGGACTGCTACGAGTATGTCAAGAAATGCAATAAGTGCCAGCATCATAAAAACCTAACACACTTACCATCGTAAGCTTTTCAGCTCATCCAGGTAGCATGGCCATTCTCGCAATGGGGACTAGACTTGATTGGGAAAATCTCACCCCCGTCCTTAGGCCGACACACATTCATCATAACGACCACATAATACTTCACTAAATGGGTAGGAGCGATCCTCTTAACATAAAAAACTAGACCAAGGATTGCGGAGTTTATACTCCACAATATCATAAGTCATTTTGGGGTCCCTTCTAAGATAATATCTAATGCACCCGCAACATCCAGTGACACTTTTCTGATTTAGCCGAATTAAAGTTCCAACTTCCCGGGGTCATAAATTTTGATCCGGGTGTCTGTTTGATACCGTTTTTTTTTTTAAATGCATAGAATTGAGTTGACCTCACCGTGTTCAGCCACGCTGTCGATGAAGTGGCTGTTTTGACACGTTTTAAGGCCCTAAAACATCACCTGGTGGCTAGAAATGGGCTCGAAAGTTTTTGTTTCAATTTTTTCAGTTTTTTGGTATTTAATATATTTTGTTGCATGAGTCAGTCTAGGGAGATATTTTAGGAAAGTCTTAATTTTGGAATAACAGATGCATGATATTTTTTTTGGATCCATCTGAGTGATAGTTTAGACTTACTAAAAATAGTAAGTCTTGATACTTACTAAAAATAGTAAGTGAAAGCACGAGATTCCGGAAGTAAAAGGAAAACTATAACTATGCAATATAAGACGAAATGTAACGCTTTAATCCTATGCACAGAAACAAGGAAAAGAGATAAATTGGAAATGAAAGCACAGATGTAAGGAAATCACATCCCTCTTTATTCATATTCTTTTCAATTCGTGTTACAATACGTCTCCTTCCTTTTTAGGGGATAGGAGCGTTAGATATTGATCTCTACAATTTGCGTTTAGACTTCCTCTTCCGCATGCCCACGTTTGGAATGGGCGGGCCAAATGTTGCCGCCGCTTGCGTTGGTAAGGTAGACTCCTCGCCGCTCCTCTAATGCTTGCAACTCGCACTCAAAGAAACAAACAAGAAAGTCGGTAGCACCTGTGTATGAAAAATAAAAGATGAATCTAACGATGGTTGAAATGAATCTAAATGAAATGAAAAACTTGACAAAAGCATAAACATGAAACTAAAAGAAATACCACGATTATGAAAGCACAAATCGCCAGTAAGTGAACTAGCAGCACTTCGTCGCTCAAAATGCTCCTTCTCTGTATATATTTTTGGGTGAGAAAACTCACCGTTTTTATAGACCCAAGGGGTCTTTTTGAATTAACATGCAAAAGTGTTTCTTTGCATGAATGCTTTTGTTTGTGAAGAGAAGACTTCTTCTTGATCAAGGGCTTCTTAACCGCCTCTGTGCATGTCTTTGCATGTTTTAGCAAAGCTCACTTGCACTCCCATGCAATGAAGGGATAGCTAAGTGGCAAATCTGAGTTGTCTTAAAAAGCTTACTCTCCTTCCCATGCAGTGAAGGGAAAGTCAATTGGCAGATGTGTGTTGTCAAAAGAACTCACTCGCACTCCTATGTCATGCATGAAAAGCTGAGTGGTAGTTCTGAGTTGTCATGCGCTGAGGTCTGACTTTTTGCTGGTCAAACCTGGCGTTCGTCCCACCCCGGAGCGAGCGCTAATAATCGTCCCTGGGTGAAACGAGTACAAATCCATACTCGTCCTTGGGTAGGACGAGTACAAATTCGCACTCGTCCCTGGGTGGGACGAATAAGAAATAAAGTGTCTAAAAGGTGCCAAACTGATTTTTGACTTGCAAAACTGCTGTGTAAGTGGTTAGAACCACTGTTTAACCTCTGGGGGCTACCCTGGGGGCTGTGTGTGTTAATGTGATCAGTGTTTGTAGTCACATAATCGGATTGGTGCTGTTTTGGTGTCTACAGATGCCCCTTTTTGGGAAGCGTTGTGCATGGCACAGCGCCGAGCAAAAATAGATAACCAAAGCACTAATGATTAGGGTTTCTCAGTAACCTAACCAACTCTTGATGCCCCAAGTATGGAAAGGGCATGCATTCTTGAATCCTTGCTTCTGACGAGCTAAGGAATTTGATTTCAAGTATTAACCTATTTTGGTGAGGTGTGACTTGAGCTTGGACATTGATCAGTCATGAATAGGCAAAGGGCGCAACCTTTTATCCACGGGGGAACCTTGTGTTCATGCTTCGGGAATGCCAAGTGTTTGATCAATTTTGTGATTATTGCTTGTTTGCTGCCCCAAGCAGGAGCGTGATTGTCTTTGTCAATGATTCTTTGAATGCATGCCATTGCCTTGATTGGGTGTGTTGTTGTTGATTGGTGACTTAAGTGTGACTACCCCCTCAAGCGACGAATCGATGAAGGAATGACTGACATGAGAAAAGCGACGAGTCGCTTGACCCAAGATGACTTAAGTGAGGGTGCCTTTAGATGTTGTCCGTTGAATGCTCGAGCAGTTTCTCGATTTTTTTGACCTATTTTTGGTGGGTGTGAACCCATTTTGGGATGCCATTTGGGGTTAACATTGGCGAAAATCCGTCTTCCCGTGGAGCGGTCCGGCTATGGTAGCCTTCTTGGGGAGTAGGATAACGACAAGGTAGACCCCGACATCAGTTTTCTTATGCCAAGAGGTTAAGTGCAAGAGCACTTTTGTCCGGCAATTTTTAGTGGTTTTGTTGGCATTTGTCATTTTTATATTTTGGTTGTTTTGTTGTGTTTGTTTGTTTTTTTTTATTTTTGGTTGTTTTGTGTTTTTTTTTTTTTTTTGTGGCGTGTTTTTATGTATGTGTTTGATGTATGCAGAGGCGATTATGAATGTGATGTTTTTAATTTGTATGATGTATGGATAGGGAATGAATGAAATGAGGTGTTGATGATGTGTCGATGCACCATAGACTGTACAAGATTTGATTGACTTGCTATACTAATGGGATGACTTTGTGGAATGACTTTGCATGTGAAAACTTGTGTTTTTGTATTTTGCATATATTTTGATGGTGATGTACGGAATAAAATGTGACGAGTTGTTTTTAAAATGTAGTTAAGCTTTTCTTAGATTCAGATATTTTAACTAACTAGCCAAGACTGTACATTTATCTCGCAAGACTTTTGAACAAGGTATAAATTCGACTTGAATTTAACCAAGTTATTTCACATCCTTGTGTGTGCAATTGAGTTCGTTTATGTGGTATTCATCAGGATACCGCCAGTGCCAGATGGGCTTTCAACCGAACCTGTACTGAGGATCACCTAATTAGCTCCACTAACTCCTTGATTGTGTTTGGTTAGATTAATCTACGATGCTATCTAGGATACCATAAGCTAGCTCATCCACATGCAAACATTGATCTATACACAAGTTAATGTGACAGATATATCGTCATGCGAGAGGTTTACTATCGGTGATCGATAGGCTATCAACCAAACCGATGCTGAAGCTTGCCTCATGACCTGTCGAAATGCTTGAGAATTCCGAGGATTCAAGTTCGACTCCCTTCTTTTCTTCAATTGTATTGGGATACTTGCTCTTTATAGTGATAAGATCACTGTTTATTTTGTTTTATTGATGTTTTTTTTTTTTTTTTTGAGCAAGGGATAGGGAGTGACGAGAATCACTATTGTACGTGCCTTTTGATGTGTGCACTGTAGGATGTCAATTTTGAATGTTTTGACGTTTTGCAAATTTTTGATGTTTTTGCAACTTTTGAGAACTTGGGATTCATGGGGAATTGGGTAGGGAGGAAGCTTGTCCTTTTGCCAACTCTCAGCATTTCTAGGGTCAATTGCACAGGGGGATAAGCAAGATAGCCGTTTCGCTTATGGTAACCGGGATTACGGTGCAGGTTTCATCTTTCGTTCACACAACTTAGGAATTATTATATGTGTGTTAATTTGTGTTGGGATGTTACGTAACAAGGTGTGATCCAAGTAAAACTTTCCCGTGTAAAATCTGTTTAACTATGTACAGTTTTGGCTAGAAATTTAAAGACATCTGAATGACGAAAACCCTATATACATTAGGAAACAACTGACTATGCTAAAATAAAAAGGTGATATGTTGGATGTATGCGTTTATGGAAATGGATTTGAGGTGGAAATGATGGAATTGCCAAGTAATGACAGCCTATGGTGCTTTTGACTTGTATGACCTATCGAAGTATGCAAGGGATGGATGCAATGTTTAATGCAACCTATATTTTTGTATTTTGATTTTTATGAGAATGCATGGAGTGGAAATGCAATTGTTTTTGTAATTTTGATTTTTTGTTTTTGTTTTTATGAGAATGTATGGAATTGAAATGCAATTGTTTTTGTAATTTTGATGTGTTATGAGAATGCATGGAATTGAAATGCAAATGTTTTTGTGATTTTGATTTTTGTGTTGTTTTTGTTGATTTTTGAATACTTATGTTGACCAAGCAATTATGGTAACTCTTGGAGCTTTTGGGTTGACCAAGCGATTGTGGTAATCCTTGGAGCTTTTGTGTTGACCAAAGTGTTTATAGATAATCCTTTGGGGCATTTTTGGGATTGACCAAGCGATTATGATAATCCTTGGAGCTTTTGGGGATGACCAAGCGATTGCGATAATCCTTGGAGCTTTTTGGGATGACCAAGCGATTACGATAATCCTTGGAGCTTTTGGGATGACCAAGCGATTGCGATAATCCTTGGAGCTTTTGGGATGACCAAGCGATTGCGATAATCCTTGGAGCTTTTGGGATGACCAAGTGATTGCGATAATCCTTGGAGCTTTTGGGGTGACCAAGAGATTGCGATAATCCTTGGAGCTTTTGGTTTGACCAAAGGGTTTATGCACAACCTTTGGAGCGTTTGGTTTGACCAAAGGGTTTATGGACACCTTTGGAGCGTTTGGTGTAACCCATCGGCTCTTCGAGGGAATAGAGGTACCCCCAGCGTGATGATCTTTGTGCACCGGATCTGGCTCTGTAGGAATTGGCACGAATGGATCGGCCTTATGCACGGATAGGAGGGCAAGGTCTGCCTTCCGCACTGATGTTGTTATGGGATCTCTGGGCGGAAGTTGATCTTTATGTACCCAAAGTTGTGGATGTAACGCTTGGTCCCACTGCGGTGGGTTAACACGCCACTCATGCCCTAGTATTATGTTTATTTGTTGACATGCTTCATCGATGTTTATGGGATGTCGATGCTGTCGCATGTGATTGCTATGGGCTATGTCTGTTTCATCCTCACCTTCGGACAATGTGTATAGCTCATCAGAATCTGGAGATTCTGAGACATGGAGGACTGCATCATCAGGTAGCCCTATGGTTAAAGGTTGATCCTCTTCGAAAGGAGCCTTATGTAAGTTGGGCCTTGGGAGCTCCAAAATCTTGGCCTCTACCAACTCTAAGTGCTCTAGTGCTTTGCATGTATTGGGAGATTTGAACTCCTCCTCTTTGGTTGGTTCTTGTTGAGGAACTTGGGGCTTATGGAGGGGTGGCCAGATGGCACCCCCCATGCCTTGGTAGGGCGAGTTCATCCCGCTCTTCTTCGCGCTCTGATTCCTTAGAGGCTTCTTGATGAATTTCTAAGGGTGGCTCATAAGCCTGGGTGGATGTCTGAGGAAGGCACCCATCATTGGTTATAGGAGCGGCCTCCCATTCATGTCTAGGAGGCGTCGGGGGTGGTGCTTCAGGAATCGAGAGAGTAGCTTCCCGCTCCTGTCTAGGAGGTGTTGGGGGTAGCTTTTGATGAGGTCGCGATGACCTATCTTCCCCCCATGGGTTGTGCCACTCAAAATATTTTGTCTTATGCATGTGAGGGGTTGGAGTCTTTTCTTGCATAGTGTGTTGGAATAGCTCATCCTTCTGGCGCTGAAGGTGCTCTTCGTTAATATGGTACGGTTCCTCTAACGGTAGTCGTTCGAGCTCAAGTTGCGTGAGTTGCTTGAGATGCGTGATATATTCGGCAGATTCTACGATAGTTGGTCCCATCGCCTCATGTCTAGAAGGCCTAGATGCCTCTCTTAGATAAAAATCTCGGTCGTAGTGATCCAAGATCTCTATAGGACACATCCCTCTGTTAGGGGTAGCAACATTCTCTCGGGGCTTTGGCCTCGGTGAGTGGTCCTGATAGATAGCAGGTGCGAAGGCGTATTGCTCCCGCACGGTATATTGCTCTCGAGGAAGGTAGATGTCTTCCTCGTGCTCTCTTTCATAAGTGAAAAAGGGGTGGACGGAGCTATCTCGCCCTGCCCGAAGAGCCTTGTGCTCTGGATTTGTCTTTGTAGTCCTGACAACTAGTGGGGGTGAAGGAGGGATAGTGTAATCATGTGGTTCCTCCCGTCGAACCCTATGTTGACCTAGTGCTTCATTGCGTGGTGACCACTCATAGCAAGCATCTAAGGGAGCTCTCCTACAGATGTACCCCTCATGGAAGGGTGTGTGCTGGGTGCTATGCTGAACAGGAGTGCCCCTAAAAGAGGTACCCCTATAGTCCCTTTCTGTTAAGGTGTGGAGGGGACTGCCTCGTATGTTAGGTCGCCAAGGTGGTATGACCAAATCCTTGGGATTGTAATGGAGATGACTTGTTCTTCCTTGGATATTCCCCATAGCCTCCGCCCGTGATTGGGCTTGGCTATGGGTGATCACCATGACGATGTCTCTCTAAAAACCCTAAAAATTGAAATGAGTCAGATGGGGCCCAAAATTGGTGTGCGCATCCCTCTTATAGTAGATAAGACAAAAATGAAGTTTCAAGTCCTAGCTCTAAATACATTAGGAGATATTGACATCCGAACAGCTCAAAAAGTGCATAGAATTGCGTGTCCAATTTTAAAACCTAATTTCGGGGCACTAGATGATGGAATTTGGCCCCGAAAACTGACTTTTTTGGGCAAATAGGATTCTAGGGAATCGTATTTGTTTAAAATTATCCCAACTAACTCCCTGTAAAATTTCAAGTCAATCGGAGCTACGGTTGAGAAGTTATGGCCCCGACAAGATGCACTAAAATTTAGAGAAAAATATAAAATTTCCCATATTTTGTTGGATGGTCCTGCATCACTTATGGGAACCTTAGGGGTGCTTTTGGGTTGACCAAAGGGTTCATGGACACCTTTGGGGCATTTTGGAGTGACCAAGCGATTACGGGAATCCTTGGAGCTTTTTGGAGAAAATGACAAAATGCGTAGATTTTTTTATCTTTGTTTTTAATGATTTTTTTTGTCTACACTAAATAGAATTAAACACACACATTCACAAAACCGTGATTATCTCTTTTAAGGATTCTTGGTGTGCCCTAGACTGGTTTAGTGCATTTTGGTGTTTTGTTTTTGTTTTTGTAGGTTTTGTAGAACGTTTAAATGCATTATGTAGGCTCTTATAACTCCCAAAAGGTCGCCCCTTCAATATACCAACCAGGCCGATATACCAACCTCTCTATATACCCGCCCTTACGAGAGGGAGACTATAGGTACGTGAGAGCAGAAGGTACGTGGTACGTAGGCAGTACGGAAGGGGGATTGTCCTGTTAATGGCACCTACCATAGAAAACTTATCCTCGCGCGCATGGGAATCACCCCAGCTACGCTCGGTCTGTCTTCGTCAGGATTTACGCCTAACAACAGTTGACAATCGGGAAATGTATGCAAATCAAGCCAAGGTGGTGATTAAATCCACCAATGGTCTTGATCAAGGGCTAGGGTCTTACGACCAGCTCCTTGGTTTAAAATTGTTTCGTGGAGTGTGTGAGGTTCATTTTATCCAACGAAAATGAAACATGCATGAATGACTTTTCCTAAGCAATGCAAGCTAAAATGGAAACAGTCAAAGAAACAGAAACAGAAACAGAAAATTTCAACAAAGATGATGAAAATCCCTACCTCTTCTCTGCCTGCTCCAGTTGCCTCTGAAATTTTGCTCTGAAAAGTTGCAGACAAAAAATCGTCCCTTGGTGAGACGATTAATCAGAACAGAAATCGTCCCTCGCAGAGACGATTTTACAATCGTCCCAGGGTGAGACGATTGTCAGAACATAAATCGTCCCTCGCAGAGACGATTTTACAATCGTCCCAGGGTGAGACGATTTCCAGAACATAAATCGTCCCTTGCAGAGACGATTAACAGTCTGCAAGAAAAAAAAATGTACCTGTCAAGCACAAACACAAAAATTCAATCAGTTTCTGTGATTTTAAAAACATGGGGACAGTGTCCCACCGTGATCGCCATTGAAAGCACGAGATTCCGAAAAAAAAAAGGAAATACTAAACAAAATTGCATTAAAAGGAAAAAACACAAATAAATGAACACAATGATATAAAAGCAATATAAACTATAGCCCTTTTTATTGATATTCTTTTCAATTCGTGTTACAATACGTCTCCTTCCTTTTTAGGGGATAGGAGCGTTAGATATTGATCTCTACAATTTGCTTCAGAATTCCTCTTCCGCATGCCCACGTTTGGAATGGGCGGGCCAAATGTTGCCGCCGCTTGCGTTGGTAAGGTAGACTCCTCGCCGCTCCTCTAATGCTGCAACTCTGCACTCAAAGAAACAAACAAGAAAGTCAGTAGCACCTGTGTATGAAAAATAAAAGATGAATCTAACGATGGTTGAAATGAATCTAAATGAAATGAAAAACTTGACAAAAGCATAAACATGAAACTAAAAGAAATACCACGATTATGAAAGCACAAATCGCCAGTAAGTGAACTAGCAGCACTTCGTCGCTCAAAATGCTCCTTCTCTGTATATCTTTTTGGGTGAGAAAACTCACCGTTTTTATAGACCCAAGGGGTCTTTTTGAATTAACATGCAAAAGTGTTTCTTTGCATGAATGCTTTTGTTTGTGAAGAGAAGACTTCTTCTTGATCAAGGGCTTCTTAATTGCCTCTGTGCATGTCTTTGCATGTTTTAGCAAAGCTCACTTGCACTCCCATGCAATGAAGGGATAGCTAAGTGGCAAATCCGAGTTGTCTAAAAAGCTTACTCTCCTTCCCATGCAGGGAAGGGAAAGTCAATTGGCAGATGTGTGTTGTCAAAAGAACTCACTCGCACTCCTATGTCATGCATGAAAAGTTGAGTGGTAGTTCTGAGTTGTCATGCGCTGAGGTCTGACTTTTTGCTGGTCAAACCTGGCGTTCGTCCCACCCCGGAGCGAGCGCTAATAATCGTCCCTGGGTGAAACGAGTACAAATCCATACTCGTCCTTGGGTAGGACGAGTACAAATTCGCACTCGTCCCTGGGTGGGACGAATAAGAAATAAAGTGTCTAAAAGGTGCCAAACTGATTTTTGACTTGCAAAACTGTTGTGTAAGTGGTTAGAACCACTGTTTAACCTCTAGGGGCTACCCTGGGGGCTGTGTGTGTTAATGTGATCAGTGTTTGTAGTCACATAATCGGATTGGTGCTGTTTTGGTGTCTACAGTAAGTTCGTGTTAGGTTAGGTTTTTGGTGGATATTATATGTAGGAAGTGATTTCATTGTAAGGGCCTGCAAACTAAATCACTTCCTACATATAATATCCACCAAAAACCTAACCTAACACGAACTTACTAATTTTAGTAAGTATCAGGACTTACTATTTTTAGTAAGTCTAAACTATCACTCAGATGGATCCGAAAAAATATCATGCATATGTTATTCCAAAATTAAGAATTTCCTAAAATATCTCCCTAGACTGACTCATGCAACAAAAGATATTAAATACCAAAAAATTGAAAAAAACTGGAACAAAAACTTTCAAGCCCATTTTTGGACACCAGGTGATGTTTTAGGGCTCGAAAACGTGTCGAAACGGCCACTTCAGTGACAACATTGCTAAGCACGGTGAGGTCAACTCAATTCTATGTGTTTAAAAAAAATGGGCTCAAACAGACACCTACATTAAAAGTTATGACCCTAGGAAAATGGAAATTTAATTTGGCTAAATCAGGAAAGTGTCACTGGATGTTGCAGGTGCATCAATATCGGATAATGGGTCATATTTCAAGAACAAAAATATGCATGCTTTAATGAAAAAATATCATATTCAACACAATTTTTCAACGCCTTATTATCCACAAGCAAATGGGCAAGCAAAAGCCTCAAACAAAACAATAGTCTCCATTTTAAGGAAGACAGTGTAAGAAAATAACAAGGATTGGCACATGCAGTTGAATCTTGCACTATGGGCATACAGGACTAGTATACAAACACCCACTGGTGCAACACCATTTTCACTAGTATATGGCACCGAAGCCATCATGTCTCTAGAGTTGTAAATCTCGACTCTACGTGTAGCATTAAAGGACTTCATAGATGATGAAGCTACGTGGCAAGGCCGCCTTGATCAGTTGATGCTTCTTGATGAACGCCGAGTCAATACTTTAGAGAATATCCATGTTTACCAAGATCACCTTGCGTGAGCTTACAATAGTAAATTCCACCTAGGGGAATTCAAGGTTGGAGATCTAATGCTCAAAGAAAACCAACAGAATTCGAATCTACCGCCGCATCTGCGAGATAAGTTCATGGCAAACTGGATAAGTCCATCTATGATTTCAATGATAGTTGGGCCTAGAGCATATCGTCTTATATCATTAGATGGTGTTGAAGAGCCTGAACATCTCAATATCATTCACTTAAAGGCATTTTACACATAAACACAAAAACATTCAAATATGTCATAAAACACAATAACATTGAAATATGTCATAAAACACAAAAAAATTCAAATAGTTATAAAACACAAAAACATTCAAATATGTCATAAAACACAAAAACATTCAAATATGTCAAAAACAAAAACAAATCATAAAAACATAAAATTCCAAAAATACAATCAAAGTCTCCAAGGGTAATTCATACCGCTTGGTCAAAATTAAATCAAAGGCTCCAAGGGTAATTCATATCGCTTGGTCAAAATCAAATTAAAGGCTCCAAGGGTAATTAATACCACTTGGTCAAACATCAATTCAAAATGCTCCAAGGGTAATTCATACCACTTGGTCAAAATCAATTCAAAACGCTCCAAGGGCATTCAAGCCGCTTGGTCAAAAATCAATTCAAAGGCTCCAAGGGTAATTCAAACCGCTTGGTCAAATCCAATCAATCAAAGGCTCCAAGGGTAATTCATACCGCTTGGTCAAACATCAATCAAAGGCTCCAAGGGTAATTCATATCGCTTGGTCAAACATAAATTCAAAAGCCCCTAGGGTATTCAAACCGCCTAGTCATAATCAATACCAAGAGCCCCAAAGGCATAATAAGCCCTTTGGTAAAATTAATCAAAAAATACAAAAACAATGTAAAATCAAAAATACAAAAACAATTGCACTTCACATTTTGCATCCACATCATTGCATTACATTTTCACATACATTACAATTGTATATGTCATGAGAGCCTTAAAAGTGATACCATAGTTTGTCGCATAAGTTATTCATATCCATACCTCCATCCACATGTGTGTAATTGTGTTTTTCAACACAACCATTATTTGTTGCTATACATAATAAAATAAAGTTTTTTGGTTAGTCAACCACACCTAGTAATCTTATCAACTTTTGAGGAAAACAACTTTGATTAGTAGAAGGTAAGGCCTAGCTATGATAAAGCCTTGGATATTCAAGATCCCATCACTAATTGAAACACTAAAATCCTAGTTGGTATAAGGAAAATATGAAAGCTACAAAGCGGTCTAGGTTACCTTAAATGAAAAGGATCTTCCTTGCTTATCCCCCTGTGCAATCGGTTTAAAGGTGCTAAGAATTGGCAAAAGGACAAGCTTTACCCTATCAAAATCCCTTGCTTAAATCAAAATAAGCAAAAATACCAAAGCAAAGTACATATTCAAAAGGCCAAGAATACAGTCCAGATTTCAAAGCAAAAATCCGATACACAAATCAAAATCCAAATTAAAAAAAAATCAAGCTCAAAAAAAAAAAAAATTAGTGATTTTCATCACTACGTATGAGCAAAATAAACAAACAGTGATTATCATCACTACAAAAAAATCCTCGCTCAAAGAAAAAATCAAATCAAAATAAATAGTGATTTTTATCACTACATATGAGCAAAAATCCAAAGCCAAAAAGAAGCCAAAAAGAAGGGAATAAAGCTTGAATCCCTGGAATTCTCAGCATTGTACAAAAATGGAAGGAGAAATCCTTACGCATGATGATATGTCTACCACAACTACTTCATGCATTTGTGTAGACCAATGTTTGAATGTGGATGAGCTAGCTTAGGTAACCCAATATTGCCTAGTGGTATAGTCCAACTAAGTCCAACATAAGGATGAGATGAACACTTGAGGATACCTGATCTTAGCAATGGGTTGAAAGAATCCCGCTTGACATCGGAGGAAATGCTTGAGTTCTATCTCAAAATATACAATCACATGCACACACAGAGATCATGAAAAACTAGGTCCATGGTAAAAGCCTTACTTTTCAAAAGTCTAAGTGGTAAGTAGACAACTGTTGATAGGGGAACTAGAGTGATTGAATCTCCGAAAGCACAAAATAATTCTTACATAGCAATAAATCATAACATCATTCACACCATCGATTCTTTATAAGATCCTATAAATTAGGGGTTATCAACATAGTAGGACAAATACCGCATATATATTAGAAATAGTATATAGATGGCCACTGACTACTTTATATCTTTTAATTTACAGAAACTTATTAAGAAAATACATTACACACCATTACATATCATATATGAATACTTAATAAATTCTTATGATAGGAGTGATTATTTAAATTCATGTTTATTTTTTTACTTTCTGTGGTATCACCCATTAAGATTGTCAATGTTATATGCATTTCGTATGTTTTAAGTGATTAGAGCATATAGGTTCATTTATACCATTCCATCACATAAGTTAGATGCATATAATTAAAGCAAAAATTAAACATGCATTTAACAATAACATCGCATCCACAAAAACAAGTCATTAATCATCCATAAACCACATCATAAAACATATAGGCAATATCCATTTGCATACCAAATAATAAATTCATCATTCATCAACAAAATACATCACATCATATCATCAAAATATATAAGCATCTACACATCCATCTAAGCATCTTCAAATATCATCTATCATCTAGCATATTCATCAAATCATCATAATACCATCATCGCATCATATCATAAAATAAAAAAATAATAAAAACATAAAGCAATAAACGATACACATAATGAGTCATAAAAAGCAAATCTATCATAAAAGTATGTGTATCAAGTCCAATGGATATACAAAAATGCCCGTGGGTTACAATCATCTAGGTCAGTCAACCTTAAAAATGAATCAAGGACCAAGTAGAGCATCAATCAAGTACCAGGCCTGAGCCCTCTACATCACATCCTCTAGTGCTACCTCCCCTTGTGGTGGTATCACGAGTCAAGTGATGCGAGCCTGTAGGTCTCTCTATCCAAGTTCAGGTCTGCTGGCTAGAACGGGTGGAAGACTACCCCGATGTGGAGCGCCCACTGACCTGCAAACCACCTACACCTGCTGGATCCTTAGGGAAAATACCATGGTTCCTTAGATGCATCTGAAGAAGGGTAACATGATCCACAAGTCCCCGAATCCACTCCTCATACTCATCCAATAAATACTAAAGCTGTCCCACATCTACCCCTGAACCTGCCATTGGAGCCTCCTGTGGTGTAGAAGGAGGAACAACAAATTGCATCCTAACATCACCACCCCCAATAGTATCCTGTAGAGCTTGTATTTGTGCTATGAGCTACTCAATCGTAGCATCTCACCGTTGTACCTAAATCTTAGTGGCCTGAAGCTCAGTCTCAACCTCATGTAGTCGTGCTCTCAGAGGAGAGTCTCTCTCCTTGGGCTCTAACTCCTCCTCCTCAGGAACATCAGGATCCTCCACTGCCACCTACTATGCTAGCTGGCCCCATACCTCAGTCTCTAGCTCGGACTCTGTCCTATCATATTTGCACCATCACCCCTGTCATCATCCTTGCACCTTAGGCTACCAATGCCATGCCACATCCGATCACCCCACCACTGAGTGTAGGCCTCTATAACTCCCCCAGCCACTGTAGGGTCAACAGCTGGGGCATCCTCCTCATCTGAGAGCTTGGTAATCTGTCATGAAGGTAGTTCCTTCTCTGCTGTGAGGTGCCTATACAAGAACGATAGCAAGGGTACATCCTACTGTAATTCATACTGACGAAGAACCCGAGAGTAGAAGAAATAATCTTGGATGGAAATTTTATGGCCAACAAGCCATCGCTCACACCGTGTCATGGCAGTAAAGCTAGTTGAATAATCCCAAGCAGGACACTCATAGTAAGGCCACCACATGATATCTCCGACCAATAGTCTGGTGAAAGCATCAGTATAGTGGGATAGCTCCCCTACAAAAGTGTAGCTCTTACACTCCTCGTGCTCTCGAGCCCATATGGCACCATAGCACTATGTTCGAGCATCGACTGTTGTGATCACAACAAGGAGCCCCTTAGGGTGATCTACTATAATGTGATCCCATCCCCAAACCTATAGGAGCAAGCTACAGGTAATGCTGACACATCCCCACCGATGGATGTGGTACAACTCATCGTAGCATTGAGCCAATAGCGATATACCCCATGCATAGATGATAGCCTCCATGCTATCCAGTATGTCCTACACCATCGCTAGGAGGTTCTAAAGGAACCTCAAACCTGAGCAGTATGGGATAATAACGTTGCTGATCACCATCAGCAACACGACATGCCTTGCTATGATAACATGAGCATCATACCAAGCTTTAATAGATACTCCCCCAGATCCAGTCTCTTGAAGGACCTATGTAGAGTGTGTTCCAAACACCCAAGCATAGACGACCACCTGATCATTAGTGGTCGATGAAACAATGGACACCCCATCGAATGGGATCCGAAATATCTTGTAAACATCCTCCAGCATGATAGTCATCTCGCTGGGTGGAAGGTGGAAGGTGTTGGTCCGTTGGTCCCAACGGTGGGCTAATGTCGTAAGATAAGCCTGGTCGGCCATAATATGGGGTAACCTGATGATGTACTGTAGCCCATGGGACTTAAACCACTCCCATTCAGTGTCAAAAAATCCAAGAAGCAGGTCAAGTAGGAGCTTCGGGTCTCGAACCCGAGTAGTGAGGATCTAAGAAAAGCAAAAGAAAGACAAAACATAACTACAATGCATCTAAGGCATAATTCACAATAAACATGAAAACAATGTAAAAGAGTATGAGTTACTCTAAATCTAAGAAAAAGAAGAATAAATTGCACCTAATCAAACAAATCAAAATTCAAAAATTCTAAAACAAATAAAAAATGTCATAAAATCAACAAAAATACAAAAAACAAGGCTGAGGGTTTAGTCGATGTTGCCCATAGCAGTCGAAACCTGGTCGTTGGAGGCAGCAGCGACCAAGACCCAATGATCAAATTTTTGATCATTGGGATTCAAGCTTGGCCGCTCTGAGCGATAGCGACTCAGAGCCGGTCGCTCTGAGCGACAACGGCCAAGGGGCGGCACGGCAAACCCGTGAACTCTTAGCAATAAAATAAAAAAAAATTGCAAAATAACAAAATAATTAAAAAAAATAACATAGGGGGGAAAGCAAACAAAATGGAAAGTAAAATTCCCTACCCAAGCATCAAAACTAAGCTAATTTCAAAATGCCCAAAATAGCGGCAGCAGGTGAATAATGGAAAAATTTCAAAAACTCTAGGCTGAAGCCACTGATAGAAAGCAAAATTGGGGACTAACCCATCGTAGCAAAAGGGAACCTAAGCCTAATTATGGAGTTTTTCATTGCCAGCAGGTTTAGTGAGGTTCATTTTTCTCATTACTTAGTGAGGTTTAGTTTTACTTAGACAAAGAAAAGAGAGCTAGGGTTTTGAAAAGAGAGATACCCGAGAAGCTTCAGCTCCTCCAGCAGCTGATGTCTCACCCTGCATAGCCATATCCTCAGCACCAGCAAGTTTTAAAGTCACAACCATCGTCGTCACACCAGAGCTTTGAAAACGAATCTTCAACAGTGAAAATGAAAGGTCAAACCCTATTTTTTTTTTTTATATTTCCTTAATTACACCTTGGCCCCTGCTAACGTCAGCGACCCAAACTTCTTGGTTGCCCAAGGTGACATCAGCCATAGGCAGGAACTCATAGGCTGCTAGACCTGATAGTAGACAGATCCACAGGGTTGGTTTATGATTATCTTTATGGGTAATGAAAGCTATAAAGGGGTAGATGTTATAAGCTTTGTGTAGGCTTTGTTTTTAAGTAAGAAGCTTTACTTGTATGTTGGTTTTGAAAGAGAAAATAAAATAATAATTCTTGAGACTTTTGTAAGTTAAAGGATTATTATTAAGAGAAGTATGGGATTCTCTTTCATTGAATGTGTTTCTTGTATGTTGGTTTTGAAAGAGAAAATGAAATAGTAATTCTTAAGACTTTTGTAAGTTAAAGGATTATCATTAAGGTAAGTATGTGATTCTCTTTGGTTGAATTTGTTGCTTGTATGCTGGTTTTGAAAGAGAAAATAAAATAGTTGAAGGATAGAAATTTACACCATATAAAGTAAGACAAAACACAATGCAAAATAAAATGATAATGAATCCCATTTATTAATTTGTATTGATTCTTTAAGTGTTACATAGAGTTTTTGATGGAGGGATTTCATTGATGATACAATATTACAATAAGGGACATGATTCCTCTTTTCACTGGAGATAGTTTTTCCAGGTGCAATATTTGATATTATCGTGCCAACACAATGTTTTAAGAGCAGGTTTCCTTGAGACCATCGCGTGAGAGTAGGATATAGAATCTTTCATGGTACCTAAGCCCTATAACTTGCACACAATGAAACATAAGAAAATTAATAGCATTTACGAGGCCCACGAAGGTTGGACCCATATTGATCAAGAAATATAAGATGATAAGCAAACATGTGCATGCATATAATAACATAAATCTACAATATTACAACAAGATAAAATGTATGAAATGAAATATTTGATGCTAGAATAAACATATGAATGATAATCTAAGCTAATATGCAAGAAAATGATAAAAATTAATCACCTGATTGACACCATATCAAGTTGAGTCGATCCTATTTGTGGACCATATTAGGGTGATATGATCACTGCCGTAGACCTGCATGTCTGTGAAACTAGGTCCTAGCAGTGTTGGGATGATACCAAAGGGTTTTGTTGAAAATTTTTGATGAGTGTGGAGATGTGTTAGTTGATGTGATCGATCACTTGAGCGGTGTAATGAATCATATGAGTGAGAAGAATGTTGCTTCAAAACCTGTGAGGCAATCCAATGACATGGATTCGATAGTAAGAGAAAGCTTTGAAATTCATTTTAGTAGCACTTCATGGAGTCATGTTGGTGAGTTCATGATTCAATACCACTTAATTTCATGAGCATTCAATTTTTAGATTCATAAATAGAAAGGAAGTGCCTCTATTTATAGTCTCCTTAATACACAACCAAAGAGGAAAGTGTCAATTAGGAGTAGCTTGATTACCAATCAACACTAAACTATAGGTGGTAAGGGCAAAATTACTGCTTGTAGGTCATTTGGTGCTGGAAAAAATTAGCCACCGCACTAACAAGCAGTTTCACTATCTATTTATTTTTTGTTTTCAGGTGCGCATGACTATATCAGGTTGAGACTGTCCCAACTCTAAGATCATCTCAAGTTGAGACGATCATGCTTCCTAGGGGAAAAATACCCTTTTGCTAGAGATAGTTACTAAATTAGCCCTAAGGCTACCCTAGAGGGGTTGAATGGGTTAGAAGGCCTCTTTGGGAGTCTTCTTATGATGATGCATTTTAGGTGTCTACAGATACCCCTTTTTGGGATGCTTTATGCACAAGCACAATGTAGAGAAAAAATAGATGATCTAAAATGGTTGAACTGATGATGGATGATGTTAATTGAAAAAGTCAATGTGAGATACCCCAATCATGGAAGAGACACACATTGTGGAATCATTACTTTCGATAAATTGATGAATTTGATTTAAACTTGGTAACCTTTTAGCCCTAGGTAGACGTTGTTATTCTATAAGCTTTAGGCTTTGGATATACCAAGTGCTTTTTTTGATTGAGATTTTGCTTGTTTTTTACCCCAGTAAAAAAAACATATAATAGCCTTAAGAAATGATTCTTGGATGAATGCAATTTCCACTTTTGAGTGTTTGATTGTTGACTTGATTTTGAAATGTAGATTTTGCAGTTATTGACTACCCCCTCGAGCAATATGTCAATGGAGGAGATGAAAAATGATGATAGTGATAAGGCACTTGAAAACAATGATACTGTTAGCATGGTTGCTATATGTAAAGAGGAAATTCAAAGACTGTCTCAATCTGAGCTGGTGTCATTTGAATTAGTTTTTTTTTATAAAATTGCGATCGTCCTAAATAGGTGCACCTCGCCACATGACCATGCTAGATGATTGCATCTGTGAAGAACTACATATAGTGGATTTTGCAAACAAATTATCATTTTCACCATGCAAGATGGGAGGAGAGTGAGACAGGAAGGATAAAAGTTAGTTTTCCATAATGAAGTGCTACTAGTTTAAGATTTGAATGACCTGATGGACCCCACATGCACCTCAATGAGTGAAGGATTCAGTGTGAGGAAGATAAATATGGAAATCCTACATTTTTATTTCTAAATAAACTTAACAAAATTAAACTAAGTGGATGGAATGGGTTAGCTAAGGTGAATGATAAAGTGGGTGGGGTGATGGGTAGGTAGCCTTAATGCATTTTATTTTCTTTTGTTATTTTTTTAATGCTTTAATTATTGTGCAATGGAGATCATATTGGCTTGATATGGTTCTATTTTATGATCGTCTTGACCTGAGATGATCTCACATGGTCACTATCTCGACTTGAGTTGGTTGTGCTTGGTGATCATCTCAGCTTGAGACGATTGTTCTTGATGATCATCTTGGCTCGAGATGGCTATGACTTGCGACATTTTTTTTGGTGAAGTTTTGTTTATAATATCTTATTAGAGTTTGACATATATTCACAAATAATTTTAGGTAAGTGAAGAACACAAGCTTATACTAAGAGGGAGGGTGAATAGTATAAGATCAACTTTTACTTTTCTTTCCCAGGCAATATTATCCAATGTTATAAATTGCAATATCAATAGCAGTAATCAAAGTAATGCACAAATCATCACACGCATGAGAGACACAAATTTAACATGGTTCACCCAATGTGGGTTACATCCACGAAGAAAATATTTCTTCTAAAGTTTCTCAACAAATCTCTTGGGAATAAATTCCCTATTACAATGTTTATGGACCTTTGTCCAAAGGAGACACCAATCCCCAATTCTCTAGTTTTTGGATCTCTCTCCATAGGATAACTTTATCACCTTTGCTTTGGCTCGTGGATATCTCTCCATAGGATAACTCTTTCCTCTTTGCTCTGGTTCGTGGATCTCTCTCCATAGGAGAACTCTTTACCCTTTGCTCTGGTTCATGGATCCCTCTCCATAGGAGAACTCTATTATCTCTACTCTAGTTTGTGGATCTCTCCACAGGAGAACTATTTCCCCTTTACTCTGGTTTGTGGATCTCTCCATAGGAGAAATATTTTCCCTTTGCTCTAGTTTATGGATCTCTCTCCATAGGAGAAATCTGTCCTCTCTACTCAAGTTTATGGATCTATCTCCATAGGAGAACTCTATCCCCTCTGCTATGGTCTACTCCAAAGCCTACTATCAACTTTGTCTCAAATATGCACCAAACCTAGTTACAAGTCTAGCACAAATATACTCTAACTCTACTCACAAATATATCTCAATGCTATATCAAGTCTTCACAAGACTTGCTCAAATCTATCTCAAATCCGCTTCAAGTCTTCTCATAATAATTTCCCAAATATTCCTTCAAGCATTCTCAAAATACTTGCTCAAATCTGTCTTCAAGCCTTCTCAAAAGACTTGATAAAATCTACCTAGAAGCCTTCTCTAAAGACTTTCTCAAACCTGCCTTCAAGCCTTTTCAAAAGACTTGCTCAAACCTACCTTCAAGAATTCTCAAAATATTTTCTCAAATATACCTTCAAGCCTTCTCAAAATACTTTCTCAAATCACCCTTCAAGCCTTCTCAAAAGACTTTCTCAAATCTACCTTCACAAAACCTGCTCAAATATTTCAAATATTGCATGCAAAAAAAAACTTAAATCTCTTTCAGACATGCTTTCTTCAAACAAACAATATTCTACTTAGAATTCGTTTAACCTATAAAAAATATAGAGAATGATATGTACTATCAAAACCCCAATATGTACTTTACATTCACAAATATTACATTCAACTAATCCAATCTCCATATCTTACAAAATATCTTTCAAATAAAATCAACACAGTGTATAACTTGCTTCACAAAACTAGTTTATCTTTCTTACAAATTTTGCTCTCAAAGATCAACCACACTAATACAAAAATTTCCCTCACAATATTGATCTCAAAAACTTTCACAATTACTTTCAATATCTCTCAAACCAATGCTCAAAAGGTTTCACAATGATGCACAAACTTGTCTTCAAACCTAGCACAAGTAGTTCACAATATCTAGCACAAATGTCTCAACATATTTCAACAATGGAACCACAACTTGTTTTCAAACTTTATTGCAAATATTTCCAAAACCATTCAACAATGAAGCACAAGAAGATCTCAAAATCTAATGCAATTGTTTCAACTTTATCTCAATATTTGATGCACATGTAGGTCTCAAACCCTAACTCAAATATTTTCAACAATGCATACCAAACAACCCTTTTATCTCTACCTTATTTCAAGAAACATTTACTCAAAAAGATACCTTAAAAAAGGAATGATATGCCCAGACCTCTTATTTTGCTCTGATGAAGATATGTCCTCAAAAACCTGTCTCACAAACAACTGATATTTCCAGTTCCACTTCAATGGTTAGATAGCAAAAGTACTTTTTCAGCTCCCACATGAACTTTCTTCTCAAAACGATGTGCTCAAAGAAATCTTAAAATGATCTTCAATAACTCTTATTTGTTTTCAAAATATAGGAGCATTAATATCCTCAAAATCACTTTTCACCATTACAAGAATTACAACAAAATGTTAAGCCACTATTACACCTTATTACTCCTATTCTTGTATGCAAAACATATTATTAATTTATGCACTTTGCAAAAATAAAACTATATAAAGCACTATTAATATTTGTGTTTTGCAAAATAGAAGGCTTTTAAAAAAAACTTTGCACTTAATATTTTATTAATTCACACCCTTATAACTCCCTAAGTGCAAATTTAAACTTTAATAAACTTAACCCTTATGACTCCCTGGCAAAAATCATGCTTTATTAATCTCAACCCTTATGGCACTCTTAATCAAAACCTAACCCTTATGACTCCCTAAAATCAAGCAAATATTTTATAAAAAATATTTTGCCCTTACCACTTCTACTATCGTGGGGATTCGAGCACGTGATCTCATGGAGCCCACACTCTAGCGTGTGTTAGAGCACCATGTGAGATAACTACCCACACAAGAACTTCAATGCACAAACTTTACTTTAAACCATTACGAACCTTCAATCAACAAAAAAAATACGAACAACCAATTGCCATCGAGTCTTGATCTCGAGACCTCCTTCGTTCCATGCCTTACGTAGGGTCCGCCTGCCACCTGAGCTACCCACTCGATTGGAAATAACCATACACTTGCTCCTAATTGAAACTCATGCATTGTTCACCTAATTTAAAATGCATACTTCCCTCTTTATCCTCTTTGCCTTCATTTGAAAATCGTGCGATGTGCTTTGCGAAAGGACGAAGTAAAAAAATTCAATGCTAATTAATCTTTTTTCCTCACCAAATGATTTTTGGTTCCTCCTTATATATGCAATTTGAATTAGGAAAAACGTTTGTGCTTTGCCACTTAAAAAAAAGATTTGAATTTTGGCACCAAAGGAAATTCAAATTTTTATTATTATAATATTTAATCTTTTAAATTAAATATTATAATTAATATTTTTATACCCTTTGTATTTTGCCTTGGGAACTTCTTCAACCTTGCAAATAATGAACCTTTTTCAAAGGAGCTTTGTCTATCTTGTCTCCATTTTTCAATGGAGGTATTTTCCTTGTAATTTTAATATTTCAACCTAGAATATGATTTTCAATCATTTTACCTTTGACATCAATGACAACCAAAATACTCAAAATTTCCAATAGCAGGTACACACCATGCTGTCTAATGAGGACTAGCAATGGTTTAGAGACATTAAAATTTAGTACATAAATTTCCTTGAGTTTATTCACATAGACCATGCCTATCTTATGACCTTGATTGATAGATGGGATAGCCAGACGATCACTTTTGACTTATCCAGCAGCAAAATGATGGTCACTCTAAAGGATGCATATCGGATTCTATGAATCCCTATTGAGGGAGATTACATAGTTATTGCTTTGATCGACCAGAGGGAGGTAGTGCTATATCAAGTTTATTGAGAGAACTGGTGATAGGTTGACTATGATACAGATAGTGGTGGGATGAGAGTGAGCACTGGATTTGAGACACACCTTCTTACCGTGAGATAGATAGTGCTCATGTGCTTGATATATAATCTGATTTTGCCTGACTCTTCTAGCATAAGGTTCCCCTAGAACCTACTAGGACTTGTTATGGATCTAGTAGAGGAGCCAAATATCATGGTATTGGACCCTACATTTATAGCAAAACTCTATTGATAGCTCTATGAGATATGCCAGCAAGGCTAATTAGGCTTAGGGTGCAACTTTATCCTTTAGGTATGGGGATGGGAGCATTTCAGTGTGGATAGACCTATTGGGTTGCTATGGGTCACACATAGAGATATGATGTACTAAGAGATACCTTATGCCATGCGATAGCTACACAAGTAGGAGTAGGGCAAGATCCATCCATTTTAGGGTATCCTAGATTATTACTCAAACTCATGGATTGGACTACAACTAGGATAAATTACATGGAGATCTTGGAGAGGGGGACTATCTTGGACTGAGGAGGGTGAGCACCTTAGTTAGGTACAATGTAGTAGGTGGTTGACTTGCCATCATGGGACTGAGCATGAGTATTTTTAGTACTGTTAGGTGACCCACTATCTTGGGGTGATATAGGGACTACCTTATGACCCAGTGGTATACATGCTGTGAATAAGCAAAACTCAATTGGCATGGCCATGAGCAAAGACTCTAGAGGAGAAGGTCAATGAGGCCTTGGATGATGCAAATATTGAGGATATAAGGACCACATCAGAGTATGATGCTTGGTGGATAAATCAACAAATTTAGGATGGTATGATAGTTGGAGGAGAGGGGATAGTTGGAGAGGAGGTAGCTAGTGTAGCATAGGACCCATATTAGTGATGAGTGCATCAATGAGTGGATGAAGGTGGATCTAAGAGAGCTACCTAGGAGTATCATACAAGGAACAAGAAGAGATATGGGGTTGATGAGGTTGACTCATAGGAGTATATTGCTTCATTGAGAGAGCAGGTTTGCATCCCATAGGATCAGTAGATAGACAAAGACACAACCCATGCCACCAACCAGAGCCATTGGAATATGAATAGAAAATAATATCAAGGTTGGTTAGAGAAGAGGGACAAATTATAGGCATAGGTCTAGAGCCTTCAGGAGAGGGAGAGACTTGTGGTAGAGTGATATGCTCTACGGACTCAGGTGGTAGGATAGACAACTATGTGAGGCTAGCTATCCATAGGTTGGCAACCTATAGATGAGGTTTCTAGACTACAAGTAGAGGTGGCATAGTTATAGGCTAGGGTAGCCAGAAACCTCTGACAACACTAGGAATATTGGGAGTACATGGGGTGACTAGAGGTTGAGATATATAGACTTGGTGGGATACTTCCCTCACAAGCATTGTCATCTCAGTCTCATCAGAGCCAATGCAATGGAGCATTTAAAGAGCCATAAGTGAGACCATCTATACCACAATTTGTAGCATTAGGGACCTCTCAGATGTTAGGGGCCATCATATCCAGGTAGAATCATAGAGACAAAACTGAGGGCAGCAGGGAGAGCGATGGGAGTGGTGGTTTAGGGCCAACCTAAGGATGGAGCCTCTACATTAGCTTCATTTTTGGATGTGAGGTCTAAGGACCCACTTATTATTATAGCTTGCAAATATTTTGTACCATGGATGTACTTATCATTTTATATATATACGAGATGATCCTTTTATTGTGCCTATTGTGTTGTTGATTTGTGCATGTGTATGTATGAAATGGATGAATTAATGTAATGATATATGAGTATAGATGTATGCCTAGATTTGTATATATGATGATGCATGTATGTTAAATGAATGTTTGTGATATGATAAAGCTATTATGTATGTATGGTTAGATGAATATTTTTGATGTATGTGATTATTTAATGACATATGATAACTTAACTAATGTGAAGTGTAAATGTATGCTTATGACATGTAACAAATTATGAAACATAATGAATGGTTCTAACATGAAAGAAAAAACTAGGTGTAGGCATTGAAAAACCTTTTTTGGGGGGGAGGGAGAGCTTGTCCTTTTGTCAATTCTCAACCTTTTAGACCATACACATAATAGATCAAGGGAAACATTTTGCTTAGGAGGCAAGAACTACTTGGTTGTTTCATATTTCCTTGTTCAAAAATTGTTATTAGGAGTGTGAAAATGTGTTGGGATTTTGAGATAAGCAAGGTACAATCAAAACAAAATCCTACCACTAGAGATCAAGATGGTATTCTAAAAAGTCTATACATAATACTAGGAATAGATGAATGACCAAAAGATCATTTTGGACACTTTGTGACAACCACTTAGGGAAAGTAAGAGAGATAAAAGTACACATCAATGGAAATATGGATGGGAATGAACAATGATATGGAGTGTATGCCCAAGATAGAAGAAGTTTCATCAAGATAAACAATAATCATAAAAACATTATGCTATTCTTAATGCTCATAAGAAAAGATTAATGCAAGTGCAGTGCTACCCATGCCTAATGCAAGATGTTTACAGGTGCAACTAAATACTTGTGAAATATAAAAATGACAATAATGAAATGCATGGTGTAATAAATGGTAATATGAAATGCAATGATAAGTGTAAATATGTAATGCAATGGTAATGCTATATTTTTATGTTTTTGTTATTTTTTTATGCATAAAATGCTCATAGGTGGAGAATGTTAAGGGGTCCAAGCTCCTCAACACCATCAAGTGAAGCTAACTAATAAGTTCTCGGTCCCAACTTATGTGCTATGATGAATGGGCCTAACTAGTTTGTGGTGAATTTTTTGGTAAATGGCTAGGCAAGTTGGAGTTTTGGTAGTTATCTTTGAGCACAATATCACCAACTTGAAATTCCCTAAGATGAACCTTTGTATCATATGCTCACTTAACACGATATTGATAAATGAAAAGATGCTCAAGAGTGTTAATGCATATTTCATCAAGAAGAGTTAGTTGATCTAGGTGAGCCTATCATGCGATATCATCATCAATGAACTCTTACAGTAAGATGCACAATGAAGAGATTTCTAGTTCCAAGGGTATTATGGCCTCAATGCCATATACTAGCTAAAATGGAGTTGCCCCTATTGGTGTTCAAATGCTCATCCTGGAAGTCCAAAGTGCTAGAGATAGTTGAAGATGCCAATCATTTTCTTTAGAATTGTGATAAATTTTTTTTTTAATGCCTCAACTTGCCCATTAGTCTATGGATAGTTAGGAGGTGAAAAGCTGTATTAGATATGATACTTGTTGCACAAAGATCAAATATCTTATTTTTAAATAGTGGCCCATTATATAAGATGATCTTGGATGGGATACCAAAATAACATATGATTTATGGAGTAGGAACTCCACGATGCATACTCCAGTTATAGTGGTAAGTGGGATAGCTTCCACTCACTTTGTAAAATACTCAATAGCCGTTAGAATAAATTTGTGTTGTCTTGAAGATGGGGTAAGACTTTTCCAATTATATCAAAGCCCCATTGTGAAAAAGACCACAACGAGTGAATCAACCATAGCGCTTGTGAAGGTACGTGCAACAATTAGCATGATACTAACACTTGATGCATCTTTTGACATAAGTGCAACAATATCTCTCCATCATAGGCCAGTAATAGCCCATTCAAAGGATGTGCTTTACGATAGCCATGCTACTAAAGTGGTCACTGCAAGTACCATTGTCAGCTTGAGAAATAACCCAAGTAGGCTCTTGGAGCTCAAAGCATTGAATAAGGAGACCATAATAACTTAAATGATATGGTTTATCTCCTAAAAAGATATATTTAGTTGCTTTTTTCTTGAATGTTCATTTGACAGCATGCAACAAGCCTGTAGGAGGACTACCAAGCTTCAAGAAATCCTGAATTTGTGAGAACCAATCTTGATAAGGCTCAAATTGGACTAAATGAACATCTTTCTCTTCTATAGAATCATTGCACACAAATGTGGATTGGGAGAGAACCCTAAGATACATGGTTGTGATATTATCATAAAGGACCTATGGAATCAAGGATCCCTAGGAAGCAAGTTTCAAGAAGTCTTGAATTTGAAAGAACCAATCTTGGTATGGTTTAATATATACCATGTGGATGATTTTCTCTTCTTTAGAAGCATCTCACGAAACCATGGATTGAGAGAGCATTTTGAAATGAATGGTAGTGACATTATCTAATGGGTTTTACAAAATTAAGGATCCTAGGGAAGCCATTGTATCCGCAAAATGATTAGAGGAACGAGGGATTGCATTGATGTCATACAACTCAAACTTAGCAAAAAATTTGTCCATAAGTGTTTTGTATAACTTAAATAATGAGCACTTGCATTGACATATTTCATTTACTTGGTTAAAAATGAGCAAGGAGTCACCAAATATGCTAAGTCGCTTGGTGTTCATGGTGAGAGCTATTTGAAGACCTAGAAGGAGGGCTTCATATTCAACATTGTTATTAGTGCAAGGGAAATTGAGTTTGAATGAAAGGGAAATAGGAGCCCCTTGTGGTGTGAAAAGTATGATTCCAACACCACCTCATTTCTCATATTTGGAACCATCGATGAACAATGTTAGATCTACTTTGTGTTTTGGTTCTTCTAGCTCTTCTAAGCTAGATAATGCAAAGATTGCATCATCAATTAGCTCAATTGTAACAGGATTATCATGATGAAGAGGCACTTCTACTAGCTAGTCTGCAATGACCTGACCCTTTATAGACTTTTTTCCAATGATTTATAGGTTGAACTCTGTCAAGAGCATGATCCAATTTACGATGCGACTATTATGATAAGTACAACTCATAATATATCACAAAGGGTTTTATTTTGAGATAACATACATTGTATGATTAATCATGTAATTATGGAGTTTCTTGGTGGAAAATACCACCACTAAGTAGATTTTCTCAACATAAGCATATTTTATTTCATACAAGACCATGGGACTAATGTAATAGATTACCTATTCCTTATTTACCTCATTCTTTTGGGCCAGCATGGTCCTTAAGGCAAAGTAAGTGGTTGAGATGAATAGTAGAAAAGGTGCACTAGATCTTGAAGGAGATAATACTGGCATGGAAGCCAAGTATTTTTTGATATCCTCAAATGCTTCTTGGCAATATTTATCATAATGAAAAGTCACCCCCTTTTGTAGAAGATGATTGAATGACCGATATTTGTTCGATAGTTGCGCAATGAAATGTTGGATGGACTGTATCTTCCCTTGCAAGCTATGAAGTTTCTTAAGGTTTGTGGATGGAGGTATGCTTATGATTGATTCAACCTTCTTTGGGTCAACCTCGATGTCTTGTTTAGACACAATTAAGCCTAAAATATTTCTAGATGTTAAATCAAATACACATTTTTTAGGGTTCAAGCATATGTTATGCTCTAAGAGGTAATCAAAGACCTTTTCTAGAACACAAATATGTACCTAATGCAACAAATATTTAGCCAAGAGATCATCAATGTAATATTTGAAAATCTTGTGCATGTAGTCATGAAATATATATGTCATTACCCCCTAATAGGTAGCACCAACATTTTTGAGACCAAAAGGAATGACTTTATAACAGAATATTCCCCATGGAGCGGTGAAGGTAGTTTTGGGCTGATCTTTAGGATTGATACAAATTTTATTGTAGCCCAAGAAATCATCCATGAGGGAAAGCATTTCATGACCTACGACTACATCAATGAGCATATCGATGTTGGGAAGAAAAATTCATCCTTGGGGTTCGCATTGTTAAGTTTGTGAAAATAAGTGCATATGCGAAACCCCCCATTCGACTTCCTAATAGGTACCATGTTGGAAACCCATTTAGAATAGGAAGCCTGCACAACAATTTTTGTAAATCATATTTTATCATTAGAGCTATTACTGGATGAAGGTTTTGGAGTATTTTCTTGACCGGTTTAATTGTCAGATTTAGCATCAAATTGTGGATGACTAAGTTTGGATCTAGACTAGACATATCCTTGTGTGACCAAGTAAAAAATTTTCTATACTTTTTTAGAAGAGCAAAAAATACATCATGTTATATGGTTGACAGACCCTTTCCCAACTTAAGAATCTAGGAATGTTCAGGATCATCATTGATGTCTATGTTGATCGTCTCTTCTATTAACATATGGGATCCCTCCTCCAATTGATGAGGAGTAGGGATCAAATGGATATCGTCAACTGGATCAAGGGAGTAAGATGTGTTATAAAAATCTATCTTAGCTTGGAGGATAGCTAATGATGGATGCAATAGCAAGTGGTATGTTTGTAGCATATTCTCAGAAGGGAGAAATTCAAATGACAAATGTGGAAGAGAAGCGCAATCAAAATCAATAGCCTTAGGATTGAGAGGTAATGATTGGGAAGGGTTACCTGGATAATAGAACAAAGTGGTGAGATCAATGGAGACCATATTAATGGATGATGGATGAACTCCATTCACAGGTGGAAATAGGTGGTTAAATATGGGTGGGTGCAAATATTCAGGAGGTGGTTGGGATGGAATGGGAATAACAAGGTGTCCTCTAGGTAAAATTGGGATAAATGGATCCTTAAGTGGAAGAAGCTAGTACCAAATTGGTAGCTACCTAGGGAAAAATGAATATGGAATTCATATAGATATGTGATAGGCTCAATGGGATTGAAATATTCTTCCAATCTATATGAAGTAGCACATAAGATCTCCCAATCATCTCCTAACTTCCAGTCATCTTATGACTCGATCGTTTTCTAACTCATTATAATTTTTAAACTCCTCATCTAATGAGTCACCATCAACAACAAATTAAGTAGTTATATGTAGATGATACCTAAGCAAATGAGTATTACCAAGATCAACATAATCATTATCATCAATATCTCCATCTAGGCCTAAGTAAAGGTGTTGTAGGGAATCGACAAGAAACTCATCAGGTATGAGCATACCATATCCCAAGCCTAATTTATCTATTGGTAGTTGGTAGTGTGGTTCTGGAGGAGTCTAGGAGCATTTCTCATATCAACCCAAACCATTTTTATGCCAATTATGATGATAGAAATACCACACAACAAAGGATGAGTTTGAAAGATAATCAATGTTTTCCTGAAATGGCTCTTCCTCCTTTGGTATAGGAGGTGTGTCTGTGGAGGTATCAATATCCTCATAGACAATTTTTTTTGGATTGGGTAGAACCTAAGGGGATGATGGTACCTATGGTAAATGGTGTGCTACATGGGTGACCAAAGTCTTTGATTGACTCTATAAGAAGGGTGAATTTAAAATATTGCACTAGATATTCACCAATACTCGGATTTGTCATTCAAATTATGACTTGTGGTAACTCTATTGGGGGAGATGATGATGAAGATGTAGGTTGTGATAAAATTTATGTGGTGATGGGAGGTTCCTCCTCCATAGAGGAAGTATGGGCAGATGTTGTGAATATGGTTGAAATCAAAGGTGCGAGAGGTATAATGGATGGTTGAGATGTAAATATATTTGTTGGTGAGGGTGGAGATGAAGATGATGTCATAGGTACCCTTTTTAGATTTTGAGCAGGGGGATCTGATGACAATAAAGGAATTATTGAAGAAACCAATGGCAAGGGATAATACGAAGGTGGTGGTGGAAGAGTTATGGATGATTATGGTGTGAGATTTATGGTTTGGATGGGATTATTGGGATAAATTTCTATATGCATGGAATGAAAGTTGGACTCGTGGGGATGCGAAACAATATTGTAAAATTTGAAGAGATCCAAGTTTGTAGGGATGTAGTGAACTTGACCTTCATGTATATAATTTATGCACTGATGCAATATAGAAGGCACACATTTCATATCTTGAATCTAGGGCCTTCCAAGCAATATGTTGTATTGCATGGTGCCTTCCAAGATATGACATAGTACATGAATAGTCTTTTGTCCAACCTTAATAGGAAGAACTACTATGCCAATGGTGGAATAGAGGGCATAATTGAATGCTCAAAGAGTGAAAATGGATGTCATAAAGCATGCTGGTGGAAGGTTGAGATGTTGAAGAGCGATAGATGTGATGATGTTAATGGAATATCCCATGTCAATCAAGACACATTTAAGAGGATCCTATCCACACTAGTGATATGCAATGGTGGATCAGGTACCTTAGTGGGTATTATCTAAATATTATGATCATAAAATTTTATCGTAATATCTTGACAAGTTTGAACATACCCCATAAAGTTGATGAAAGAATTAGGATCTTGTGGCTACAGTTGAATGGATTTTAAGATCCCCATTAGAGTCTCTCGATGTAGGGTTTATTGTTGAATCAAATCATATATGGAGAGTCTCACCGATGATATTATTAGAATTTGAGTAAGTTTATTCCTTAGTGTGAGCATCAAGTGAGCCAGAGTAGGCATGACCAAATTTGATACCAGTGGTGCATGTGATGTTGAAGGAATATTGGTAGGATCCATGGATTGTGTGGGTTGCATTGGGTACCATCTATTCCTCATCATGATGTTGATAATTCCTATGAAACCTTGGTTAGGTGGGGTGGTGTGCACTTGGTTAACCTACTTTAGTTATTCCATTTTTATAGTAGGTGTTATGTTTAATTTGTATTGGGGTAAAGGGTCTTGGAAGGTACCTATATTTTGGTTGTTGGAGGCAAGAGGATTGTCAATTTGAATCTCTTGCCTCTCAATCCTACACTATATTCTTGAATGCAAAGCATGACTAAATGTCATGCCCTTTCTACCAATGATAGGTGTAGTATTGATCCTCCCTCTAAGATCTAGACTTGGTATGATTCAGATCCTATGGATGGATATCAAGGAGAGTAATTTCTTGCACCTTGCATAATCGATTAAAAATTGATGCTAAAGACTCTAAAAATAGCATGTATTGGCGAGATGACTAGTGAGGTTGAGTTTGGAGTTGATGTTGTTGTGGTATATTGGTTGATTGAGGGTGGTACTACACTGGTGGAGGTTGGGATTGATAGTTATGTAGTTGCATTGGAGTTTAGTTTGAGGGCCCAGGGGCACTCAGGACAACCTGGTTCACCAGAGCTACCTTTGGAGGACTTTGGCTATCCTTTGCATTTTTATTGGGCCATTCCTTATTATGGAGTTTGATCTCTCCTTCCTATACCTTGATGTCTTCAATGACCTTCGCTTGGGCCAAGGCCTCTTCAAAAGTTTTATATTGCTAAAGTTACAATAATAATGAGATCTGTTTGGTGCAAATTCTAGTAAACATTTGAGTAAGCTCGAGGGATAATTTGATTGTGACTTCCCTCCACCTATTTCTATAGTCCATGATTGGTTCATCCTTGAACTGGCAAAGATTATATAGATCACTGAGGGTGGCCTTTTTCTTGATGCTAAATTAAAAGTATTACAAAAATGCATCCACAAATTGTTCAAAGGTGAGGATACTATGGGGTGGCAATTGGTTGTACCACTCCAAAGAACCCCCAACAAGTGTTATAAGGAAAGTTCATAGCTTTAGGGGCTCACTATCTCAAATATGAAAGCAATTGTTCATGAAGCTCGTCACGTAATCCTGTGCATCTTCATCATCCTTGAAATTATCTAACTTTGGCATATTGAAGTGCTTAGGATAGTGTGGTGATGAAATGGATGGATGGAGAGGCTAATTGTGAGCTACAGTAGGGTAGGTTTTTGGTAACCCAAACCTAAGGCTTTCTTTTCTAAAGAGTTGAGGTACTCTATCAATAATTTATAGGACTTCGGTGAGATGATGTTGTTCCCTCGCCTTTGTATTTGATGAGTTGGAAGGTTTTTTTGTTGATGAGGTGGTTGGTGTGTGTTTTCAATAGGCATATCACCATATGTTACCTTAGGGTACGTATCAATTAGTTCTTGATACTCTAGTTGTTATTCCTCATAGGCTTCATTATCCTATTGATATGCGTATGCTTGATAGTGTTCTGGTGAATGAGGTTGATGATGGTGTATGGGTGATAGTATATGATGTTTATTTTGAATTTAATTTGGTCATGGATGAGGTGGAAGTGAATTAGGGGAAAAGCGGTGCACCTAAGAGTGCTAAACAAGATGCATCTATATCTGGTATTAATTAAGCAATACAAAAGGACATGTGCAAGCAACCATGGAAACCAAATAAGTGCAAGAAGATGGTATTTATATTTATTTAATTTTATAAATCAGAACATGGTTACATATATGTCCCCTTGAGGGATCTTAGTTTGATACAATTGTTTACAAAAATGGGTGCCCAAGGATCAAGTCCTTTCAAACAAGCTCGTGTGCACTTCCAATGTTCTTCCTCGTACCCACAATTGAGGTGGGCAAACCTATGATGCTGCCACTTCATTATTCACTGTTCTAATATTGTATTCCTTCCTAATGCACTGTAAAACCTGCACCTGCACACAAGGAAACCAGATTTGTTAAATAGCAAGTGCGTAGAATATGAAACATGCAAAGCTATACATCCAGTTGTAATCTAGAAAGTGTAAATATGCAATGAGCATATCTAAAAAAACTCCAAATGATATGAAATTGTAGATATATGCATAATAGATGATTTTGGGAAGATCTAATAAAAAATAGAACAGTAATTGCCTCATAATCGGTTTCGCATTCGTAGTGCGCCTACGAAGCCTGCAAAACCCAAAATAAGCAATGTCTAGACCAAAACACCTCCAAATCAAACAAAACTTGGAAAGTATACATAAAATGAGATTTTAAGAGGACCCATATGGTCAGATTTTCAAAATAAGTCATAGTTTCATGTGCATCTTTAGATGGTCCCCGGAAGCTTGCAAAAACTTAAAATTGCAATATCTCATCCAATATAACTTCAAATTGCATGAAATTTGGACAACATGTTCATAATCTAACATAGAATATGGCTAATTAAAAATAGTAGAAAAATTATGCACATATCTATCATCGTATCTTGCAGGGACAATGGTGACTATCACAAAATAGGGACCATCCTGGGGTGGGACGACCACCAGTTCTACTACTATTTTACCACCAATTCCATAGGGGATTGGTCAAAAACCTTCTTAAAAGTGTTTTCATAAAATTTTGTGGTGAAATTCACTCAGATGATTTGGTTTTGCAAAAAAATTGCGCCTCTAGAATCACTCGCAAACCTCCTTCTCTAGGTAGAGATTTTAAGGGAAAAATACACAAAAGGGTGAGGGGAAATCTTGGCAGCACTTCATTGATATGTCTCAAAACTCCTATCTATGATTTGGGTGGAAAATGGATCCACTTTATAGCTAAAGGAAGCATTTGGGCAAATGGATCCACTTATCTAAAACTGAGCATGCATTGGAGGGGGAAGAGAATATCCCATTTGGCGTCCATTCTATAGCATGTCATAAGGATTATGTGCCCTTAGGTATTGCATGCTTGAATAGGTGGGATAAATGGTAGTTTTTGGGTGCCATTTTTCCAAATTTGACTTTTTGGGAGTCAAAGCTTGTGGTCGTCCCACCTAGGGACGATCGCTATGTCACCATCCCTGGGTGGGATGACCATGAACTATGACCGTTCCAGGGTGGGATGATCATGTATATGTGGCCCCAAACCTCCAAAAATGGGGTAGATCATTCCAAGAGTGGTTAGGACCACTATGCAACCTCTGAGGGTTTCCCAAGGGGGCCATATGATGTCAATTAGTCAATGCTTTTGTTTGCCTAATCATATTGATATGATTTTAGTGTCTACAGATGCCCCTTTTTGAGATGCATTGTTTGCAACACAATACTGAGCAAAAATAGATGATTAAAATGATAAATTATTAGGAATATTCAATAACCTAACTAGCTTTAGATTCCCCAATCATGGAAAGAGCATGCGTTCTTGAATCCTTGCTTCTAACGAGCTAAGGAACTTGCTTCAAGTGCAACCTTGCATTTCAGGTTGACTTGACCTTGGATATTATTCATTCATGAAGCAGTGAAGCCCGAGTTCCTTCATGATTCTATAATTCCAAGAATTTGTTTAATTGAAAATTTGTGCTTGTTTTCTACCCCAAAGCAGGGGCGTGATTGTCTTTTTCAATGATTCGTTGAACGAACATAATTTGCATGATTGAGTGTTTGATTGTTGATTTTGATTATGAATTTGTTAATTATGACTACCCCCTCAAGCGATAAGTCAATTAGAGAATGACCAGTGAGAAAAGCAATGAGTCACTTGACCCACATGACTTGGTTGGGGCTTCCTTCGATTTTACCCATTATGAAATGGAGCATTTTTGAGAGGGTTTTGATGTTTTTGTTGACGTTTCATGGAAGAAAGGAGTCAAAGACTTCATTCCTGTGGGGTGGTCCAGCCACAATGGCCTTATTAGGGATTAAATTAAAGAATTTTACATTTATCCATGAGAAATTTAGGTTCATCTGGATGCCTATTGAATTTTGACCAAATTTAAGCTATTTTTGGTGGGTTTTGGACCTTTTTTGGTGCATTTTTGAGTTGTTTTGAGCTAGTTTTTTGGTGGCCATCCTATGGTGGGATGGTGGCCCACTTTATGATTGTCCTAGGCTGGTACAGTCAGCAAATTATCCGCTTATCCCACCCAGGGATGGTCATGGACCTGGGAGGGTTATTTAAGCCAAAAAGGAATAATTTGGGCTCATTTGTGCATTTCCAACTTTGTAGTTTGAGAGGTGAGGAGGAGGAGAAGGATTCTATGTAGTGGATCACTACCAAAATCATCCTACAGTCACCATGATACAGCGTGTAGACTCATCCAACGGTGAAGCCGGTGCGATGCGGGTAAGAGTTGAATTTCTTACTGCACTATGCTAGTGTTAAAAGTGGAATTATTGCTTGTTTTTTCTTTTTGGAAGAGCACACTAAATCCTCGATAATTGAACCTAATTAGGGATGCCCTATAATATTTTATGCTTGTTTTTGTGTTTGTATGCAATTTTATTGCTTTTTAGGATTTTTTATTGCTTAATTTTTGTTGTTTTGGTGGCCTAAAAGGCCTGGGCTATTTGGTGGTCATCCCTAGGTGGGACGGTCACAGATTTGGGGGCCATACCTGGGTGGGACGGTCACAAAATGGCCTAAAAAGGTCTTTTTTGGGTATTTTTGAGTCATTTTTGGGTATTTTTGAAGTTTGTTTGATGCTTATTATTGATCGACCTATCTCTACCAGGTGGTTAAGAGTCGGTATCAAGTTCTGACTCTCTTTGAGACCATGAGAGACTTATTGATAGAGGTAGACTGGGAATGGCTTAATGCCATTGAACTTAAGCATGTGACATAGTTAGAGCCCATGGTGGGTGATCATGCTTACTTGACTGCTATTATTGACTTGTGGGATCCATGCACCAACACCTTCCACCTACTAATAGGGGAGATGAAAGTGATGCTAGAGGATATCTATTAGATATTACATATCCTGATAGAGGGGTGGTCAATTGTGTCTACTCATCATGATTGGAGAGAGGCAGTGATGGAGAGGTACTTTGGCAGTGCTACGGAGGAGGTGATAGGGGACTCTCTCAATGGAGGCATATTGGTGGGGTATTGGTATGAGGTTGGGGTATTGGGTGTTAGGCATATTTTGTTGATGTTGCTAATATCTAATATGCTACTACCAGGCTCATTAGGCACCAGGTTTCCCTGGAACCTTTAGGAGTTAGTGTTTACTATGGTAGGGTGCACTGTGGAGTAGCCACTAGTGATGGCGTGGGGGACGAAACTACTGGCACAGTTGTATGATAAGCTATACGATATCCACTCTAGAGGGCAAAAGGTCTTGGGATGCAGCTTTCTACTATAGATGTGGGGATGGTAGCACATAGTTGTCGATCGACCACAGGGATTGCCTTGGACATCACAGGTATAGTTGATGGACTGAGAGATTGGCTATGGGATCCTATGGCAATGGGTCTAGGAGGTAGGGCAAAGTTGGTGCTAGGTAGGTGATGTGGGTCATTATACCAAATATTTTACTAGAATTATAGCAATGGATGTACTTTGGAGACCTTATAGGGATTATCCAACATTATCTGATGCTGAGACGTAGCTCCTCTGGGTGAGACGAGGTAGATGGTTGGTTGGCTTACATGGGATAAAATAGGAGTTCTTCCATTATGCTAAAGTTATACAACAATTTGGTCTATGATAGGGGTCGCATAGTGAGCCAATGGTCTGTCGATGCCATGGGGGTGAGAGAACATTGAGGTGATTGATAGTGGAGGCGATAGGAGGGGAGGTGGATCCTGTAGTGGATATTTCAAACTTGGATGATGCCGGGACTACAGAGGAGTATGAATCCTGGTGGGTGATGCACCGGTGGTAGGGGGAGGAACCACTAGAGGGAGATGTAGTAGGGGAAGTAGTGGAGGATCAGTAGGATGCTCCTAAGGAGGTCTAGGGAGAGGTAGGCGAACAACATGAGCTTTATCACATGGCAAATGAGTAGGCAAACCTCTTGGAATTAGGAGATCAAAGTAAATTTTGGGATGATGATACTGGGGATCAGGAGGTGTAGGTACAACATGTCACAGGGGGTGACATAGATATAGATATATAGTATAAGATGATTAGTATTAGGTAGGAGAGAGAGCTCCTTTGGACACAGGTACATGATGCCCAGGCAGAGATAGCAGCTCTACGAGCACAACTGAGATCTTGGAGCCCTAGTCAGGAGGGACCTAGCAGTGGGGATATGTCCAAGCTATAGGAGGAGGTGGCATAGCTCTAGGTATTAAATGATACCTACCAGGTGTGATTCTGATAGGAGAAGACCTATACTGATAAGTTGGAGGATGAGATAGTGCACCTTAGGGGGTGCATACCAGCCCATTTGTATGCTAGTGGGTCACACCAGAGTCGAAAGAGTGGTACCAGATAGTCTTTGGCTAGGGTAGCGGCACCTAGTTCTACACAGAGGGTATATAGGGTAGGTGGTGGCAGGTTAGAGAGTTCTTTATGGGCTCGACCTGAGGGTAGGGGTGAGAGTCATAGTACCAGTCTTGCATGACCATGGTTATTGAGACTTTGATGGATCTTTTTGTATTTTGGATTTTTGGTAATGTGAGGTCGGAGGACCCACTTTATTGTAGCCTAAGAGTAGCTCAAGGATTATGATATATCTTTTTACCCCATACATATACAGATATAGATATGAGATTTTTTTGTGTTTATCATCATGTAGTTTTGTATCGCTCCAAATTTTTTGCATCCTTACCTTCAGGCTATAGGATCCGCGCCCGGAAGGGGGATGCGAGAAGGATGGGACAATACCTCGGATTGAGAGGCCCTTTGAAGGTCCCGCCTCTCGGGGGAGGGGTATAAGGGTGAATTTTTGATGGATGGTGGGTTCACCAGGAAAATTTTGAGTGGCAGTTTCCACGCCTAGGTTGAGAGTAGGTTTGATGTGTTCATTTTGTGCTTTAATCATTCAATTCCTAGGTTTGGCCAAGATGAATCTAAGCTATTCTATATGCCAATGCTGATTTTTATGAATACAAAAAACATGCGTAAGTGCTAAACACAGAAAGTAGGCTAAATAAAATAGAACATACCTGATTCCGGATGTCTGATGAAGATTCTGAGTTTTGTAGAAGTCCAAATCGTCTCAAATCATACGTAATCATCTGTAATTGCATAGAATCATCTCAGATCTCAGTCGGTCATCTGAGATCAGACGAGATCATCATCGATCTGACGAATTCATCAGAAACCTGCAATCACAGAAACAGATACAAAATACCAAAAATGCAACTGCAAAAGCAAGGGGAAATGATAGAAATAATAGTAAACTTGCCCAAATGATAAATCCAGATAGCAATTAAAAGGAAATGCATCAATTTGACAATTTATTTTGACTTTATCATGCATCTATACTAAATGAGGTGAACTCCAGGATGCATAAATATAATAACTAAGATAATGCATAAAGAAATGCAGAGAAACGATAAGAAAATGCAAACTCTGGGCTCTGATTGCCCCCAATCTAGACTACAGTCGAGATCACCTCCAATCGTACGAGATCATCGTCGATCTACGATAGGATCATCCGAAATCGTCTGGAATCGCTTGCGACGATCCAAGCTTGCTCCAGCTGAAAAATAGTAAGATTCCTGCAAGAAAACTTGAAATACGCAATGCAAACAAAAGTATGAAGGTGTTCTAAGGCACAAGGAACTAAATTTGTAGGGAAATCCATCAGCTAGGGGGTTCAGGGGGATAAACTGAGAAAATCCTAGTTTATATAGGATTAGGGAGAGGTTAGGAGGTTGGAGATCATCCCAATTTGGGAGATCTCCAATGGGGGAGACTCTAACTGCGCAGACACACTTTCTGCCTAGGTTAGAGAAGCTGTTGAAACAGAAGCTAATTATGAAAATTTGGTTTTGGGATGAAATCGTCCGGACGTTCTGTTCCAGACGAATTCGTCAGATCTGGGATGATTTCGTCTGATCTACGATGATATCGTCCAACGGTCAAAACAAATCCTAAAAATGGCACGAAAAACAAGGGAAGCGGGTAACAGGCGGTTAACGGGCGGTTTGGGGTTAAAATTCAAATTTTTATCTTTTTACTAAGGTTTAACTGTGCCAATTTTAGGGTGCTACATTTTGCCCCCTCTTTAGCAAATTTTTCGAAGAAAATGCGTTAAAGACGAGTTCTTCCCGTTTTACGAGAAAGCAAAAATTTACTCAATTTTCTAGACGATGATTCTTGGTCGAATCGTATGACTGCTGACTATGGTGCCCCCTCCGTGTTTTTACCCAAATCGAATGTTTGAGGTAAAAGCGTGAAAAAGCAAAATTTTAAAAAAGTTGTTGTTTTTAAAATAAAATTAAGAAAATAGGGTAAAACCCTAATTCATTTTTACTATTCATTTTTTTGTTTTAGAGCTCTGCAGAAAAAATGGTTGAGACAGCGCACCGATCGACAGAGGTCCGACGCGGGCTACGGGTAAGGATCTAATCCTAGTGAATTATGTTTGGATTTAATTTGTGCAATTTTTTGATTGAAATTTTGATTGTTTGGGGCATCACGGCCGTTTTTAGGCCGTCGACGACGTCGGGATGAAATCGTCCCTAGATCATCGATTTCGTCTGAGGGCGAAATCGGCGAACTAGGGGCGATCTCGTCCAACAAGGGGCGATCCCCAAGTTGCGAAATAGGAGACGATTTCATCCTACAAAGGATGATTTTGCCCAATTTAGGATGATATCATCCAATAGTGAATGATATCATCATTTGATGAAATTAAGTTTGTTTGAATTGCATTTAATTGACTTTAATAATTGGTTTATTAATGAATTTTGTTGTTTTATTGTTTGTTTTGTAGAGGGGATTACTAAAGAGTCAAGAGTGGAAATACGGGGGCTGAGAGATGACATAGCCATGCTCGACCAGGTAGAGCGTGACCGACTAGCATAGGTCGGTTTGCAGCATGTGGCAGAGATGCCACAAGTATCGACGGACATGGGGCTACTGACAACCCTAGCAGAGAGGTGGTATCCGGGGTCATCCTGCTTTCGGTTACCGATAGGGGAGATGGCTCCCACACTAGAGGACGTATGGAGGATCTTGAGGATCCCCATACAGGGATGGCTGATGACTCCTACGGCCAATCAGGCCAAGCGATGATGAGGCTGAGCGGAGACCCGAGCTTCACCCTGGAGAAGGGTGGAGTGAACATCGAGTCTCTAAGGCAGATGCCTAGGGCATCTAGGCTGACTCAGGTTTTGGTAGGGGTGGTAGGTGGCTTACTGTTGTGCCACCAGAGCGGGTGTAGGCTACCATGGCTCCTTTCAGATGTGGTCTATGACATGAGAGACCACGGATACAGGTTTGCATGGGGCAGCTTTGTACTATGCCACTTGTATAGGATCTTGCATGGGGTCGTATACAAGGGAGGCCGATGTCTGGTCTTGACATCACTACTACAGGTTTGGTGTTGGGAGCACATCACGGTGCGGAGGCCGGTAGGGCTCCCACTAACAAGGGTTGACCGAGAGAGGCCCCGGGTTTTCTACTGGTGGTTACAGAGGGGGTCACAGTGGCGGATAGATCTGCCGATGTCACGGAGGTTGCTGGATGACCTCATCCTAGACCAGATCACTTGGAGGCCATGGAGAGAGCATCTAGGGTGGGCAGAGGATGGGCAGGAGCTGGCTCGCATCGAGGCGAGTCTGTTGGCTGAGGATGGAGCGGGGAGAGGTAGAGCTCCACCGCTATGACCGGGTTCTATGATAGTTCGGTCTTCAGTAGGGGATCCCTTCTCTCAGGGATTACGAGTACTCTCAGACTATCTAGGATAGTACTACACTGAGCGGGGCTCCAGACATGCAGCGGTTCTGGAGTCAAGACATGGATGATGCCCCCATCCAGCCAGTGGATGGTGATGATGCTGGGGTTGCCGATGGATATGATGCCTGGTATGCAGGCATCCACCCTCCTCGGATGATGAGGGCATAGGGTCCGATGCACGCCGTGGTGCGATGGATGGGGAGGCGACGTCAGGCTGCTATTGAGGTAGCGCGAGGTCACGATGGGAGAGAGCAATGACGGTCTCCATAGGAGAGACGCCAGAGGATGGCACGGGCTCCACAGAGGCCATAGCAGATAGGGAGGAGGGAGGAGAGATTCCCTTCTCAGTAGGGGGAGAGGCCACCATCGCCCGATAAGGGCAAGGGTGTCGAGGTGGGGGAGAGCAGCGAGATGGTGGCTCTCCGGGCTGAGAATGCCCACCTTCGGGCTCAGGTGCAGACACTTCAGGATGAGGCTACACGGCTCAGGGCTCAGAGCGGAGGGGCGAGCATGGAGGAGCTGGTGCGGTCTATGATGCAGACCATGTTCTACCAGGGGGTATACTTCTAGCTGGTTCCAGAGGGCCAGAGGGTACAGCTACCAGTCGGCATTGCTGAACCAATCAGGATGGGATCGACGAGGACATCCTCACGATCGACAGCGAGGACCCGAGACACAGCACGGACCTCTATGGGACCACCTCCTCCATGCCAGGGTGGGAGAGGAGATGAGGCTGAGAGCTCGAGGGCTTCTCGAGACTAGCTGACTATAGACTGCACAGAGATTGTATAGATTTTTGAGAGGATTGAGTATGCCAGGGTATAGATTGTGGCATACCAATCCAGTTTTGATATGATGTACATAATTTGATATATATATATATATGGTCTTGTTTTTGATGATATGACTTGTGTATATGTTGTATGATGCTTTAATTTTTGAATTTTGGTGATTGATGATTCATGTAATTATGTCGTTTGGAAATAAATTATAATTTTTATGTCATGGCATAAACTTGTAAATGAAATAATCTGATGTGAATAAATTGGTTGTTTTGTGGTGTGATTTGATGAAAAATAAAAGAGACTTCTAACAATAATTTCAAAGGACATTGTCACTGTTATAGACCATTTCATGGAGTCACCGCTCGCTAGGTCGTCAAGCTAATCCCAGTATAGAAATATTGTGAAAAGTAAAAGAGTGCTTAAGAAACTGTCTTAAGACTTTGGGTTGTGATGATGAAAAATGATGATGGTGATGATTTGTTTTCAGATTTTCATAAAAAATATTATGCATGACATATTAAAGAAATATGATTTTTTTGCTAGGCATACATTCCTAAGTGTGATAAATTTTTTGAATAAGTCCCTAGGAACTATACCATCATTGCAAAATTGAATGTTGACATAATGAAATGAAAAAAATGTGTTCGTTCTTTTTAAAGCACAATTGTGTAACATAATGATGTAAGCCATATGTTTTTATAAATTAAAATGAATGGGAAAATAAAATTAGAACAATGGTTTGCGCTAGGCATAGAATTATAGGTATAGACTTATACCATCATCGCGAAATCCAAAGAAGAAATTGATATTTTAGTTTTATTGCATGATTGATTTTTGATTTTGAGATAAACAGAAAATAATAATATATAAACTTGACTTTATTTACTAGATTTTGTAATATGTTGTTTGAAAGAATTTTGTGATTTGTGAAAACAATGTATGTAATTGTTTTTATACTAAAGAGATGTTCTGAAATAAGAAGAAAAAACTATTCCAAAAGAGTTGCAGAAATATTTTAAATTATCTCAAAGACAAATGTAGATTTATAAGGAACCCTCATGTGCATATGTGAGTTCATTGCCGATCTTGATTTATCATAATGATACAAAAATCTCTCAAATACAAATGTGTGTGCAATTGTATTGTTCAT
This sequence comes from Wollemia nobilis, assembly GCA_028583015.1. NCBI lineage: Eukaryota > Viridiplantae > Streptophyta > Pinopsida > Araucariales > Araucariaceae > Wollemia > Wollemia nobilis. Next base: position 2,729,212 of record JAQPPZ010016913.1, on the reverse strand, counting down.
TTACCAATTTTGAGCAAGATAATTTGATACAAGTAATTTGAATTAACCAAATGAGTGTTCGTTGACCATGATTTATATGCATGTAACCGTACCAGACTACTATGTAAGTCGGGTCATCAAGAGCTAGCTAATCCATAAGCAGATAAGCAGATATAGGTCTATACAAAAGAAGGTCACTAATGTGACAAACATATCACCACGCTAGGGATTACCCAAGGCCAAGCGGGTTGGGCACAAACCACCTGTTATGGGGCTTACCTCACAGTTTTCGAATAATTGAGAATTCCAGGGATTCAAGCTCATTCACCCTTCTTTTCTTTTCAAGGGGTAGGGAAAGGGATTTTATTGCTTTTTGCTTTTTCTTTTCTCTTTTTCTTTTTTTTTTGTATTTTTGCTTGGAACTTGAGATAATGCTGAAATATTGCTGAGATGGTACAAAATAATATATATATATATTTTTCTCATTTTCTTTGACTTTTCTTCTTCTTCCTATGCTAGGGATACTTGCTCGGATTGGTTGTAGAGCAAGGGATTTTTATTTTGGGTAGGGGTGAGCTTGTCCTTTTGTCAATTCTCAAAGATTCTAGACCATGTGCATGATAGGATAGCAGGGGAAACTTTTCGCTCAAGAAACCACTTCTACTATGTAGCATCGTATCGAATTTGCAATGAAATCATTTTAATGTGAAGAGATATACTTGGTTCAAGTAAATAACAAGATCAGTTCTCTATGCTCAAAAACTTTATTTAATTCAACTGTGGATTTTGATATAAGAGAGATTAATAATCATACCAAATAAAATCAAGATATTTATCCATGTGAGTGTGAAAGTGCGGGATTCCAAATAAATGCTAATTTATCCAAAATAACTGAAAATATAACTGCAATACTTCAAGAATTCGACAGGTACAAAAATAAAAGATGTTTTTGAAGATTTTTGATGATTTTGAAGTGTTTTTATATTTTGATTTTAATTTATGAATGGAAAGAATAAATACTATTACTATTTTTTTTTTTGAAATTTTTATATGGATAACGAAAATGAAACAATATGCAAAATAACAATATATACAATGATGAAATGACCAGATTTTATGCATAATAGCGTTTGAGATGCATAATGTTCATAGGTTCTTTAAGATCTTTACCATCTAAGGTAGATAATCTGTATGCTCCTGAGCCAAATTTAGCAGTGATGACATATGGTCCAAGCCAGTTGGGCTCAAATTTACCTTTAAGGTCTTTAGTTGCATTAGTATTTTTTTGATTTTCTTTTAAGACAAGGTCGTCGATCTCAAAGGATCGATGATGAACTTTCTTGAGGTATGCTCGTTTAAGCTTGTTTTGGTAGGCACGAAGATGCTCCAAAGCATTGATGCGCTTCTCATCTAGGAGTTCCAGTTGACTAAGTCTGCCAACACGATATTCATCTCCTACTTCAGTATCTTGAAGTAGCAGAGCCAAAGAAGGAACTTCTAATTCAAAGGGAAAAACAACTTCAGCGCCATAAACCAAAACAAAAGGTGAAGTACCTGTGGGGGTGCGAATGCTAGTTCGATAAGCCCACAAAGCAGGATATAATTGGATGTGCCAATCTCGGCCAGATTTATTGACCAGTATTTTGAGGATTTTGATTAATGTTTTATTAGATGCTTCGGCTTGGCCATTACCCTAAGGATAATAGGGAGTGGACCAACGATGTTGAATTTTATATTTTTGACATAATTTCTTGACATCTTTATTTTTGAAACAAGTTCCATTATCTGAGATGAGATTTGCAGGAATTCCGAACCTACAAATAATTTGATTAAAAATAAACTTGGAAACTTGGGTTCCAGTGCAAGAAGCTAAGGGCATAGCTTCAACCCACTTCGTGAAATACTCGAGTGGCGGTTATGATAAATTTGTGTCCATCAGATGACACAGGGTTGATTTTTCCAATGATGTCTAAGCCCCATTTTGAAAAGGGCCAAGGAGATGAAATAGCCTGCAGTTCTTGTGCAGGCGCATGGACAAGGTCAGCGTGTTTCTAGCACTTGTCGCAATGACGCACATAATCATGTGCATCATTCTCCATGGTAGGCCAAAAATATCCTATCCTAAGGAGCTTCTTAGCAATGGCGCTACCACTAAAATGTCCCCCACAAGATCCATTGTGGGCTTCACTCAAAGCTGATCTAGATTCTTCTAGATTCAAACATCTCAGTAGGATGCCTTCAAAAGATCTCCTATACAAGGTATTACCAATAATCATGAAGTGACTTGCTCGTCTACGTAACAACCGACGTTGGTTGCTATTACAACCTTCAGGAAAGGTCCCATTTTGAAGAAAATTAAATATATCAGTGTACCATGGTTCAGGAGTAGTTTCGTTGATTAGAAACACATCCAAAGGTTCTAAGCATGATTTATTTGAAGCGGGTTCCTGGAGTCGATGAATAATGATGGTAGCATATTCATCATCTAACTCCAAGGGCAAAAGAGATGCAGCTGCAGACCATAGCGTCGACCGCACGGTTGCTAGTTCGAGGAATAGCTTCCAAGGTAACTTGATCAAATAAAGCTAATAATTGTAGGACATATGCTTTATATGGGCATAATTTATCATCTCTGGTCTGATAAACATCATTGATTTGATTTATGACAAGTTGAGAATCATCGAAAACCAATAAATTTTTAATTTTTAGTGCCAAGGCAGCTCGTAATCCAAGGATTAGAGCCTCATATTCAACAGTATTATTAGTGCAAGCAAATGTTAATTTGAAGGACAGAGGTATAAGATGTTTCTATGGAGATATTAAAATAATACCTGCACCAGCCCCACTCATGCATCGGGCTCCGTCAAAGTATAGGGACCATTGCTCTGGATGGTCTGCCTCTAGTTTAAGGCATTCATCGGGAAACTCAATGATGAGGGGATGGGTAGACTCTAAGGGTGCAAAAACTAACTGATCTGCTATGATTTGACCCTTAATAGACTTCTGTCCTATAAACATGAGTTCAAACTCGCTTAGCGCAAGAACCCACTTTGTTGTGCGACCAGATAAATAAGGTCGACTCATGAGATATCGCAAAGGGTCGAATTTAGCAATAACATATGTTTTCTGACTGAGCATATAATGGCATAATTTTTGTGTAGAAAATACGACTGCTAGACATAACTTCTCTAATATTGTATAGCGAGTTTCATAACTGATTAAAGTTCTGCTAATGTAATAATTAGCACGTTCTTTCTTCTCATCGTCAAGTTGAGCTAACATAGCTCCTAAGGCAAAATCTGAAGCAAAAATGTACAAGATAAATGGGCGATCAGATCTAGGTGGTGAAAGCACCGGTGGTTTAAGAAGATATTGTTTGAGGAGTTCAAATGCTTCCTGACATTCGTCGTCCCAATGAAAAGAGACATCTTTCTTAAGAAGCTTAAGAAAGGGTCCGGTTTTGTCCGCCAACTTATCGATGAAGCGGCGAATAGCTTGAAGTTTACCTTGTAGACTTCGTAATTCAGATATATTTGTGGGTGCGGGCATATCAGTGATAGCCGCGATCTTGAGAGGGTCAATTTCGATGCCACGTAAAGAAACTATAACCCCTAATAATTTACCGGACTTAACTCCGAATATACATTTAGTTGGATTTAGTCGGATAAGATATTCCCTTAACCGATCAAAGACTTTTCTCAAGTCATCTAAATGATCATCTTCTTTGATGGAACGAGCTATAATATCATCTACATAATCATGTAGAATATCATGCATCATATCGTGAAAGATATAAGTCATAGCTCGTTGATAGGTTGCACCTGCATTCTTCAAACCGAATGGCATCACTTTCCAACAAAAGGTTCCCCAAGGGGTAATAAAGGTTGTTTTAGCCTGATCTTCAGGAGCTATCCTGATCTGATTATAACCAGAGAATCCATCCATTAGGGATATCATTCCACTCCCAGCAGTAAAATCAATGATCTGATCCATGTTGGGAAGAGGAAAATCATCTTTAGGGCATGCAACATTAATATCTCTGAAGTCTGTGCAAACCCTAACTTTGGTAGCTTCTTTCTTAGTTACTGGAACTACATTTGAGATCCATTCAGCATAATCAATGGCTTGTATAAAAATAACCTTCAAGAGCTTTTCTAATTCCCCTTTGACTAGTAAGGCCACTTTAGGATGCATTTTTCTAAGTTTCTGTTTAACAGGTTTAGCATCCGGATGGACTACTAGGTGATGCATAACTACAGAAGGGTCTAATCCTGGCATATCCTCATATGTCCAAGCAAAGACGTCTTCATATTGTTTAAGAAATGCAATGTATTTATCTTGTTTTTCTTGACTCAATTCTGATCCAATGTTGATTATGTGAGGGTTACCTTCGGTTCCAATGTTAATTTTTATGACATTCTCTACTTCCATGTGTAGATCTCTCTCAAAATTAGGCGGGGCGGGTGAAACGCCCAATTCTTGTAATTCTTCCAAGGTTAGCTTGGATAATTCATCTTGAGGAGTCGTGGCCTCAAGCTGGGCTATACTAGGTATAGAGCCATCGAAATAAAATCCGTTATATAACAATTCCTCAATGGAGACATCATGGAAGATATCCCCCTCCAACTCATCATCGGATTCAACAATCATCTCAGGGTAAGCTATGGATAGCATATTACATGTAAATGGGTTATTCCTTAAACGCAAAGCATCGCGTTCATCCAAATAATCTTGGTAAGATATGAGATGGTCATCATCCTCAAATGGGAAGGGCTGACCTTTACTAGGAAATAGGCCCACACCACATCGGGTAGGCCATGGTTCTACCTCAAAAGGTTCTTTCATACCATTATGGGAAGGTCCCAAACCTTTCCCTTTATATCCCAATTTAAGCATTATTGGCTTAGCTTTAATATACTCATTAGCAAAATAACATCGAGCATATCCATCATAATGTGTCTTGATGTTTCTAGGTATTCTTCCCCAGTCATATCCCTTATAAATAAAAGCGCAACTCCCGACTTGGTAAATACTTCCCATAGGCTGTGGGAGACCCAAGGTGCGAGGAGAGGGCGGCAATTTATTTAAAAGAAGGGAATCTTGCATAGCAACGTTTGTTTTTTTTGATATAAGAATTTTAGATAAATCGGGTAAGAGCTCATCAGTAAGAGCATAAGAGGTAGAAGGAACATTTCCTACATCGTCGGATGCGGAAAGTATGCCTTTAGTGGATGTAGATGTTATAGAGATGTCGATGGATGGGTCTATAGGTATAGAAGTGATAGGAGTAAGACAAGAAGCATTGGTTGTGGGTTTAGGATCCTTTTGGGGTCCTAATGTGGTTTGTTCGGAAGACGGTTGAACTATATGTAGAGGTGTAGTTGATGGAGTAGATGATGTTATGAGTGTGTGTTTCATACGTTTAGATGGTTGATGAGAATTAGGATGTGTGGATGATAAAGCAGGGCAAAATTGAACTCCAACAGGTTCTGCCAAAGCACACATATCAAAGGGTCTAGGATCACCATGAATGGTAACCAACTGATTTTTAAATTCGAATTTAACACATTGATGTAAAGTTGAGGGAACAACTCGCATTGCGTTGATCCAAGGGTGACCCAAAAGTATATTGTATGATGCAGGGCAATGTACAATAAATACGGTTGTGTCTAAGGTTCTTGGGCCAACTTGCAATGGGATAGTGATAACTCCACATGTTTCTTGTGTTTCGTCATTGAAGGCTTTTATGATCATATCAGTTCTTTTCATTTCGTCACTTCTAAACCCAAATCTTTGGTAGAAGTCAAAAGTGCAAATGTTTAAAGATGAACCATTATCAATCAAGACTCGTTTAATTGCTACATCTCCAATTAGGGCAGTAATATATAAGGGGTTATCCTTATGTAAACTATGTTGTGGTATATCTCTATCCCGAAAGTCAATACAATCGACTTCACGAGTTATGATAGTATTGGACATGGCTTCGAGGTTGAATATTTTGTGGTACCATCATCTGGCTTAATGTGAGCATTAATTCATCCCTATGTGTAGGAGAAGATCTTAAAAGGTCCAAAAGGGAAATTCTAGCTGTAGTATTTGATAATTGTTCATTAATATTATAAGGAGGCTTAGGTTGAACATTAGGCGCATGATTCCCTTTATTAGGAATTTTCAAAACAAATGGAGCTGATCCATCATTCTGAGTTTGATCTTGTTGAGAATTTTGAGCCTGTTGTCGAGTAACAGCTCCGATGGTACCTACAATATTATTTTGAGGATGATGAATAGGTCTTGGTCTAGCATTTATGGCTTGTTCATTAGAAAGTAATTGGTGAGACGATGGTCTAGTAGTGACTCTTCTTGGAAATGGTTCTTCTGGAACCATAGAACTTGTGATAGGTTGAATAGGATCTGATTCATCTTCAGAGCTATTCGATTGATTTGAGGTGATTTCCATGTCACTTTCAGTCTCGTATTCGGTATCACTAAGATCAGGTGTCCGAATATTATGTAGAGGTCTGGTCGTAACCATGGATAAAGTTGTGTCAAATACTTCCACATCATGAGTAGGTGAATGTCCACTAATAGTTCCTACATATCGGGTAGGAGGGGGAACATTATGGTGCTCAATTTGATTAGCCACTTCTTTACCATGCTTTGGTAAAGGATGTTGAAATATGTCCAATGATTGATTGGCATTCTGATTCTGATTTTGAGGGATGTTCTTTTGAGCATTATTAGGAGGATTTTGTTTAGGTTGAAAGGCTTGCACCTCCATCTCATTGTTATCAATCAGGTCTTGTATTTTATGTTTTAATATTTTACAAGAGTTGGTAGCGTGTCCAGGTCCTCTATGGAAATCACGGTGTAAATCAGCTCTGTATCCGGGTATAGTTGGATCAGGTTCCCGGATATTTGGTAATTGGATCAAACCTCATGCTAGTAATTGCGGGAGAATGGTTGATAGAGGTTGGTTTAACCTAGTAAATTCTTGAGGTGGTTTATCAGGAGGTTTCAGTATAAATTTCTCTGTTGTTTTCGTAGCATTAATAGTAGCGATATTTCTACTATCAGTGACTCCATCACCCACAACTTGTTTATTTTTATATTGATTTTTGGATGTTTTCTCATCATCTTTCTTTTTAAGTTGACCTCTCCTAATAAGAGCATCTTCCACTCTTCGAGCTAAATCTATAGCTTGATCGAAGGTGGTCAAGGTAGCAATTGATAACTCATAGGATAGTTGTTCTTGCAAATTATTGATAAAGATATCCAGACATTTCTCGATAAGGTAACACAAAGTGCAATTTTCCTATCAACTGTCTCCATCGAGCTAGGAAATCAGCAAAACATTCATCTTTGTCTTGTTTTAGGTTGTATAAATCTTTAATGGTTACATGCCTTTCGATGTAGGCACTAAATTGATGCACAAAAGACTCGACGGTTTCTTCGAAATTCCTCAAAGAATGAGTGGGTAGTTGATAATACCATTCCAATGCCATTCCTCCTAAACTTTTTGGGAACATCTTTAGTAATAACAAGTCATCATGTGATATGTCATGACATGCTATCCTAAACATACGAAGATGCTCTATGGGATCTTCGGTTCCTTTGTATATAGGTAGGACAGGCATAGGAAAGTGTTTAGGATATGGTTGTGCTACAACTATAGGATCTAGAGGCTGACTACACATCTCTCTATAATTGTACGAGGGATGGTAGGGATCTATCTGGTCCATGCGGGAGACTAACTATTTCACCATGGCTTCCAGATTACCAGTTTGTCCACCATATTGGTTCGGTGGTATTTGAGCGTATGATGGCGTGACGTAAGGATTGGATGCTATATTGCTATTATGCAAATGGTTGGTAGGAAGAGTATTATGAAGAAGATTTGTTGTAGCATTATGTTGTATCCCAGATTGTTGGAAATTGGTGTTAGGTTTTGTTTTGGGCTTTTGTTGATTTGAGGTATGTTGATCAATAACTTGGCGAAATAGAGCAGTGAATGAAGGTTTCTTTTGTGTGGGAATAACCCTAGGCTTGGTAACGAGGCACTCTAGGTGGTTGGGTAACCTGTTGTTGTTGCATGTTCTGGATTATAGCGGCCATATCCAAATTGGATGGTCCAGCTTGATCACTTTCTTGATCAACGAAGGACAAGGGATTAGTGCGTGTGTGATATATTTCTTCTAGGGTTGCTTGAGTGTCACTAATTTGATCCTTGTCCATATGGACTGCTCTATTAAGGGTGCCAATATTAGTACTGAGGAACTTCCAAAAATGTTCCATGTTCTCAAAAGTAATAGCTCCTTCCAGAGACATTTTAGGGGATGAGGATCCTTCCCCTCTAACAGTTTCTCTTTGTTCATTTGCTTCAGCAAACTCTTCTTCTTGTTGGTCTAGTGTTCCTTCTTCCTGAATTGGGTCTTCAGGAAGGACATCTGGTTTATTTATTGGTTTTCCTAACCAATCTTCTTCTACTTCAGTCTGTTTTCCATTCCTAAGTCTAGTCATTATGCTTAAACTTAGATTTTAGCAAATATATATTGATATATATATATATATATATATATATATTTGCAACAAATTTGGGAGGTATATATTTTAATTATATACCTACTATAATACTTAAAAGAAAATGTTTTGATTTTTGTTATGTTTTTGTTTTTGTTTTTATGATTATAAAGACAACAAACAACACACTAAATGCAAGAAATAATAATAATAAAAGAATGGCTTAGTTTTCTATAAATAGTTTATAGATGTCATTGATGGGATCAAGTTCATCAGGAGTCATGAAATGCTCCTCTTCAAATTGGAAATGGTTTTTCAAGAATTTGACAAAGTGTGCTATGGTGATGTTATCTACTTCTGACTCTGACTTGTAAAAATAAAGCTCATGGCAATACTCTCGATATAACACAGCTCTAGGAACTCTATTCCATCTCTTCCTATCCGTAAGAATGACCTCTTGATCCTCTATACGAGATAGAAATTTATGCACTACAACTGCATTGTCGAGGTATTCCTCAAAGGTGTACAACTCAGAAGACACAAGGGCTCTTTTATCTGCTAACCACCTATGGCAAGCTCTCTGAAGTTCATGATATAAGGTCACTTGATCAGGATCCAGGATTCTATCTAGGACAAACCTCTTGATTTGCCTAAGTTCGGTTGATCTAGATTCAATGATATTCAATCTCCTATTAAGTTCGTCCCATAAAGGTTGAACCCTATTTGTTTGAGGTACTCTAAGTACAGAAGTAATCTCTATAGCTGCTAATTGATTCTCAACATTAATGGTGACAACTCATCTTTTATTATAATCTACCATCTAAATATGATATGCAATCTTTGATTCTAAATGCATTTATGTTTTGTTTTTTTTTGGATTGTTTTCAAAAGGTTTTTAGTTTTCACGTCGGGTTCACCAAAATGTATCGCTCCAAATTTTTTGCATCCTTACCTTCAGGCTATAGGATCCACGCCCGAAAGGGGATGCGAGAAGGATGGGACAATACCTCGGACTGAGAGGCCCTTTGAAGGTCCCGCCTCTCGGGGGAGGGGTATAAGGGTGAATTTTTGACGGATGGTGGGTTCACCAGGAAACTTTTGAGTGGCGGTTTCCACGCCTAGGTTGAGAGTAGGTTTGATGTGTTCATTTTGTGCTTTAATCATTCAATTCCTAGGTTTGGCCAAGATGAATCTAAGCTATTCTATATGCCAATGCTGATTTTTATGAATACAAAAAACATGCGTAAGTGCTAAACATAGAAAGTAGGCTAAATAAAATAGAACATACCTGATTTCGGATGTCTGATGAAGATTCTAAGTTTTGTAGAAGTCCAAATCATCTCAAATCATACGTAATCATCTGTAATTGCATAGAATCATCTCAGATCTCAGTCGGTCATCTGAGATCAGACGAGATCATCGTCGATCTGATGAATTCATCAAAAACCTGCAATCATAGAAATAGATACAAAATACCAAAAATGCAACTGTAAAAGCAAGGGGAAATGATAGAAATAATAGTAAACTTGCCTAAATGATAAATCCAGATAGCAATTAAAAGGAAATGCATCAATTTGACAATTTATTTTGACTTTATCATGCATCTATACTAAATGAGGTGAACTCTAGGATGCATAAATATAATAACTAAGATAATGCATAAAGAAATGCAGAGAAACGATAAGAAAATGCAAACTCTGGGCTCTGATTGCCCCCAATCTGGACTACAGTCGAGATCACCTCCAATCGTACGAGATCATCGTCGATCTACGACAGGATCGTCCGAAATCGTCTGGAATCGCCTGCGACGATCCAAGCTTGCTCCAGCTGAAAAACAGTAAGATTCCTACAAGAAAACTTGAAATACGCAATGCAAACAAAAGTATGAAGGTGTTCTAAGGCACAAGGAACTAAATTTGTAGGGAAATCAGTCAGCTAGGGGGTTCAGGGGGATAAACTGAGAAAATCCCAGTTTATATAGGATTAGGGAGAGGTTAGGAGGTTGGAGATCATCCCAATTTGGGAGATCTCCAATGGGGGAGACTCTAACTACGCGCAGACACGCTTTCTGCCCGAGGTTAGAGAAGCTGTTGAAACAGAAGCTAATTATGAAAATTTGGTTTTGGGACGAAATCGTCCGGACGTTCCGTTCCGGACGAATTCGTCGGATCTGGGACGATTTCGTCTGATCTACGATGATATCGTCCAACGGTCAAAACAAATCCTAAAAATGGCATGAAAAACAAGGGAAGCGGGTAACAAGCGGTTAACGGGCGGTTTGGGGTTAAAATTCAAATTTTTATCTTTTTACTAAGGTTTAACCGTGCCAATTTTAGGGTGCTACAAGTTTCATATTGCTTTATGAGATGTATGCAATGTATTTATGTGCTTTATGATATGATGATGGATGTTTATCATGTATGCATATGTTGTAATGTGATTCAATTTGACGATATGTATGTTCATGGATGCATAATGAGATGGATGATTGATTGATCTAAATGATAAAATATGGATACTATATGATATACTATGTTAGCACCATAGACTGTATTGAATTCATCAATTCATGTGTGGTATTTTCATGAGACTATGTAATGGATGTATGAAAATGTAAACTGATATACATGTGATAAAATGGAATGAATAATAGGATGTTATAGGATGTATTTGAGGTTTTCATGAGACTCAAACACTCTAGTCAAATTATCAAAAGTTATATACTAACCATGCACAAAGGGATAAGCAAGATATAATTTTCACTTAGGGTAATCTAGACCACTTCGTAGGTTTCATATTTCCTTGTGCAAAACTTGGATTTATTAGTGTGAAAATATGTTGGGATTTTGATGTATACAAGGTACAATCTAAGCAAGAATCTACCTCCTAAAACTTAGGATAGATTTCTACAAAATATGAAAAGAAAACTAGAGATGGTTGAGTGATCGAAAATCTTAATGACCTTCTAGAAAAAATGGCTAGGTGAAGGGAATGAACACAAATATGAAAAAGTGGGAAATGTAGGTAGAAATGATAAGTGAAATATGAAATGATGTGAGTGATGACTAGAACAAAATTGATTTTGAATTATGACTAGTCTACAGCCTTAGTGCTAGACATATATGAGAAAATCTAAAATGCAAGGTGTAATGATGAGTATGCCTAATGCAAGTGATGATATAATGCAAAGGTATGCAATATGATGTGATGCGATATTTTTGTAATTTTTGATGTTTTGATGATGTTTTGATGATGTTTTTGGGTTTTGAGTGATATATGTATATACAGGTTGACTAATGGGCTTAGTGAATGCCATTGGGGATTTTTGGGTGACCAAAGGGCTTATAGACATTTTTGGGGCATTTTGGGGTGACATAGATGATCGTAGACCATCTAGGAGCATTTTGGGTTGACCAAGCAGTTTGTAGAAATCCTTGGAGCATTTTGGGGTGACCTAGACAGTCATAGACTGCCTAGGAGCATTTTGGGTTGACCAAGTAGTATGTAGGTAGTCCTCAAGAATTTTGGGGTGGCCTAGATGGTCGTAGACCACCTAGGAGCATTTTGGGTTGACCAAATGATGTGTAGATACCCTTGGAGCATTTTGGGGTGACCTAGATGGTCCTAGACCACCTAGGAGTGTTTTGGGTTGACCAAGCAGTGTGTAGATACCCTTGGAGCATTTTGGGGTGACCTAGATGGTAATAGACCACCTAGGAGTATTTTGGGTTGATCAAGTAGTGTGTAGATACCCTTGGAACATTTTGGGGTGACCTATATGATTGTAGACTGCCTAGGAGCATTTTGGGTTGACCAAGCGATGTGTAGATACCCTTGGAGTATTTTGGGGTGGGCCACAACACTCTAGGCATGGAAAGGCTATATATGAAGTATGTTCAAGGGTTTACGATCCTTGATTCCTTCAAGGGAGGCTAGGTAGTAAGTTACGGGTCCAATCTGACAAGTGATGACAAAAGGACCTAACCAATTTGCCGTAAACTTGTCCCGCAGATGGGGTGGCAAATTAGAATTTTGTTGGTTCTCTTTCAAAATGAGATCACCAACTTGAAAGTATCTATGATGGAATTTCATGTTATAAGCTCTCTTAAGTCACTCTTGATAAACACACAAGTGCTCGAGGGCATTGATGCATTGTTCATCAAGCAATGTAAGTTGGTCTAAGCGAGCCTACCGCACGGTATCATCATTAATGAACTCTTGCATGGATATGCACAACGATGGGATTTATAGCTATAGAGGCATGAATGCCTTGGCACCATATACTGGAAAATATGGAGTGGCCCCTATGGGCATCCAAATACTAGTGTGGTAGGCCCATAGAGCAAGGGGCATTTCTGTGTGCCAATCGGTATGATTTTATTTAACTATTTTATTCATAATGGCAATCAACATTTTGTTCAATACCTCTACTTACCCATTTGCTTGCGGATAATAGGGCATCAAAAAGCCATGCTGGATATTAAAATTTACTATCAAATCATGCACTTATTTATTCTTGAATGATGTACCATTATTAGAAATGATCTTGGATGGAATACAAAAATGACAAATGATATTGTGTAATATGAACTCCGCTATGCGGGGTCCTATCGTAGTGGTAAGGGGAATTGCTTCCACCCATTCTATGAAATACTCGATAGCCGTAATGATGAATGTGTGATGGCCCAAGGATGCAGGTGAGATTTTCTTGATTAAATTAAACCCCCATTGCAAGAATGGTGTAGCTGATTGAATCGGTTGTAAGGCCTTAGAAGGTACGTGTGTCAAGTTAGCATGGTTTTGACACTTTACACACTTTCTAACATACACACAATAGTCTTGCTCTAAGGTTGGAAAATAATAACCCATGCAAAGAATACACTTTATGATGGTCATGCCATTGAAATGGCCACCACAAGTACCATTGTGTGCTTGGATGATTGACCAAACTGACTCTTGATTCTCTACGAAAGGAAGGAGGATACCTTCATAGATTCGATGATACAAAATGTATCTGAGCAAGACATACTTTATCACTTTTTGTTTAAATATCCTTTTGGTAGCATGTGACAACCCAGAAGGGAGATTACCAAGCTTTAGGTAATCCTTAATTTGGGTAGACCAGTTCTATTGTGAGGAAGCCTCGATTTCATGAATCGACTGTTTGAGGGAACAAAGTCCTCCAAGCGGCATGATTTAGGTTGTCGTGAATTTGTGAGAACCTATCTTGATGAGGTTCAATATGAATCAAGTGTACTTATGGCATGGATTAAGTGTTCTCATGCTCAATCGTAGATTATGATAGCATTTTGACCTAAATGGTTGTCATATCATCTGTAGGGTTCTATGGGATCAAGGACCCTAGGGAGGCCATTGTATCCACAAAATTATTAGACGATCGAGGGAGTGCCTTGATATCATACCATTCAAAATTTTCCAAGAGTTTATCCATAAGGGATTTATAGGCTTGCAAAACTAGACCCTTGCATTGGTAAATCCCTTTGACCTGGTTTACGATGAGCAAGGAGTTGCCAAAAATATTGAGCTTGATTATTTTCATAGCGACAACTGTTTGAAGACCTATGAGCAAGGCTTCATACTTGACATTGTTGTTAGTGCACGAGAAATCAAGTTTGAAAGATAGGGGTATAGGAGCCCCTTGAGATGTAAAAAATATGATTCCTGTGCCACCCCCTTGCTCGTATTTGGAGCCATCAAATAATAGAGTCATATCGACATGTGAATCAGGCTCATCAGAATCAAGTGATTTTTATATTTGGAAGACTCCATAATTGGAAAGCTCCATGCTAAGAGGCTGCTCATCCTGGAGGGGAGCCTTTACGAGTTGATCGACAATGAACTGACCATTAATTGATTTTTTTTTGATAAATTATAGGTCAAACTCTATCAACAACATGATCCATTTTGTCGTGTGACTATTATGATAAGTACAAATCATCATATATTGTAATGGATTCTCTTTTGATACAACATACATGGTATGACTAAGCAAGTAATGGAGTAGCTTCTTGGTGGTGAAAACCACCACTAGATATAGCTTCTCAATGTATGCGTACTTGATTTCATAACTGACCAAGGTGTGGCTAAGGTAGTAAGTAGCTTTTTAATTATGCAATTCATTATTTTGGTCCAACATGACTCCTAATGCAATATCAGTGGCTAAGATATATAAGTGGAATGCCACTCCTGGTCTAGGTGAAGTCAATACTAGTGGTGAAGCCAGATATTGTTTGATTGCATCGAAGGCAGCCTCACACTCATCATCCCGATGGAATGTGACCCCATTATGTAGTAACTTGTTCATGAATTGATATTTGTATGATAATTTCTCTATGAAGCGCTTGATGGACGTGACCTTACCCTGTAGACTTCGTAGTTGCTTAATGCTAGTTGGGGAGGCATATTGAGGATTGAATTGACCTTGTTGGGGTCTACTTCAATGCCTCTTTTAGAGACTATAAATCCCAAGATATTTCCAGATGTGATGCTGAAGATGCACTTATTGGGGTTCAGTCTCACGTTATGCTCAATAATTTGATCGAGGATTTTATGCAAGACATTGAGATGCTCATGGCATAATAATGATTGGCTAGTAAGTCATCCATGTAATCTTCCAAAATATTATGCATGTAATCATGGAAGATGTATGTCATGGTGCACTGGTAGGTAGCACCAGCATTTTTAAGACCAAAAGGCATGACCTTATAGAAAAATGTTCCCCAAGGCATTGTGAATGCTGTTTTGAGCTAGTATTTCAGATTGATACAAATCTGGTTGTATCCAAAAAATTATCCATGAGGGATACTATTTCATGGCCCACTGTGGCATCTACCAGGGCATCGATTCTCAGTAAAGGAAAATCATCCTTAGGACTCGCTTTGTTCAAGTATCGAAAGTAAGTGCAAATGCGAATCCTCCCATCGGGCTTCTTGATGGGAACCATATTAGATAACCATGGTGGATAGTCCACTGATATGATGAACTTGGCATCTAAAAGTTTTTGTAGATCATCTTTTTTTTTTGAAAAAATTGAAAAAAACTTGTATTAAAACAAAAGACAATTACAAGAGGGAGAAAGGGCATCCCAACCAAGCGCAAAGAGACCAGAAGAACAAAGGGAATGAAAACGCGACACCAAACCAAACAACCGCCGCGCCACAACAACCAGTCGCGATAACGCGACATGTCGCGAAATCGCGACATGTCGCGATATCGCGACAAAAAGCGCCGAAGCCACAACACACGAAAAATGTCGCGAAATCGCGACAGCACAGCACCAAATCACCCAAACGCCAAAAACGTCACGAAATCGCGACGAGAAAGCCTGAAGGCACCTGCTCCCCGAAATTGTCGCGAAATCGCGACGAGGTCCCCTTTAATCAGCAACTTTGAGAAAGTGTCGCGACATCGCGACGGCTTTTCCTTGGAGCCCCACTTGGCCGGAAGTGTAGCGAAATCGCGACAAGAAATCCAATGGGCGCCCCATCCGCAAAAGTGTCACGAAATCGCGACATGTTCACCCCCAAGGTGCCCTTTTCTAAAACTAGTCGCGAAATCGCGACGTTTTTCCTTCATGCAGTTTTTCTCCAGAACTGTAGCGAAATCGCTACAGGTTTGCCCCTTTGCTTCCTTTCCATAAACATGTCGCGAAATCGCGACAGGTTATCCATTGGGAGGCTTTTCACAAAAAAGGTCGCGATATCGCGACGGTTTTTCCACTTAACGAAATTTTGCTCAAAACGTCTCGAAATCGCTACAGGTATGCCCCTTTGTGTCCTTTCCTCAAAAAAGGCACGAAATCGCGACGAATTTTCCTTAGAGTAGCTTTTCACAAAAATTGTCGCGATATCGCGACGGTTTTTCCCTTTCATGCAATTTTTCTCAAAGCGTCGCGATATCGCGACACTTTTCCTCCAGCAGCAAAACCAACCAAAAAGGTCGCGACATCGCGACACCTTCTCATCAAAGACCGCGACGGCGCAACAAGTCGCGAAATCGCTACAATTTTCCTCCCAAAGCCGCAGCAACAAAAAGGGTAGCGAAATCGCTACAGTTATCCAGGATAGGTCGCGACAGAGCAACATGTCGCGACAGAGCAACATGTCGCGACAGAGCAACATGTCGCGAAATCGCGACAGATTTCCAAATATGTCGCGATATCGCGACAGAAACTAACCTTAGTCATTTTTGAGCTCATGGATGCAGGGATCGTTCCAGACCACTCCGAATCTCTTCATCTATCATAGGCATATCACTGTGCAGCTGAACACCTACCTCTTTCTCAGCACCCATCTTCGCAAGGAAGTCAGCTACCGTGTTCAGATTTCTACTCACATACACAGGGATAACATCATCTAACTCCCTCCATAACTCCTTGATTTGAGATATCAACATCCGCAGTCTCCAGGCTTTTAAAGAGAAATTCCGCAAGCAATCTAGAGCGCCGATCAGGACTTGAGAATCAGATTCAAGAATTATCCTCCGGTAACCCTGCTTAACAGCCCAGATAGACGCTGACTTAATGGCAAAGGCTTCGGCTTCATTGTTCGTGGCTCTGCCCAATCCCTGCAATTCCCAGTAAAGAACCGCACTCGAGTGATCCCGACAAACAACACCAATTCCTGCGTTGCCCGGGTTGCCTTTTGCAGCCCCATCAGTATTGATCTTGATCCAGCCTACAGGGGGAGGTTTCCAGCATGCTCTGCCTTGCCTCTCAAGACCCTCAACCCCCTCTTCAGGATGCCCAAGAGTAGCTTGATTCTCTTCATTAACAAAAGTAGCAACGGTTTACGATGACTTTGCTCCGAGATGACATGCCAAACGCCGTCAATCGAGGAGAAAGTGTTTCTAAAGATCCGGGCGTTTCTCTCCAACCAAACTTGCCACCAAATGAAGAGAAAGCCTAACTGCCAGCCAGTTCGGAGAGCTATGGAATTGAACCTGCCCCATTTCCATTTTTCCCAAATATTGGTACGGTTGAGAACACCATTAGCCTGGAGTTTAAATTGAGAGAACCAGCGTTCCCAAATCTGATGAGTAAAAGGACACTCAAAAAACAAATGATCTGCAGTTTCCTCATGTTGGAGGCATAAAGCACATTGAGAGGGGCCATTGAAACCCCTACGTCTGAGATTGTCAAAGGTGAGAAGACCATTATGCATAAGTTGCCAAGCGAAGAAATTCACTTTCGGCCAACCCTTTGAATGCCAAATCCTTCTCCAATGCTTGAACCGGAAAAGAGTGTGGGGGAGGCTCGGGGAGGATCTCTTCATATCCGGCCTTAAGCGAGGTAGACCCCAAGGCTGCCATAGCCCCAGGCTAATTCATCTTCCTCATCCTTCCCCGTGAGGAACCTTTACGACAAGATTTTTTTGCGGGATAGGCGCCAACTCCGGAGAGACGGTAATTGGCCACTCCTCCCACCGCTTAAACTTTTTAAATGTATACCCCCCCAATTGCTGGTAAGAAGATAATTATCAATAAGGATCCAACCCTGGGCTTCTAAGGCGGTCATGATAGGTTGTAGCTCGGGGAACATAACAATAATGGGCGGATGTTGGTCCCAAGAGTCAGTCCAGAAACGAGCCTTGTCTCCTTTCCCCACTTTCCAGAATAATTGATCTTTGATAATCTGGGACCCAAGCTTGAGAGTCTGCCACACTAAGGAACCAGAACCTTCCAAGGGAAAGCGACCCACCTCATTGGGATGAACATGCCCCAAATATTTACTGGAAAGAATTCTGTTGAAGAGGGAGGATGGCTGAGAAATCCACCTCCAATACAGTTTTCCAGCCAAAGCTCTGTTATTAAGCATAGAACTTCTCAAGCCCGACCCTCCTTTGTCCTTAGGGTGGGTAACTTTGTCCCCACCCAACCAAGGCCCATTTTTTCTTCCCTTTTGCGCCTTCCCATAAAAATCTTCTAGCCATTTTGTCCAGCTCTTTCCAGATGGTATGAGGGGCAGCCAGTATTGAGAATTTATAGATCGGCAAAGCCTGAATAACCGACTTCAGGAAGGTTAATCTACCCCCGTAGCTTAGCCATTTATGGGCCCAATGATTCATTCTGTCTTTGATGCCTGCTAACAGGTTCTTCCAAATGTCAATATTTAACTTTTTGAAATGAAGGGGAACGCCCAGGTAAACAATTGGAAGAGAAGTCCTTGTGAAGCCCAGGATCTCAATAACGCGCTCCTGAAGCCGTTGGTCAAGATTGAAAAAGACCACTTTGGACTTCCTGACATTTAGAACCTGATTTGAAGCCCTTAGGTAGAAATTCAAAGTATCTCTGATTCCTCTAGCTTCCCGAAGAGTGGCCGCACCAACCAGACCCGTATCATCCACAAATTGCAAGTGAGTCAGAGTTTCCTCCCCAACCTTGATACCAGAAAGCAGACCTTGTTGCCTTCTCCTCAAAAACAGTCTGCCCAAACCTTCAGCCAAGAGAAGGAAGAGATAGGGAGAACAAGGGTCTCCCTGGCGGAGACCACGGGAGGCGCCGAAAGGAAGCGAGGGAAGGCCCTTGATGAGAACAGAAAAAGAGGGAGAAGAAACACAACTCATAACCCAATCAATCCATTCTGAGAAAAGCCAAAGGCAGCCATCATTTTCGACAAGAAGCACCACTCCACCCGGTCATAAGCCTTGGACATATCCGGTTTAATGAACATTCCTTTGTTGCCCGAAGTTTGCATTGAATGGATGGCCTCCTGGGCCAAAACCACCCCATCCAAGATTTGTCTTCCCTCAACAAAGCCCCCTGTTCGGGAGAAATGATGCTATGAAGAAGGGGTTTAAGCCTCTCGACCATTATCTTAGTGATGATTTTGTAAATCACATTGCATAAAGCAATAGGCCTGAAATCGAGAGATATGAGTCCCAGCTTCCCCTTTTGGAATTAAAGCAATGAAGGTGTGATTGATCGCACTGAGCATTCTTCGATTGGATCCGGATTCCTCGATGCTGACCAGAACATCCTCCTCCAAGGTGTCCCGAGAAAGCCTAAAAAATTCAATAGGAAAGCCATCCGGACCAGGAGATTTTCCAGTACTCATACCAAAGACCACATTTCTCAGTTCATCCCTTTCAATGGGTCTAAGCAGGGCCTGATTGTCCTCTTCAGAGATAATAGGAGGAATAACATTAAGAACTTCGTTACGAGCCTCAATATCTTGCTTGCATACTTTCCTTAAAAAGTTTAGAAAAGTAATCGATAGCATGGGAATGCATGCAAGGAATAGTATCGAAGACATTTCCATGTTCATCTTTGAGAACTTCCATATTGTTCATCTGTCTCCTAGCACAAGCTGACCGATGAAAAAATTTGGTATTTCTGTCCCCCTCTAATAACCAAGTATTTCTAGCCCTCTGTTTCCAGTATAACTCCTCTTGGTTGTCAATGTCCTCAACCGCTTTACGCAGTTCATCATCTTCAGATTTGAGTTGCTCAGTAATTGATCCTTCCCTAAAAGTTTTCGAACCTCCTCCCATCTAGCCACCAAGGGGGCCCTTTGGGGCTCGGAAATCCGACTTGTTTCCTTTCCTCCATTGTTTCAATTGAATTTTGACAAATTGAAGGCATGTTTATGAAATTTGAACATTGCTTGTCCCAAAAGGTGGACGGCCTTCAGTCCACCATTGAGAAATTTTACTGTCGAAGGTCCTCCTTTTGTAACCAAAAATTCTCAAATTTAAAAGGCCTATGGTGCTGCCCTCTCGAAGTCCCTCCCTCAAGCAAAATGGGAAAATGATCCGAAATAGGGCCCTCCAAAATGCGGAACTTAAAAGTCCATTTAACAAAAGCCTCCTCCGAGACCAAAAAGCGATCTAACTTGACCTTCCTGCTATGTGGCTCCTTTCTCTTGTTTGTCCAAGTGAAAAAAACACTAGGGCCTTGAACGTCCACTAAATTAAAGGCCTGAACTTGGGCAATCAGAAGCCGGTCCCCTGGATCCAAAACAGGGGAGCCACCTTCCTGGTCCCGAACAGATAATTTTGCATTAAAATCCCCTGCAATAATCCAGTCATAACACTCCCTGTATGCTCTCATGTTGTGAACAACGTCCCATTGGAGCCTCTGGCCATCAAGATCTTGGGCCCCATAAAAGTTGGTTATAAGGACCAGCTCAGAATTGAAGTTATTTCTGAAGAGAGAAGTAAGTACACCCTTGCAAGCTACATGTTCTAAAGCGGTCCAGGACCGAGAGGGTTCCAAAGGGTAACAATTCCAACTGAAGCTCCTTGGGCAGCCACGTCCATATACCCGACTCCCCGCGATTTTAGTAGCGAGTTTTACTCATAATATCTAAAGACATTTTGGTCTCTGAAGAAGCAAAAAGTACTGTTTTACGGTTTTCTAAGAGTCTTTGAGCAGCAGATTGATGGGTTCTACTTGTTTAAACCCCTAATATTCCAAGATTGAATAATCATTGAAAACCTTGAGAGCAGTAAGAATCAATGGTCCTCACCAATCCTCCATTGATTAGCTTATCTCCTTGCGCTATTAGTAGTTCCTTATTGGATTTTCTTCCCGCTCCTTGAGAGTTATTGTTTCTAGATCTCTTTTCCACCTAGGAAATCCCTAAAGCAGGCCTTTCTCTGTTTTTATCTGCATTTCCCATGGTGACATCTTTTATAGCCAGCTGTGCTGGGGAGTGTATAACCAATGCCCCTGGATTCTCTGACTGCAGGTTCTCGGTGCTGCACGATCACTGTTCTACTACGGGAGTGAAGGAAGGAGAAACAAGAGGTGGAGTGTTGACATTCTCACCATTCCCAACCACTCCCTCCATAGATTGGTCCTCCAGATCCACTAATGACTTAAAAATTTCATACCGATTGTTTGGCTTGAGCTGTACCTGCTCCTTGCCATTTTTCTTTTTGTTTCTCTTTCGTTTCACCTGTTCAAAGCCATCTTGCTGAGCATCAGGACTGGAGAATTGCTAGAGGGTTCATTGACCGGACTGGACTTACCCTCTCTAGGGCGGTTTGACATTCCACTCGGAGCCTCCATTTTTGTGCTCACTACGTTTGGGCAGAACCTTGCCAAATGTCCATGCTTATGGCATACTCGGCACCTGAAAGGTAGGGCCTCATAGTCTAGCTGCTGGATCCAGGGTACTCCTGCAAGCTCAAGTTCCACCTCAGCTGGTAGAGGCTGACTAATGTCCATCTCTACACATATTCTAGCAAAGACAACAATATTGCCCTCTATGGTATCTTTGGAGACTCCCAAAAATCTGCCTAGGGAATTACCTATTAGTTCCAACACCTGCTCACCCCAAAACTCCATCGGGAGAGCGTACGGCCGGATCCGGGCCGGGACAGCCGTGGGTTCGATGCGGGGGTCGAAACCCACTCTCCAGGGTTGGACAAATAACCTTGCTGGTCCGTGGTTTCTCTTTTCTGATTCAAATGCTCTGTTTCTATCTGCTAAAGAAGAGAAACTTATGATGAAATACCCATTGCTTATAGGCCATAAAGAGTACTCACCGTGTGGCTCCCAGTTCGGCGAACCCAGGTATGCAGAAAATTCAGTGTGGGCCGGATGCCCATGAATTTGCAGATCAAGTCGTGATTAGCTCGGTAGACGATTGTATCTTCGACCAGCATTGGTTCTATTACAATCTTAGGCCTGGAAGTAGATTGCGGGAGGCATCCATTAACGCGGTGAGCATTTGGGCCATTGGCAACATTCTTGAGTATCGATTGAAAAGCATTCCGCTGAGCTCCGTCCGTGGAAGGCGAGGGATTATCTTTCAACTTCTCGGCATATGAGGTCTTTCTCCCAGCAGGAGAAACAGGAGGAGACCCCATCGGGCCCTCCCGGGACCACTAAAGAACCTTCAGGCGAAAGCAAAAACAACCCCCCAAAGCCCCAGGCAAGATCTTCGGGCCAGAGTCCCTCGAGCAACACCAGACGCCGTCACAGAAAATTTCCCGCCAAAACGCCAAATCGCCAGAGCCGAAAAAAAAATCCTTCAGTTGGCACCTATTCTTTTGTAGATCATATTTAACCATTAAGGCTATTGTAAAATGCATATATCTTAGATTTTGCTTAACTGTATTGGACATGGGGTCAAGCATCAGATTATGCGTGACTAGATTTGGATCCAGTATCAACATGTCTTTGTAGGTCCATGCAAAGACTTTATTTTTCTTTGTGATAAGGTCTATGTAATCGACCTACTCGATGGGGGACAAGATTTCCCCTAACTTGATACATTGAGGATTCTCAGGATCTGAGTCGATATCTTTGTTAATCATTGGTTCTATTGACATATGTGAACCCTCCTCCAACTGGTGGGGAGTAGGGATCAAGTGAATATCATCTGCTGGGTTTAGATCATCAATTGGAACCTTAGGTTCCTCCTCAGCATGGAAGACATCATGAGTAGACCTTGGAGAGAAATGAAATGGCTGTAGCATCTCATCGCAAGGCTAGTACTCGAAAGGTGATGGGGGAGAATCTCCTTAATCAAATTCAATTACCCCTAAGTCAAGGTGTAGTGGCTTCGATGGGTTATCCAGATCTTGCATGGGATCAAAAAGGTCTATGGAAATCATGTTTATGGATGGATGATTTCCCCTAGGTGGTTGGTGGTGTCTATCGACATTAGGATGTCACAAGACCTAAGGAGGTGGTTATGGAAAAGGTGGAATAAATGAAGGTGGTCAATGTGGTTGTGGGTGGACTTGCCCTTTTTTAGGGAGGAACTAGTGCTATATAGGGTTGTTTAAGGGGAACATACGTAGATAACCCTCATACTCATAATTCAACATGACAATCCATGCAAACTCAACATGCAGACTAGAAGAGTCAATGGATGCCACTTCATAATCTGACTCATCATTAGATGTCCACTCATAGGGAGACCCTTGATCTTCTTCCTCACTATCATGTGGAAGGGTATGTGAAATTTCACCCTATTCGTAGGATCAAGGGATATCACAAGGTGTCTCTTGATTACCCATGGGTGTGGGGAAATAGTCTCCCAGTGAATAGACTCGACTAGGTTTGGCACAGGGATCACGTGCAAGCTCATCCCTAAAGTCCATAGTCATGTGCTCTAGACTATCCATGAGGACATCGAGGGGCACAAGCTTGTTGTGTCCTAGACCAGACTTATCATAAGGTATTTGATACTATGGTTGGTAAGGAACGCGGGTGCCTTGCTCATACAAGCCCAACCCATAATCGTACCAATTACAGAGGTGAAGATACCTCATGGTGAAGTCAGGGTTGGACATGTAGTTGATGTCCTTAGAAAAGGGCTCTTCATCCTCTTCCTACTATTGATAAGGCTTGATGTCATAGTTGAGACCCCCATAGATGAAATTTGTTTGATTAGGGGGAAGGCCAAGAGGCATGATAGTGCCTATGGGAAGATGAGGTTGACCCATATCTTGCACCAACTTGATAGTAGGGGTGGCTGTGATATTCCTAACCATGTACTCTCCTAAACTGGTGGAAGCTAGGTGCACTATGACCTGTGGCTATGGAGAAGGAGGAGATGGGAGTAAGGCTTGAATTGATTCAATGTTTACCTCATGAGGTAGCTCCTCATCTACTAGGCTAGGAATATCACTTGTGGAGATGGTGGATATGGTTAGAGGGATCTCATCAACAAGCCTCTTCCTCATGTTCCTCAATGGAGGATTCATCGATGATGAAGGCATGTTTGGGGGTGCCAAAGATGAGGATGGTATGGCATGAGATGATGATGGATTGAATGAAGGTGATGGTGATGGAGTCAAACCTTGGTTGGATTCATTCGGTTGAAAATCTAGATGGGTGGATGGTAAGGTTGACTCAGGGATCTGTTGCACCATGTTGCAGTACTTGAAGGGTTCTAAGTCTATAGAGATGACATGAACTTGTCCTTCATAGGTGTATTTTAGGCACTAGTGAGCGATGGAAGGGACACACTTCATGTCCCTGATCCACGGTCTACCCAACAAGATATTTTATGCCATCTCACCCTCCAATATGTGGCACAATGTTGATATGGTATTTTGTCCTACCTAGATAGGTAAGACTATCATACCAACTATTGAGCATATGGCATCATTAAATGCTCAAAGGGTGTAAGTAGACGCGACAATATGGGATGCTAGGAGCCCTAGATGCTTGAGAGCTATTGTAGTGATTATG
Organism: Wollemia nobilis; assembly: GCA_028583015.1. NCBI lineage: Eukaryota > Viridiplantae > Streptophyta > Pinopsida > Araucariales > Araucariaceae > Wollemia > Wollemia nobilis. Next base: position 2,704,543 of record JAQPPZ010016913.1, on the reverse strand, counting down.
TTGTTGGAAGAGCCAATGTCTATCAACACTCTCTTGTAGGGTGTTCCATTTACACATGCGATGATGTGCAAGGGAGGATCCACCATATCATTTGGAACTAGTTTAAGCTCATCTTCTCGAAAGGTAATCATCGGTTCCATACATTTCCAAACATGCCCCACAAAATTATTAAAGGATTTAGACTCCTGGGGCTGTAGCTCTATTACCTTAAGGATCTCCATTAGAGCTTCTCTATGAGGTGGAGATTGTTGAATGAGCTCATAGATGGAGAGCTAGGTAGATGTCATTCTCAGGATCTAAGTGAGCTTACTCTTAATTGTGACCACAGGTCAAGGTGGGAGGCTCGACACTAGAGGTGGTAGAGGCTACGATGTTGAAGGAACATCGCTTTGAGCCATAGGTGGTGTGATTGGACTTGGGTACCACCTATTCCTTATTATAATGCTGATCATGCCAACATACCCTTTCTTAGGGGGTGCATGATGAACCTCATTTACCTAGGGCACTGGCTTGGCCTACTCCACATGGGCAGGTAATGGGTCTTTAAAAACACCCATCTGTTGGTTGTTTGGCACGATAGGGTTGTCTACCTGAAGGGCATTCCTATCGATCATGTCTTGCACCAAATGCTTGAATTTATAGCATATTTACACATCATGCCCATTTTTCCTATGAAACTTACAATATAGGTCTTCTTGGTACCCTTTGGGCTTCGGTGCATTTGGATCGATAGGTCGACTCTCAAGTAGATTAATTGCCTTAGCTACACAAGAGGTGCTCAAAAAAAGAGTCCATAGACTCTACAATGGGTGTGAACTATCACTTGGGGTGATGTTGTTGATTTTGCCCTTGATTATTCTGGTTGTCCTTGTTATAGTTCCCAGGTGTGGCCTGATAATTAGGCTTTTGAGGTGATGCAGGTTGCATTGGCCCTGGGACACTAATGGCAACCTGATTGACTATTGCTGGCTTAGGCTATGTTGGGCTATTCTTAGAATTCTTGTTCCACTCCTTGCGAGGCTTCATAATTTCTCCCTCTTGAATCTTGATGTCTTCAATTGTTCTAGCTTACGCTAGGGCATCTTCAAGAGTCAAATATTGTTGCAGTTGCAACAACAAGGAGATCGGATTTAGGTAGCTCTTGGTAAACATCTGAGTCAACTCCAACATGGGGAGTAGATATGGCAGCTTGGAGAGCAATGCTCACCACCTATTACCATAATTCACTATTGACTCATCATCATATTGTTTCAACCCAGCGAGATCAGCCAACATCACCTTCCTCTTGGTATTGAAGGCGAAGCATTCTAGGAACGCATCTATGAGTTGATCCAAATTGTGGATGCTATGCTTTGAGAGTTGGGTAAACCACTCCATGGTTGGGCTAGAGAGGGTAGTCATGAATGTCTATAAAAGAAAAGTATCATTATCCTGGATGCCAAAGCATTGGCTCAAGAATTTGGTAACATGCTCCTACGCATCTTCTTCTCCCTTAAAGGTAGCCAATTGAGGCATCTTAAACTACTCTAGATAGGAAGGGGTAGGCATCGAAGGATGAAGGGGTTGACTACGTAGCTGGCATAAAGTGGGATTTTGAGATCTAGATCTAGAGGTCTTGTTCTCTACTGACTCTAAGCGCTCTAGTAGTACCCTATATGCATCAGAGGATTTGATCTCCTCTTATTTTCTCTTATCCTGCGATGGAGGGTGAGGATCATCAGGCCTATTTTGAGGTGGTGGCATGTCACCCCCCTACCTTGATAAGGTATTTCCAAATATTCCACCTCTAGCTCATGCTCAGTGTAAGCCCCATAGGGCATCTCCTGAGCTGGCCTATAGAGAGGGGTAGCTTGCTGCGATGGGCACCCTATGTTTGGCTTGGGAGGCAAGTCTCGATCTGGCCTAGGAGGTCATGGAGGTAACATTGGATAAGGCCTAGGAGACCTATCTTGAATGAGAGTGGGTTGCCTCGGATGGACTTCCTATCTATATGTTCTAGGGGTAGGGACCCTCTCATGTAAATTTTTTTGGAATAGCTCGTTGGTCTGCCGTTCGATTCTTTCTTTCTCAAGTTGATGCAAGTGGTCTAGTTGCTCTTTGTCTCACCGAAGCTGCTTGAACTACGCTTGGCGTTCCGCATATCTTGCAACCACTTGATTGATCTGTTCTGCTATGTGAGGCCTAGGAGGCCTAGGAGTCTCACCTTGAGGCCAACCTCATTCAAGATAATCTATGATATTCATCGTGCACTTCCCTCGATCGAGGGTAGCCACATTTACTTGAGGTTCGGGCCTAGGCATATGCTCTTTATACTTAGCGAGTGCAAAGGCACATCGTGCTTGCATGGTATACTACTCTTGAGGATAATCAAGGGATTTCCTCATGCCTTCCTTCATGGATGAGGAAGGGAAGGGCTGAGTTTGCTCACCCTGAACGACAAGTATCATACTCATCATGTTGTCTAGGCTCCTGGAACCTATCAAGGCAGTTTACGGGTGAAGTATGATCAATCGACCCTACCCAATGTGTGAAGTCATGCTCTGGCCCATAAGTGGGTGTATTAGACCTATCAGGCATATGGATGCATGGCACCACTCTATCTACTTGCGCCTTCAGTATGTGTTTGCCTTTCATAAAAGAAGGCATGTGATGTGTCTACATATTAAGAACACTCTCTTGGATAAGGTCCACCACCCAGAGGGGTGTCCCGCATAGGGCTCCCTTGTAGGTGTTGTTCATGTCCCACTGTTCTAGGACTTGGGTGAGTAGAGGCTCACCAGGGAGGTATGACCAAATCCTTGGGGCTAAAGTGAAGATGACTCATGTCTCCTAGTCCACCCTCCATAGCTTCCACCCATGATTGGGCTTGGCTATGGGTGCACACCATTGTTACTCTCTACCAAACCCTAGATGATTATCTCCTTTACAAATTCTTAATGAAACAACACGCAAGAAAGGAAAACACTCAATAAAACAAGTGATTATCTCTTTTAAGTTTTAGATGTGAATCCCTAAACTATTTTGTGTGTTTCAGATGTGTTGTTTGTAAATATGACCTTGTGTCATGTGTTTGAATTTTATTGGATGATAATCTTGTGTTTAATTGGATTTCACCTGTATGCTCATAGCTCAACAACCGATAATGAAAGTCATGGTCACGTAAACCCACCTAAGTATGGAGATGAAACCCATACCTAGTCAGGGAGCACAGGTCCTGCCAGTCCTCACCTAGTACTCACTTGGTCAGTGTTATACCCTTCGAAGAGAAGTACATGCAAATTTTCCAAGCTACGTTAGATCTTGGAGCTAGCCTTGGCAAAGAACAAGGGTTCATGGGATTTGAGGCAATGGGTGGAGATGAAAGCCACCATCGTTGACCTCTACTAGTGGTTGGTGATGAAATCCAACTCACTAGAATTCAAGTGGAACATGGTGTGTGTGGTTCTTTTTAAGCCCAAAGAAAGTAAACAATGAAGCACTCAATGATATTTCACTAAATGCAAAGAAATGATGTTTTACTTTCAAAAAATCTAGATAAAAAGTAACCTACCAAATGCATTCCCTAAATGATAACCTACCCATTAGGTAGGCTAGAAGCAATCAAACCATAGAGGTGCATTTCTACCTAGTTCCTTTTCAGTTTTTCTTCTTATTTTTGTTGTTTTTTCAATTATAGAAAAGCAAAACCTATCTTCTACTTTTCAAGCAATCAAAAGAGGTAAGAAAAACTAGATTTCAGTAGTTTTGAATAGTAGAAATGAAAACAGAGGGTTTTGGTACCTACCTCAATGGCCTATAAGCCTACTATTTTTGGAATTTGGAGCAAAAAAGCTCCTATTTTGTGACCATCCTAGGGTGGGATGGTGGCTAGTTTGATGGCCATCCTAGGGTGGGATGGTTGTGTGGTCATCCTAGGGTGGGACGATCAGCAGTCCAGAGGCCGTTTCAGGCCAGAACGACCAATTCTTGCAATAGAATGCAAAAAAAATAGGGTTAAATATTTAACCAAATCAATAGGGATAGGGTCCCACCATGATCACCATTGAAGTATGGGAAAAATGGTGCACCTAAGAATGCTAAACAAGATGCATCTATATCTGGTATTAATCAAGCATTATAAAAGGACATATGCAAGCAACCATGGAAGCCAAATAAGTGCAAGAAAATGGTGTTTCTCTTTATTTAATTTGATAAATCAGAATCATGGTTACATAGATGTCCCCTTGAGGGCTCTTAGTTTGATACACTTGTTTACAAAAATGGGTGCCCAAGGATCAAGTCCTTTCAAACAAGCTCGTGTGCACTTCCAATGTTCTTCCTCGTACCCACAATTGAGGTGGGTGAACCTATGATGCCGCCACTTCGTTATTCACTATTATGATCTTGTATTCCTTCCTCATGCACTGTAAAACCTGCACCTACACACAAGGAAACCAGATTTGTTAAATAGCAAGTGCGTAGAATGTGAAACATGCAAAAGCCATACATGCAACTATAAGCTAGAAAGTGTAAATATGCAATGCACCTATCTAAAACAACTCCAAATGATATGAAATTGTAGGTATATGCATAATAGATGATTTTGGGAAGATCTAATTAAAAATAGAATAGAAATTGCCTCCGAATCGATGTCGCATTCGCAGTGCACCTACGAAGCCTGCAAAACCCAAAACAAGCAATTTCTGGACCAAAACACCTCCAAATAAAACCAAAATTGGATAGTATACATAAAATGATATTTTAAGAGGACCCATATCAGTGGATTAGCAAAATCAGTCATAGTTTCATGTGCATCTTCAGATGGTCCTCGAAAGCCTACAAAACCTTAAAATTACAATATCTCATTCAATATAACTCCAAATTGCATGAAATTTGGACAACATGTTCATAATATAACCTAGAATATTCCTAATTAAAAATAGTAGAAAAATTATGCATAGATATGTCACCATCCCTTGCAGGGATGGTGGTGACTATCATAGAATGGGGACCATCCTGGGGTGGGATGACCACCAGTTCTGCTCCTAATTTACCACCAATTCCTTAGTGGATTGGTCAAAAACCCTCTCAATAGTGTTGTAATCAAATTTGGTGGTGAAATTCACTCAGATGATTCGGTTTTGCAAATAAATTGTGCCTCTTGAATCACTCGCAAACCTCCTTCACTAGGTAGAGATTTTGAGGGAAAAAGGCACAAAAGGGTGAGGGGAAATCTTGGCAGCACTTCATTGCTATGTCTCAAAACTCCTCTCTATGATTTGGGTGGAAAATGGATCCACTTTATAGCCAAAGGGAGCCTTTGGGCAAATGGGCATGCAAGGGCATGCATGGCAAGAGGTGCCACTTGTCTAAAATTGAGCATGCATTGGAAGGGGAAGAGAATCTCCCATTTTGGCCTCCATTCTACAACATGTCATAAGGATTTTGTGCCCTCAGGTCTTGCATGCTCGAATAGGTGGGATAAATGGTAGTTTTTGGGTGCCATTTGTCCAAATTTGACTTTTTGGGAGTCAAAGCTTGTGGTCATCCCACCCAGGGATGACCGCTATGCCACCATCCCTGGGTGGGACGACCATGAACTGTGACCATCCCAGGGTGGGACGGTCATGCCTATGTGGCCCAAAACCTCCCAAAAGTGGGGTAGAGCCTTCCAAGAGTGGTTAGGACCACTATTAAACCTCTGAGGGTTGCCCAAGGGGGCCATATGATGTCAATTAGCCAATGCTTTCGGTCGCCTAATCAGATTGACATGATTTTAGTGTCTATAAAAAGATTCTAATTTGGGCATGGTGGAAGGTTGTGATGTTGTGCTTGGTACCTTGGGTGCTATTGCATCGATTACCTTTGTTGCATAGTTGTGGGCAACCTCTTATGCATAACCCATTCAATTGATGGTCTAAGGTTATCATGGGTACCTGGTTTTGATTCACCAGGTCAATTGTGTGGGGTCTATTCACACATGTGTGAGTGATGTGGATAGGCATATTTTGTTCTTCAACCCTAGATAGATTGATAACTTTTTTTTGAGGTCATGAGAGGTCACATTGAATTGATATTGCTATCAAAGGGTGGGCTCTGTGTAAGTAGTTGGCACTGAGGTACAATGTACTTGGGCGGACTATTTATCATAGGATGTAGAGGGATGATTAGGCTCACTATCCCTCAATGCTCATGTTGAGATGATAGCATTGTAAGGATGTTAAATGATGTACCCATCCACATGATCATAATCATAGTTCATTTTTGGGTGCCTAGCTATGGTAGCTTGAGCATATCTATCCTAACATGAAGTGTATATTTGATCCTGATCTAGGGGAGTCGTAGGGTAATATAGAATATAATGCATGGTAACGACTACCCAGGTGATTCATAGAAAAATTGAGTGTCCCTATAAAGGGAACATAGGGTGGCATAGTCTGGATAATTGATATCCTAATCATCACCTAAAACAGTGGATGAATTGTGAATGGGGATGCCCGATGTGTCAGGGTTGGTGGAGTGATGGATGATTTTTGAGTTAGGGGGGCATGTTGCCACTCAGGGATGAAAAGGTCCTATATATTAATTAAAAAATAATCCATGGCTCTTGGTTATGGATCAACAATGTAAGCTCGTGATTGAGCCTGGATACATGTTACGATCATTTGCTAGGAAAATGATGCATAAATAACCACAATAATACTTTCAAGCACTCTCTAAACTATGCAAACAACAAGAAAAAACAATCAAGAAAGCACTTTTATTTTATGATTTAAATTTTTAGATTTTTTTGTTTTGCAATTCTACTCTTAAAATACTAAGGAAGATGAAGTGATCACTATAGAAAGGTAGTTTGTGTGCAACCTCTATTGAGAAATACAACACAAGAAGTAAAAATGACTTCCTATATGTAATATATGGATGATAAGTGATGCTATAGGAATAATAAATACCCCCCTAAGGAGGGGTCGCACTGTATAAATCTTGCTACTTGCCCAGCCAGGCTTTCGCTTCACACTCGAGCGTGCTCGAATACAAATGATATCTAAGCTCCATAAATTATTAAGCCCTGTGATTAAGGGGAATCTAAACCTAACCTACTTTAGAACATACCAAAAATTAGGGGGTATCTCGATGATGAAGTTGCTAGAAATCGCTTGTAGGGACTACTATGGCATTTAGGGGGTGAGCTAGCGGAAGGAGATGAATTTCAATGTCGTTAGTCTCGATTGGGAGTTGGTGATGAAATACAACCTTACCAATTTTTAAATTCCTTATGGTGTATGATGTTCCTTTTATTTTTGAAATGAAATAAAGAGCACATGATGCTTCTAAGAATGCAAATCTATGAAGCAAAAATGCATCTATTTTCTCTAAATGATAGTCTATCTTTTTATTAGGAAACAATGTCGAAAAATAGTAAGGACACAAAGACTATCTTTACCTAAGATGGTCATAGGATGTGGACCATATCGACATAAGACGATCACAAATAGGGATCCTCTCAACTTGAGATGGTCATAACCAGGAAAAATTTAAACTAAAAATGCATGCAGTTAAGCTATGTATTTTAACTTTTTTATTGTTTTATTTTATTGTTTTTCTTTTTCAAAGACATGTAAGATGACAAAAATGATAAGGAAGGATAAAAACCTAACCTGGAATACTTTTGTTTGATTTTAATTTTTGTAGATCTATAACTTTTTTACCTCTGAATAGGGATTGTATCGACCTAAGACAGTTGTAGAACAGGGATCATCTTGAACAGAGATGGTTAAGTTTGAGTACTTGCAATCACAAAAAATAAGCAAACATTAGTCATTTTGCTGATGTAACAAAACAAAAAATAATGAAAAAGGGATACCCAAAGGTCCCACCATGATCACCATTTGAAGGATAAAAATTTGCACCATACAAAGCAAGACGAAACACAATGAAAAATCAAATGACAATGAATCCCGTATATTAATTTGTATTGATTATTTCAAAGTGTTACATAGGGTTTTTGATGGAGGGATTTCATCGATGATACAATATTAAAATAAGGGACATGATTTCCCTTTTCATTGGAGATAGTTTTTCCAATTGTAATATTTGATATTCTCATGTCAGCATAGTGTTTTGAGAGCAAGTTTCCTTGAGACCGCTACATGAGAGTAAGATCTAGAATATTTTGTGGTACTTGAGCCCTATAACCCACACACAATGAAACAAAAGTGGATTAATAGCATTTTTAGGGCCCATGGAGATTGGGTCCTGAAAGCATGAGATTCCGAAAGAAAAACAGTGATTAAGATATAATGAAAACAGAACTTCGAATCAACCAAACATAAAAGGGAAAAGCAGGAGCACGACCCTTTTTATTAATATGATTCAAACTCTGTTACAATATGTCTCTTCAGTTACATATTTTCAATTACACCAGATGAACAATGATCTCCTTCCGCATGCCCACATTAGAAACGGGCGGGCCAGAATGTTGCCGCCGCTGGTTGCTGATGAATCTTTGCTCTTGCTGCTTCTTCCTGCATTCAAAGAAACAGAAAACTGTTTAATAGCACCTGTTGCACAAGGACAGAACGTTTTGACTCTCAAAATCAATGAAAAATGCGTGTGAAGGATTGTTTATATGCGTGAATGAAATAACTCTACGTAAACATGTAACTTTTATAGAGAACAGAAAACAACATGCATTCGAAACAACATGTATTCGAAAACATAAAACGTAAACTGTTATTTCAACATATTCGAAAATGACATATATTATAAAACGTCAACTGTCTTTAAAACAGTCAGCCGATTCTAACGTTGTCGCCTGTAAGTTAGTATTTCATCGTGTTGCATGCTAATATTCAATAAGACGCACTGCAAGATATATTCGGACGTATAGCGTATTGCAAGATATGTTCTAACGTAAAGCTTGAGTTATTCAGACCATATAAAACGTAAACCTTTTAAATACAGCGTACGACGTAATAAGAAAACTACGTGATAGCAAAGTAGTTTAAGATGAATTTAAAGCTTGCGGGGCACCCGAGCGGGCTGCCCACTGTGAGAATCTGATTTCGACGCCAATCCACTGGGAATGGGCTCGAAATCTCAAAGAAAAGAGTTGTCGTCGAATTAGTGGGATATAGTGATCCACTGTCGGGTATGAAGGTTCAGATTCACACTTCTGAAAACCACCCACCAACCTCTCTTTCACAAGAGATTCTGGATGTGAAGAAGGTGAACTTAAACTAGTGCGATCGGGTCTCGAATGAACAACACTTCGTTGTGTTTTTAAAATGCTTCGTTCCGGTTCTTTTTTACATTGCATTGAGCTAGTTTTTATAGAGGAATTTCGCCTCTGAACATTAATGTCAAACCCTAAGTCCGTCGCTGAGATTTGACCCTTGTCAGATGATTTATGAGACATGGCTCGCACTGACATCCATAGTTATGAGGCATGGCCTCGGATCGGATTTGTTGCTAACACTGCTTGTCTCATTATTGCAATTGGTGAAGTCCGCAATTTTTACAGACCCACGTGGTCTCTTTGAAAAGGGGCACGTAGGGGTGCCACGTGGCGGCCATGCCTTGGATGTGGCGGCCATGCCAAAGTCCGCCTTTGATTGGAGAGGTGTCTGCTTTTGAATGCAAAATGAAGTGTGGATTGGAGTGGCGATATCGTGACACTTCGGCCGGTTCCCTTGGGGCCTTAGGTGTCGACGATATCGTTGCATTGGGAGGTTGGGGTGTGGCGATATCGCGACATCTAAGGCCGAGGCGTCCCTCGGGGCCTTAGGTGTCGCGATATCGCGACGTGCGATATCGCGACATCTTAGGCCGAGGTTTCCTTGGGGCCTTAGGTGTCGCGATATCGCGACGCGCGATATCGCGACGTCTAAGGCCGAGGCTTCCCTCGGGGCCTTAGGTGTCGCGATATCGCGACGCGCGAAATCGTGACGTCGCGATTTCGCGACATCTAAGGCCAAGGTTCCCTTTTGATTAAGGCTTGTTTGCTCTTGAAGTTTTGCTTAGGTTTGTTTGAACTTGAAGTTTTGCTTAAGGTTTGTTTGATGAAGGCTTGTCTAAGCGACCAACTTTGCTCTGCTCATTTTTTGACCTTCTAAACTGTTGTGTGAGTGGTTAGGACCACTGTTTGACCTCTGAGGGCTGCCCTGAAAGCTGTGTGTGTCAATGCGATCAGTGTTTGTAGTCACTTAATCGGATGGGTGCTGTTTTGGTGTCTACAGATGCCCCTTTTTGGGAAGTGCTACGGGTGACGCAGTGCTGAGCAAAAATAGAAGACCAAAGCACTAATGATTAGGGTTTCTTGGTAACCTAACCAACTTTTGATGCCCCAAGTATGGAAAGGGCATGCATTCTTGAATCCTTGCTTCTGACGAGCTAAGGAATTTGATTTCAAGTGTTAACCTATTTTGGTGAGGTGTGACTTGAGCTTGGACATTGATCAGTCATGATTAGGCAAAGGGCGTAACCTTTTGTCCACAGGGGAAACCTTGTGTTCATGCTTCGGGAATGCCAAGTGTTTGATCAATTTAATGATTGCTTGTTTACTCGCCCCAAGCAGGAGCGTGATTGTCTTTGTCAATGATTCTTTGAATGCATGTCATTGCCTTGATTGGGTGTGTGCTTGTTGATTGGTGACTAAGTGTGACTACCCCCTCAAGCGACGAATCGATGAGGGAATGACCTTCGTGAGAAAAGCGACGAGTCGCTTGACCCAAGATGACTTAGGTTAGGGTGCCTTTAGATGTTTTACCATTTAAGCACGTGCAGTTTCCCGACATTTGGACCTATTTTTGGTGGGTGTTAACCCTTTTGGTGATGCCATAATGGGGTGAAATCATCAACAACCCATCTTCCCGTGGAGCGGTCCGGCTAGGGGTAGCCTTCTAGGGGAAGTAGGAGAGTAACAAGTTGAACCCCGACATCGATTTTTTTATGCCAAGAGTTTAAGTGCAAGAGCACTTGTGTCCGGCAATGCTTATTGCTTATGTTTTTGTGTTGCATTTTTGTGATGTTTTTGTTGTTTTGATTTTCTTTCTTTGTGTATATGTCATGATTTTATGCACAATGATTGATGTTGATGGATGCATGCTACTTTATATTGATGGATGCATATGTTGTGATGAATGCAAATGTATGTGATATGCAGAGATGAAATGGATGGATGGACTTTGTGATGTGTGGCTATGGCACCATAGACTGTTTAGAACTCCATTATTTTGTTTTGAGGCGATTGCTGTGATACATGACTTTGTATGTATACATGTGGTTTTTCTTTTCTGATGGTAGTGTAAGGATGAAAAGTAGCGCAGTCGGTTTAGAAATGTAGCTAAGGTTTTCTGAGACTCAGACGGTTTTAACTTATTAGCCATGACTGTATTGTATCTTACAAGACTTTTGAACAAGGTATGAATCGGACTTGTTTTTGACCAAGTTATTTCACATCCCTGTGTGTGCAGTTGAGTTCATTTATGTGGTATTTGTCGGGATACCGCCAATGCCAGATGGGCTTTCAACCGAACCTGTACTGAGGATCACCTAACTAGCTCCACTAACTCCTTTGTTGTATTTAGTTAGATTAATCTGCGGTGTTATCTAGGATACCATAAGCTAGCTCATCCACATGCAAATATTGATCTGTACACAAGTTAATGTGATAGATATATCGTCATGCGAGAGGTTTACCGCCAATGACCGATAGGCTATCAACCAAACCGATATTGAGGCTTGCCTCATGACCCGTTAGAATGCTTGAGAGTTCCAGGGATTCAAGTTCAACTCCCTTCTTTTCTTCAATTGTATTGGGATACTTGCTCGTTTGTAGTGATAAAATCACTGTTTATTTTGATTTGTTTTTCTTTTGAGCAAGGGATTGGGGATATGGAGTGACGATAATCACTATTGTTTGTGCCTTTTGATGTGTGCACTGTAGTATGTCAAATTTTGGAGTTTTGACGCTTGCAAATTTTTGATGTTTTGCAACTATTTAGAACTTTGGGATTCTTAGGGAATTGGGTAGGGAGGATGCTTGTCCTTTTGCCAACTCTCAGCATTCTTGGGGTCATTCGCACAGGGGGATGAGCAAGATAACCGTTTCGCTTATGGTGACCTGGATTACTGTGCAGGTTTCATCTTTCGTTCACACAACTTGGGAATTTTTATGTGTTTTAATTTGTGTTGGGATGTTACGTAACAAGGTGTATTTCAAGTATAACTCTACCTTCGTAAAATCTGTTTGACTTGATACATTACATGGCTAAAGAGCAAAATGATGACTGAATCACGAAAACCCTTGATACATTAAAAGACCACTGACTCTAGTATGGTAAAAGCAATGCATGGTGTTTTTGTTGTTTTTGTAAAATGGAACAGTGTGGAACAAGATGGACTAACAGATCTATTACAGCCTATGGTGCCTTTGACCCGTACGACCACAAATATGCAATGTATGGATGCAATGCTTTAATGCAGCTATGTATTTTTGTATTTTTGATGGATTGATTTTGGTGAATATGAAGATGAATTGCGAGAAGAACTCTCTATTGATGAATTTGAGTATGCCTAGAAATGAGATGCAAATTTTTGTTGTTTTTGATGATTTTTGTTGTTTTTGAATTTTCTTAATTTTTGACCAAGCGATTGTGGAAATCCTTGGAGCATTTTGGGATTGACCAAGTGATTAACGGGTTGGGATTGACCAAGCGATTGCAAGAATCCTTGGAGCATTTTGGGATTGACCAAGCGATTGCAAGAATCCTTGGAGCATTTTGGGATTGACCAAGCGATTGCAAGAATCCTTGGAGCATTTTGGGATTGACCAAGTGATTGCAAGAATCCTTGGAGCTTTTTGGGATTGACCAAGCGATTGCAAGAATCCTTGGAGCATTTTTGGGATTTGGCTCTCTTAGATATGAAATGGTCGCAAATGACTGATATTCAAGGGTTCTGTTTCCTTGATACCATCAAGAGAAGCTAGCCGGTATGTCTCGGGTCCTATTTTGCTATCAATGACATATGGACCTAACCAATTTGCCGCAAACTTGTCCCTTAGGTGGGATGGCAAACTGGAATTTTGTTGGTTTTCCTTCAAAACCAAATCACCAACCCGAAAGTCCCTCAGGTGAACTTTCATGTTGTAAGCTTTCTTAAGTCGCTCTTGATAAATACGTAAATGCTCGAGAGCATTAACGCGTCGTTCATCAAGCAACGTAAGCTGGTCTAACCGGGCTTGCCACGCAGAATCATCATCGATGAACTCCTGCATTGATATGCGCAGGGAAGGAATCTCCAACTCTAGAGGCATGACTGCCTCGGAACCATACACAAGCGAAAACGGAGTGGCCCCAGTGGGTGTCCGAATGCTAGTGCGATAGGCCCATAGGGCAAGTGGGATTTGAATGTGCCAATCCTTATGACTATCTACGACGGTCTTTTTAAGGATGGCAACTAGCATTTTGTTTGACGCCTCTGCTTGCCCATTTGCCTACGGATAATAGGGTGTCGAAAAGTTATGCTGAATCTTGTACTTTGTGGTCAAAGCACGCACGTCTTTGTTCTTGAAAGGCGTTCCATTATCCGAGACTATTTTGGATGGAATACCAAAATGACATATGATGTTATGCAAAATGAACTCCACAATGCGGGGTCCTGTCGTAGAGGTAAGCGGAATTGCTTCCACCCACTTGGTAAAATACTCTGTGGCCGTTATGATAAACGTGTGATGGCCTGACGATGCAGGGGAGATCTTTCCAATTAGATCGAAGCCCCACTGCGAGAACGGCCAATCAGACTGGACTATCTGCAAGGCCTGAGAAGGTACGTGCATCAAATTGGCATGATGTTGACACTTCACGCACTTCTTGACATAGGTGCAACAATCTCGCTCTAAAGATGGCCAATAATAGCCCATGCGAAGAATGCGCTTTGCGATAGCCATACCACTAAAGTGGCCACCACATGTACCATCGTGCGCTTGGGCGACCGCCCAAGTGGACTCTTGCTCGGTCCAAGCAACGAAGGAGGATTCCTTCATAGCTGCGACGATACAAAATGTCTCCTATCAAGACATACTTAGCCGCTTTCTGCTTGAGTGCTCGTTTTGCGGCATGAGTCAATCCAAGTGGGAGATTACCTAACTTGAGGTAGTCTCTGATGGGTAAATACCGATCCTATTGATCGAAACCTCGACAGTATGAACAACCAATCCCTCTTGAAGTTCCTCCCTAGCAAACGCTGAATGGGATAGAACCCGCAAGAATAGCGTTGTGTTGCTATTAATGGGAGTAGGGGAGAACAAGGACCCCCAGTTGGCACGTTTTAGACGATCTTGGATTCGAGAGAACTTATCCGAGGATGGTTCAATCTGGATCATGTGGATTCCTGGCGTCAAGTCTGAGCTTGCACGCTCCATCGCGGATTGCGATAAGGTTTTGACTTGAATGGTTGTCATATCACCGAAAAGGTCCTGCGGAATTAGTGACCCCAAGGAGGCCATTGTGTCCGCAAAATGATTCGATGATCGAGGGAGGGCCTCGATGTCATACCACTCAAGTTTTGCCAGGAATTTGTCCACAAGGGCTTTATAAGCCTTCAGAACTGGGCATTTGCATTGATATACCCCTTTGACTTGATTGACTATTAACAGCGAATCACCAAAGATATTTAGTCGTTTGATGTTCATGGTGATTGTTGTCTGAAGACCTAGGAGCAAGGCTTCATACTCTGCGTTATTGTTGGTGCATGGGAAGTTTAATTTAAATGACAGGGGCATTGGGGCACCCTGCGGTGTGAAGAATACAATTCCCGTGCCACCACCTTGCTCACATTTAGAACCATCGAAGAATAGGGTTATGTCGGCTTGTGACTCAGGCTCATCAGAATCTGGCGATTCCGAGACATGGAAGACCCCATCATCGGGTAGTTCTATGACCAGAGGCTGATCGTCTTCAAGAGGAGCCTCTGCTAGTTGATCGGCTATGACTTGTCCTTTGATAGATTTTTGTCCAATAAACTCTATGTCAAATTCCGTCAACAACATGATCCATTTCGCCGTGCGACTACTATGATAAGTACGACTCATCATGTATCGCAATGGATTCTCCTTAGACACAACATACGTAGTGTTGCTCAGCATGTAATGGCGTAGCTTTTTGGTAGCAAACACCACTGCCAAGCAGAGTTTCTCAACGTATGCATAGTTAAGTTCATAACTGACCGGGGTGCGGCTAAGATAGTATGTAGCCTTGTTCTTTGTGAAGTTCATTCTTCTGGGCTAGCATGGCGCCCAAGTGCCACCTCGATAGCCGAGATGTATAAGTAGAACGACACTCCTGGTCTAGGTGGTGCCAATACGGTGGCAAAGCCAGGTATTGTTTGATCTCGTCAAAGGTCGATCGGCACTCGTCATCCCAATGAAATGTAACCCCCTTGTGCAATAATTTGTTCATGGGTCGGCACTTGTCGGATAATTGCGCTATAAAGCGTTTAATCGATGCGACCTTTCCCCTGCAGACTTCGAGCCGCTTGATTGTAGTTGGGGGAACCATTTCAAGGATTGCCTTGACTTTCTTTGGGTCCACCTCGATTCCTCATTTTGAGACTATGAAACCCAAGAGTTTTCCAGATGTGACGCCAAAGACGCACTTCTTGGGGTTTAGTCTAACTTTATGCTCCATGAGGCGATCGAGGATCTTGCTTAAGTCATCGATATGATTTGAGCGCAAGAGAGACTTGGCTAACAAATCATCCATGTAATCTTCCAAAGTTTTGTGCATGTAATCATGGAAGATATATGTCATGGCACGTTGGTAGGTGGCACCAAGCATTTTTAAGGCCAAAAGGCATGACCTTATAACAAAATGTCCCCCAAGGCGTTGTGAACGCCGTTTTTAGTTGGTCTTCGGGATTGATACGAATCTGATTGTATCCCGAGAAACCATCCATGAGGGAGAGCATTTCGTGACCTGCTGTAGCGTCTACCAACGCGTCGATGCTCGGTAAGGGGAAATCATCCTTAGGACTCGCTTTGTTTAGATCTCAAAAATTGGTGCATATGCGAATCCTCCCGTCGGGCTTCTTGACGGGAACCATGTTGGACAACCATGGCGGATAATCCACGCAGATGACAAACTGTGCATCCAACAGCTTTTGTAATTCGTCTTTGACCATCAAGGCCACTGTTGGGTGCATCTTACGTAGTTTTTGCTTTACAGGCTTGATTGTCGGATCAAGCGTTAAATTATGCGTGACTAGTTGTGGGTCTAGTCCTGGCATATCCTTGTATGACCATGCAAAAACCTCCTTCTTCTCTTTGAGAAGGGTAATGTAGTCGGCTTGCTCTTCGGGGGAAAGACTTACCCCCGACTTGAGAATCTGTGGATTCATTGGATCCGTGCCGATATCTACATCAGTCGTCTCCTCGACTGACATGTGGGATCCGTCCTCCAACTGATGTGGAGTCAGGATCAAATGGATATCATTAGCTGAATTTAGATCTCGCGTTGGGAACCTCGGGTTCCTCTTCAGCCTGAAAAATATCCCGAGTTGTCCTTGGGGTAAAATGATGCATTTCACCGAAAGGCCGATGACTCGATGGTGACAAAGGTGAATTGACGCGATCCCAGTCGATGGCATCTATGTCGAGATGCAATGACCGTGCTGGATCGGCCGGATTGCGGATGGGTGCGGTCAAATCAATGGAGATCATGTAGATGGAATGAATTGGGTCTCCATTACCGTGGGTATGATAACTTGAATCTTCTGGATGCTCCCTATACTCTGGATCTGGTTCTAGGGGAACGGGCACGAATGGATCGGCCCTATGTGCGAAAAGGAGGACAGGGTCTTCCCTCGGCACTGTTGTCATGATAGGGTCTCGGGGTGGACGGTGCTCATCGTGAATTTGGAGCCATGGATCTAACACTAGGGCCCACCCCGCTGGGTCTACCCACCATTCATGCCCTAACCTTATGCCCATCTAGTCCCATTAGATCTTCATGAGTTAAAGGGCGATAATTCCGTCGCGCATGTCTAAGATAGATCATCTCAGTCTCATCTTTTGAATCACTTTCAGAGATCCAAAAATGTTCATTCTCTTCAGCAATTGTTACTTGCGACATTGAGGGTTCTCCTTGTTCCAGCAAGTTAATCTGGTCCCATGGTGGTTTTTCCACTTGTGGTGGAGGGACCGGATTCCCCTGACACTGTATTGATTCGATTGGAACCTCTAAGGGGAACAGCTTCAAAAAGATGTCCGGACACTGTTGATGTTTTCTTTGAGGATTAATGTCCGAACTTTCACCTCTCTCTAGCAAAGGAGGGGAGTTACTGCTGTTGCCAAGGGTGTTGGTTGACCATGGGAGGTAATCTCCCAATGTAAAGTCTGTATTTGGGTTGGCATAGAGATCGGGTGCCAATCCCCCCTTGTTGCCTATTTCTAGGCCTTGCATATTTTCTACCAAGATGTCTAAGGGCAGGGGATGGTGGAACCCTACTCCTGACTTATCATATGGCATCTGATATCTTGGTTGGCAAAGGACCCGCATCCCTTGCTCATATCTGCCTAGCCCGTATCCATGCCAATTGCATTGGCCGAGATATTTTAGGGCGAAGTTTGGGTTTGACAGATAATTGATGTTTTCAACAAAAGGTTCTTCGTCTGCTTCCTTTTGCTTGCATGGTTCAAGACCATGATCAAGGCCCCCATACACAAAATTTGTCTGGTTGGGTGGGTGACCTAGAGGAACAACTGTTCCTATGGGAAGGCGAGGTCTCCCCATATCCCGTACTCGATTCTACCTGTAGGCGTTGCCACAACATTCTGCACTAAGTACTCCCCCAGGCCTGTATTGGCCATTTCAACAGTGATTGTTGATGCTTGGGAGGGAGGGAACGGGAGTCCTTCCTGAGTCCATTCCATGTTTGGTGGTTTAGGAATCTCAGCTTCCGTAGTGCTAGGTGTTTCCTCTGTTGATACCGTTGAAATTGTTGGCAAACCCTCTTCTAGGGGCTGAGCCTCTTCCATGATCTGTTTTCCCTTGTCCTTCTGTTTAGCCATGACAGGTGGCATTGGTAATGAAGGAGCAGATGATGAGGATTCACCTGGCTGGGATTTTGGTGATTTGGTCACCAGTGGTGCCTGCGGTATTGGACCCCGTTTAGATGGATTTAACTGGAAATCCAAATGCGTTGAAGGGAGGGTCGATTGAGGCATTAGTTGTACCGCATTGCAATACTTGAAGGGTTCCAAGTCCATCGGGACTACATGTATTTCTCCTTCAAAAGCATACTTTAAGCATTGGTGAGCGATGGAAGGGACACACTTCATGTCCCTGATCCAAGGTCGCCCTAGCAGTATATTGTAAGCCATCTCGCCTTCTAACACATGGCACAATGTTGGTATTGTCTTTTGTCCTACCTGGATAGGTAGAACAACCGTGTCGATTGTCGAGCATATTGCATCATTGAAAGCTCGCAGTGTGTACGTGGAGTCTGTGATATGAGAGGCTGGCAACTTCAAATGTTTTAGGGCTGCAGTGGTGATGATGTTACTGGACGAGCCAGTATCTACCAACACTCTCTTGTACGGGATCCCGTTGACCCGCGCAACAACGTGCAGGGGTGGATCTGCCGTGTCATTCGATATTGCTTTGACTTCATCCTCTCTGAAGGTGATGACCGGCTCAGTACATCGTTTCACATGTCCTACGAAGTTGTTGAAAGAATTTGCTTCGTGAGGCTGTAAGTCGATGGTTTTTAAAATGTCCATAAGAGCTTCCCTATGAGGTGTTGACTGTTGAATAAGCTCGTAAATGGACAGCCTAGCCGATGTGGTCCGCAAACTCTGCGTGAGTTTGGTCCGTATCGTGACCTCTGGTCTAGGCGGAGGTAACTGCACAGGGTGTTGTTGAGGCTGCGACGTTGTCGGGACTTCCCTCGTAGCTACCTCGGGGCGACTCGCTAGGTACTTTTTATTCCTTGTCACTATGCTCGATCATTCCCACAAATCCTTGCATGGGAAGATTCTCTCGCACCTCGTTAACCTGGAGAGGTTTTGTCTCGTGCCTCGTGGGCGGGCAAAGGGTCCTTGAATACCCCCATTTGTTGATTATTTGGCGCTATGGGGTTGTCCACGGCCAATGTTTTATTGTCGATCAAATTTTGGATTAATCCTTTGAATTTCCAAGCATCCATTCAAATCATGTCCCCTGCGCCTATGGAATCTACAATATAATTCCTCTCTGTATCCCTTAGGCTTAGGGGCGTTAGGGTCTATAGTTTGGATCTCTGGAAGGGTGACTAAATTTGCCGCTGACAAGCGGTCAAATAGGGAGTCCCTGGACTCCGTGTAAGGGGTGAATTGTCGCCTAGGGCGACGCTGCTGATTCTGCTCCTGTTTCTTATTATCTTTTTCATAACTAGGAGGCACTGCTTGGTAATTAGCCTTTTGGGGCTGCATTTCTTGCACAGGCTTGGGAACATTTATCGCAACTTGATTAACCGTAGCGGGTTGTGATTGCGTATTCCCAGTCTTAGTGGTTTTATTCCACTCTTTCTTTTTAGGCTTGGCGATTGCGCCTTCACCTATCTTAATCTCTTCTATAACTCTAGCTTGCGCCAAAGCTTCTTCTAAGTTGTCGTATTGCTGCAGCAGCAATAGACCAGAGATTGATTTTAAGCAACTCCGTGCAAACATCTGCGTGAGATCAGACATAGGGGGACGGTAGGGTAACCTAGAAAGCAAAGCCCTCCATCGATTCCCGTATGCTGTCATTGTTTCTTCCTCATATTGCCTGAGGCT
This sequence comes from Wollemia nobilis, assembly GCA_028583015.1. NCBI lineage: Eukaryota > Viridiplantae > Streptophyta > Pinopsida > Araucariales > Araucariaceae > Wollemia > Wollemia nobilis. Next base: position 2,684,751 of record JAQPPZ010016913.1, on the reverse strand, counting down.
GGCCAGATCACTCAGTGATGCCTTCTTCTTTGTGTTGAAAGCAAAGCGTTCAAGAAACGCATCTACTAATTGATCGAGATTGTTTATGCTGTGTTTGGGTAATTGTGTGAACCAATCCGAGGCAGGGCCTGCGAATGTGGTTATGAAAGTTCGAAGCAACAATGCATCATTATCTTGGATGCCGAAGCATTGACTTAGGAACCTTGTGACATGTTCTTGTGCATCCTCTTCACCTTTAAAAACTGCCAATTGAGGCAACTTGAAGTGTTCGGGGTAAAGAGGTGTAGGCACTGAGGGATGCACTGGGTGACTACGGAGTTGACGTAATGTGGGCTTTTGATGCCCAGAAGCTTTTGTCTCCATAGACTCCAAACGCTCTAATAGCGCTTTGTATGCATCGGAAGATTTTATTTCTTCCTCTTTTGTTTGCTCCCGTTGTGAGTTATGGGAGACTGGAGGCCTATGGGGGGGTGGCCGATTGGCAGCCCTCCCGCCTTGATGGGGCATTTCGGCCCGTTCTATTTCTGGTTCGTACTCCTCATAAACTTCTTGAGGAGTCTCTAGGCGAGACCTATGACCTTGATTGAGTCCCCGTTGAGGGTACCCAGCATTGTTGCGGGGAGTGGCCTCCCTCTCAGGTCTATAAGGTCTCGGAGGCAAAGCTTGACGAGGTCGCGGAGACCTGTCCTGCACCAAAGGATTGTGCCTCTCATATTGTTCCTCTCTGTGGGTGCGAGGGGTTGGCACCCTCTTAGGTAGTTTATATCGCAACTCATCCGCTTCGCATTGCATGCGCTCTTTATTCAAGCGGTATAAGTACTCTAACTCCTGATGACCTTGCTCAAGCTGCGTGATTCGAGCTTGGCGAGCGGCATGTCTGGCGACTGCCGGGTCAACTGGGTCTGCCCTCTTTTGTTGAGGAGGCTTGAATGTTTTTCCTATGTGTTTGCCTCGATCTTGATGATCTAAAATTTCAATGGGTTGCTTCCCTTTGTCGAGGTAGGCGACATTTGCTTGAGGCTCTAGCCTTGATGTGTGATCATGATATCTGGTAGGTGCAGAAACACAAGGTTCCCACGCTGTATGTTGTTCTCGAGGAATGCGATGATCTTCCTCGTACTCCCTTTCATGGGTGTGAAAGGGGCGGGCGGAGTTAGCTTGCCCTGTGTAAAGAGCCTTGCGCTCTGGATGTTGTCTTTCTATTCTGATGGGAGGTAAAGAAGAGACGCCATATCCACGTTGTCTCTCCAAATGGACAGTATGCCTCTCTAGCGCTTCATCACGCTGTGGCCATTCAAATCTAGCCTCAAGAGGCGGTTGTCTACCTACATTGAGATCTACGTGTAAAGCGTCTTCCCGAAAGGGGCTGTGTTGGATGGGCATACCCCAATGAGGAGGCTCCCAATAATTTCTTTTTGATGGGGCCCGATATGGACTCTCTTGTAGGCTAGACCGCCAAGGCGGTATGGCCAAGTCCTCAGGGCTAAAGCGAAGGCGACTAGCGCCCTCTCTTTGTGCACCTTCCGCAGCGTCCGCCCTTGATTGGGCTTGGCTACGGGTGTACACCATTGTGGCGCTTCTCTACTATCTAAGCAGATTTTATCTCGTTTATGGTGATTTGTCTTTTTGTCTACACTAAGCAAAAATGAACACACTCATACACAAAATCGTGATTATCTCTTTTAAGGATTTAATAGTGTGTCCTAAACTGGTTTAGTGCATTTTGATGTTTTGTTTTGTTTTTGCAAATTTTGGAAGAACGTTTAAATGCATAATGTTGGCTCATATGACTCCCATAAATGGTCGCCCCTTCAATATACCATTGCCGGACCGATATACCAACCTCTCTATATACCCGCCCTTACGAGAGGGAAACTATAGGTACGTGAGAGCAGATGGTACGTGGAACATAGGCGGTACGGAAGGGGGATTGTCCCGTTAATGACACCTACCATAGAAGACTTATCCTCGCGTGCATGGGAATCACCCCAAGCAACACTCGGTCAGCTTTCATCGAGATTTACGTCTAACAACAAGTGACAATCGGGGAAATGGATGCAATAGCTCAAGCCAAGGTGGTGATGGAACCCACCGTTGGTCTTGCTCAAGGGTCGGGGTTTTACGACCAGCTCCTTGGTTCAAATTTACCACGTGCAGTGTGTGGAGTTCATTTTTATTTAATAAAAATGAAACGAGCAACAAAAAGAAACTTTCCCTATGCAAACCGAAAGACAGCAAGAAACACTACAAACCGAAAAACAGCAAGTAAAAATTAATTAATTTTTTTTTTTTTTTTAAGCAAGAAAAATTTATGGAAAATTTCTCTACCTTTCTTTAATAATTAAAAATTTAATTATTAAATAAATAATTACATAAAATAAAAAAATAATTAAATAAAGTAAGAAAAATTTATGAAAAATTTCTCTACCTTTCTTTAATAATTAAAAAGAATGAAAGTAAAAGATTAAATAAATAAAATAAATAGAAATTTCACAGAAAATGACATGGATGAGTTAAAAACCGTTACCTCTTTCCGCTCGGATTTGTTGTTTCGACCTTCGACTAAAAGGTACCGTTAAGCACAAAACACAACAAATCTGATTAGTTTTAGTGATTTAAAATTCAGGGAACGGTCCCACCGTGATCGCCACTGAAAGCATGAGATTTCGAAAGAAAAATAGTGATTAAGATATAATGAAAATAACTGAATAACAAATATAAAAGTAAAAGCAGGAGCACAACCCTTTTTATTAATATGATTCGCCTGTTACAATATGTCTCTTCGTGACATATTCTCAATTACAGTCATGATTAATGATCTTCTCTCCGCATGCCCACATTAGAAATGGGCGGGCCAGAATGTTGCCACCGCTGTTTTGATGAATCTTTGCTCTTGCTGCTTCTTCCTGCATTCAAAGAAACAAAAACGTTTAATAGCACCTGTTGCACAAGGACAAAACGTTTTTTAAAATAATGAAAATGCGTGGAATTTTTATATCTGAATAAATAACTCTACGTAAACATGTACTTTTATAGAGACAAAAAAAATGATTGAAAAAAGTATTAAAACATAAAACGTAAATTATTTAATATAAATATATTATAAATTGTAAAAATTTAATATAATAGTATGTAATATTCAATAAGAAGATATATATATATTGAAGATATGTTTAACGTAAATTGAGTTATTTGAATATAAAAGTAAATTAAATACAGATAAGTAATAAGAAAATAGTGATAACAAATATAAAGAATTAAAATGGGGTGCCCAAGCGGGCTGCCCCCGTTAGAATCTAATTTTGACGCCAATCCACTGAGAATAGGCTCGAAATCTCAAAGAATTGAGTTGTCGTCGAATTAGTGGGATATAGTGATCCACTGTCGGGTATGAAGGTCAGATTCACGCTTCTGAAAACCACCCACCAACCTCTATTTTGCAAGAGATTCTGGATGTGAAGAAGGTGAACTCAAACTGGTGCAATCGGGTCTCGAATGAACAGCACTTCGTTGTATTTTTAAAATGCTTCGTCTCCTTCCTTTTACATTGCATTGAGCTAGTTTTTATAGAGGATTTCGCCTCTGAACATTAATGTCAAACCCTAAGTCCGCCACTGAGATTTGACCCTTGTTAGATGATTTATGAGACATGGCTCGCACTGACATCAGTAGTTATGAGGCATGGCCTCGGATCGGATTTGTTGCTGAGACTGCTTGTCTCATTAATGCAGTTGGTGAAGTCCACCGTTTTTATAGACCCACGTGGTCTCTTTAAAAAAATGGGCACGTAGGGGTGCCACGTGGCGGCCATGCCTTGGATGTGGCGGCCACGTCAAAGTCCGCCTTTGATTGGAGAGGTGTCTGCTTTTAAACGCAAAATGCCGAAGTGTCGCGATATCACGACGTCGTGATATCGTGACACTTCGGCCGAGGTTCCCCCTCGAGGCCTTAGGTGTCGCGATATCGCGACGCGTGATATCGTGACATCTAAGGCCGAGGCTTCCCTCGGGGCCTTAGGTGTCGCGATATCGCGACACGCGATATCGCGACGTCTAAGGCCGAGGCTTCCCTTGGGGCCTTAGGTGTCGCGATATCGCGACGCGCGATATCGCGACGTCTAAGGCCGAGGCTTCCCTCGGGGCCTTAGGTGTCGCGATATCGCGACGTCTAAGGCCGAGGCTTCCCTCGGGGCCTTAGGTGTCGCGATATCGCGACGCGCGAAATCGCGACGTCGCGATTTCGCGACATCTAAGGCCAAGGTTCCCTTTTGATTAAGGCTTGTTTGCTCTTGAAGTTTTGCTTAAGGTTTGTTTGAACGAAGGCTTGTTTGAAGTTTTGCTTAACAAGCTTGCGACCAACTTTGCTCTGCCATTTTTCGACCTTCTAAACTGCCGTGTGAGTGGCTAGGACCACTGTTTGACCTCTGAGGGCTGCCCTGAAAGCTGTGTATGTCAATGCGATCAGTGTTTGTAGTCACTTAATCGGATGGGTGCTGTTTTGGTGTCTACAGGTCCATATTTGATCAAGAAAGAGAAGAAGAAAAATAGGTGCATGCATATAATAACAAAAATCTATGATACTACAACAAGATAAAATGTATAAAATGAAATATCTTATGCTAGAATGAACATGCAAATGATAATCTAAGCTAAGATGTAGGCAAATGATAAAAACCAATCACCTAACCAACATCATCACGAGTCAAGATGGTCTTGTCTATGGACCATATTAGGGCAAGACGATCATTGCAGTAGACATGCACATTTGTGAAACTAGGTATTGGCGGTGTTGGGATGATACCAAAGGGATTTGTTGATAAATTTTTATGAGCGTGGAGATGTGTTAGTTGATGTGATCGATCACTCGAGTGATGGAATGGTTCATGCAAGTGAGAAGAATTTTGGTTCGAAACTTATGAGGTAATCTAACATGAATTCAATAGCAATAGAAAGCTTCGATATTCATTTTGGTAACACTTCATGGACTCGTGTTGGTGAATTCATGATTTGGAAACACTTCATTACACGAGCACTCAATTTTTGGATTTGAAAATAGAGGGGGCAGTGCCTCCATTTATAGTCTCCTTGACACATAGCCAAAGAGTCAAGTGGAAATTAGGGGCAACCTGATTGCCAATAAGTAGTGAACTATAGGTGGTAGGGGTAAAATTGTTACTTGTAGGTCATTTGGTGCCGGTAAAAAATCAATCACTACACTAACAGGTAATTTCACTTCCTGTTTATTTTTATTTTTTTAGGTGCATACGACCGTATCGGGTCGATATGGTCTCAACTTTGAGACTGTCTCATATTGAGATGGTCATGCTTCCCAGGGGAAAATTACCCTTTTGCTAGAGATAGATACTAAATTAACCCTGAGGCTACCCTAGAGGGGTTGAATGGGTTAGAAGGAGGTCTCTTTGGGAGTCTCCTTATGATGATGCATTTTAGGTGTCTACAATAGTAATTCTTGAGACTTTTGTAAGTTAAAGGATTATTATTAAGAGAAGTATGGGATTCTCTTTGGTTGAATGTGTTGCTTGTATGTTGGTTTTGAAAGAGAAAATGAAATAATAATTCTTGAGACTTTTGTAAGTTAAAGGATTATTATTAAGAGAAGTATGAGATTCTCTTTGGTTGAATGTGTTTCTTGTGTGTTGGTTTTGAAAGAGAAAATAAAATAATAATTCTTGAGACTTTTGTAAGTTAAAGTATTATTATTATAAAGAGAAGTATGAGATTCTTTTTTATAGGATGTTTTGCTTGCTTGTTGGTTTAGAAAGAGAAACTAATATAATTATTCTTGAAGACTTTTGTAGGCTAAGGGATCATTATAAAGAGAAGTATGGGATTCTCTTGTATGGATTGTATTGCATGTATAATAATTCTTGAGACCTTTGTGAGTTAAAGAATTATTATCTGGAGAAGTATGGGATTCTCCTTGGTTGGTTTGTTTATGTTTTATGCATGGTTATTTGCATATTGGATATTGGCATGATTCAGTTGCATTACATATAGAGTTGTTCTGATCCCTAAGTAAATCTCTCATGTTGTGGGTGGTTCTACCATCAAAGAAGTTGTAGAGACTTAATTGGTAGGAGATCCTTGATAGTTGTTTTCTTAAAGCTCTTCAAAAGTAATGTTGATGTAAATAAGCAAAGGCTTGTATTTGCTTGAAATATTTGTAAAACTTGATTATTTTTATTAGAAATAATTATATTGTTTCTTTTTTTTCGTGAGCAATGAAGTATTTGGTTAAGCAATCTTATATCATTAGTTAGCTTGGAGTTGCTTTGATTATGGAAATAGATTTATGGTTAATCTCTTTAGCTCCTTTATTTTAATTGATAGAATGTTTCCTTGAAGCCTTTTGTTAAGCATTGGAAATAAGTAATGTGGTTTAATTCTATCATGGTTTAGGTAGATTTTGCTTAATTATTTATATCAATGCATAGATGTGGCTTTTGGTTAAGAGGAGCTCTTAGATTATATCTTCTAGCATTTCTTTTGATGGTTTATATCATGCTTATTATTATTGAAATGTTTATCTAACCTTGGGTTGGGAAGGAATGTTCCTTAGTAAGCCATAAAGCCCAATCCTAGGATGAGTTGCACAAAGGCAATAACCAGGTACATACGAGTCCTAGAAGGGGTTGCATGAATGCAAGAGAAACTTGGAAGAAGTTGTGTGAAGACAATATCCAAGGTACTTGTGAATCATTGTACCTTGAATGTGTAGGTTTGGGTATATCCCATCTAACTAGGTTCGGGTAGATATTTACTTAGTGATGATGTCTTTGTATGGCCTAATATTTTCATATTTTGTTTAATAAACATTGTTGATTTGGTTGATTACAAGATAGAAGTTTTTAAAAATAAATACAACCCTAACCTGCAAGGCTAAAGTTGCATGAAGCCCTAGGATAAGAGCTTTGTACTTAGTAATGTTGTTGGTTTAGGAAAGTTTAATATTAAAGGATAAATGTTGTAGGATCTAGGGATGGTTTAGGATGATCAATTGACTATGAGATAGTGACATTTGCAATTTGGAAAAAAGATTCACCAAAATAGAAGTCATTTTGACTTAAATAGTCTAAGGGACTATCTTGAAGAGGATTGTTTAGGACATCCTCCATATAAAAATATTCTTCATTAGTAATTAGCTCAAGATAGGCTAAAATTATGATATTTACACTAACAAAGGATGTAAATCAAATGAAGCTAATATCTATGACGAGTGATGACCCATTTTCATCCTTCTTGTCCCAATCCAATTCGTTTAAAGAAATAGTGTCATCATGGGATAGATTAAAGGGAGGTTGTCTTTTAATAATTATCATATAAAGAGAAATGGGGAAGAGGATGACTACGACAAGGGATTTAAACTATCCCACAATATCCCAACTAGGATTTGGCATGCGAGGCGTCTTTGATTCCCTACTCATGCAGGCCTAGTCCTTTGACTTGATATCCTATGTTGGAAAGCATATGTTTCAGGGTGGAATACAAGTTTAACAAAAAGTATGAAGCATATTGTTGTTTAGCTAAGAGAGGGTTACTTCCATGGATTTGGTCATCATTAGTGGTACTGATACAAAGAAATGAGAAATTTCCAATTTGTACTATTTTACCCTTCCTACTAGAAAGTAAGCTTAAAGTCTAAGGAGATGGAGAGAGCTTGGTTAGGTCCAAGAAAGATTGATTATTATCTTACTTATTAATTTTAAGGTTAGTTAGATTAGAGGGTTGAGGTTCAAATTCATTATTAGGTTGATTACTTAAAACAAGAGACCTTAATGCATCATCAATTGGAGGCTAAGAAGAAGAAGAAGAAGATGGATAATAGATTGAGAGAAGGGCAAAGACAAGCCTTAGGATTATTAATATTGATCTCCTAATAATAGAAAAAGGGATCGAGGTCAATTGGAATATGATATACCTTTCCTTGATATACATATTTTAGGTACTAATGGAAAGTTGAGGGAATGACCTGCATTGCGTATATCCATGGCCTTCCAAGAATAATGCATGATGTACAAAAGAGTGTTGAGGATGTAAGGTTAAAATTTGAGGGGTAATATTATAGTGCCACTAGCCTCAAGATTCCCATTATCAAATACCTTGATAACATGATCATATTTCTTCAAATATTGTTCGGTTATCCCAAAATGATTGAAGAACTTTAGGCTACAAACTTTAAGACCAAAGACATTATCGACTAAAATTCTCTTGATGAAGGTGGTGCCAATATAATCCATGATGTACAATAATATATTTTCAACCATAGAGGGTGGAGGGTTATAATACTCATAAAATGATATGGTTGCATGATTGACCCTAATGGATCCTACCATATAAGTGAGGTCATTAGGACTAAGATTTAAAGGAATAACTTTTTCACTCAAAATTTTGAGTCAGGTGTCCCTATACATCAGAGAGGTCTTGAGGAGCTTGAGAAGGGAGATTTTAGCTAGGGTACTTTCATGTTGTTAACACAAATAAAAATAACCCTTAGGTTTAGATTGAATGATAAATGGTGTTCCTTTAGTGTGGGAAGTTATTTTTGAGTGAAGGGCCAAAGGAGGTCATAAAGGTTGCTCATATGAAGGCTTTTTGTGTTGTTGCCTTGATACAATACAAATAGAGGAATTATTAGGAAAATGGAGCATGCCCACCATCGTTTGGTTTGGCGGTGGGACATTCCAATAGTGAATGTTACTTATTGCCTTTTGATTTTGGTTATGATTTGGTAGCAGATGTAAATTTTAAGATCTTGATTAGAAGAAGGTTGAGAGTTAGAGATATTGAGCACCACTTGACCTCTATCAATTAGGTCTCAAATAAGGTTCTTAAGACTAAGGCATTTATTGATTACATGACTATTGGTGTGGTGGAAGGCACAATACTAAATGGGACATAACCAAGGATCAATTTTCCCTTTCAAGATCTAAAGCCTTAGCAAATGGAAGCTCCACAATTTTATATTTAAGGATCTAGTCCAGGATTGTTGAAGGAGGTTGGTCCAGTCCAGAGTATTTCCTACTAGGCTTTGATTGTTGAGGCTTCCTTAGGAAAATATTTTGAAGGGTTGCCATAACACTCATATTGTTGGTTTGACATGAGTCTGCAACTCCATTGTCTATAACATGCCTATTTTTATACTGTCCCTTCATATTAGAGGAAGACTTATCTTCCTTCGTATGGAATTTAGATTTTAATTGTCCTTTCTTGAGGAGGCTAGTATTACTCTCTTGGCCATGTTAATTTCATCCTCAAAATAATATACATTGGTCATCTCAAAATAGAAGACCAATTGGTCATTTAAGTTACCTATAAATATGTCTAAGAGATCTCTTAGTGGAGGAACATATTGGAGTCTCCCCATTAGGGCTCATAATATTGAAAATAAGTTTATAATTTTTCTATATTTAGATTGCTTGAGCTTATAGAGGTCACTAATTATGACCTATTCATCAATGTAGATGGATAATTGCTTGATAGACATCTTAACAAGATCCCTAAAAATTTTAAGGGGATGCCTCGGTATTTGGTAGTACCATTCCAAGGCAATACCACTAAAAATATTAGGAAATAATTTAGATAACAAATTTTCATCACAAGAAATGTCATTACAAGTGGTTCTAAATTAGTGAATATGGTTGATGAGATCTTCCTTCCATTTGTACATTTGAAACTTAAGAGTTTTAAAGTTCAGAGAAAAAGGGTGGCTAGCTACAAAAGGATCTAAGGGTTGGTTGCACAAGTTCTCATAAGAGTAATTGTGACTAAAAAAAGACCCTTGTATTGTAGCCATGTGTTGTTTCAATAAATATAATTAAAAAATTAGAGCTTTAATCTCTAAAGAATCTAGATTTATTTACACATAAGACATGTGCTAAGAGACAAGAGGACCTTGATAATTATCAAAAGGAAAAAAATTATGCATTGGTGATATGATATTAAGGTTAGAATCGTACAACTCATCCCAAGCTATTTGATGTGAAAGGATAAAAAGATAAAGGATGATAAATTATTGGAGTAGGATTTTGAGTGAAATTCATAATCACACATGTGGGATTAGAATGAAGATTATTGACAAGAGGATTAAAGATTTAAATACTAGAGGGTGCATATAGGTTAGGAGTATATCTCATGCTCACTTGTTGAGATATGGGGCAACTTACATTGACCTATAGTTGTTCTTGAAGAGGAGGCAAATATGAATGATACCCTAAGGAAGATGAGATGTTTTATATCCTAGAATCTACATAAGTGGTGTTAGCTTTTGATGCTTAATACTTAAAGAAAAATAACCAGAAGATCTAAAATAAAGTTGTTATAAGAAATATAAGTTAATGGCAATATTCTAAATTTACAAAACTCATAAATAAATTCTGCAACAACTCATAAAACTACCGTTAACAAATTCTCACAAAAATAGTATCTTGATAGAATAAAGATCTCCAATACACCATACTTCCACACACTCTCACTCTACATTGTGTCTCTCTCACACACACATAAACACATATATAATGGAATGTGACTCTTCATATGGAGTACTCTTGGCCTTCACTCTTCTTGAGACTCTTCACTTTCCTACTCTATGGACTCATGTGCACATGGACTATTATGGACATTTACATTATTAAATACTTTGCACATTCTAATAATACTTGTGCATTTATTACATTGCATAAACTAAATACTCACACTCTAATATAGGACACTCATAGGGAAGGGAAGTGGAAGCCACCACGAGTGGATTGGATTAAGGTTAACACTAATGGTGTTGCTCATAGAAATCTAAGAAAGGTGGGTATTCGAGGGGTGGGTCATATGCACGAAGGGATGATGGTTTTTATATTCCATTTGGGTATTGGGAGGAACAAAAATATGGTGGAAGAGGCCATGACCATCTATGAAGGATTAGCCATGAATCTTAAGCAAGGATACTCAAGAATTGAGATGGATTCTAACTCCTAGGTCTTAATTAATAGGTTGAACAAGTAGGAGGAAGGGGGGGAAATGAAATGGAGGGTCTAATGGGTCTTGGACAATGTTATGGGTTTAAAAATTAGATCACATATAAAATTTCTCCACATGGTGAGGAAAAATAATAAAGTTGTATATAGATTGGCTAATTGGGAAATAGAGAGCTCATCATTAGCCGGATTATGGTAGGGAAAAAAACCTAGGGGAATATTATATGGACTTGCAAGTTTTTCTTCAAAAATATTATCCCAATTATGGGGAAGGAATAAGTATCAAAATGGTAACTCCTGAGATGAGGGAGTATTTGTGCATAAGGATATTGAAGGCCTCAGTGTTCCATGATTATGAATTATTCAAATCACTGTGTACGTGGGAAGGTGTAGATAGGATAGACAAATAACAATGGAGATTAGAAGGATGATTTGGTGGAGTTACAAGAATTTTCAATCACCACTAGAAATTAGGACCTCTCAAATGCTATTTCGAGAGGATATGTGGTATACGAGGAAAATAAACTCATGGTTTTATCTTATTGCAGTTCTAAGGAGTCCTCCTCTGATATGTCATTTAATGATTAGGTATAACAATGCTTTTTTGTGTAAAATTTTTCTATTCTCTAATTGGGTATTTAGCCTTCATGGGATTATAAGCATGTATAGATGGAGGCACTTATAGGCTATGACCCATGTATGGAAGGCCTCGTGACTATGTAATATGATTTTTGTTTAATAAAATTTAGTCTTTTTTCATTGATTTTTTTTGATGAAAATAGATCATTGACATAAGATATAAGAAGATTAAATATTTGAAAGAAATAAGTTGAAATTGAAAGAAAAGAAAATAATTGAAAGAAGGAAAATTGAAATTGAATTGAAGAAGAAATTAATTAAATTGAAGGGATATATAAGAACAAGCAGATTAATTGATTGAAAATTTGAAATTAAGGATTGAATTACAAAAAATAAAATTGAATTGGAAATTTGATGATTTGAAAAATAGAAGAAGAATTAAATCACAACTATTATGAGCTCTATTGAATCGATAATGCTCAAGTTATTTTGTCGAGAGATTTAATTATCTATGAATGAGTTGCAAGGTTTGTGCTCCTCACAGATTGTTTGATAATAGAGTGCATTTTGATTATGACCATGGTTTTAGCAGAGAATGAGTGACACATTGGATGAGATGCCACCTAAAAATGCTAAGGAAATAGAAAATGGATAATCGAATAAATTTGAAATGGTTCATATGGAATATGGAGAAAGTGAATGCAAGTAAGGAAAACATGAGAACAATGTGGATACCAAAGTTTAGAACTAATAATAATCTTGATGAAACACTTGGTAATGTGCATGTAAGGAAAAACATGCTTGTGGTGTTCTTCTAGAACAAAATATAAATGATTGAAGATAAAAATAATGCAATATTTGGACATGTATTGTTGCCACATGTTTGCAAATTTTAGGGTGGTAAGAAGATAGTCCAGAAAAAAATGGTTTACAAGTTTTTACATTTTATTCTAACCAAGACAATATTGTTATAAGTGGATGTGTGTTCATATATCAGTGCTAGAAATATGATTCAATAGCTACATTTGAACCTCAAAAGAATAATATAGAATAAGACTACTAGACTGGTACCAAGGAATTAGGAGATAATGCTATGATGAAAAAGATTCTTCATGGACCATGTTACTTTGATCTACTAGAGAAATAATAATGCTATGACTATGGGGAATATGATCATATGTTTGTAAATTATATGGTGGAAAGACATAAGAAACCATGCTATGCTTATAGGAATTTTTGTCATGGGGCAAAGGATTATCTCTAGGATACATAGTGCTATATATGCAAAAAGGTTGATCACATTACTAGGAATTGCACTAAACAATGGTAGAAAGGTAATAAAAATATTCAAATATTTATTGTATGTCTTTGTTATAGAGACATGAGGCATGATATGACATCTTGTCAAAATGGTTATACCATAGAGGACTTGAAGAAAATACAATACAATGTTTGTAATTCAAATAATGAGCATAGTGCAACAACAATTAAACTATTTTTATCCTTTTATGATATCATGCCTAATGTAAGAAAATATAGAGGTTATTCTATCTATATGCCTGAGAAAGAAGCACTATTTTGGAAAATTATATCATACTCAAGTGGTGAGGAGGCACTCCTTGAGAAGTGTACCTCTATTTAGAAATTTGAGATATCGCACTTTATTTTAAGATCATATATTAAGTTGAATATTTAAACCTTATGAAGGTAAATACTTTCATACCAAATAATGTAATACGGGGGTGTTGGAGGTATTACATTATTTGGTACCTTTGTAAATATCTAGATTAGAGTGTGTTTAATATTTAGGGTGTGTAGTATGTGTCATGTTATTGAGTGAGAGTATGTGTCATGTAAATAAGTGTGTGAGGTGTCTTGTTAGTAAGTGTGAGTTATGTGTCAATTTTGGAAGTGAGAAGTTATGTGCAATCATGAGAGAATTTATATTTATGTAATATATGATATTTATTATGTAAAAGATAAATATGAAGAGTTAGTTCTCCCATGAGTTTGAGGAGAGCAAAGGTCAAGATTCATGTAATATGAAGAGTATCATGTATGTATATATTAAATATAAAGGTATTTAATATTCATCGAATTAGCATTGCATTTATGCATTGCTGTAGTAGATTTTCTCAATAAAATTTACTACATACTAAATATAAAGGTATTTAATGTGCATTATTGTGATATTTACATTTGAGTTATGTGAGCACCTGATAATTAATCCTATGAGAATAGTGTAGATTTGCTAACATTAAGTACAAATATCTCACATACATTATAGTTCATACACATATCGACTCATTATTGATCATGATTTATGTATATCTCATTCTACTATAAATCATAATCCTTTTGGTATAATTGGTATACATAATAACCTATATGAGTGATATAAATAAACTATTATTTTTTATGCATTGAGGGTTTTCAACCAAAACTATTAAAAAAATTGAGGGCTTGTTTAAAAACCATGATATGTGGTAAGGTTACCCTTCCCAAAAAATAAGAAAATTATAAATTAGAGGAGTTTTTGACAAACCACATGATGTGCTAGAAAATCCTAAAAATTAGATTTAGTATTATATTTTCTCAATGACTATCGTTTGTGTTCAACATCCCTCATCTACTCTTTACTTCATGGAATATTTTCCTTTATAATTATGATTTCCTTATCAAAAATTCATTCATCATTTTTTCATTCATTCCTCTTCATTTCATCTCTCTCTCTTCCACACATATATTGCATTTCTTATCTCTCGTATACTACTTGTAAAAATAGATTTCATAACCATCACTACATTTCATGGATTACTGGTCATTTATGGTTATAAGAAGCTTTAATGATAAGTTTATAGGTGGAATAATTTTACTAATATTTATAGAAATCACATGAGGGACTTGAATTAGGCCACAATTTTTTTTTAAAAATCAAGAAGGATAAAGAAGGGTAACGTGATTTTTAATATCTATAAAACAATATTTTGTATAATCAAGTCATAGATTCTACGGTCTATTAGATATTAAAAACCACTTTATCCTTCTACAACTAATAGATATTAAAAACCACTTTACCCTTCTAAAGGGAAAGAAAAAATAATTAAAACCAAAAAAGTAAAAAAATCACAAAAAGAAAAAAAGAATTCAATGACTCATGGCATCATTAGAAAAATATTTATTCAAAAACTAGGTTTCTAACAAGCAAACATAAGAAAATAGTAAAAAAAAAAATATACCCGCTCCATATAGGTCTTCTCTCAAGTTTTTTTGTGTGGCATCATTAGAGAACCAATAATATTTTAGTTATGAGGAGGACATTATGTATGTAACATTTATGTTTTTTTAATGTTATGTAGACATTATTTGTTTCTTATGCTTGATGTCATAAGAATGATTATTGTAGATCTCAAGTTGGTTTGGGGGATTTTACTTTTCCCAAGTTAGGATTATTTTTCATCACTTTGATACTTCATAGTTCCATTTTTGAATGACTACATATAAAATAGGTCACAATAGTTACGTAAAGTTTCCTTTAGAAAGTATTCTTGTTGATATCCTATTAATAATAGAATCAATAATATTTTATTTTTTGGATTATGGACAATCTACTTAGATTGATTTCAAGCAAGATTAGATAATTTACAAGATGGAGATGATTTTATACTATAATATCTGTAAAAAAACAACACCCAAAATATGGCATATTTTTGAATATGTTTGGTATTCTATGTTTCATATTTGGACCTAAGACCTTGGTTGTTATAGATATTATATATGGCATTATGGTCATAGTGGTAACTGGTAGAAACATTCTATAACATAATGGAAGTTACTATAAAATGTCCCATCCATTTCATAAGGCTAACATTCTAGTAAAGAAAAATTTCACATGGGTTGAATTGAAGACACATTGGATGAGAATGCTTTATTTAGAATAACAAAAGTTAGACAAAAAAAAATGAAAAAAAAATAAAAAAATCTATTACACTAAAAACCAAAAAATGGCATTCTAACAAAGCACCAATTTGAAAACTCATAGTGGGAAACTTGTTGGTGTAGGTTTAAATAATTCAAAATTTCAAGGCCATGTATTTTTCCAACAATAAATTTGCTATAAGAAATTATTACAATATTATTTTAGCAGTTTATAGTAATGCAACATTTGATAAAATGAATTTGTTGTATCAAAAGATACAACAATAGGATTGTATTGGTGTAGAACCAACAACATATTCAAGAGGGATAGATGATGAGTCAAAAAAATATCACTTTTGAGACCATTTTAAGCATACTTTTTCATGTTAAAATTTCATATGTTACTATTTATCATAATTTTGATGTAATTTGTAGATGATGTGTAACATACAAAAAATATATTCTATGTAAATAAATTAAAATAAGACAACATTTTTAGGGATTTTAGGTTGAAAAGTTAATTTATTATAGAATTTTATGGTTTCAAGTGCCTCTTCTAAGAGAAACCTCAACTATAGGGCCAATTACGAGATCAATTTTGGGACCAACTATGGCATTGACTATGGGAAGGATTGTATATTTGTAACAAGATTTTGGAATAACAAGATCTAAGGCTAAAAAATCTCAAATAAATTTGAGGATATAAATTAAATTTGTTGATATTGATTTTTAACTAGTTTGGTTGGATCTAAGTTACTTAGATGAAGACCATATTTGCTGATATTGATTTTCAATTAATTTGGCTAGATCAAATTTAGTTATAATCTTTACCAACTTATTTTATTTGTTATCTCTTTTAGATAGAATTGGTTGTATTTGTTGCCACCTAAGTTGGATTTAAGATCTTCTACTTTAGTAGGTTGTTAATGATTTGTTTTGTATAGCCTCTCTATAAAAAAGAAGGCATATTGCATTCTAAAAAGTTGAAGATGATATATCCAAGCATTGAATAAAAAATTCTCTTCTCCATTTTCTCATATTTTATAAATTGAGTGATATTATAATGAGCTAATTAAGGGCATGGGGATCTCCTTCAAATATAGCAAGGAAGACCCTCCTTACCAACAACAATAGGAGAGATGCATAGCCCTTTAGGGAAGGAGTAGAACAATAATAATGTAGATTTTTTTGTTTTTTTTTTAAATAAACCAATTAGGATAAATCCAACTTCCCCTCATTGATAGATATATACTACACATACTTTGGCTAAGTTTGTATGTCCTCATATTAATAATATATAACTATCACATATTCAACCTATTAATTTTTTTTCAAAACAAATAATAGACCTAGTGGGTTTATCCCCTATACTATAAGAAATACTTTGTGTTCTCCCACTTGTTAGAATCAAAATCTAGTCTGATAGTTTATAGGTTATCCCATTAGTCTTATTGCCATAATTCCGTTATGAATTCAATGGACATAAACTATGAATATTAGAGTGGACATAAGAGGCTAGATAATTTCAAAATCTTAATCCAATGGGAGATCAATCTATACTAAAATTTTATACTTCTCTATTGAAATATCATAAAAATTTACCTTATTTAAGAACATAATAGATCATTATTTCTATTTCTTATGAAAATGAAGGGAAAAAAAGGTAAAAAATACTAAGTAAAAATTATAGCCAATAAGTTTTTCTCCAATATTGATAACATATTTATATATTTTTAAGAGAGAAAAAACCATAACATAATGACATATATACATTAATGAACATCAAGAAAATGATTTTAAATTTAAAACAATAATATAGTAGATATCCAACATCTTCTACCAATACAAACCATGACTTTTCTTGAACAATTTTACATAATAAACTTAACTTTTTAACATCTTCTATCAATGCAAACCATGTACATCCTTGAAAACAGTTATATTGAAAACTTTAATTTAATATGCTAGAAACAAAAAATAATCTTTTTTAAATCACAACATGTGTAAATATCTAAACTAAAAATAGATGAGAATATGAATGTGAAATTGCATGACATTTATCTTCTTTCCATCTTTCTTTATGTTAATAAGTTGCAAAAGAAAAATAAAATCTGGAACAAGATTTTTTATTTTTTTATAAGAACTATAACTTGTATGGAGAGGAATAGTTGACTGGGAAGCTCTCAAACCTTGGTTATCCTGGAAGGGATTTGGCGGGAAAGTTGGCCCTTCTATCTCCTTTCTGAATGTATGGTGGTCTCAGGCTATTTCTTATGAAGGTTTGCCACTAGCACAAGTGCAATGGGTTAGAGCCCAACGCTTTTATAAAAAAGGAATTGCATTACTTTCTGATTTTGTTTCCTTTCATACTAAGAATTGGATCCCTTGGGAAGATTTTAAACACTATTATGGTTTGAAACAAGATGATAAATCCACTTATGAAGTTGTTATTGATCACACTCCCTTTTGCGTATGGTCCAAGTTGTCTAGACATTTTCAAAAGCCATGGTGGTGTGACTGGGAATGGCCTAAACATGTTTCATTGCTTAAGTATTCTGCCCGTTTGGGTTATTCCTGGCTTTCCCCTGCAGTTCCTATGGCAACCATGCTCAATGGAAGATGGAATTTAAATTCTTCTCAGTCTGTTTGGAAATCTCGGTTTCATACTGTATGGGCTAAATATATTGAACCAAAGCAGTATTTTTTTGCTTGGAGTGTGCTTTTTCAAGGTTTGCCTATTGGTCAGCGCCTGAAATACTTGGGAGTTGATGATGTCTCTTGTAAGTTCTGTGGTCAGGAGGAAAACTATGTTCATTTATTCTGGGAATGTTCTCAGGCTAGACAGGCTTGGTCTTGGATTCTTTCATTTTTCAGACCTTTTATTGCTGGTTCATGCTCCTGGAGGCATATCTTATTGGGAGACCCTCTTCAGTTCTCCACAAATCTTTCGATGGTTTGGCATATATTCGAATTGCTATTTTCTTCCACATATAGAAAACCCGCAACAAAGTTATTTTTTCCCAACAAGAATCCTCTTTGTATTTTTCACTGTCTGATAAATATGAGGTTTTCTATGATTGCTGGTTGCAGATTTTTGCCCAAATTAAGAAAGTCAACATGGAGTTTCAGTACCTTCGGCAACTTATGAACCACTGGCAGAACGCACCGGGATCATGGATCTGCAACTCCTCGTCACTGGTCTCAGTTCTTTCTACATGATTGTTGCTCTTATGTTTTCTGATAGCTGATTCCTGATATTATGTACAGAGATATGTTAGGTGATATGTTTGTTGCAGTTAGTGTGACTTTTCTTCCTAATTGTAATAGTTTCTCTTGGTTGATTGGGGTGTATTAATCCCACCCACACTGTTTTGTATGATTAAGCTTTATTAATACAATTTTGGCTTTTTCATTCAAAAAAAAAATATATTCATAATATATATTACGTAATAAAATTTCTTTTACAAAACAATTTTTTTCTCATATAAAAATTTAATTTTTTCTCTCAATTATTCTTACTAGCAACCATATTCTATTTACATTTAGAAAATTAATAACTTTTGTTTATTTACTACTGCACCCCGACACAGTCGGTTAACAGTACTAAGCAACACTCAACCATTAATAATCAAAGCAGTTAAACAGTCCATACGCGGAAGGAGGTATAGCGCCGACCATGTCCACTGAAACGTGGAGGACAATTAATAATAACAACTAATATATAAAAGCATATTTTGAGCAGTAAAAATTTTGACCACCAAGTGGAGGTTTACATACCTTTATATTTAATTAAAAACGTTTAATCTCAAGGGATAAATCAATTATTTTTGTTTTATTGAACATCATTTACAAATATTAGCACTTTATCTCACAATCACATGGATAATAATAATCAAGCAACTGCCATTACACCAAATACCATTCGACAATTATTCATTTTCTTATGTAAGATGTAATATTCGTCAGTTGCATTGAAAATGACAATAGAATGTTCTTAGTATCATATTATTAAACCTTGTACTCTGGTTTATTTTTAATTTACCACAACCTTTTATGTTTTAGATGATAAATCATGTGATACTACTATCTCCTTAAAATTAATTAAGTATTAGATTAAGAATCTATTCTCTCAAATGAAATAGCTTTCATTTTAAAAATATTTTAAATTAAAATATTTAAACTAAATATTTTATAAATAAAAAAAATAATTAAAAATATTACATTAAAATATATGAAAAAACATCATGGCATTATAGATACTACTTTATATTCTTAGATTTTATTATAGAAAATATCTTGGCCATACAAAATAAAACTAATGACCACTTATCACATATTAAAACTTCCAGATTAACCTACAACATTAATAAAAGTTTTTACTAGTTGTTAACATTATTGAATTATAAACCAATATAATTAAAATTTTTATTAGTTGTTAATGTTTTTTTTTTTTATAGATTTAGTTAGTGTGAGAAACCACTATGACGCATGCTTAGGACTCATGAGCTTATCAATAAGCACCAAACACACAATCATACACACACCCACCTCTCACACACTCGTTCATGTTGTGGTTTGAACTTTGTACCTCCCAAAGAAGAGCTTACATAGGTTTTTATGAGGGGTCTTGGTCCCCTCATACTGAATGGGGTTTGAACCTTAGACCTTTCAAAGAGTGGCCAAAGCTTTTACCAATTAGTTGTTAATGTTATCAATTATTAAATTTAAGAAATTATACAGTAAAGATAAATTAAATACAATATTGCAAACTTAAACCAAATAAAAATATAACATTTGTGAAAGACACTCTCATAGTCAAGACCTATGATAATACAATTTATAATGATAACATAATTATATAGTTTAATGGTTATTATATAACACTATAATTTCACATATAACTATGTAATAATTTTTATTGAAACTTGCATAATAAAACCCCTCATAATATGCTTTCTTTTAGTAGTGTAGTTCATTGACATTGTACAACATTAAGTAATTTCACATACTAGATAACAAGCTTGGATAAATGAATGAAATTATCAATGAGTATAATATATCATTAAGTTATGAGGTGCACATCTAAACATCTAGTATAATCCTAAGTTTAAAAAAGTGTACATTGTCAAACAAATATTAACTTTATATTTTTTAAATTATTTATTAAAAATATTGACACCTAGGTTCAAACCTTGGGGTAGCCTCTTTGTAAAGGTAGTCGTATGATCTAAATACTTTGAGTGCATGCTGGACCAAAAATGATGATATGAATCTCAAGCATTTTGTGGTTCCCTTATTCTGGGTCAAAAACAATGATGTGGAATAGGTTTGGTGGAAGGAACCTACCTGGTTTTAACCTTGGGCTTTTACGTTACTAAAAGTAGTGTGGTTGTAACCAACTCTCCTATGAATAAAAAAAAGATTGACAAGTCAACTTTTATAAGGAGCGGAATAATAAAAATATATGTAAATAAAGGGATATGCAGTGGTTAGTACCTATAAAATTATGAATTTTAATTTCAATATTGATTGCAATTTACATATTTAATGTTGTAGTAATGTTACATAAATCTAATTGTTTTTTAATTAAAGATTACATAGAAGAAACCCATCTTAGAAATTGAGGGATTAATTTACTCATGAAACCCAATATTTGTATTCAAAACATAGTTATAGAAAATCTATATATTGGATTCAAAATATGGTAAAACAAGAGTTATAGATTGAGATATCCATCATAGTTTATTTTAATTTTATTAAAGACTACTAGATGAATGTTTTTTAGCTAAATTTGCTATCAGAATAATGTACAATCACATTTTTCTATATTTTGTCATAGATCTAAGGCTTAATGAGAATTAGGATGTAAGTTAAAAGAATCTCCTTTGAGAAAAAATTGAGTCATATCTAACAATCTTATGCACCACATATGGCTAGGCTAGTGGATTGGTACACGCTACAATTTAAAATTCTTGTTAATTTTTTCTTAGTTGCATTGGGATGGATTCTACTCCTTGCTAGTCATGTGGTAGAATTGAAATTTTAGACTCACTTTCCTATCATTTTTGGACATCAATTATCTTGAAAAAGTTACTTGGGGATTATTTGTTTTGTCATCCAATTTAAAGTGTCTTGCCTTTTTTTTAAAATAAGTAGGGTTTTGAGGATTGGTACACACTATAGTCTAAAATTCTTGTCAATTTCTTTCTTAGTTGCATTGGGATGGATACTACTCACTAGTAGTGTAATAGAATTAAAATTATAGACTCACTTTCCTATCATTTTTGGGGATAAGCTATCTTGAAAAAGCTAATTTGAGATTATTTGTTTCGTCATCCTAAGTTATAGTGTATTTAAAGAAAAGAAGAAGTAGGGATTTAAAATTAGTGTCTTTCCCTTTTACATTGACTTAGTCACATTGAGCTATTTGGTGCCGACTAGATCTGAACCTTGGTGTGGGATACATCAACTATTTGTCCCAATCATTGATCCAAGGATTCTAAAGAGAGGCCTAAGCCCTTACCACTATAGTAAGCTTGCAGCTTAAAATTATAACATCTTTCACAAAAATAGTTTTATAACACATTTTGTTTATAGCATGTAAATATTATTTTGATTTTATCCAACTATCATTCAATTTTAGAATTTTTTAATTTACTCTAAGTTTTGGTTTAGGTTAATCCTTTATATAGGAAGGTGTGCAAAGAAGTAGAAAAAATGCATAGAGAAAAGGGAAACTATGGTGGGAGCATAATATGTTGTTAATGTTATCAATAGCTAAGTTGATCATATGGATGCCTCCAACCAATATTATCTCTTTGAGCTAACTAAACTAACATAAAAATTGCAATCCATTGCAAAAAAAAAAAATTAGGCCTACTTACTTAGGGCAAGAAGGACCACTGCCAACATTATCCCTTTTGATATTCATATTTCATTATATGATTTTTGGTTTTATTTCAATGTCATGGTGCTACATAATGTTGTAGATTTATTTTAGTTTAAAAGTAATTAGTTTTATCTTTGTACTCGTCTCTTTCATAATATGATTTTGTACATGTATATGAATGAAGTATGGCTAAGGCGTATGACAGAGTGAAGTGGTCTATGTCTGCTCTTTTTCAGGATTCGGGGGAAGTTGTTCTCTTTACTAATGTGTATGCTCAAACTGATATTGTTGGAAAGAATATTCTCTGGAATCATGTTAGGGAGGTTCGTGCCGTGACTCCCTTTCATCCTTAGATTGTTGCAGGTGAATTTAGTGTTGTTTCCATATTGGAGGAGAAGCGTGGAGGTATTGGTACTCTTGGAAAAACTTATGTGCTTCTTAATGATAATATTCAGTTTCTTAACCTTGTTGAAATTAAGGCAAGTGATGGGATGTTTACTTGGTCTAATAGGAGAATTGGGATTGATTCAATATCTGAGAGGTTGGATAGATTTCTTGTCTCTCCTTACTGGGTCAGTAATGTTTGGTCTATCTATTTCGAAATCTTGGATTGGAGGGGTTCAGATCATTGGCCTATCAAATTAGTTGCTCTTAATCAAGGTGTCATTCATCGTCCTAGTTTTAAGTTTCAATTGATGTGGCTTCGAGATCCCTCTTTATATGATCTTGTGCAAGGATGGTGGAGTCATGGTAAGCCGCTATATGGGACTGCTATGTTTTCCTTTGCTAAAAAACTTCAATTTGTTAAGTTGTGTCTTTAAAAATGGAATAGGCAGTCTTTTGGTATTGTCTTTCGATCTAAGTCTTTGGCTCAATACCGGCTTGATCAAATTACTCAGAAAATTAGGGATTATGGTTTGAATTCTCAGGCTTTCCAAGAGGAATCAAAGGCTTTGAAGGAGTTGGCTAAATGGGAGCTTCGTGAGGAAATCTATTGGAAGCAAAAAGCTCGTGTGGACTGGCTACAAGAGGGTGATAGGAATACTGCTTTCTTATTTCATTCAATTAAATCTCGAAGGCACACTAATGTTATTTCTTCTATTGTCTCCTCAAGTGGTGTTCCTCTGCAGGCTTTTCATGATATTCTGTAAGAAGCAGTTTATTTTTTTCTTCTCTTCACACCAAGGATTCTCCTGCAGCTGAGGAGGATGAAAATGCTATTTTATACTGCATTCATTCTATCATTTCTAACGAGATTAATGCTGCACTTTTGCACCCAATTTCTATGGATGAATTGGAAGTCATTGTTTTTCACATGAAAAAAGGGAAAGCTCCTGGACTAGATGGTTTTCCTGTTGAATTTTTCCAAGAATTTTGGGAGATCATTAAGCTTGATTTGTTGAGAGTTGTGTAGGAGTCCTATCATAATAAACAGATGTTGAAGGCTTTTAATTCGAATTTTTTGGCTCTTATTCCTAAACGAGAGGGGGCTAATTTTTTTTATCAGTTTTGCCCCATTTCTTTAAGTAATGTTGTTTATAAAATTATTACTAAGTTGATTGCAGATTGCCTTAAGCCTTGGCTGGAGAGGATTATTTTTGAGGAGCAAAGTGGTTTTGTTGTTGGTCGCCAAATTCTTGATAGTGTTGTTATTGCTACAGAGACTATTCATTCCATGCATGTGTCTCGTGAACATGCTATGTTTATGAAGCTTGATATGGCTAATGCGTATGACAGAGTGAAGTGGTCTTTTCTTAAGAAAGTCCTTCTGGCTTTTGGGTTTGCTCCTATGTGGATTGATTGGATTATGAGTTGCATTACTTCTTCCTCTTTCTCGGTTCTTTTTAATGGCAATCACTCTCATTTTTTCCATGCTTCTCGGGGTCTTCGCCAAGGTGATCCGTTATTGCCATATTTTTTCATTATTATGGCTAAGGGTTTAGGCCGTTTCCTCAAGTTCCAAGTGGCTCAAGGTAGTCTTCTTGGGTGGCGTTGGGGAGATTTTTCTCATTTACAGTTTGTTGATGATACTGCCTTGATGGGTGTGGCCTCTATTTGTGAGGATTCTAATTTTGTTCAGCTCTTGATAGGTATTTGGTAGCCTCTGGTCAGAAGATTAATGAAGCTAAGTCCTGTATTTTATTCTTCAATACTAATCCCCGTATTCAGGCTTGGATTGTTCAAATTCTCAGATTTCAAGTGGGTGTTCTTCCTTTTACTTATTTGGGTATTCCCATTTCTGTTGGTCCATTGCCTGGGGCTGTTTGGTCCTCTATTTTGGAAAAATTTTGTTCTCGAATTTCTCTTTGGACTCATAGGTGGCTATCTTTTGTTGGTCGAGTTTTGCTCCTTAAGTCTGTGGTTCAGGCTTTGCCAGTTTACAGGTGTTTACTTCAAGTTGCTCCAGTTAGTTTTCTTCATTATTTTGACTCTCTTTCTCAGAAGTTCTTGTGGGTTGATACCTTAGAATCCTCTAAATGGATTTTGGTGAAGTGGGAGTCACTATGCAGATCCAAACATGAGGGTGGTTTGGGGTTTTGCTTGAGTTCTTTGGCTGGGCAAGCTTTGGCTGCCAAACTTTACTGGAGATGGTGTACTCTTTATGATCAATCTTGAGCTAAAATGTTTTCTTAAAAGTATCTCCGAGGGGTGCCAGGTGATGAGATCCCTCGATATAATTTGGATGGGAGGGGCTATTTTGTTTGGAACGCTCTGAAGAAGGGAGCTATGCTTGTTAAACAAGGTCTGTTTTGGATTTGCAATAAAGGTTCAAAGGCTCTTTTTTGGCAAGATGCTTGGGATGGTTTTCCTCTTCTTCTTTCAGAGTACCCTCATCTTCTTATTCTGGATCAACATTTTATGGGTGTGGGTTGGGTTAAGGTGAGTGATTTCAAAGTTCTTAAGAGAATTGGTAAAATTGAAATTGTTCAATGGAGGGATCCAAGTGAGTGGCCCGTTGGGGGTTTTGTGGAAGATAGAGAGGAGTTGGTTCGTATTCTCACCTCTCAGGAATTTTCTTCTTCTTAGGATGATGATATTTTGGCCTGGGGTCCTGATCCTAGAGGTATTTTCTCGGTTGCTTCTGGTTATTGTGAATTGGACCGTTAGCGGTATGGCTCTGCAGTTGTTCCACCATGGTGGAAATAAGTGTGAAATAAATTTGCATGGCTGAAATGCTTTACTTGTGGGTTGCTACCAGGGATCGTTACCTTACTTGGGATAAACTTTAGAAACATGGTATTTATGGGCCTTCCTTTTGTTTCTTATGTGCAAATAGTGGGGAGACTGTTGGGCACTTGCTTCTCAACTGTAGTTTTGCTCGTCAGTTATGGCATTGGTGGTGGGATGTGTGGTAACAACCTTGTATTCATTCTTCTTATCTTGTGGATTTTTGGCGCAGTTTGGGAAGGCCTCCTGCTTCAGTTTTATTTTTACAGGTAGCTTGGCATATAGGCCCTTCTTGTATCTTCTGGAAAATTTGGCTTGAAAGGAACCGTCACATTTTTTGAGGTGAAAAGTCTTCTGTTGTTCAGGTTTGGTAGTGGATCTTAAGAATGGTTCAGGAAACGGTGTCTTCTAAGTGTTCGATTAGTATTCCTAGTGATACTAGGCAACTTCAGATTATATCTGGGCTGGGTTTGAGGGCTTATGATCCTCATCCTTCTGTTGCTTATCACCAGAGGAACCACAGTCATAGAGTACATAGAGATGGTCATTGGCGCCCTCCTCTTAGGGGGGTTCTTAAGATTAATACTGATGGGTCTTCCCGAGGTAATCCTGGAAGTGCTAGCATTGGTGGTTTGGGTCGTGATAGTAGTGGCTCGACTCACTTCTTCTTATCTTGTTTTAAAGGGAGACATACAAATAATTATATGGAATATCTTGCTATTCTTTTTGCTTTGGAGCAAGGGTATACTATGGGTTGGCTCCGGGTTATTTGTGAATATGATTCACAAATTACCATTAACCTTTTGAATTTTGGTAGATTTTGTCATACTAGTTGGAGGTTGGCTGGTGTGCTTAGGCAAAATTATTTGGTTTTCTCATCATATGGAGTTTATCAATTTTACTCATATCCCCAGGGAGTGGAATGGTGTTGTTGATTGTTTGGCAAAATGGGCCTCAGAATTCCAGGATGGTTGGGATGTTAGGGAGTGGCATCAACTTCCTTCAGCCTGCTCTTTTACTCTTTCACTCTTTCTCTGTTGTTGCATGATGATATGGCCGATTGAGGCAGTCTTTCTATAATTTATTTCTTGGCTTCTGTTGTAGTTGCTATTCTTTAATAAATTTTTACCCCTTTTTATCAAAAAAATAATATATTATTATTAAAATAATTAATTTTTACTAAGTTAATATTTATTGTGGAAATCGAAGGTGACTCATTGAACTTAATCAAGATGCTCAAAGGGGAGTGTACACCTAGTTGGAACATTCTCAATATTATTGCCGAAGCTAGGAGATTGTTGTAAGCTTTTGAACAGGTGAACATTCGCCATGTGTTCCGTGAGGGGAATGCTCTGGCCGATATGCTAGCCAACCGTGGTGTCCACTGTGCTACTTTTTCGATGTGGAAAAATGATGTCTCGAATGACGTAGTCTCCCTTGCTAGGAAAGAGGCTCATGATGCTTTGTTTTTGTAAGGAGGAGTCGGACATCCCTTTGGCTCTCATTGGAAGGGGTGTTTGGTATCACTTTGTTCTTTGACCGGAGTTTTTTAGAGTTTGTTTTGCCTTCAAAGAATTGTGCTTTTCTAAGTTCTCTCTGGAATCCTTATGGTTATTAGGAATTAAACTCTCTCGGTTATTCCTAATAGATATAATATTTTGGAGATTGTTATTATAGTTGAGAGTTTGGCTGTATGTATAAGGTTGTAGGGATCCTTTCAAATCCCTCTTTTTAAATTAATACCAAAAAAAAATATTTATTAATTATATTTCAAATTACTTTTAATAAAATACTAAACCTTTTTAAATTTAATACTAAATATTATTTTTAGACTATCTATTTTAAACATAAGGTTTGCATAGTTTTACATAAAATAGAATATTATGTTGATAATTATATATAGTCCAAAGAAATTATTTCACTATAATATTTTGGTTAGTTAGAAGTGTGCTAGATAATTTTATAATTATTATCCCTTCTAATTGGTTATATTTAATTGAAATTTACAAATAAGCAACATTGATAATTATTGGTTGAAATAAAGTAATAAAAAATATAAAAAATTATATCCATATAACTTAGTAATATTTAAATATGTGCCTTATAGTTTTTTAATATATTAACCTAGGTTTTAATTTAAGAGTCCAACATTTTAACCATTGATCTTATAACATTTTAATACTTTTGCATAAAGAAGATGCAAGTTTATTGTAATGGTAAGGGTTTTGACCTCTCTTTGAGAGGTCTAAAATTCAAACCCCATTGAGTACGAGGGGATTATGACTTGTTGTAAAAGCTTGTGTAAACCATTGATTTTTTTTACATAAACAATATTAATTAAAATTAAAATAAATTAAAAGATATATTAACAATTATAATTATATAGTGAACAATATTTAAACTTACGTTTTACTTTTAAAATTTTAACTATTTAATCTCACACCATTTTTTTCAATTTTAATTTTTTTTTAATTGAGTAAATACTTCTTATACATATACATATCTGCCATGGAGATTGAACCCGGGTCACATCACCGATAATGCAAGTGGCGTCCTTGCGAGTAGACCACATCACACAAATATTTTAATTTTTAATTTTTTTGGAAACATACATTAAAAGCATATATATATATATATATATATATATATATATATATATATATATATATATATATATATATATATATATATATATATGTATATATATGTGTTAAATTCTCTATTGATAAGTATAGCTCTCTGTTTTACGAGGGGTCATGGTTGGGAGGAGACTTACGGGTTTCTCACAATAACCAAATAAAAAAAAACATACATATAGGGGGCAATGGGGAGTGAATCAAATTAGGTCTCCACTAGAAGAGCCTAGTGCCTTTTTTTTCAAAGTATATCTCTTTTTTAAAAGTTCAAAATTTTGATCATTTAATAACTTTGTAATCCACATAGGACCACCTTCCTCAACCATTTAATCTCACACCATTTTTTTAATTTTTAATTTTTATTTTTTTGGAAACATATAGTAAAAGCATACATATGGGTACATGGGGTCACTCTAAATCAAACTTGGGTTTTCACTAGAAGAGTCCAATGCCAGTCTCCTCCCAACCATGACCCCTCGTAAAGTGAATCAAACTTAGGTTTTCACTAGAAGAGTCCAATGCCAGTCTCCTCCCAACCATGACCCCTCGTAAAGTGAATCAAACTTAGGTTTTCACTAGAAGAGTCCAATGCCAGTCTCCTCACAACCATGACCCCTCGTAAATTCAAGAACTGTACTTATCAATAGAAAATTTAACACAAATCCACCACATACCCACCCCCTCACACACTCGCCCACGCTGCAATTTGAACCTTGGACCTTCCAAAGAAGAGCCAAAGCCCCAATAGTTGTGCCCTAGGTGCAATTAATAATTATAATTATATAGCTGAACAATATTTAAACTTAGGTTTACTTTTAAAAGTTTAAAATTTTAACCATTTAATCTCACACCATTTTTTTTAAATTTTTAATTTTATGTTGGAAACATATAGTAAAAGCATACACATGGGGGCACATGGGGAGTGAACCAAACTTAGGTCTCCACTAGAAGAGTCCAATGCCTTTTTACAAAGTATATATATTTTTTAAAAGTTCAAAATTTTAATCATTTAATAATTTTATAATCCACATAGGGCCACCACCCTCAACAATTTAATCTCACACCATTTTTCATTTTTTAATTTTTAATTATTTTTGCACATGGGAGTCACTTTGAATCAAACTTGGGTCTCCACTACCTATCTGGGAGTGAATATATATATATATTTTTTTTGATATATAGAAGCAATGGTTACAATCACGATTTTTAGTAACTACCAACACAACTGGTAGGGTTCAAACTATCTACGAAGGCTCCCAGGACTTCCACCGTCTCGGTACATGGTAACCCGACATGAGATGGGGACCACCGAACGCACAGGGGTTGCACCGTCGTCATCAATATGGCGCACCACTCAGAGGAATCGGATCTGGGCTACTGTCTGTGCATGGGCAAGCCCGTGGGATTGGAACCTAGGTCTCCTCTCGGTAAGCGCCCCAACTTACCAATCCACCTAGACCCACGGACTATCTGGGAGTGACTTTGAATCAAACTTGGGTCTCCACTACCTATCTGTTAGAAGAGTCCAATGCCTTTTTTCAAGGTGTATCTCTTTATTAAAAGTTCAAAATTTTGATCATTTAATATTTAATATTTAATATTTAATATTTAATAATTTTATAATCAATAAAACATATAGCTGAACAATATTATTTAATTATTATTTTTTTTTACACAAATAACATTAATTAAAATTAAAATAAATTAACATCATATATCAACAATTATAATCATATAGCTAAACAATATTTAAACTTAGATTTTACTTTTAAAAATTTAAAATTAATCATTTAATCTCACACTATTTTTTAAAGTTTTTTTATTGAGTAAATACTTCTTATATATATACATATCCGCAGTGGGGTTGAACCCGGGTCACATCACCGATAATGCAAGTGGCGTCCTTGCTGGTAGACCACAACACGCGGATTCGAATTTTTTTTGGTTGGAAAATTAAAGTAAAAGCATACTTATGGGAGCTCATGGACAGTGAATCAAACTTAGGTTTCCACTAGAAAATGCCTTTTTTAAAATGGGAAGTGAATTAATATCAAAATTTTGAACTTTCAAGAAAGAAATATACCTTTAAAAAAAAGGCATTGGACTCTTCTAGTGGAGACCCAAGTTTGATTCATGGCCATCCCCATGTGCCCTATATGTATGCTTTTACTATATGTTTCAAAAAAAAAAAACTAAAAATTAAAAAAAACGGTGTGAGATTAAATGGTTGAGGACTCCACATAGGGCAACCGTCTTCAACCATTTAACCTCACGCCATTTTTTTAATTTTTAATTTTTAATTTATTTTTTTTGTTGGAAATATATAGTAAAAGTATACATATAGGCACATGGGGTCACTCTGAATCAAACTTGGGTCTCATTTGCGTTATTGATAAGTATAACTCTTGGCTTTATGAGGGGTCATGGTTGGGAGGAGACTGTTCAACAAGTCATGTGCATTGTAGGGGTTTCTCACATTAACCAAATCAATTTTTTTTTATCATTTAGTATTATATTATTTAATATCCTAGGGGATAGCACAATGGTTCGGGCTTTGACTCTTTTTCGGGAGGTCCAAGGTTCAAATAGGGGGTGTGGGCAAGTGTGTGAGACAGGAGGTCCAAGGTTCAAATAGGGGGTGTGGGCAAGTGTGTGAGAGGGTGGATGTGTGGTGAATGTGTGTTAAATTTTCAATTGATAAGTATAACTGTCAAATTTAAGGTCATGGTTAGGAGAAGACTGCTAAGCTCTGTGTATTAGTCATAGGGATTTCTCACCTTAACCAAATATAATATAATATAATATAATATAATATAATATATATATTATTTTAATTCACATAGAACTACAGTACTTATGAATCGAACTTGAGTTTCTACTAGAAAAGCCTAATACCTTTTTCTCAACCTATATCTCTCAACGTATGACCACAAGGAAAAAGCGTATATAGGCGCTGAAATCAAGTGGAAGGAAAAAATACTCATTGCTCAGATAAGGACTAGCTCTCATAGGCTTAGATGTGAAACATAGAGACGAACAACGCCCAAAGAACAATGGGAATAAAGGATATGTACTCTATGCAGCAAGGGCAGTAGAGACAGAGGAACACTTCATCTATAAATGCTTGTGTAGACAGAGGAACACTTCATCTATAAATGCCCGTGTTTTTCAGATATCCATGACAAATACAAAGAAACACTTGGGAACGAGTTTATGGAAGATTTATTTGAAGACAGTAAAATAAAAAAAGTTGGGGAATTACTAACACAAATTGGCAGGAGAAGAAACAACCTTCTCAAAGATATTAGAGATCATATGATATGATTTGAGTAATTGTACTTCCATATTTGAGGTCCCATAGACCATATTTGGGTCTCACGGACTTAATTAAAATCTTTCATTTCATTTCTCCTTTAGAAGTTCAAAATTTTAAACATTTTATAGTATATCGTTTAATAATTTTATAATCAATAAAATACATTTTATTTTAATTATATATATTTTAATATTATTTTATTTAAAGTTTAAAATTTTAAGCATTTCATATTATATCGTTTAATATTTTGATAATCAATAAACTACATTTTATTTTAATTATATTTTATTTTAATATTATTTTATTTATCATTGTTAATTACAACACATTTCAGAGATTAAACTTTTTTCTTTTTCTCCTTTTTTAAAAGCAATAAAAATTTAATATAAAGGCCTAGCCTTCCAAAAAAAATTATATGTCCAATGGTATTTGGTGTAATGGTAGTTGCCTAGTTATTATCATCCATGTGGTGGTTGTGAAGTCTATTCATCCATGTGATGGTTGTGAAGTCGATTCATCCATGTGATGGTTGTGAAGTCGATTCCTCTTCTGTTTGCTCGAACCAACGCTAATATTTTAAAATATTTGTAAACGATGTTCAATATAAAAAAAATTATGGTTCATTTATAAGGGGGGTTAATTGACAGAATTAACGAAATAGTACTTAGCTGCTTCACCAGTGCATCATTTAATTTTAGTATTCAGATCCCAAGGGGACCTTCTGACGGAATTCCGATGTTTTCTTGCACTACGGATAGACTACTATAAGATTCCTAGGCTTCTAAAATCGTAAATGTAGCAACGCAACCTAAAAGAAGTAGATATTTTGACAGGATGTAGTCAATATTTCTGCAAAGATCATGCACATTTTCCCTTTCATATACAATTTGGACAGAGTGCAATCCTGCTGACACTGAATTTTCATCACTCTCTTATGTGGATTAATTTCCTTGGTTCAACTGTTTACAATAAATCAAACGGTACTCCATTGGGAAAACACAGCATAAGCACTGTGAAGGCAAAAAAACCATTAAATCAAGAAAATTATCAAACCACCGTCACCTTGAACTCCACAAATTTATTCACTGGATAGTAAAATTTTGTTCATTTCTTAGCGTCCAATTACTTATAGAGATGAATAGGTTTTTCAGCGTCTCTAATGATTTTTTCCCCTCTTCCCAGAAGCCCTAGAGGTTCAAGAAGTACCGTTTCATATCATATTCGAGACTCTGATAAATTTTATAGATTTCATACTGTGAAATTTCATTTTGGAGCACTTCCATAATCAAAGTAAACAAATCAGATAGTTTTTTGCACAACATAGTGTACATAAGATGGCGTATTTTATAAGCAACTAACTACACATTTGATAGGTAACAAGAGTCTCAGATATTAAAGAATCACAGTAATTATATTTTAAGATGTCTAACGTCTTCGAGCGGCGGTCTCTCGTTGGGCATTGAAGTATACAGCAGCAACCGGAAGTCCCAGTCCATTCTCCTCCGCAAACTCCATCGACTTGAATTGGCGACGCGACCGTGGCGGATTCACTGTTTGCCTCCCCTTTTGCTGAAACAATGCGAATACATAGCGGTGGATCCCAATCATCGGCCTTGGAATCTCGTAACTTATAATTTCTCGACCTATACACAATTCAAACACAGTCACAATCACTAGAAATAGAAATTGCAGAAAAAAAAAAGCCCCATGAAAATTCGATCTACTATATCCTTTTTCTCCGAGGCTATATGCCGTTCTCCAAACAGAATTCTCAACCCGCCCAAGGTTTTCTAAACATAAAACGCCCAAAGCCTTACACTAATCCTAAAAATAGGAAGATAATGCCGTCTTCTCAAAATCGATGTAAATTTTGTTGATAAAAAAGCATTGGATGCTTACCAAAAGAATTGGATGTTGTTCCAGGTATATCAGTCACTATCCTGCGTATATCAAATACAACAATCACATTTATCGTAATTGTTCTATCAAATAGACCTAAGGTCAAGATTCAAACTGTGGCGTTGAACAAAATAGATCTAATACAAATTTGAATCGTGGCGTTGAACAAAATAGATCTAATACAAATTTAAGATTCAAACTGTGGCGTAAGTAAATGTGTGGGGCGGATGCGGTTGACGGATACCATTCTTACCAGTGTACATACTCGCGTTCAATAGGATCGCTGGGACTGGGGGCATCTGGATCCGTCATAATCTGATAAACGACGAGTCCACCATAATCATAATCATATCAAATTCAAAGACCCAAACAAATATCTTCGGCGGCTAAATACTTTGAATACCAAAAATTTCAATAAATTTTTCGTGGACTCACAATTTGTGGCATTTAAAGTATAGAAGACAACTAAATCTTACCAGAGTGAAGAAGGTGCGGAGATCACCGCCGACAACTTCAACACGAGGGGGAGCCGTGATAGAGGACGGCATGAGCTCGAAGCCGTTGTTGACGTTGATGTTTGGACTGTAAACCACAGTCATCTTCACGGTTGGGGTGAAGACGTCCAGAACATCCCCAATCACTTTCCCAACTTTCAGTGGTTCTATCAATCTTGACATGATTATCTCAAAGCTTTCCTTAGAACTGCCTTCAACAAACTAGATTAGATAGACTTATAAGGAATTTTTTTGGCTTGCCTGGTTCTGCTTTGATTGGGGCTACTTATACCCATCACATTAGAGCCGAAATACGAATAAAGCTAAGGTATCTGCTTTAGACGGAGGACATTACTCAATATTGCATAGTTTGGCCAGCATTTCTAAGTTTGGCATTTCGAACCAGTCCTTCACGTGATCGACTTAAGTTTAAAAACAAAAAGAAAACAACGAATAGTCACAATTCCAGCTCAATAGCATAGATTGCCATACGTTTTGTTCTGGGCTCCCTGAAGACTTATATGGCACTGGGTCGCACATTTTGAACAACTTTATTCTAGCGTCCATTATATTATGGCTTTTCGTTCTATATTGTGTAAAATTATTCTAGCGACCCTTAAATTTTCTAGAATGGGTATAATTACAATTTGGAGGTTCCGAAAGAAAAAGAGGACTTTGATGCGATTCTCCCTTTCCAACACACGTAAGTCAGACATATATGTAACTGATCGGCTTCAACATCGATCGTGTATTTCGTCATTACTTGCATTAATGGTGCTTGCTATTGTCGATTGAACCTCACGGTGGAAAAAAAATTATTTAATTTTCCAGAGAATTCACATGTGAGTTTATCATGGCATGTGAGCCCGCCCTTTTTCTATCTAAAGCCATAGAATATTTGACAATTTATCCTCACTATCCAGAATGCCTTGCATCAAATAAAAATAATTAAGATTTTTTAAATAGGTTATATAGATTAAAATAAGTTTTATTTATATTATATTATGATTATATAGTGGTATTTTAATAAAGTTTAGATAGTATTTATTTATGTATTATTTGACAAGATTTGAATCTTGGTTTCCTTTTTTAAATGTTAAAGAACCTAACCAAATCAACTAATGCTATTTGATTTTAAAAAATTAGGTTTGCACAAGGGGTCCTCATCCCTATACCAAGTACCAAGGTTTAAACTTGTGTCTCCCTCATGCGTAAAATAATACTAACATTAAAATATAATAGGTTAACGCATTTTATTTTTTAATACTAACTAATTTTAATAAATAATAATAGATTTCACTAATGGTTTAATTTTTTATTATTTAAAAAAATTAGTATATCTTATTTATTTTTAAATTTATATATATAATGAAATATAAGTTATTATTTTATGTAATAGATAAAAAATATTATATTATCAAATTTTAAAATAAAAAATAATTAATATAATTAAAAGTTGATTGTAATTATATAATTATTATTTAGTAATAACAAGGTTACTATCGGATACAATTATTAAGTAAATTTGTAAGTGTCTTGAATTTCAAGGAGGAGATATAAGTTCTAATCTCATCATGTGATACATTGCAAACACCAACATCATGAAGTCCTCAAAACTTACCAACATTTACAAAACCTAGCCAATCAAACATCTCAATCAAATTAAGCATCTTAAGACCAAACATAAGATCATTTATTACTTCCAAAGTAGAAGAATCATACCCAAGGTGATAGTTTTGACAGTGCTACTAACTACATATCAATACTTTTACCAAAGTGTCAAATTTAATATTTCCCACCTAGTTAACCCAACAATGATTATTTTTGAATTAGCACTAGGATCTTTAGTGTTGTCAATTCTCATGATCACAATTCTTGCCAAACTTGTATCTTATTATGCCAATCATGTCCACCTCAATTGTACCTTTATTAATAAAAAAATATTGCAACTTGTCTTTTTTTCTTCCCATATTATCGTCCATCCCCCTTTGCATGTTAAGGTTTTTCAATCTTACCTTAAATCAAGTTCATCCAAGCCATGCAATTATTCACCTCTCTAGCTTGCCAATATTGGTAGATTTTCTAAAGGATCCTTCAAGAGAGTAACAGATTTCTATAAAACCAACCCTTGGGGAAGCCTAATAATAGGGTATTAGGATCAAAGCTTTATCAAATTGAAATCACCTCTCATAATAGTGAAGCCTTGTTAAATTTGATATAGGAATCATCTTGCACAATAATAGAGGCCTTCTAATAAGTGATATTCTTTTAATATAACAAGGTATCACCACATTAAAAGTAGTTTTCAAGGTTGTATATTGCAAGGCTTTTGGGACAATAAGCAAGTTGCTTGGTCCAAATTGATTAGGTTGTGCTTATTAATATTTTGCTATCTTTATATTTTGCATTGTTGTTAACAATAATTTCTTATGCTTAACTTCTTAGATTTTTTGCATAGAAAAATATGTTTTCAATAATAAAATTAGTAATAGTTTATCTCGATCAAATTCTTATGTATTTTGATCAGGATTCTTTGTCAAATCATCCAACCATCAAGGGTTTTGTATCCCATAATCCAATCTATTGTGTTTACAGGTAAAAACACTATAACATTAGAGTGTCAATGGTGCTACTACACTTTGTTTATACCATAGTAAAGATCATAGTTTTATAGTTAGTAATTTATCTTAGATAGTGAAAGCTTCACCCCTTGGTAAAAGCATCAGTGATACTATCATTTAGCTTTGGTGCTTTTATATCTATGCAAGTAGTCAACATTTTGGTCTATAACTTTTCCCTTATCTCATTATTTTAAACATGAGCCTGGTGCTAGTCGAGAGAGCTACAAATATTCACTAATTTAGGCAAACCCCTCTATATTTTGTTGGAGAATATTACATTATTTAGTACATGCCAATGTACCACCTTGGTACAAAATTAGATTAGGTGTGTGTCTTAGATTAGAGTGTGAGTTTATATTTCATGTAATGTAATAATGTGTAGGAATTATGATGTAATTATGTGTGCAAGTGTTGTTAGTGTAAATATGCACAAATGTCCATTATGTAAGAGTGCATATGTATCCTTAGAATATAAAAGTGAAGAGTTACAAAGAAGAGTGAAGGTCAATAGTGCACCATATGAGTAGTCATACATTATTATATATTTATAACAAGCATTGTAATTGGTATAAAAATATATAGCTCATTGCATGCATTAGTTGACCTTTATTCTATCATTTTTACTATTTTTGTGAGCATTTGTATGTGATTATTATGTAAGTATTTATGAGTTATTCTTGTGTTATTGTTATCTTTATTGAGTTCATTATACTGCAACTTTATATTCGATCCTATGATTATTTTCTTGTAATATTTATATTAAGTATTAGTATTCAAAGAATATCAGTGGTATCAGAGCCACAATAAGTTTACTTGAATAGGTTTTTAAAGTTGTAAATAATATAAGGATATTACCAATGGATAAGAGAAACCAATGAAGATTAAGAATATAGATTTTAGAGAACCAACTCAAGAAGAAAATTTGGTCATTGTCATTCTACTTTAAATATTGAAAAGTTTCAAATAGATTGAGTTTACCTATTCTAAGAATATATTTAGAATAGAAGGTAATCTACAATGTAGTTTTAGGTCTCAAAGATAGACCTTGAGATTGATAAGAGTTTAGAGACTCCAAAAGAGAAGTACCATAAAAGGTAGATTAAGGAGACTTGAAAATGTCACATTAAAATATTAAAGATAGAGAAGAAGACCTATTGGAAAAGGTCCTTGATAAAGGTTT
Source organism: Wollemia nobilis (assembly GCA_028583015.1). NCBI lineage: Eukaryota > Viridiplantae > Streptophyta > Pinopsida > Araucariales > Araucariaceae > Wollemia > Wollemia nobilis. The sequence continues at coordinate 2,647,067 of JAQPPZ010016913.1, read as the reverse complement.
GTTGGTCCTTAGAAAGAAAATGTAATGTTAAGGAAAACTTGAAGGCAACATATTAGTAGTGCACATTGGACAACAAAATCAAAGAATTCAAGACAACATTAAATAGAAAGGTAACATTTGAAAGCCACAAGGGCAACACTAAAAAAGGAACAAGTGTAGAGAACTCAACACAAAATTCATAATATTACCATAAGCAAGTGAAGCATCACAATAGCATAACAACGAGAAGACTTGAAGCTAGAGAAGACAACATCTTCAATAAAAAAGAACAACATTGAAGATAGAAAAAGAGTTAGAGAAGAGTTTCAAGTTCAGAAAAGAATTTCAAGAAAAATATTAGTAGATTTGGGTCAATTATTGCCATTCAATGACAAGCCCATAGATATAGAGAAGTAATGCTCAGAATTAAACTGAGAACTCACCATATGTAGTATTTTAAGAGTGTAAATAAGTAAAGAATTTGAAGGAAGTGCAATAGCGCTCACCATATGTAGCATGCAAGGAGATAAGCTCCATAAAAGTGTTAAGCACCACTTAGGCAACCAAAACACACTGGATGATCAACATCATCAAGACTAAAATGCTCACTAGACAACCAATATTATAGATGAACATTGTACCAACTACTAGTGTCATAGTCAAACACAATGCCAATTGGACAATGTCATCATAGGGTATAGCGCCATCTAGATGACTAGCATAAAAACATATGAACATCAACACAATATTTTTAGGAATGACATGGAAGCAAAGGTGATAAAGTACCATCAATAAGTGATAATGGAGGTAAACATCACCAAGATGATAAGTGTTATCATAGTGCCATAGAGAAGCACAAACATTTGAGGGACAAGTAAAGAACAAAGGAATGAGTGAAGACCAAGGATCAAGAGTGAACCAAAACCAATGTCAACCTAATAGAACCAAGTAATGTAAAATTTTAGAACATCACTTGTGCACTTAGTACAAGAAAGAGATGTATTGGAATCTTAAAACATATAATATAATTCTAGCAGGTGATATTGCAGTGTAAAAGCATACAAAGGAGTGATTGGATAAACAATAATTATTTAAGATGAAATAAGAGTCGAGTAGAGTCCAAGCCAAGAGTCGAGGAGACCAAGAATCATGTAGAACATAAGCCAAGCATCGAGTAAGCTTTAAGGAACATAAGTGGAGAGTATTTCTATCATAGAGGAGCATCAAAGCCAATACAAAAAATCAAGTTGTAAATAGGTCGAAGCATTGCTATTATTTGGTATATGAAGAACCCCTCTAAGCACCATCTAAAGAGAGACTCTATGTGCCATCCGTAGAGAGACACTAAGCACCATTTGCAAGAATACATCAAGCACCATTCATAGGAGACATCAAGTGCCAAGGAGAAGTACAAGCATCACTTAGGAACACTTGCACCATACACAAAGGAAATTAAACATTTTAAGTGCATTCAAGTATTAAAACATGTATTCAAAGAGCCAAGCATGTACAACATAATGCTTGAATGATATCACCAAGGATAAAGCACGAAATTTTGAAGTAAAACATTTGGAATGAGTGGTCAAATTACATACCTCACAACTTTCCCAAAGTTTTCTATATGTAATGGAAGGTTTAGGTAGATAAATTTGAGTACAATTTAAAATGCTTGAGCTAGATGAATATGAAATGCTCATTGAAGTGATTAAATAGGCACATGCATGAAGAACAATACGACATATTCCATTTTTTGGCAGAGTTGGTTGAAGCATCCAATTAGAGGGTAAGAAGTCAGAAAGGAGGATAAGTGAGAGTCCATTCTCACATGATCAAAGGTGAAGAAGGAACAGTGGAATGCAACCCTAATGTGTTTCTAGAAAGAAGCACCATTAAGAAAGTAATTAGGATTTTAAAGGGTTTATTTAAATTATACTAAGGTTGAAAGGAGAAATAATGAGTTAATTTTTTATTTTTGGTTTTTAAAGGTTTTATAAAGGTTATTTTGGAGTGATAAGTGTGCTATTAGAATAATAAAGGTTTTAATTATTGTTTTAAGCATTTTCTTGGAGTGATAAGTAGTGCAAAGGGGAAAAAATTTAGTGGGAGTTGACGTGGCTATGGGGGTGTGTTATATTCTCTACACTTGGGGGCTTAGGGATTGAAGGGTTCATAAAGAATTTTTTTAGGAATAATTCCAAGTATATGTTGGAGATGTTAAATGTGTATGTTGAGAAAACACCTATGTTTGGTCTTTCTAAAATTTAATCTAATAAATGAAAGAATAATGTAGGACAAACAAAATGTAAACAAATAAGGACTAACCCTAGAATAATTCTTGATCTTCAATGATGACTAAACCCTAAATTCCAATAAAATAAATCTTTTCTTTTTTATCAAAGGTTTAATAAAATGCACAAGCAATACTAACCCTAGGATGTGAACTATATGTTTTGTCTTTTTTAAATGCCTAGAAATGAATATTAAGTATTTTATTTTTCTTTTCTTTTAGATCTAAAATGGAAATAAAAAGCAAACAACAAACAACCTAAAGGTCTAATAGAACACTTACCTAATTTAATGGTTGTTTCTAGCTTTAACTTGCATCCAAAATATCTAAACAAATTCAAACCTATGAAACAACTTAAAAATCCTATAAAAATTGATTAGCGTTTGGGGGCCTACTTAGGCCACTATCAAATTGAGCGTGGAGGCACAAAAATCAATCCCCCTTGATCCTTTTAGTTGAATGTTCATGAATGAAATGATATTTAAAATTTTGAACGAGCAAAATCAATATGGCATGGAAATGCAATAGCAAAATGAAAAGAAATAGAATATAGGTGATAAAAGATGAAAATACAAGCAACAAACTAGGGTTTTGGGAAGTGAAACTTTGCTCCCAAGTCCTAGTTGACCAAATTCATACCTTTTAATGAGGGGGAATTAATTTGGATTACCATATCTACACATTGTATGGGTAAAGTGTGAATCTGGTTGAGATACACTTTTTGGGTCTCAAAATGCCAAAAAATACAATGCAAAACAATGAAAAATAGATCTAACAACTAATAATGCAAGTAAAGCACTTGGTTAGCTAATGGAGGAAGAAAGGAGTAATGAAAATATGGAAGAAGTACCCCAATATGGTAGATCCCCCCAATCATCAAGAATACTCCACTTTTTTACCAAAAGCAACTAATTCCAAAGCACAAAACAATAAAACAACAATCCATAATAGAAGAGCACTTGTTAGCATGAGTAATGAGTGAGTGAAGAAGATCCGTTCTAGAAAGATATCTCAAGGTGTGTCTAGGAAAAATAGGGAATCCAATCCTCTATTTATAATAGGTTTAGAAGGCAAAAATATGGGAAAATGAAAGTTCACTATGGGCAAGGGCTGACACCAAAATGGGTCGACGAGGGGAGGGTTTTTGAGAGAAAAATCCCTAGAATGCCAAATTCATGCCTAGTAATTATAGGGTGTGAATTTGGTAATCCAAAAATTTTCCTTGTATGGAACGAGAAAAAAATTTGGTAAGGCTAGGGAGAAAGGACAAGGGAAGAGGGGAAAAGGGCCCCAAATTTGCACTTAGCAAATTTGGGTGGCTTCCTAAGTATCTAAGAAATTGTTGAATCATTTTTATGGGTCAATTTTCCATGTCTATATTTTCCCCCTCTTTGATGCATTTATGGCCAAATAAATGCATCAAAGAAAGATGTAGAAACCTACGGGCACAAATGATGAACACAAAAAAGGGGTAGTTGGGTTTGGACAGAGGGGCGGTGCAAATAAGGGGTGCTATCCTCAACACAATAAATTTGTATGCAAATTTATACATTACTTCTATTATTGCCTCTAAGTCTAAGGTGCCCCCTTTGATTTTATAAGAAATGCAAAATTCATGAATTTTTTTCAAAAAGTGAACAACGGAAGCGAAAATAAGAAAAGTGGAGAAGAGAGAAAAGACAAGGAGTGAAAAGAAAAATAAGAAGGGAGGAAAGAGAATAAAGAGAGAGAAGAGAAGAGATAGAGAAGAAATGGATGTAAAAGAATGAGGGAAGTAAAGAGGAAAATGGAGGTAAAAGGGGCTCATTTTCACTGTGCAAGGAGGAGATAAGAGCTTTGAAGAAGGAAAGGAAGAATGGTGTTCCCAACTCATCATATTGTCATGGCAAGAGGCAATTCTGGTAATGTTGCAGACTGGATGAAGGTATGGATCGAAACCCACTTGTTAAGATTGAATTCTTCACCTACAGACACAAATTTTTAGATTTTTTTGGATTTTTAAGCATATTTTTACAAAATTCATTGTGGAGCATGAATTTGGTCAAGTGGCCATGCTAAATTCATATCTAGTCATCCCAGAGCATGAATTTGGTCAATTTTAGATAAAAATATCTTTTATTTTATTATTTTATTATTTTTTTGATGATGTTTTAATGTTTTTAATGTTCAATTGGTTCAACAAAACCCCATAAGGGGGACATAGGTCCAAGGTTTAAATCTCAAGCACCATCAGACTGAATGCTTGTCCTTTTCCTGGTGATTTTAGTGGCATAAAAGGTTTAAAATGATTGTGACATGGTGGTTATAGGGGTAGATTTCATGAAGAACTATGTGGTGGCTTTTGGGGCGGACAACATAGAATACTGTGGTGGCCATAAAAACTGGATAGCCTGTCCGAATTCGTGACAGCTACCGATTCCACCATGTAAATTGAAAAAAATAAAATAAAATAAATAAAAATGTTTTTAATGTTTTTTATGCATCTAGATGTACTCGAGAGTAGAGAGTGGTGGCCAAACACACTTAGGAAGGCTATGAAAGAGCTCAAAATATAGATAGGGATACACTAAAGTCTGTGGGGCTCTTGAATTTGGTAGAGATGCCTTGCATTGAGGTAGACATGACACTACTAATGGCTCTGGTAGAGAGGTGGTATCCAAAATCATCCATATTTTAGCTACCAATAAGGGAGATGATCATCACACTAGAGGATGTGTGGCACATATTGAGGATACCCATTAGGGGATGACTATTTATATGGTATGGGTGCCAATAGTGGCATCAAAAATGATGTCAAGGGATCTAACACATGTGATCCATTAGAGTGGATTCCATGTTAATGAGATGTCACATCGATATGGAGTTGGGTACTGATGTTTATACTATGTGGGGTGGTGTGGGGATACTAGTGTTTCACATGAGTAGGAAACACCTACCATGGAAACAAGTGGGAGTAGTGACAGACATGCAAGATCAAAGGGTTAGATTCACATTGGACCATATGTGCTGGCTTGCTTATATAGGACATTACACGACATAGTGTATAAGCGATAGATAGGGCTAGTTTGTAAAAATTTACTCCAGGTGTGGTGTTGGGAGCACATAATGATTCAAAGGCTGAATACACTACAAGGGTCATTATCGAATGAGGAGAAACCAAAAATATATAGGTGGAGCCGACACTACAAGTGTGGGCATAAGATTTATATTGGTATATTGCCACTAGGGATGTGGGTGATAGAGGAGCTATAACAACACCAAATGGTATCTACACCCTATATGGACAAAGAATACAGATGATCTAGCTTAGGTCAAGTGGATCCAGTGGCTCATCATTGAGATGACATTTTATAGGATATTTTGGACCTTGAGGACTACTAGTTTTGATGGGTGAGGAGGGACCCATTAGGAGTCAGAGACACTCCTTATGTAGGTAAGTGGGTAGAGGTGGACCTGGATGACACGTTATATCTAGATCTAGGGGTGTATGATGTTGGGATGGCCCTCAGGTGCAAGATATGGTATAAGATAATTATAATCCTAAGTATCTCCCCACTAGTGTTGATGCAAAGAAACTAGGTTATGAGATGACGAGTGTACTTGACACTTTGAGAGGTCCTCGATGTGTCATAGAATGATGGCAAAGGAGTACAGACCTACTAATATCAGCATGGACATAGGTTCAAGTGGGTATAGTGATAGCCACAAGGGAAACCATCATGATCTCCCACTCAAGAGAAGAGGGAACCATAGGTGTTGTCCCTATGATAACATATTATTGGTATTAGAGCATTGATCTTGAAGTGCTTGATTGGGGTTTGAATCTCCATTGCTTCCTTTGAGTGCATTGATCTCACTTGTGAAAAAAATTTCTATTGGCCAACATATTGGTCAAAGTGGAAGCTTGAGTTGACTGGGTTTTATTGGCCAATGTGGAAGCTTGAGATGATTGAGCTTTATTGGTTGATGTGGAATCTTGAAATGATCACAACACAGGTCTTTAGCTACGTCTCACAAAGACACATGGTTGTGTGAAGAGATACCTGGATGGTGAGTCATGCTTCTACATGCACCCAATAGCCTATAGGCATCCCCCATGTATGAGGTATCATGACAACTGCTAGTGGTCAGCTCATATAGGGAGCCTTTGTCCCTTTAAGGTGTAAATACTACCACCCCATGCTAAATATGGGATAACAACTCCTCTCATGTAGATCAACAAATATTATTGTAGAAATCTTGGTTGGCCTATATCTACAATTCATTGATCAACTTTCCTTATTTCGATTGGTGGAGACCCACTTGTGTGTGTCACATGGTGAATTCAGAGGTCTTATGGTTGATATAAAATGCTAGGTGTGGTTCTATTTATAGGTTTGTGCATATTATGGATGGTTTTTTGAGGGTCCTTCACATGATTCTCCCTGTTTAAAGTTACATGTGTCATAGGGTCATGTTGCCACTAGCTCCAATGAAAGCCTCCTTTGAGGTAATTTTACCAATAATTGGTCATATTTCGAGATAGGCCTCAATCAAACCCTCAAAAAATTGACACTAATTTTAGTATTTCTATTAGCTCTTTTTTAACGATGGAGAATCGAGAAAAACAACCTCATTTATAAAATAAATATGGATCTAACTAAAAAAGTGGTAGAATAGTATTGGCCATCACAACCTTGACTCAACCATCAGATAAATCAGATAGACAATGGTGCAAATTCATCGCACCTAGACAAAGCTGAACAACGTTAGCATAGTTTTGGCAGGAGGATGGAAATCACATTCATTTTATTTTTTTGTGGTTCCTTTATGACACTTGAATTCAGTTTGAAAATTGTGGTCCTACATGCAAGAACGAGAATCATAAATTGATTGGTTTATGTGGTTTTTTTGACCATTGTGACACTTGAATTCAGTTTGAAAATTTGATTGCATGTTTGATAGATGTAATATAAATTGGTGGGTTTGATCAATCGATCGAGCCCAATAAAATTTGCTAAGGTATTACTATTTTTATTTAATTAATAAAATAAAACCTTCATTGATTAAATTAATTTTAATTGTTTATTTAAATAATTAAACATACCTTAAGCACTATTCAAATATTTATTGCTTTTAACAAATAGCAAGCACATTTATTGTACAAGAAAAACCATTATTTTTGTATATGCTAAGTCATCCTAGTTAAGGAGATATTTCTTTGTAATTGCCTAGAGAAGGCACAATTTTTGTAATCCTTGTACAACATTGGAAAAATATTTTTTAATTGCCTTCAAGACAAAGATTGTGAAGCCTTTTGGATTATTGTAAGTGCTTGAAAAGTAGTATCATTTTCATTGCCTCACAAGGTAAAATTTTGTATTCTTTTAAGACGATTTGTTAGCCCTCCTAGCTTACACCCATTTTCAAATGGCCTCGGATTTGGCTGCCCAAATGGTAGAATTGGCCCAAATTATAAATGCACTTGTAGATAAAGTTAATGAAACCAATTTGGCCCAAGTTGTTAGTAGCCTTGTTGACAAGGTTAATGACATCAGTGTACAAAATGCCACTGATGTCAATATTTATAATAACAACCCATGCTTGAAGGCTTGGTGTGAGGTCCCATTGTATGATGGGTCAAGGAATCCAAACATATTGAATAGCTAGATTTTAGACATGGAATCTTGGTTTTCCTACACTCACACTCAAGATGATGATAAAGTTCCATTTGCAAAGCTTAAGCTTTCAGGCTTAGCTAAAGTTTTAGTGGAATGAAAAGAAGGTCATGATGCATTAACCACTTGGAAGAATATTGTAAAAGCACTCAAGCAAAAATTTTATCCCTCAAACTATCAAAGATAATTGATTATTAAGTGGTTTCATTTTTGATAGGGAACTAACATGTTCATTTAGGATTACATATTTCAATTCAATAGGTATTGCATCCTTATTGATGTGGATGATGAAGTAGAAGCTCTTATTATCAAATTTTAGAGTGGGCTTTTGGAGAACCTATATAGAGGGATAATGTATGTTCCTATGGTGACATTGGACCTTGCTTTAAACCATGCACAACTTGTAGAAGATAAGTTTTTGGTGCAATCAAATATGATTCATCTTCCTTCATATTTTGGCGGTTCATCATAGGAAACAAGTTCTTCTCCAAAGAAGACTATTTTACCAAACGAAAATTCTTCTTTTCCATATCTCCTTCTTCTTCTCCCTTTTATTATTATTTTTCTCCTTCTTCTCCTTATAATTGTAGCAAATTCTGTAATCATTGTAACCAAAGAGAGCATAGAAAATTTGAGTGTTTTAGATTGAAGAAGAATTTAATTATAAAACCTCCACAAGAGGCACCCCAACATGGTCCACTTGAGGTTGTAGGTGAGGATAAGGAGTATGAATAAATTAATGGTCAATTAGACAATAGTACCCTTCTACACCATAAAAGTATCTATGATAATTTGTTTCTCATCAAAGCACACCTCCATCACAGCTATTCTATTCATTACATTTTTGACAATGGATCACAAACAAATTTGATTGCCAAATCTGTATTTGATCAGCTCAAACTTCTTGTAGAGCCTCATCCTTAACCCTCTTTCCTTGGATGGAAGGATGTGGATTATGCCTTTGTAATTATAAAAATATTGTACGATATCCTTTGCCTTGGATCCACATTATGTGGAACACATCACTTGTGATGTGACTTCCATGGACTATTATGGTTTGATTATTAGATAACCCTATCAATATGATAATCGACCTCAATATGATGCTTTTCACAAAACCTAAACTATGCATCATTAGAATAAGACCTTTTTATTAAAAATATTCCACAATTCTAATTTTTCATGTATTCATATAATATTGCATTAGTCTTTGGACCAAGGATATTCATGTTTCCGTTGCTGCATCAACTCATCAAGAGGTCATTCCTCCTCCTTCATCTATCCCTCCTACTGCTCCTATTGTTCCTCCTACATTTGAACAACCTCCTTTATTGTCATATTCAAAATTTTTGATTATTCAACAGACTCTATAGCTTTCATAGTAGGCAATTGCTCCTCATCAATGTCATTCACCACTTAGCGAGTGAGTTGTTCCAAATGTCATTTCTCCACACTAGTACTTTGAGGTATCATCATCCTTGTTTCACTTGGCTATGATATGGCTTCTCGATATTTGTATTTATTTTTTGGTGACTCACTCTTCCAGTATGATTGTAAAAGCATTGGAGTCCAATGCTTCTTGAGTGGGGAGGTATGATGAGGGTATCTTATTACTACCTAGGCTTAGTTTATTATTAAGTTAGTTCCTAGGTTTAATATTATTTATTGCTAATAATTCACGTGATTTTTATGCTCATGTATTGTTTTTGGATGGTCCTAGTTGGCATCTTAAGTTAGCCATTATCTTAAGTTAACTAGTTGTTAGGATTAGCCCAAGTTAGTAGCTAGTCTTATTTGGTAGTTAGCTTAAGTTAGATTATTTCTCCTCAATTTTATGACTCTGTGTGATTTGAGAGGATTATATGTTATGTTATATTTGTATTTTGGGTACCCTGAATGCCTATATAACATTGGCAAATCACTAAAATACTAGTTCAATTTTGAACCATATTAAGGCCTAGGTAGAGGGGATGGCTATCATGGTAGGCAACCAACAAAGCGAGGGAGGCCACTTACTACTGGTAGAGCTATAGAGGATGAGGGAGTCATACAAGAGGGTAGTGTGTGGAGATGCCTACTACTAGATGGTATACTACCATGTCATCCTAGTAGATCAAATGGTTCCACCACCATCATCTTGAAAATCAAAAAGTTGGTCACAGTTGTGGGTATGATCTATGAGCATGACTCCATCATCACCTCCAACAAGTAGAGTAAAGGGGGAAGGCTTGCAAAAGTAGGGATAAAGATGATATGTCAATTTTAATTATGTAATGTACCCCTAGATAATGGTTGAGTGTGCCAATATATCTATTGTGGTACACTGATCGACTAGCATACACTTAGTTCTTTCGAGTAATACAAGATGCTTTAATTTATTATGTGTGAATTGTGTGTGCTTTATGTGAATGATATTTTTTGTCATTTAATTATGCATTATGATTATGAACATGATGAATACAATGCATGATGAGTCTAAGTAAATGAAATGTATGAATGAATCTAGCTAAATGCAAAGTCTAAATGCAATCTAAAATGAATACAAATGAAATGCACGACATATGGAAAGAAAAAAGGATGAAAATAAAAGAGAAGGAAATAAGGGAACAAAAAATGAAAGGAAAAATAAATATGGAAGAATAAAGAAAGTTAAGTTCCAAAAGGTCAATAGAGAAAAATAAAAGAAAAATAGGAGCGAAACCCTATGAGGATGTATGCTCATAAATGGTAGAGATGGAGGTTTCCCCTCACATGTGGCCATGAAGCTATCCTATAAGGGTCTTATGCTCATAAATATGGTCAAGTGTGGAGAAATACCCGCTATGGATGTAGCGCTTGATAATGGCTAGAGAGAGAAAGAGATACCTGCTAGGATGTATGCTCACAAATGATTGAGATGGAGTTTTCTCCTTGCATGTGGCTATGAAGCTTATATTGTGTAGGGTGTGTGTTGGAACGAAATCCGCCTTAGGTAATAATTTGCGCCAAAGACTTCGTCAACATTGAAAGACCAGGCTAAAATAGATTTTGCCTGATTCAATCTCCAGAGAAGGTTGGTTCCTTGTTTTTTATAGGAAAAAGGGGGGAGAGAAGGGAATGCATAAAAGGGGGAAATATAGCCAAATATAGGAGATAATAAGGTACATATTAAGCAACAACATAGGACTACTTCAAGATTTTGCAGAAAAACATAATAATAACCAATGCATGGAAAGCTAAGATCATTCAACGTATATTTCTATAGCAGTTTCTATGTGAAGTCAATTGCAGATCTTATAGAATGCTTAACACATAAATTCAGCTTTAAGAATTAATGCATGGTACGTTCAACAAAGACTAAATTAGCAATAAACAAACGTATACATACTTGTACACCAATTGAGCCCAGAACCAAGATAGATGATCTCTATTTATCTTTTAGAAGTCTGAATACATAGCCTTGTAAACACCTAAGAGCCGAACCTAGTGTTTAGGTCACTCATCCTATATATAGAGTTTTACATAAATAGAAAACTAAAAGTTGTTACAACAAATTGCCCACAGGCTTATCCTAGTAACAGATTGATTAGATGTCATGATCTTCTTGTTACAGAGATATTTCTCAGATCATGAATCTCCTAACTAAAAGAAGTTAAGATATTTCCGTTACAAAGATCTTCTCCATATTCTTTTAGAAATCATGGCTTCTTGGCCCTCCAAAATGTTGTGCCATCATGACAATTCTTCTTTGCTCATCGTTGGCCCTCCAAAATGTTGTGCCATCATGACGATTCTTCTTTGCTCGCCACTGGCCCTCCAAAATGTCGTGCCATCATGACAATTCTTCTTTGCTCACTGCTGGCCCTCCAAAATGTCACGCCATCATGATGATTCTCTTTAGCTCATCGTTGGCCCTCCAAAATGTTATGCCATCATGATGATTCTCTTACCTCGTTGCTGGCCCTCCAAAATGTTGTACCATCATGAAGATTCTTCTTTGCTTGCCATTGGCCCTCCAAAATGTTGTGCCATCATGATAATTCTTCTTTGCTCACCGTTGGCCCTCCAAAATGTTGCGCCATCATGACGATTCTTCTTTGCTCACCGCTGGTCCTCCAAAATGTCATGCCATCATGATGATTCTCCTTAGCTCATCGTTGGCCCTCCAAAATGTCATGCCATCATGATGATTCTCCTTTGCTCATCTCTAGTCCTCCAAAATATCGTGCCATCATGATGATTCTTCTTAGCTCCCCTCCTAATTCTCCTCTTTTTCTTTGCTTGCCTTGGCCCTCCAAAATGTCATGCCATCGCGATGATTCTCCTTAGCTAAATTTTGAGGAGAATACCTTTATTTCCTTGCATGTTGTCATTTTGACCAACATTCTTGGTGCCTCCTAGGGTAATTCTGTTAACTGAATGTTAGAACTTAGAGCCTTTATCCATTGGGCAACGGAGTCAAAAAAAGAAATATAAAAATATAAAAGAAGAAAGGGAAGGGAAATAAAGGGAATGATACCAAGAGTCATCAAAAAACAAAGAATCAAACTTAGGAATAATCATTCCTCTGGAGATTCCTCTTCAAAATTTGTCTCCCCTTGTCCCGAAGATGTTGTACTACTTGTTGGGACCTTCTTGGCCTTTGCTTGTTTCTCCTTAGATTGAATGGCTTCATTATAGGCGGCACAGGCCTTTTTCTAGGTTTCTTCATCTGTATCCGCTTTCTCTTTGAAAGTAGCATACAAATATTCCAGTTCTTCTATCTTATCGTAAGATAAAATTTTAGACTTTAGATAGAGCTCATTGAGACTAGAATTCATTTGAGTTATATTTTGAGCCATACCAAAAATATGGTCCTCTTGCATAGGTTCTTCCCATCCATTAATTTTAGATACATCATTGTAAAAATTTAGCCAAGTTGTCTTTATTTGCTCTTTCGTCAAGAGGTTAGACTGAGCATCCCAAAAATTAGGCATACCACAGCCCTCAACCATACTGGTATGTTTAGAGATAGACTTCGCCTCCACCCTCAACTCCTGTAATATCTTCACCATTGTTGTCACTAGCTTATGCCTCTTGAAAAAGTTCCTGGTGACTGATTTTTCTTGAGACCAACTTTCATCCTGAGCTCTGTAGCCAGCTATTGCTTGCATACTATTTTCCAGGACCTGGATCTTGTTAGCCGTAGACACCCTTGGTCTCAGGAGCTTAATTGAAGCTTCAAACTCCTTTTCTACCTGGCTCATCATATTGTTTACTTTGGAGAGATAAGCCAGGGTGGGTCTAGCCTTAAGGACTATTTTGCTAACCACTACGAGTTTTTCTCTTCGTACTGCAATCACTTTTTCTTTAGAGAAGCCCTGAACCTTTTCTGAAGCTATCAATAACTATTGATTCAGGTCTTCTACCTATTTTTGCAATGCCTGTACCTGCTCCTCGGCCTTGGCTGCTTTCTCCTGGAAGGATGCAGCCTTTTTGAACTTCTGCTCCCAATTTTTAACATCATTCTTGAGAGCCTTCTCGGTAATTTTTTGTTGGTTGAAGGCCTCTTCCAATCATTGTCGAGCCTGCTCTATTCTGAGGAACTTCTCTTTGTAATGCTCCACATTCAAATAGATCATACCCATGTGGGTCTGAGCCTTACTCCACTCATCATTCATTGGTAGTTGAGTCATGTCTTCAGTGATTATTTCAGTCTGATAATCGTCCAGAGTCATTTGTTTCTCTGGCTTTTGTACTAGAGGAGTCATCCTCATAGTAGACCTCTACATATTGATTGGATCCAAAACTGCCCCTTCTCACACTTGGGCCATATCAGTGTCACTTGGAGGATTTCATGACTTTAGCCATGTCGCAACATTCATTGTGGCTTTCCTTATCCTTTTAATCTTGGTGATGGTAGATTTGTTTGCAGAGGAAGTGCTTTGTAAAGACTGAAGACCCAAAAGATTTGTGGAAAGGGAAAAGGGAGTATGTGACAGGGCAGATTCCAGGCCTATCTGCTAAGAGGGAGATCCGATTGGGGTACTAGGAGGAGAACTTTACGAAGAATTATGGGAGGAGGATGATTTTGAAACCTCTTTATCTTTTGATTGAGAAGGAGAATTTGTATGAGGATGAGGGGAAGAGGAGGGAGTATCAAGATTAATTGGGGATTTTTCCTGCTCCTTTTGTGGATTGGAGCCTTCCTTTTCTGGTGATTCCTCTGAATAAACCTCCGCTAAGTGTTGTAAATAGGAAATGTCCATGCTATCTAGCATTAGCGGGAGAGTCTGCTCCTAATTTAAATATTCTTTCTGAGGGGGCCCCTCTACTTCTTTCACCACTTGCTCTTCCACCTACGCTTCTGAACGCTCCTCGATGACCTATTCTTCTTGCTAAACTTCTCCTTCTTGCATATGTTTAGATCCTTCTTCGCCTCATTGCGTACGTTCTGATACACCTTCAAATCTTTCCTTCAAAACCTCTACATCTTCTGGTTTCTCTTGATCCTCTCCTTCAGATTGTTCAAAAGAGGATTCTTGTATCTTCCTCTTTTTTTGGCTCTCAGCTTTTCCTTGCTCAACTTTTCTCTTTCTTCGCATTGGTGTCGACTTCTTCCATTCAAGTGGAGCCATATCTTCAGACTCTATGTCTGATCCTGAATGTGGAATGTACACCCTGCACTTCTTTTTTCCCCTAGTTGTTCAACCGTGACCTCCTTTCCTTTTTCTTTATCAGCATCTGGAATAGACACTCTTGGGGAAATACCACCTATTTCGAGAGGGACCTCATTGAATAGTGTCACAGACCAATTCTTATGGTGCTCATCATATTTGGTACAAAATTTGTTATCTATTTTGAGCCCATACCTGGAGAAAGTATTATGATGGCATCGCATCTACCACCAAGCCTCAATCTTGGGCGCATCCCAGTCATCTCCTCTCTTCTTCATGTTATTGACTATTTTGGTGGGGATGTTGTGGGCCGGATGAGTCTTTGGGTCATAGTCCACCAAGTGTTCATAAAAATCATGCCATGGAGCTAGAGGCTGCATTTTCTCCACATGCCATTCCAGGGGCTGTCCTTCACTATTATTTTGATTATGTTCAATGACTCTATCAGAGGCATGAAATTGTTGGAAAGGACTCTTGTTCAGAGCGGCCTGCCTTTCAACGAATACATCATCAGGATCGTATTTCCACCTTTGCGGGAGCTCCACCAGCTTCATATTTCTTAGTACTTTGGCAATTTTTTGATGATCTCCCTTTTTTGAGATGACAACCCCTTCGAACTGGAAGGGCATAAGGTAGGTGTGAGTTTTTTGGGTGCCAGTCCCAAATGTGTAATTTATAAACTCTTGTTGCCTTACATACTCCAAGGCAAAAATCGGTTGGTGACGTAGTAAGGCAATAGGAAGGGCTTCCCTATGAAGCCATAGAGCCTTATGATTACCCCCTAGGTCAGTACAAAAAAGTCCCCTTCTTCCGCTTGAGAGCGCCTCAGGGTTTCCTCCACTGTTTTAGGAATTCTTGTTGTGTGTCCTAGCACGATTTGTAGAGAAGGGCCTAGAAAATCTCTATTGAACTGATAGTATGAATTCTCACTCAAGAGGAGTGGAGTCCATTCACATACACACAAACTCTATCCTTGTGCATCTTTCTGAGTTACAGGTATTGATTTCAAATGCTTTGATTGAAAGAAAAAGAAAAGCCAAACCAAATAAGAAGAATATCTAAAAATATCTGGAGCTTCTATGTGTAATTTCGAGAGTCCCAAGTGTAGTTGTTGAGCTAAAAAATATGGCCAATCAAAGAAAAGAGGTACTTTGTTTGGATCCATGCATGTTTTATCATAAAATTTATAGATGGAAATACACTGCGCCACTACAACCTGCCATCCATGAACCTGAGAATCATCTTCTAACCCTGCTATCATGGCCAACATGGAGAAAAGTGTTTTGCTTTTAAATTTGGACAAAGGAATGGGATATTGGGGGATGGAACCTTTGGGGAGTTCGCCTTCAAGATTCTGTTGGAGAAAAGCCCTAATGTTTGGAGTATTCAGATAAAATTTCATAGAATTGGCTGGATCAAACAAGATAGGAGGAACTAGTGGCTTATATCCTAGGGCGAAGACCACTCTAATTGTGTCTGGATCAATCGTAAAAAGTGTTTCTCCCTTATAATTTTTTACACTCTTATTCTTTGCATCATACATTGTGGCCATTGCCCTAATTAACTCTGGACAAGGGTGAACATGAGGGCATACGTACCAGTAAAGCATCGAATAGTAAGGGAAGTTACTTGGATTTGAAGGTGAACTATCTGCGACCAATCTGGTGGCTATGTCTTTGCAAATTTATCCAGGGCTTCTCCATGTCAGCCTCGTGTCTGCTATGTGGGCATCAGGATCTACAAAGTTGTCTACCTTAACACTTGAACTCCTCTTCTTCTTTGAAAACCTGGATGTGGAGCCCAAAGCTACAGAGGTGGTCATTGTGATACTACCATAGGGACATCATCTAAAAATACAAAACTCTCAAGAAGGACTTCGGAACTCAGGTAGCAAGATGCAGAAGATGAGAAGAGGGAATGTGAAACAATTCTTTCAAAATAACCCACTGTGTATGTTTATGCCAAAAATATACACAATTAAAATGCTCAGGTGACGTGGATTAAATGCAATGGGCAACACGTATTTCAAAATGGATTTTAAATACAGGTGGGAGCTTTAGTTAGTGTGCCAACTTTAAAAGATCTCAACTACCTCGAGTTGTCGTTTTTATCCTAGACCAATAAAAAACCACCACCGTGGTACTGAGCCAATAAGACAACGTCATCTCTTGATTTGATCATTGGGTATGATTTTCATTTTTTAAGAATGGTGCCTTTTAGGTTCTCGAGGCACGTGCTTTTACCATTGTTCTGACATGGCTTTTAGTTGTATAGAAAATTGGACCTGATGTGGCTCTCTGCTATACAAAAAGTCAGATCTGACATGGCATCATAATAATTTTGGAACATGTTACATAAAGAAAACCCAAAAGTCACGCTATCATGACATTTTCCCTGAAAGAAGGCCATGAATGCCCAAAAGTTGCACTATCATGACATTTTCCCTGAAAGAAGGCCATGAATGCCCAAAAGTCATGCTATCATGACATTTTCCCTGAAATAAGGCCATGAATGCCCAAAAGTCATGCTATCGTGACATTTTTTATCAAAATAAAAGCTCACAAAAAGTAACATATTCACAAGGGTATACATACAAAAAACAATAAAATATATACAAGGATAGATCGAAACCCATTACTTGTAAAATAGCTTTAGGTGAAAACCATTAACAGGAATGGGTAGGATCTTGTCCTGTTCATATTTTAGCTGGAAGGAATTGTGTTGCTTCTCTTCAATAATTTTGAAAGGGCCATCCCAGAAGGTATCGAACTTGTCATGATTTCCTGGTTTCGACCTCTTAGTATTCCACTTCAGGACTAGATCTCCTACCTTGAAGTTTCTTAAGGTCATATTTTTGTCGAACCACCCCTTCGTTGCAACTGCATGTTTTTGATAGTGATCATAGGCTTGTTCCTTCTTTTCTTCCAATTGTAAGAGCTGAATCAACCTATTTTCCATCGGTTCTGCTTCTTCTATACCAGTTAGATCTAACAACTTTAAAGCTGGTATTTCTATGTGTATCGGGAGCATAGCTTCTTTTCCATAAACTAGAGAATAAGGGGATGTGTTGATAGATTTTTTAATTGTGATCCTATCAGCCCAAAGTGCTTGGTTTATCAGAGTATGCCAACTCCTTTTATTCTCCTTGAGTGTTCTTTTCAAAATCCTAAGCAGATTCTTGTTCGTGGATTCGGCTAACCCATTACCTTGAGGATAGTAATTTGATGATGTTTTTAAATATATCCCATATTTACTGGTGAAGTCAATTACCTTGGCTCCTACAAATTGTGGGCCATTATCTATGACCAAGGCATCTGGAATGCCGAACCTCGTAATCAAACTTTCTACGAATTCAATCACTACTTCTTGGTCACTCTTTTTTGTGGGTATTGCTTCGGACCACTTCATGAAATAGTCAGTGGCTGTGAGAATATATTTATGCCCTATCGATGAATTTGGTTCTATGATGCCTATGAAATCTAGCCCCCATTGCTGGAATGGTTCTTCAACCTGAATATTCTTTAGAGGTAATGGTGCATTTATGTTCCTTCCTACATATCTCTAACATTCTTCATAGTCTCTCATAACTTTGAAAGCGTCTACAAAAATTGTAGGCCAATAGCACCCCGTTATGATTATTTTCAGTGTGGTAGTTCTCCTGAAGTAGTGTCCTCCTGATAGACCTCCATGAAACTCTTTTAAAATTCTTTCTTTCTGTTCATTCGACACACATCGAAGCAATACTCCATCCAAGTTTTTTTTGTATAACCCTTTAGGTAATAAAGTGTACTTTAGAGCTTGAATCTTGTACCTTCTTCTCTAGGAAGCATTCAAGTTAGTTGGACATATTCTAGTCTGGAAATACCTGATTAATTCATCTCCCTAGTCAAGTTGTTCCGAAGCTTGATCTTCTTCTGGTATTGCCTCTTGAGCCTGGCAAGCTACATAGTCTGTTACTGCTTGTTTTGCGAGCTCCTGGCACAATGCTCTACCTCTAACTAGCTTGGCCAGGTGTATTTCCATGTCATACTCTTGTATTTTAGTTACCCAACCTGCTCTTGTATCACCGAGCTCTCCCTGCGTAATGAAACTTCGTACATCAGGGTGAATAGTGTAAACTATGATTTTGCTTTGTGATAAGAAGTGCCTGAACTTTTTTAGAGACTTCATGATAGCGTAAATCTATTTTTCAATAAAATTATACTTTTCCTCATGCTCTTGCATGTTTTGACTTAGAAAAGTGATAGGCCTTTCTTCATTGTCGGCTCCCTTCTGGGTAAGTACTGCAGCGTAACTTCCCTGTTCGCCTATAGCATATAAGATAAAATATTTGGAGTAGTTTGGGTTTACCAAGACTGGAGCTTGAGCTATTTGCTCCTTGATCTATTTGAAAGCTTCTTTTCTTGCATCCATCCATTTGAAAATGGCATCCTTTTTTAACAATTCAGTCATAGGTTTAACAATCTGTGCAAAATCTGCTATGAATTTGCGTACAAAATTAATTTGACCAAAAAATGACTGCAAACCCTTTTTTTTTAGTGGAAGGGAGAGTTCCAACAAGGCTTTCACTCTGTTGGGGTCTATTTCTAGGCCATATTTTGAAACTACATGACCAAGTAAGATTCCTTCTTCTACGACAAAGATAGATTTCTTTGGATTTATGGATATCCCAAACTCTCGACACTTTTCTAGCACTTTCCTGAGGTGAGTTATGTGATCTCCTTTTTTGTGAGAAAAGATAGTCATATCATCCAGGTATATCACTATAATTTTATTTGCAAGTTCTCCAAAATCTACATCCATGGCTCTTTGAAAAGTTGCTCCAACGTTTGATAACCCAAAAGGCATCCTTTGATATGCAAATGTTCCCCATTTGGTAGTGAACATTGTTTTGAATTGATCTTCATATTTTACCCATACCTGATTATACCCAGAGAAACCATCCAACAGAGAAAACCTCTCAGCTCCTGCAATAGTGTGTAAAATCTGATCGATCTATGGGAGAGGATAATGATCTTTGAGTGAAGCTTTGTTTAGGTTTCGAAAGTCAACACACAGTCGGATATCTCCATTTTTCTTTCTTACTAGAACCAGATTAGCGACCCATGTCGAGTGCTTAATTGGATATACAATCTTAGCATCTAGTAGTTTCAACAACTCCTATTTCATCAAAGCTTCTATTTTTGGATTTATTGGGCATTGCTTTTGATGAAAAGGTTTAGCGCCTTCTTGGAGTTCAATCGTATGTTGAATTGTTTCCTTTGAGTATACTTTTAAATCTCCATAGGTCCAGGCCATTGTATCTAGAAATTCTTCACATAATTCTCTAATTTCATTCAGTTCTTTATCTATAGTATTCACCCCTACTTTGATGGCCTTTTCAGGTGATATTTTTACCTCTTTATATCTATGTTTGTCAACTTTCATCTTATGACCTGTTGACCTATCATTGTTATCAAAAAGAGACTCAAGTGTGACTAGCCCCTTAGGGATGTGATTATTTTTCAACTGGATGACATTTTCCTCCTCTTCGTCTTCACTTTCTCTATTGCTAGAGCAGTTCATCTCATGAACTAGAAAATCTATAATGTGCTGATCATTTTCAAAGACCTGCTAGAAAGTATCTCTATCAGGTACTGAAGGTCCGTATATCAGTATGACTATTTTTTATTTTTGGATAACGTTGCTTATAGGGCAGAAGTTTGCTCCTACCGAAGCCAACAAATCAGCATGCGTATTTTTCTCCCTAGGGATTGCTTTCATGTTCAGGGATTCAAAATATTCTAGCAGGTCCCAGACTTTATTTCTGTAGGCCTTGAGATAATGTTGTTTGCTTACGCATTTTTCTGTCACTTGATTTACTATTAGTTTAGAGTCACCAAAAATTTGCAGTTGTTTAATACCCATATTTTCCACCTTCTTTAGTCCCAAACAGAGTGCTTCATATTCTACTGCATTATTGGTGCAGCTCCAAGTTAGCCTGTAAGAGAAAATATTTTCTTCACCAGTTGGAGCAATGAGGACAATACCTGCTCCAGCTCCATTTTTGCATCTAGCGCCATCAAAGAAAAGTTTCCACAACTGATTTGTAGATGACGCAACTGGTGGGGGGGGTAAATTTATTCTTTTCAGGTTTTAGAATAGTGTAACTCCCTAGATCTGTCTCGATCATAGCATTGAAATCCAGAAGAGAAAATTGATCTTCTTCTTGTAACTCATTTAAGGCTTCATCCATCAGACTCAAGTCTGTTAGTTCCTCTGTCATCATGTTTATAGTAGTAGAGGTTTTCTCCTCTTCTCCAAGTTTTTCGACATGGAAGGTGGAAGGTTTTTCATTGAATATTTTTACCCTTTTTCCTTTGAATGGAATCTCAAGGTGTGAGAAATCAAGAGAGAGATATCCTCCTATTTTGGCCGTAAATTCTCTAGATAAGCACATACCAAAATAAGGCTCTAAATCCACTACTACTACTTCTTGTATGACTGTGAGTTGGGGAAGCCTGTGCAAAACTATAGGAATATCTTTTATCATGCCTACCATTTTTACAGGAGTCCCATCCAATTGTAAGACCCCCGGAGCACTCCTTGTGTATTCCATCCCCATTATATCGCACACTGCTTTGGGCATAACAGTAGTTGCGGCTCCAGAATCGATCATACAATTATGGACTATCCATCCTTCCATTTGGAGAGATAAATAAAAAGGGGGAGGTCTATTTTTTCTTGAAGTGGAAGTAAGACTTGCTTGGGTAGAACTCAATCTAACTGGGTCTTTATCTTTGTTTTTCATAGACCTCAATGATTCTTGCAAAAGATCAATCTGCCCTGGAATCCGTAGGGCTTCATACATAGTGGCCTTGGAAGGAGTCTTTTTCATCTCTTCGACGATATTAAAAGGAAGAGCATCTATGCTTTTTTATTTTACTACTGTATCAAACCTATTTCTATAACCCTGAGTAGCATCAACTCTCTAGCGTTTAGTCAGTGAAGGATACCTCAAATTTTCTCTGGCCTATTCTTGAGTTTCTATCTCTTTAGCTGGAGGTATTTCTCTTTGAATTTCTGCTCCTTTTGGATCTAGATTTTGTGGAGGTCTTTTCTCAATAGGACTCTTTGCAGGCATAGGTACTTTTAAAGGATTAAGGTCCTTAGGATCCACCTGAAAAGGTTTCTTTCCCGATATTGTCAGAACAGAAACTTGTTCTAGGGAGGGAATCAAAAAATTCTGGTCATCTTCTCGAATTATGTTCACTTGACCTTTAAGGGATCTTTTTGCTTTTTTGGTAGCCATTTGTTGTACCTGATGATGATGAACCATGCAGTCGGTCTCCCCATGAGGATCATTACACGTGGAACACCAGTAGGATGATTCGGGCGAGGCATTACTAGGTTCACCTTCCTTACTGGCATAGACTGTATTAGTTTTTTCATAATTCCATGCACTGGCAGATGCCTGATCTCTAGTTACTTGTGGGTAACATCTTGGTTGAGAGTTTCTTTCTGCTTCTCTTCACTCCATAGAGATAAATTTATTTGACAGAGTCTTATAAGAGGCTTGTAGATCTTGCAAGATCACCAGTTGGGCATCTTGAGTAGACGTATTTCCCATTGAGGAATTAGCAGGAATAGGAGGAAGCATTGGAAGAGTGGGTGGCATTGGTAGAAGTGGGATATTGAGCTGTCCATTCCACTTGGGAAGATCAGCAACTAGGGGAACTAGGAGAGCAACATTTGAAATTTGAGGTAAATTGGGGAAAATGGGAGGCATCATATTTGAAGGGAACCTTCCTATGGTGATCAAATCCTTTTCTACTTTCAGTGCTTCTTGATAGATTTTAGGAAACATCATCACCCGGGATTGTCTGATTGCCATACTAATTTCTGAATTAAAAGCTCTTAGATAGTAGTATATGGCTCCCTCTGGGGCCGGTCTCAGACCATCGAGCACTCTCTTCTAGGTTCGACCAAACCTAATATTGAAATCCACCATCTCCTCTTGTGGGCTTCTTTGAATGACACTAAACTGATTTAACAATGAAAAGGGGTCTGCATGTTCATTAAACTCTTCCACTAGTTTACCAGAAAGTTGGGCCAGGTAGATATAGCCTCGGTAGTCAAGAGCTCTGTACCAGTAGAGCATTTTTCCTTTGAGGGAAATAATCAGGAGCCTGATCATCACGTCTTCCTCTGTGATGTTATATATTGGTGCCAATGCGGCCACATCTAGGCAATGTTCATAAGTTGTCTTCCCAGTACCATCGTACTGAGGTAGTGCTTTCAGAGCCACTGATGGTATTGGATGTTGAACTACAATATTTAAAGGGCCTGTATGATTCCACAGAGGATAAGGTAGATCTGGCAGATTTTTGGCCATTGTAGTTGTATTGGTAACTAGAGCTGAGGTTCCGATAGCAGCAGTGCTAAAGGAGGTTGCACAGGGAGTGTACACTTGTCTTGGATTGCTATTGAGAATAGAAAATGTTCTTACAACCAAAACTGGGTTAGCTCGGAGGCTACCAAGATGTAGCTCGAAGAACTCTATGGGTTCTTCTAAATTTTTTGCTTTAGATCTGGTTATCATAAGGATGATTCATAACTAGAAGTTGGGTAAGGACTTTTTTTTTAGGGTTCCTTTTCGGTGCGGAGTCACCAGGTGATAATAAAATATTGATAGGGCAAAGGCTTCACCGGGACTTTGATCTGTATATAATGTGTGGGATTTGGGTCCCATCGGGCGTGCCAAAAATTGTTGGAATG
Source organism: Wollemia nobilis (assembly GCA_028583015.1). Lineage (NCBI taxonomy): Eukaryota > Viridiplantae > Streptophyta > Pinopsida > Araucariales > Araucariaceae > Wollemia > Wollemia nobilis. Next base: position 2,623,752 of record JAQPPZ010016913.1, on the reverse strand, counting down.
AAATCCACCTTAGGTAATAATTTGCGCCAAAGACTTCATCAACATTGAAAGACCAGGCTAAAATAGAGTTTGCCTGATTCAATCTCCAGAGAAGGTTGGTTCCTTGTTTTTTATAGGAAAAAGGGGGAGAGAAAGGAATGCATAAAAGGGGGGAAATATAGCCAAAGCTAAGAGATAATAAGGTACAGATTAAGCAACAACATAGGACTACTTCAAGATTTTGCAGAAAAACATAATGATAACCAATGCATGGAAAGCTAAGATCATTCAACGTATATTTCTATAGCAGTTTCTACGTGAAGTAAATTGCAGATCTTATAGAATGCTTAACACAGAAATTCAGCTTTAAGAATTAATGCATGGTACGTTCAACAAAGACTAAATTAGCAATAAACAAACGCATACATACTTGTACACCAATTGAGCCCAGAACCAAGATAGATGATCTCTATTTATCTTTCAGAAGTCTGAATACATAGCCTTGTAAACACCTAAGAGCCGACCCTAGTGTTTAGGTCGCTCATCCTATATATAGAGTTTTACATAAATAGAAAACTAAAAGTTGTTACAACAAATTGCCCACAGGCTTATCCTAGTAATAGATTGATTAGATGTCATGATCTTCTTGTTACAGAGATATTTCTCAGATCATGAATCTCCTAACTAAAAGAAGTTAAGATATTTTTATTACAAAGATCTTCTCCATCTTATTTTAGAAATCATGGTCTACTGGCCCTCCAAAATGTCGTGCCATCATGACAATTCTTCTTTGCTCACCACTAGCCCTCCAAAATGTCGTGCCATCATGACAATTCTTCTTTGCTCACCACTGGCCCTCCAAAATGTCGCGCCATCATGACAATTCTTCTTTGCTCACCACTGGCCCTCCAAAATATCATGCCATCATGACGATTCTTCTTTGCTCACCGTTGGCCCTCCAAAATGTCGCACCATCATGACGATTCTCCTTAGCTCACCGCTGGCCCTCCAAAATGTCGTGCCATCATGATGATTCTTCTTTGCTCACCACTGGCCCTCCAAAATATCGTGCCATCATGACAATTCTCCTTTGCTCACCACTGGCCCTCAAAAATGTCGTGCCATCATGATGATTCTCCTTAGCTCATAGTTGGCCCTCCAAAATGTCGTGCCATCATGATGATTCTCCTTAGCTCACCGCTTGCCCTCCAAAATGTCACGCCATCACGATGATTCTCCTTTGCTCACTGTTGGACCTCCAAAATGTCACACCATCACAATGATTCTCCTTAGCTCGCCACTGGTCCTCCAAAATGTTGCACCATCATGACGATTCTCCTTATCTCATCATTGGCCCTCCAAAATGTAGCACCATCACGATGATTCTCCTTAGCTAAATTTTGATGGAGAATACCTTTATTTCCCTGTATGTTGTCATTTTGACCAACAGTGTGATGTTTGATTGATTTGCTAAAATGAGTACTACCCAATAGGTATGTGGTGTGTGCATGATATGAGTGAGCATAGCAAAGTATAACATGTATTTTTGCATGAGATGAGTGAGTAGAGCAAATCATATCATGTATGTGTGCACGTGCTAGAAAATTGAGAGAGAAAATATAGATAAAAGGAGAAGAAATATGTGTGTGTATGTGTCCTTATTGAGAATACAAGTGCTAAAAAGTGTGCATAAGATAGTTAATGGTCGTATGAACACCATAAATGATATTCATGTTGTATCTACCCTATCCCATGAGGACCCGTTAACAAGCAAAAAATCAAGATAGAAAAATGAGCAAAAGCAAGAATGAGCAAAAAGAAGAAGGAACATATATCCTTCATCTTGATGAAAAGAAAAAATAAAAGATGCAAAGGACAAGGATATACAAATATAATAACCATATTCCTTGACTTGGAGAATAATTTACCTTCAATGTTTGGAGATCTACCTTCATTTATTTTTCTTAGATCATTCGATGCAATGGGCGAAGTGGCTTCATTTGGACAAGTGATGGTATAATACTTCCTATCACACAATGACCAAGGTTACCATTTTTGACAAAGTTTATGGGCAACCTCCACTCATGCCTTCCTCCTACATTCAAGGTAGCTCCAAGGTCCATGCCATCGACACTACACTTAGCCAATATATCATCATACTCTATCAACTGAAGATGAATTTGTAGACACCTAAATCATGTCATGCTTAGGGGAGCTGCTCACATAGATACACTCATAAGATCATAATACATAATCTTGGACTTTCCAAGCATAAACAATGGTTCTTACCACTCATTTGGGGCATTTTTAAGCCATCCAAGCCTAGCTGCTCAAGCCAAGAGTGGCCAGATCCTAGACGCTCAAGACTAGAGTGACCAAAACTTAGCCACTGTAGATGATAGTGGCCAGATCTTAGCCACTGTAGACTACAGTGACTAAGCCATAAGAAGTATTTTGTTGACAAACAAACCTAATCACAAGTGGAAGTGGCAGTCTGCATGTAATAAAGGTGATCGGGAGTAAATTTGCATTCCTTTTCATGACCAGTTCACATAGGAGGCTTGAGTTTGCATTTAAAATTTAGTTAACTGACCTCCAAGCATAAACAAAGGACAAAAGATTCTCATGCTAACAACCAGTTCGCATATAAGACTCAAGTGGGCAATTATATTTCAGTTAACTGGCCTTCAAACATAGAAAAAGGACAAAATATTCTCATGCTAACTTACACTACACATGATAAATTCATTCCTAGGGCTTGGACATAGACCTAGGGTTTCACACTATAAAAGGTGCAAGCCTAATAGCACCAAGAGATCATAAGAGAGATAGGAGATCATATCAGAGAGAGACATATTTTTGAGGAGAGCTTTCGAGACTTGGAGAGTTCTCTTTGAGATCATGTGTATGGGGAAGCTCTGACAAATTGAAGAGCATAACACTTATTATTTTGACATCAAATATAGACTTTGATCCATAAATTTAGGGTAAAGAGAGCAAGGTTTACCTTAGCAACCATTGTCTTGGACAGTGGCCCACAGGCTTAGCTTAGGTTTTAGACATAGCTTCTTTTATTCTATTTCTTCATGTTTTCATATCATTAGCATATATTTACATGTTTTCATGGCATAATTTCATCATATTTCCCTTAAATTCTTTTATTACTATAAACCTTATCCTAGGAGGAAATCTCGGACACCTAAGAGTGTGTTGTTGATTCATTACTTGTAGGGCAACAGTTTCATCGAACGAAGTTTGCAACATACGAGAGCAAAAGGGATCCCTCTAGGAAACATACCTGGATAAGGAGGCATCTATAAGCTCTCATATATTTTTGTGTGTGGAACCGGGAAGCTTTTATAAGTGCACCACCTCTTCGTGAAAGGGACACTCTTTACCTATTTTTTAACTTATTGTATCGAAATGGGTATCCTTAAGAGGGACCGACATGTAACCGAGTTTCAATATCAATAAAGATATCTATCTTTATTATTTCGTGTTATATGCTTTTTCTTCTTGTCTTCCATTTCATCTCGGGTTTTTAATAACATTGCAAGTAGGGTTAAAAAGGGGCGGTGCGTGCATCCCGGGGTTACTATAGATGGTGATCATGGTGGGACCTCCACTAATTTTTCATTTTCTATCAGAATACTAACTTAGTTTTGTGTGTAGGTCTAGCCGATATGAGCTACAATGACCAAAAATTAGCCACTCTGACCTACAGTGGCCAATAGAGCTTAGCCGCTCTGAGCTACAGTGGCCAAGAACCAACCGCTCTGGTCAACAACGACCATAATTGGAGTGCAGCAGAGGTAAAAACATGAACTCTTTTAGCTGGATCAAAGGTTGGTATAGCTTCTATGATATTTTATAGTTTTCTATCTACTTCTGTGTATCTAAAAAAGAGAACTTAAAGCACATCTATGTTTGGAAATTGAAATAATAAAAGGAGAAAGAATTAAGCATTTCACATATCTTAGATCTTCTTTTAAATTTTACACTAGGCATTCGTAGGAACAACTTATTTTTGAAAAATTCACCCTAGAATCCAATGTGCTAGACATCGTATGTTGTTTGCTTGCTTTGAGGCCCTTCTAGAGGCCATAGCTGCATGAAATAAAGTGCGCTCATACAAATCATAAGTAGTTCATGCATATTTATGAATATTGAAACATATTTTTGTACTTAGGCATATAGGAAAGATTCATTGTTGCTACATGATGCACTTTATGTTACATAAGCTTAAAATGAACACCATACACGCACGTCTCATTTAAACATTGGGGAGTTGGATTTTATCACCAACCTTCAATTTAGTCCGGTGACACTGGAATTCATCTCCTTCCACTGGTTTACCCCCTAGAGCTTCCTATAAATGGATTGAGAAACTTATTTATAGTGATACTAAGTTACTTGTGCTCAAAATGTCTCCCACTATTGGAACAATCATTGGTTTAGAGTGGAAGAGCTAGGTGAACCCTCCATTGGGTCTTCAACGATATACCCTAGATTCTTTTGAGAAAATCATGTTTGACACAAGTGTACTTTATTATCACTATGGATGAGTCTTCTCATTCTTAATCAAAGAACAAGAGCAAAGAAATCAAAAGAACAACACATCAAAACACACAAAACAATTTAGGGCACACTCAAATCGGTAATCAAGATAAACATTTGTTTGGTATTGAATTGTTATTCCTCAATTGCAACTCAAAATATCAATTCATGGATAACATGGTCAAAACAAGAATTAAGCATCCTTGGTATGATACCAAGGGAGAGACATAAGCAACTCATACCCATAGGCGGAGTCATAGTAACATCGAATGACCTACCCGTAAGACTGTGAGACGTAGCTCTATGAGCCTAAGGGGTGATAATTCAACCCTTGGGGTATCTCCTTGAGAAAACCCAATTAAAACACCACATCATTGAACAAAGTCACATAAAAAAAAGAGGCTTCACAACCATCCTCATCAAGGAGACATGAGGAGACCTCAAAGGCCTCCTCTAAACACATAGAAACATCTCAAAGACGTGAGGAAGCTTCAAGGGCTTCCTCCTCACATGGAAATAAATAAGGTTCTAAGACTCATTCTTCACATAGGGATGATGAGACTGCTGCATATCCATCCACATGGAGAAAACATGTTACCAAAAAAGGCCTTTTCATCAAGAAGGAAAAAAATAATTGCAACACCTTAAGACTCACAAGAAACATATAAAACGGGTTTACCCACTGAAGGGAAGGAAACAAAATCTACATATAGTCATGGGAATCATATAGAAGAAACCCTTCACACAAAATTAAATATTCCCATAGACTATGACCTCATAGGAGTGAATGGCACCCCACGAGACCAACCATGGAAAACAAGATAGCTAGACGGGTTGGATCGGTTTCCTACATGACCAACTCAAATAACTATAGCTACTAAGAACTCTGCATCTGGAAGCTCATGAAAAGTGACTTCTAAACACATCTCTTAGTTTGGGGTACATCAGAGCAACCCCATAGTAGATGCGTAGAGTCTTATTGTAGGGATACTCAACAATACATTGAACAAGTCACATTAGCTAGCAAGAGTATATATACATCAAAAACCTCCTCGAGGAATCTATGAGTCAAGACAATAAGAATAGAGTTAGATAAACATGAGTCTTTTGTAACCACACAAACTAACCAAATGAAGTAGTTAGAAAATGCATTACGTAAGGAGCGAGAGCTAGTGGAAGCTCTCGAACAAGAGAAACAAAGATAAATACTCTTGCACCAACATGAGCAGTGTTTAAGAGAGCAGGTTGAGCGACTAGCTCTTAACAATTTACAGACAAATGGTGGTGACCACCAATGAACAATATGCGCTGACTCACCTAAGGAGAGGTGCACTAGAAAAGATAGCCCACAACAAAATCCACCAATAAATCATGAATAAAATCCAACTAATGGGGGAAGGGCAAACATAACAAACCAAGATCATATTGAGTCCCCTTGTAGGAGGTAGGAAAACAAAACAAATAAAATGGATAGAGAGTTACCTCCATTGCCAATGTAAATAGGCTTACAAGAGGAGGAAATCCATGCATCAAAGGCATTTCAAGAGCTTTCTAAAAATATGAAAACCTTTGAGAAATAAGAGGCATCTGGGAACTCACCAAAATTGAGCAAAATACACAACCAACCATTGTGCCCATCAATCCCTAGACCTCCATATCCTAAGCACTTTGAGATGCCTAGGTTAGAAAAGTTTAGGGGTGAAGAGGATGCACAAGAGCATGTCACCAATTTTATCAACACCTATTTTCATCTTGAGGACAGTGACACTCTCATGCTAATAACACTAGTAAATGCATTCTTAAAGCATTTCTCCTTTGGTGCTAAGAAGAATGTGAACCTTTCAGACCTAGCCAACTTGAAACAATATGATGATGAGCCAATAATGGATTATGGCAATAGATGGAGAAAAATAATGGCAAAATTATCATTCTTTGTTCCCACATAAGAGATCATTCGCATGTTCACCAAATTTTTTTCTAAACACATCTCCCTCTTGCTACAACTTCAGCAATATCCTTTGTTTGAGGAAGCTTTGGCACAGGCCAAGCTCATCGAAGAAATAAAAGTAGATGAGGGAACCATTAAACTCCAAAAAAAAAGGAGTGGAACAAGAATGGTAAGAATGACAAGTATAAGCAGAAGTAGGGCAACCCTGCTCCAGTCAATCAAGTCGTATTGGCTACACCCAAGGATGGGGGTCCATAACAACATTAGAACTATCAAGCACAACCTCTGCCAACCAACTACGACCAAAAGAAAAATTAGAGAAGAAATAGAGAATTCAAGCCACCTCGTTATTTCATGCCTCTTATAGAATCAATGCAATCAATCTTTAATCAGTTGAGCGAGGTTAGAAGGATCAGATTTCTTGATATACCTATTATAGATCCCAACCATCCTAAGCCAAAAGGATATAGGGAAGATAAATTTTACCCTTATCACAGGATATTGAGGTATGACATTGAGGCTTACGTCGGGTTTAAGCATCAAGTAAAAAATATGATTGAGGCAAGAGAACTCAAAGTTGACAACCATTTGGCTCTTGATAATAGATACATGGGCATATACAAAAACCCATTGCCCAATAATGAGGCCCCTTGAGAGCAAGGGGCCCATGTCAATCAGGTTCAAGCTAACATACCTACCCATGAATGCATTAGGATGGTTGAGATTGTTAACATAGCAACAAGAACTAGGCGGTATGGTCAACCGCAACTGCCTGCAACTCCCATGAACATCCCAGATGCTCCTAGGCAAAGGTAAAACAACCTTCCAGGTCCACCAACTCAACCTGTGGTGACTATTCGAAGTAGATTTGAGCAAAAATTACAGATAACTCCAGCTAATTTATCCATCTATGAGCTCATACAACAATACCCAAAGCATAGGGAGACTCTAATGGATATTTTAAGAACAATTGAGCTCCAACCGCAAGATGTGAATGCATTCACTCACTTTGTGGTACAAGTGCAAGAATGCCAAGAACCTATAATCTGATTCTATGATAATGAGATTAAGATAGTTCGTACTACCTTACCAGACCCTTCGATAAACATTATAGCGAAAATCAACAACTTACCTTTCAAGATGGTCTTGGTAAATATAGGTTCATTGATAAAAATCATCACAACAATTACAATAGAGCACCTCAAGATCCCCAAGTCCAATATCATTCCAGAAGCTTACACATTGAGAGCTTTTAATGATGCTTTATGTAATACTATGAGAACGATATTCCTACCCATCAAGGTGGTGCACAAGACCATCCCCATGATGTTTCATGTTTTGGAAGGAGCTATGCAGTACAACATCCTCTTAGGGTATCCTTGGATAAGGTCCATGAAGTGTGTGCCTTCGATCTTGCACCAGTGTGTCAAATATGTGTATGAGAACAAAGTCTATGTGGTTCTGGTCGATGAAGAGCCTTTTAAATATGTCAATCAGATGGACATTTAGAGAGAATTTGTAATCCCTTCTACTCACCTGTACGTGGCACCTTCATCCCCAACCACACAAGTGGATAATGAAGACAAAGGGGTAAGAAAAGACCCATGCACATCAACACCTCCTCGTGCACTCAAAATATTCAATGCTTCCATTTGACAGATTTGGCTTAGGATATTATATCGGAGGTCGAGATGACTCTCTTGCAGTAGCGTTGGACAAATTAAGATTAGGGTTAGGAGAAGACATTGATTTCATTCCTTATCACCCCCTAAGAATAGGAAATTTGAGCAACAGACAAGTGGCCACAGTAAACATACTGCCACCAAATATTTATCATCCAAACATCTCAATTGATTCCACCCCAATCGGGTACAACTCATGGGATAAGGAAAATTGATATGGCAAAAATGAAGCTAGTATTTACATTATTTTATAGGGCTTAAATAAGCCATACAAAAAAAATCCGAGGGCTATGGGATTAAGATCTGCCGACATGACCTGGACAAATATCAAAATATCGATAAAAATATGTCGGCAATAACTTTAGGAAAACAAAATAAAAATTAAAAATTAAATCCTAAAGTCTACATCTAAGCATAAGCCTCATCACTTGTTCCATAAAAATAAGCATTGGGCTCCAATTATTTTAAAAAAGAGGGAAAATCTTGGGACATATGGTGAGCAGAAATCTAGTGGGCATGGTGTGGAAATTGGCCACGCTGTGCAACAAGATATGAAGTAGAAGTACCTTGGTGAGTCTACTGAGTCTTCATATCAAAGAGTGTATCGACAGTAAGTGAAAGTTGTGCATCAGGTACCACATCAACAGGATGACTAATAGCTGGAATGGATTCCAAGGTGGAATCATAGTATGGTTTGAGGAGATCAACATTGACGACATCATGAATGCCAATATGAGCCAAAATATCCAAGCGAAAGGAATTCTTTGAGATCTGTTGAACAATGGTATAAGGTCCATAGTGAAGAGGCTTGATTTTGCTATGTACCTTATCCAAAAAACATCGTATATCAAGATAAAACCATAATTTGTCACCTACCTAAAAATGATGAGGAGTACGGTGTCGATCCATTTGTTGTCGTTGCTTCTGTTGAGTATTTTGAAGAATCTGAACCACTTTGGATTGAAGGTTCTCCAAGTGCTATACAAAAGAGTTTACATTTTCCTACTCCTTTTGAATATGCATGGTAGTTGGTGAGGGCAAGGACAAAGGTAACTCATAAGGAGCTAACGGATGAAAGTCAAAGTAAACTTCAAAAGGAGAGTGCCCAGTAGAATTGTGAACAACCCTATTATACGCGTGTTCAATGTGAATGAGTCTTAAATACCACCTTGCTAGAGTGGAATGATGGTAAATACTCAAACTCTATACAAGTGTATGGTTAACCACCTCTGTCTTCCCATCGGACTATGGATGATAAGTAGTAGAGAATTTAAGTGAAAATCCTAAGATATTCCAAAGGGATTGCCAAAAGTGACCCACAAATCGTGAGTCACGGTCAGATACAATGTTGGTAGGAAGACCAAAAGAGCACCATACTATTTCAAAGAAAATTTGGGCCAGGTCCTGAGCATTACTTGTCTTACGACATGGAATGAATTTTGCCATCTTTCTAAATCTATCCACAATGACGAAGGCACAATAATGTTTCCTCACTGTTAGTGTAAAACTGCTGAATAGGTCCATGGAAATGCTCTCCCAAGGATGAGAAGGAATGGACAAAGGCATACTCATGCCCAATTTCTTGTTTGTGGATTTAGAATGGTTGCAGATGACACATTGTCGCAAGAAGTGAAGGACATCTCTCTGCATGTGGGGCCAAAAGAAAAATTGTTGGAGATGATGTAGAGTTTTCTGCTTGCCAAAGTGTCCTCCATAAAGTGTAGAATGAGCCTCCTTCAAGAGAGACTCCCTATGCTCACGAGTAACACAAAGCTTATCCAAATTATACAAAATTCCATCCTGAATATGAAAGTCATGAATGGCTCTCAAATTGGTGTATGAAGGATGAGAAAGTTGTTGAAATAATTTGGCAAAATCAGGATCCAATGGATATTGTGAAGGCCATGACTGGAAGCCAATATGAGACATAGTTACAATAGTCAAGGCACGGGCTGATGGAGGTATACTGAGACAATATGCCATTGCATTTTTTAGCCCTTTATTGTACTTAATCACTAAGTAAAATTTTTGCAAATAATATGCCCAATTCATATGTCGAGCCTCTTCAATTTTGGACTGATATTGAAGAAACTTAAGGGGCATATGGTCTGTGTGAACCACTGTCTCTTTGCCCAAAATATAATATCTCCAATATTTTATGGCCTACACCAATGCATACAACTCATTATCATAAGTCGAATAATTTTCCTTGGCCTCTAAAAAGTTTTAGAATGATAGGCCACTGGATGACCATTTTTTTTAAGCACAACTCCAATTGCATACTGTGAGGCATCTGTCTGAATCTTAGAAGGATGTACAATATTTGGCAAAACAAGGATAGGTGCACTACAAAAATTTTATTTCAAAGTGTCAAAGGCCTCCTACTATTCCTTTGTCCACTAAAATTGAATTTTGATCTTTGTTAAATAGTGCAATGGAGCAGCAATAGTGGAATATGTTACAATGAACTTGCGATAAAAATAAGCAAGTCCAAGAAAACTACTTAAGTTTGTGATAGAATTAGGAGTTGGCCATTGGATAATGACTTCAATATTAGCGGGATCCACTTGAACTTCTTTATCACTGATTACAAATCCCAAATAGGCAATGGAAGTTTACCCAAAATAACACTTGGGAAGATTGGCATACAATTGGTTCTTTTAAAGAGTTTGAAGAACATATTCCAAGTTCTCAAGATGACTTTTCCAAGTTGGGGAGAAAACAAGGATGTCATATAAATAAATTATTACAAATTTATCCAAAAAATCATGAAACACTTCATTCATTAGCCGCATGAATGTGTCTTGAGCATTCGTAAGACCAAAGGGCGTGACAAGCCATTCAAAAAGTCCCATTTTAGTCTTGAATGCAGTCTTCCAGGTATCCTCTGCATCAATTCTGACTTGATGATACCCAATTTTGAGATCTATCTTTGAAAATAATTTAGCTCCTTGGAGCTGATCCAAGAGATCATCAATTCATGGAAGTGGATATCGATTTTTGATGGTGATCTTATTCAATGCTCTAAAATCAATGCATAGCCTCCAAGTGCCATCTTTCTTAAATACAAGCAAAATAAGAGAAGCATAAGGAAAAGTGCTTGGTTTGATGAAACATTTTGATAACATATCATGAATCAATTTTTTAATTTCTTCCATTTGCACTATTGATTTTCTATACATTGGAGCATTGGGAAGTGAAGCAGTAGGAACAATTTCAATGTTGTGATTAATTATTCTTTGAGGTGGAAGACTTGTAGGTTATTGAAACACACCTGAATATGATTGTAGAAAAGAACTAATTGAAGCATGCATATGTTGTTTTTTCTTTGGTTCTTGATTGTGTTCATTCTGTAGTCTGATAAAGATGAGTGCTAGTTCCCTTGCTTGGTTTATAGCTTTACGTGCTTGTCTACAACTGAGCATCAAATTTTGTGGAGTTTGTTGAGTGCTTTTGATTATGTAGGTATTATCATATTTGTACAAGGTATATGTGTTTTTAAACCAATCATGAATAGACCTCCTATCATATTGATAGGGTATCCCAAGCAACAAACCACAACAGTCCATTGGAGTGACATCACACATAACTGTGTCCACAAAAGAGGGACTGAAAGCAAAATTCATAGTGCATGTATGTGTAATGTCTGATGAAGTCCCACTATACTTCCACCCTAAAGGATATGGATGAGGATGGAGATTCATTGGCAACTTTAGTTTATCCACAACGGACCTCGCAATTAGATTCTTCTACGAGCCACTATCGATGATACAATCAACTACAAAGGAATCATTGAGGTGAACCGTGGTCACAAAAAAGTTCTCATGATCCCATTTTGAAGTGTTCATGAGGGTTAATTTGTTTAGACCAGCTAGTTCCTTGTATACCTTTCTTTCTCTTGTAGCCTCAATGGGACCTTCTTGAGGTTCCTCATTTGAAGGCTTTACAACTATCCCTAAGAGGAACCGACATGTAATCGAGTTTCAATATCAATAAAGAGATCTATATTTGTTATTTCGTGTTATATGCTTTTCTTCTTATCTTCCATTTCATCTTGGGTTTTTAATAACATTGTAAGTAGAGTTAAAAAGGGGCGGTGCGTGCGTCCCGGGGTCACTACAGATGGCAATCACGGTGGGACCTCCACTAATTTTTCATTTTTTTCTAGAATACTAACTTAGTTTTGTGTGCAGGTATAGCCGCTCTGAGCTACAATGACCAAAAATTAGCCACTATGAGCTATAGTGGCCAATAAAGCTTAGCTTCTCTAAGCTACAACGGCTAAGAAACAACCACTCTGGTCAACAACGGCCATAATTGGAGTGCAATAGAGGTTAAAACACCGACTCTATGAGATGGATAAAATGTTGGTATAGATTTTCTGATATTTTACAGTTTTCTATCTGCTTCTATGTCTAAAATAGAGAACTTAAAGCACATTTATGTTTGGAAATTGAAAGAATAAAAGGAGAAAGAATTAAGCATTTCGCATATCTTAGATCTTCTTTTAAATTTTCCACTAGGCGTTGCTAGGAACAACGACTTATGCCTAAAAAGTTCACCCTAGAATCCAACGTGCTAGACATTGTATGTTGTTTGCTTGCTTTGAGGCCCTGCTAGAGGCCATAGCTACATGAAATAAAGTGTGCTCATACAAATCATAAGTAGTTCATGCATATTTTTAAATATTTAAACGTATTTTTGTACTTAGGCATATAGAAAATATTCATTGCTACTACATGATGCACTTTATGTTACACAATATTAAAATGAACACCACACACACACGTCACATTTAAATATTGGGGAGTTGGATTTCATCACCAACCTTCAATTCAGTCCAGTGACGTTGGAATTCATCTCCTTCCACTGGTTTTCCCCCTAGAGCTTCCTAGAAACTAATTGAGAAACTTATTTATAGGGATACTAAGTTACTTGTGCTCAAACTGTCTCCCATTGTTGGAATAATTATTGGTTCAGAGTGGAAGAGCTAGGCGAAACCTCCATTGGGTCTTTAGTGGTGTACCCTATCTTATTTTGAGAAAATCATATTTGGCATGAGTGTACTTGATTGTCACTATGGATGAGTCTTCTCATTATTAATACAAGAACAAGAGCAAATAAATTGAAAGAATAACACATCAAAACACACCAAACAATTTAGGGCACACTCAAATCAGTAATCAAGATAAACATTTGTTTGGTATTGTGTGGTTATTCCTAAATTGCAACTCAAAAGATCAATTCATAGACAACATGGTCAAAAATAGAAGTAAGCACCGTCGGTACGATATCGAGGGAGAGATAGAAGCAACTCATACCCATAGGCAGAGTCGTAGTAACATCGAATGACCTACCCATAAAACCGTGAGACGTAGCTTCGCAAGCCTAAGGGGTGATATTTCAACCCTTGGGGGATCTCCTCGAGAAACCCCAAGTAAAGAACCATATCTTGGAACAAAGTCACATAAACAAAAAGAGGCTTCACAGCCATCCTCATCAAGGAGACATGAGGAGACCTCAAAGGCCTCCTCTAAACACACATAAACATCTCAAAGACGTGAGGAAGATTCAAGGGCTTCCTCCTCACATGGACATAAATAAGGTTCTAAGACTCATTCTTCACATAGGGATGACGATACTGCTGCATATCCATCCACATGGAGAAAACATGTTACCACAAATTCCTCTTCATAAAGAAGGCAAACAAGAATTGCAACACCTCGAGACTCACAAGAAACATCTAAAATAGGTCTGCCCACTGAAGGGTAGGAAACTAGAGCTATATCTAGTCATGTGAATCATATAGAAGAAACCCTTCACACAAAATAAAATATTCCCATAGACTATGAAATCATAGGAGTGAATGGCACCCCACGGGACCAACCATGGAAAACAAGATAGATAGACGGGTTGGATCGGTTTCCTACATGACCAACTCAAATAACTATAGCTACTAAGAACTCTGCATCTGGAAGCTCATGAAAAATGACTTCTAAACACATCTCTCAGTATGGGGGTACCTCAGAGTGATTCCACAATATATGTGTAAAGTTTTATTATAGGGATACTCAAAAATACATTGAATAAGTCACATTAGCTAGCAAGAGTACAGATACAGCAAAAACCTCCTTGAGGAATCTACGAGTCAAGACAACAAGAATAGAGTCAGATAAACATGAGTCTTTTGTAACCACACAAACTAACAGAATGAAGCGGTTAGAAAATGCATTACGTAAGGAGCAAGAGCTAGTGGAAGCTCTCGAACAAGAGAAACAAAGAGAAAGACTCTTGTGCCAACATGAGCAGTATTTAAGAGAGCAGGCTGAGTGACTAGCTCTTAACAATTTACAGACAAATGGTGGTAACCACCAATGAACAAGATGCACTGAATCACCTAAGGAGAGGTGCACTAGACAAGATAGCCCACAACAAAATCCCCCAACAAATCATGAACAGAATCCAACTAATGGGGGAAGGGAAAACATAACAAACCAAGATCATAATATTGAGTCCCCTTGTAGGAGGGAGGAAAACAGAACAAATAAAATGGATAGAGATTTACTGCCATTGCCAATGCGAATAGGCTTACAAGAGGAGTCATGCATCAAAGGCATTTCAAGAGCTTTCTAAAAATATGAAAACCTTTGAGAAATAAGAGGCAACTGGGAACTCACCAACATTGAGCAAAATACATAACCAACCATTGTGCCCATCAATCCCTAGCCCTCCATATCCTAAGAACTTTGATATGCCTAGGTTAGAAAAGTTTAAGGGTGAAGAGGATGCACAAGAGCATGTCACCAATTTTATCAATGCCTATTTTCATCTTGAAGATAGTGACACTCTCATGCTAAGAACATTCATAATGACATTTTTAGTGAAGAACACAAGCTTATACTGAGAGGGGGGGGTGAACAATATAAGACTTAAGAAATTAATAATTTTAAATTTAGATAGTAGAGGCATCAACACAACATTAATAAAGACATAAAGCATCACACATTGAAGACCCATTTTAACGTGGTTCACCCAGAAAAAGGTTGGGCTACATCCACGGATAAAATCTTTCACTAAATTTTATCGATCCAAATTCTGGGAATACCTTTCTCGATTACAATGTTTATGGGCACCAACCCAAAGGAGACACCAATCCCCTAATCTTGAGTTCATGGGCACCAACCCATAGGAGACACCAATCCCCTAGCTCTGCTCTGGCTAGTGATCCTCTAGAAAACCTCTACCTCCGCTACCCTTAGCAAATGGAACTCTATCCACAGAAGACACCTATCCTCCCTGCTCTGGCTGGAGACCTCTATCCTCAACTCTATCACCTCCAAAGCTGGTCCTCAAATTTGCACTAAACATAGTCCTTCGGTCTAGCACAAATGTCCTTGTTTGTCTTTTCCTGTTGTGCTCACTTTGCACGCTTTGGCATCATCTCCCCACTTTTGCACTCTCTGCGCTCTTTCGGCTGCATCTCGCACACTTCAACACACATTCCATGATTACTCAATTCACCAAAAAGCCCTCATTTTATACTAACACTTTCAAGATCAAAACCTTCATCTTAGTCGACTGCACAACCCTAAACTATGTTGGCTACAAACCCTAATCTTCGTCGGCCCAAATTTAACTATCGGCCTCATTTCCTCTGCAACTCTTCTGTAGCTTTTGCCACGAAACTACAACATGTCGCGATATCGTGACACCTTTGCAATCGTACACTTTCTTTTGCCTTTTGTCGTGATATCATGACACTTCAGCCTTTGTTGACTTCAACCACATTCTTGTCACAATATCGTGACACTTTTGTCTTTGTCAGCATCAACTTTGCTTTTGTCGCGATATCGTGACACTTCTCCCTTCGTCGACCTCCTTTTTGCTTTTGTCGCAAAATCGTGACACTTCACCTATGGAAGACATGCTTTCAGTTTCTGTCATGAAATCATGACACTTTCTCCATCCGTACGCTGCCATCTCAAACTATCGCAAAATCGTGACACTTTCTCTTCCTTGCACTCTTGTCTGCTTGCACTAGAGAAAATGGAACATGTCACGAAATCGCGACACTTTCGTTGCCTTGTGTTTTTCTCTGCCTTACGCCCACGAAAATAGAACATGTCATGAAATCATGACACTTTCGCCTTTGAGTTCTTCCTCCTTGAATTTGTCACGAAATCATGACACTTCTAGCTTTCGTACGTTTTCTTTGTAGCCTATTGCAAAATCGTGACACTTTTAGCTTCCGTACGACTTCTTTGCAACCTGTTGCGAAATCACGACGCTTCTCATTTCACTCTTCTCTTTGCTGCATGTCACAAAATCGTGACGGTTCTTACTTGGAACATTTTCATCTATAGCATGTCACGAAATCGTGACACTTTATCTTGCTTCCACTTTGTCTTCTGACTTGTCACGAAATCGTGACACTTTTTCTCCTTAGCACTTTTCTTTTCTTCGGGTCGCGAAACTCGACATGTCGCGATATCGCGACACTTTTTCTCCCGGACTCTCTCTCCTACATTATGTCATGAAATCGTGACATTTCTGACTCCGAAAATTCTCTCTCCTCTTTGAGTCGCGAAACTGCGACATGTCGCGATATTGCGACACTTTTCTAAAAAACTTTCTCTCTCCTGCTTAAGTTGTGAAAATGCGACATGTCGCGATATCGCGACATTTTTCAAACTTTCTTTCTAACCTGTCATGTCGAACCTTCATCAAAAAAATTAATTTACATAAAATCAAATTCCTTCAATAGCTTCTTGACATCAATGACAACTTATTCACTTGAGCAAAAGCAATGTACCCAAGGTACCCAAAATTGCCAACAATCTCCCCCTTTGTCATTGATGGCAAACCTTTACTGAAAACACGTCTTACGAGCCAAAACTGAAACCAATCGAGCTAACAACCGAGAACTCGTGCTCACAATCGAGAATCTTCCTTTGAAGTTTTGCTCCCCCTGACTTGAAGCTTTCCTCTTCACTTTGAAGCTCTCCCCCTTACTCATATCTCTCCCCCTTTGTCATCAATTGCAAAGGGTCACCTTTGGGGCTCGGGACTAAGAATGAGCCTCTTAGCTTAGTCCCTCCCCCACATCCTGATGAGGTGATTAATTTTGGGGTGGGATTACAACTCCCAATTTCTCCCTTATATACTCAAACGTATCTCTTGGAAGAGGTTTGGTGAAGATATCTGCAATCTGTTATTTAGTAGGCACATACTCTAGCTTGACCTGCTTGTCTTGCACTTTCTCCATTAGAAAGTGATACTTGATGGAAATATGCTTTGTCCTTGAGTGCATTATCGGATTTTTGGAAATACTTATGGCACTCGTATTATCGCAAAATATGGAGATGGGTTGTTCATGCTTGACTTTGAAATCCTCCAAGGTGGTTTTCATCCATAAAACTTGTGTACACCCAACCACTGCTGCTATGTATTCAGCCTCTGATGTAGATAAGGAAACTGAAGGTTGTTTCTTACTTAGCCAAGAAACCAACTCTTTCCCGTAAAGAATGCTCCACCACTAGTGCTCTTCCTATCATCGCATCGCCTCGCCCAATCTGCATTTGTATAGGCCGTGAGGGTGAAATCATCACCTTTGGGATACCAAAGCCCAAAGTCCATAGTGCCCTTCGGATATCCGAATATCCTCTTAACTCGTCGTAACATGAGAATCTTTTGGAGCTGCCTGAAATATTGCTACTAACCCAACTATCTGCATGATATCTGGTCTGGTAGCTGTAAAATATAATAAACTACCAATCATTGATCTGTACAATCTTTGATCTGCCGTTGGAGATTCATCATATTTACTCATATTACACCCTGTAATCATTGGAGTACATACTGGTTTGTTGTCCATCATCCCAAACTTTTTCAACATTTCTTTGATATACTTTCCTTGAGAGAGAAATACACCGTCTTTTGATTGAGCAATCTAAAGACCTAAAAATAATGACAACTCTCCAATCATAGACATCTCAAATTCCTTCTGCATGGTGTTAGCAAAAACTTTGCACATCTGAGTATTATTTCCCCCAAAAATAATATCATGAACATAGACAACCATAATCAACATATCATCATCTTCATTCTTAATATACAAATTGCTATCTCGCCACACCTTTCCCGAAACCTTGCTCATGAAGATAACTGTCAAGTCTTGAGTACCACGCCCTTGGTGCTTACTTTAACCCATATAAGGCCTTTTTCAGTTTACACACATAGTCTGACTGTTCTGTGAGAGACACTCATTTTGGCTGTTCTATGTAGACTTCTTCTACCAACACCCCATTTAAAAAAGCTGACTTTACATCCATTTGATATACCTTTAATGATTTGAAGCTTGAAAGGGCTAAAAACATTCTGATAGATTCAAGACGAGCAACAGGAGCGAACATCTCTTCGAAATCAACACCTTCTACTTGAGCATAACCTTTGCAGACTAACCTAGCTTTGTTTCTGGCAATCTTTCCATCCTCATTGAGTTTATTTATGAATATCCATTTTGTGCCAATGACATTCTTGTCCTTAGGTCTTGGAACCAAATCCCAAGTTTCACTTTTCTCTATTTGATTTAGCTCTTCATCCATCGCTTTTACCCAAAATTTATTTGCACATGCTTCATCGAAATCTTTTGGCTCAATCCGAGATAATAATGAAACATTTGTAGAATCGTGTGAAGAAATGACTCTTCTTCTTGTTTTCCTGCTGTTTGGATCACCAATGATAAAATCTTTGGGATGATGTTTCTAAACGTATCGTGAAGGAGTTTTGGGAAGCAGTTGTTGTCTTTCCTCTTCTTCATCTGAAACCTCTCTGAATTCTTCTTGACAAATTTCATCACTGAGTTCCTTGACTGGTTCTCTTATCCCTGTATTTTCATCGACTGTTACATTTATGCTCTCTAAGATGGTATGCGTTCTTTTGTTGAAGCATCTATAGGCCTTACTTCTGTTGGAATATCCAAGAAAGATTCCCTCATCACACCTAGGATCAAACTTACCCAGATTCTGATCTTCCCTTCTGATGAAGCACTTACTCCCAAACACTTTGAAGTATTTTATAGTAGCTGGTCTTCCTTTCCACAACTCATAAGGAGTTTTATGATGATTGACTCTAAGTTGGGCCCTAGTGATAATGTAGACTGCTGTACTGACTGCCTCTTCCAAAAGCCATCTGAGAGTTTCGACTCATTTAACATAGCTCTAGCCATATTTTCAATAGTTCTGTTTTTCCTTTCAACTACTCCATTTTGTTGAGGAGTTCTTGCTACTGAATATTCTCTTTTGATTCCTTGTTGCTCACAGTATTTCACAAATTTTGAAGTGAACTCTCCTCCTCTGTCTGATCTTAAGAATTTGATTCTCTTTGTAGCACCCTAAAATTGGTGCAGTAAAATTGGAATAATTACATTCACCTTAGTAAATAAATTTAAATTCAAATTTAACCTCCCAAACCGCCCGTTAACCGCCGAGAAACCCGTTTCCTCTTTTTTCGTGCCATTTTTAGCAGTTGTTTTGACCGTTTGACGATATCGTCTCCGATCAGACGATATCGCCCCAGATTTGACGATTTCGTCTGGACTAGAACGTCCAGACGATTTTGTCGCAAAACTGAATTTGCATAGTTGGAATCCGTTCCAACGGGTCTCCAATCCGGGCAGAAGCGTGTCTGCGCCGTTGGGACCCTTCCCCCATTGGAGATCTCCCAAATTGGGATGATCTCCAACCTCCCAACAACTATCCTATGCCTATTTAACTCTAAAACTTTTCCTTCCCCAACCCCTGGCTGAATTTTTATGTAAATCAACTCCCTATGCGCTAAAACACTTCAAATTTGCTCTTGCACTAGTCCTATATTAATTTTATTGCAGGTACACCACTGGTTTTCAGCCGGAGCCAGCATCTATCGCAATCGACGAACCTGTCAAGATCGGAGGCGATCTCATCAAATTCGGGACGATCTCGTTCTGATGCGAGACGATTTCGACTGCAGCACACATCGAGGCAATCAGTGCCTAGAGTTTGCTCTTCTTTCTCTTTTCTCTGTCATTTTATGCTATAAATTAGATTGTCTATTCAGTTTTTATACTATATTGCATCTGGAGTTCACCCATTTTGTCTAGTTTGCATATTAAGATCATATTCTGCTATCTAAACACAGTGATTTGCATTTACTTTTGTTCTTGTATATTGTTCAATACTCATATTACTTTTTCATATAGTTTGCCCCTGTTTACAAAATAGAATTTCTTGTATTTCGCATCTGTTTGCTTGTTTTGCGGGTCTCCGATGAATTCGTCCGACGAATTCGTCGGATTGCGACGATCCCCGTCGGTTTAGACGATTTTATCAAATTGAAGGCGATCCTGTTGAATTGCAGACGATCCAGACTGCTACAAGTAATCAGAAACTTCATCGAACTTCCGGATCAGGTAATCTTCATTGGCCTCCTGCAAATTCTCTGTTTCTGCTTTCTTTTCTGTTTGTTGTATTCATTTAAATTGCATTTTCATGTAGTTTAAGTTAGAATCATTCGGCCAAACCTAGGATGAATGTTTAAAAATAAAACGAACTCATCAAAACTCATTCCCAAAACCTAGGCGTGGAAACTGCCGCCAAATGTTTCCTGGTGAACCCACCATCCGTCGAAAAATCACCAAAATGCACCTCCCTTGAGAGGCGGGACCTTCGCAAAGTCCTCTCGTCCGAGGTACCGCATCATCCTTTTCCCATCCTCCTTCCGGGCGCGGATCCAATAGCCTGAAGGTAGGGATGCGAAAAATTTGGAGCGATACATTTTGGTGAACCCGACGTGAAATGCATCATAACCTTTTGAAAACAAAAGCAAAAGCAAACAAAAAAAAAAAAAAATTAGAACAACTAAAACTTAGATGCATTTTAAAACATTTAAGGTTCAAAATCATGTTTAGATGGTAGCTCCTAAAAAGAGGTTAGCAGTTACTATAAACGTAGTAAACCAATTAGCAGCCATAGAAGTTAATTCTGTCCTTAGTATCCCTGAAACAAGTAGAAATCAATCCTTGTGGGACGAGCTTATCAGGAGACTTAGTATCATTTCATCTAGGTCCACACAACTTAAACAGATTAAGAGGCTAGTCTTGGATAGAATCCTGGATCCTCATCAATTAGTGTTCTATCATGAACTTCAAGGAGCTTGCCATAGATGGTTAGCCTATAGGAGAGCTTTAGTAGCTTCGGAGTTGTTCAGCTTCGAGGAATACCTCGAGAATGTAGACATTGTACATCGATTCCTAGGCCTTGTAGAGGACCAAGAAGTTGTTCTCACGGATAGGGAAAGATGGAATAGAGTTCCGCGAGCTGTGCTATATCGAGAGTATTGCCATGAGCTTTACTTTTATCAACCAAAGATCTGAGACAGGACAATATCACCATAGCCCTTTTCATCAAATTCTTAAAAGAAAACTTTCAATTTGAAGAAGAACATTTCATGACCCCTGAACAGCTTGAACCTATTAATGATATCCATAAGTTATTCATAGAAGATTAGTTCATCTACTTTCAGCCTTATTATTATTGTGTGCATTTATTGTTTCATTTGCTGTCTTTATTATATTGTTTCAAAGAAAAACTAAAAAACTAAAAATCAAAAAAAAAAAAAATCAAAGAACATAGTAAAAAACTTAAACATTTCATTTACAATATTGCATTAGGTATATATAAATATATACCTTTTAATTTGTTGCATATATATATATATATATATATATATATATATTTTTTTTGCTGAAATCAAAACTTAGCACCATGACTAAACTTAGGAATGGTAAAGAAATTTTAGGAGAAGGAGAAGATTGGCTACAAAATACAACCTGAAAACCCAAATGTCCTTCTTGGAGATACAAATCCGGAAGGTGAAACTCTAGGACAATCGAGATGAAGACTTAGGTGAAGATAAGGAACAAGAAGGAAGTGTTAAAGAATCTTCATCCCCTAGAATAGCTCCAAATGGAGGCATCACTTTTGACAACGCAGAACATTTTCAAAAATTTCTTAATCAACATATCGACGTCCTTAATGTGGCAGTCCGTATTGATAAAGGGGAAATTAGTGATGCTCAAACAGCCTTAGAACGGGCGCTTGATATGCAAACTAATCCCTTGTCTTTCATTGATCAAGAAAGTGATAAGGGTGGACCATCTAATGCGAATATGGTCACTATAGCCCAAGCCATGACCAAACAACAGGTCACCCAACCTCCTAAGCAATCTGTTACTCAACCTAAAATCACTCCCGCACAAAAGAAAATTCCCTTCACTACTTCCTTCCTCCAAACTATTGAGCAAAATGCTTTAAATAGACAAAAATCTAAAACAAAGCCAAATACAAACTTTCAACAATCTACAATACAACACAATCCAACTTCAAAACTCCTCCATAATATTTTTCCTACCAATGTTTTACACAATAGTAACATGGCATCTAATCTGCATGTTCCTCCATCCTACGCCCATAACACTTATGGCAATGCCCCACCGAATCAATATGGGGGGCAAACTAGTAGTTTGGAAGCTATGGTGAAACAATTGGCTTCACGTATGGACCGAGATAGATCCCTACCGTCCCTCGTATAATTATCGAGAGATTTGTAGCCAACCATTGGATCCCATAGTGGTAGCTCAACCATACCCTAAACATTTTCCCATGCCCGTCCCGCCTATCTATAAAGGAACCGAAGATCCCATAGAACATCTTCGCATGTTTAGGATAGCATGTCACGACATATCGCATGACGACTTGCTATTACTAAAAATGTTCCCCAAAAGTTTAGGTGGAATGGCGTTAGAGTGGTATTATCAATTGCCCACTCATTCCTTAAGAAACTTTGAAGAAACAACTGAGTCATTTGTTCATCAATTTAGTGCCTACATCGAGAGGCATGTAACTATTAAAGACCTATACAATTTAAAACAAGATAAAGACGAATGTTTTGCTGATTTCTTAGCAAGATGGAGACAATTGATAGGAAAACTGCACTTTGTGCTACCCTATAGGGAAATGTTAGACATTTTCATTAACAATTTACAAGAACAACTTTCTTATGAACTATCAACAGCTACTTTGACTACCTTCGATCAAGCTATAGACTTAGCTCGAAGAGTAGAAGATGCCCTCATTAGGAGAGGCCAACTTAGAAAGAAGGATGATGAGAAAACATCTAGAAATCAATATAAAAACAAAAAGGTTGTCGGTGATGGAGTCACTGACAGCAGAAATGTTGCTAATGTCAATGCAACAAAAACAACAGAAAAATTCATCTTGAAACCTCCTGATAAGCCTCCTCGAGAGTTCACTAGATTAAACCAACCTTTATCAACTATTTTACCTCAACTTCTTGAAAGAGGTTTAATCCAAGCTGCCGACTATCCGGGAACCCGACCCAAGCATACCCGGATATAGAGCTGATTTGCACCGTGATTTTCATAGAGGTCCTGGACATTCTACCAACGCTTGTAAGAGATTGAAACATAAAATACAAGATTTGATTGACAATAATGAAATGGAAGTGCAAGCCTTCCAACCTAAACAAAACCCTCCTAATAATACTCAAAATACTGTTCCCCAAAATCAAAATCAGAATGCCAATCAAACTTTAGACATATTTCAACACCCTTTACCAAGACATGGTAAAGAGGTAGCTAATCAAATTGAACATCATAATGTTCCCCCTCCTACCCGATATGTAGGAACCATTAGCGGGCAATTACCTGTTCAGGACTCTCACACATTCGACACAACCTTATCCCTGGTTACAACCAGGCCCTTACATAATTTTCAAACTTCTGATTCTAGCGATATAGAGTCAGATAGTGAAAGTGAAGTAGACACCATTCAATCGAATAGTTCTGAAAATGAATCAGATCCTATTCAACCTATCACGAGATGCTAATGTTCCAGAAGAACCATTTCCCGGAAGAGTCACTACTCGACCTTCTTCTAATGAAGTCCTTCCTTATGAACAAGCCATAAACTCTCAACCGAGACCGTTTCAACGTCGTCACTATAACATTGTAGGTACCATCGGAGTCGTCACCCGACAACAAGCTCAAAATCCCCAACAAGAACCAAACCAGAACGATGGACCAGCTCCATTTGTTCTGAAAAATCCTAATAAAGGAAATAATGCTCCTATTGTTCAACCTAAACCCCCTTACAACATTAATGAACAGTTGTCTAATACCACCGCCAGAATCTCCCTTTTAGATTTATTAAGATCCTCTCCCACCCATAGGGATGAATTGATGCTTACTTTGAGCCAGATGATGGTACCTCAAAACATCCAACCTGAAGCTATGGCCAATACTATCATCACGCGAGAGATTGATTGTATTGACTTTCGGGATAAAGATATCCCACAACACGGTTTACACAAGGATAATCCCTTGTATATTACAGCTTTAATTGGGGATGTAGCTATCAAACGAGTCCCGATTGATAATGGCTCATCTCTAAACATCTGCACCTTTGACTTCTACCAACGATTTGGTTTTAGAAGTGATGAAATGAAGAAGACTGATATGATTATCAAAGCCTTTAATGACGAAACACAAGAAACGTGTGGAGTCATTACCCTCCCATTGCAAGTTGGTCCTAGAACCCTTGAGACATCTGTGTTTATTGTACATTGCCCAGCATCGTACAATATACTTTTGGGTCGCCCTTGGATTAACGCCATGCGAGCAGTCCCATCAACTTTACACCAATGTGTTAAGTTTGAGTTTAAAAATCAGTTGGTCACTATTCATGGTGACCCTAGACCTTTTGATATGTGTGCATTGGCAGAACCAGTTGGAGTGCAATTTTGCCCTGCTCTGTCATCCACATATCCTAGTTCTTCTTCATCTAAAACTGTGAAATATAAACCCATCACTTCATCTATTCCTCCTCCATTAACTTCATCTTCCCATATAGATCAACCACCTTCTAAACAAATTACTGTAGAACTTCAAAAAGCTCTTAAAACTACAACCAATTCTTCAAGTTCTAATCCCATAAATTCAAAACCTATAGACACATCTATCATACCTTCCACATCTCAAGACATAGGTAATAAGCCTTCTACATCTTATGCCCTTTCTGATGATCTTTACCGGATTTATCTACAACCTTAATATCAGAAAAAATGAATGCTTTCATGCAAGATTCAAACCTTTTAAATCAATTGCCGCCATCTCCTCGTACTTTGGGCCTCCCACAACCTATGGGAAGTACTTACCAAGTCGGGAGTTGCGCCTTCATTTACAAAGGATATGACTGGGGAAGAATCCCTCATAATATCAAAACCCATCATGATGGATATGCTCGGTGCTATTTTACCAACGATTATATTAAAGCTAAACCCATGATGCTTAAAATGGGATATAAAGGGAAAGGCTTAGGACCTTTCCAAAATGGCATGAAAGAACCTTTCGAGGTAGAACCATGGCCCCGCCCGATGTGGTGTGGGCCTATTACCTAGTAAGGGTCAACCTTTTCCTTTTGAGGATGATGATCATCTCATATGCTATCAAGACTATTTGGATAGACATGTTGATTTGCCTCTTAAAAATCCGTCATTTTCATGCAACATGCTATCCATAGCATACCCTGAAATGATTGCTGACCCCGATGAAGAGTTGGAAGGAGATATCTTCCATGATGTCTCTGTTGAAGAGATGTTGTACAACGGGTTTTATTTTGATGGTTCTATACCAACCATAGCTCAACTTGAGGCCACTGACCCTCAGAACGAATTATCTAAATTAACTTTACAAGAATTACAAGAGTTGGGCGTTTCACCCGCCCCACCTAATTTTGAAAGAGATCTACACATGGAGGTAGAAAATGTCATTAAAATTAATATTGGAACTGAGGACAACCCTCACATAATCAACATTGGAGCAGAACTAAGTCAAGAAAAACAAAAACAATACATAGCATTTCTTAAAGAGTATGAAGATGTCTTCGCTTGGACATATGAAGATATGCCGAGGTTTAGACCCTTCCGTAGTCATGCACCATCTAGTGGTCCATCCGGATGCTAAACCCGTTAAACAAAAACTTAGAAAAATGCATCCCAAAGTGGCTCTGCTAGTCAAAGGGGAGTTAGAAAAACTCCCGAATGTTATCTTCATACAAGCTATTGATTATGCTTGAATGGATCTCCAATGTAGTTCCAGTAACCAAGAAAGAAGCTACCAAAGTTAGGGTTTGCACAGATTTCAGAGATATTAACGCCGCATGCCCTAAAGACGACTTTCCTCTTCCAAATATGGATCAAATTATTGACTTCACTGTTGGGAGTGGGATGATGTCCTTAATGGACGGATTCTCCGGCTATAATCAGATCAGGATAGCTCCTGAAGACCAGGCGAAAATAGCCTTTATTACCCCCTGGGGTACCTTTTGCTGGAAAGTGATGCCATTTGGCTTAAAGAACGCCGGTGCAACTTATCAACGGGCTATGACCTACATTTTTCATGATATGATGCATGATATCCTACATGATTATGTAGATGATATTATAGCGCGCTCTCTTATTGAAGATCATCATTTAGACGATTTAAGAAAAGTTTTTAATCGATTACGAGAATATCTCATTCGATTAAATCCAGCAAAATGTATATTCGGAGTTAAATCCGGCAAGTTATTAGGGGTTTTAGTTTCTTTACGTGGTATCGAAATTGACCCTCTCAAAATTGCGGCTATCACTGATATGCCCGCACCCACTAATATATCTGAATTACGAAGTTTACAAGGTAAACTTCAAGCTATCCGTCGCTTCATTGATAAGTCGGCGGACAAAACTGGTCCCTTTCTTAAACTCCTTAAGAAGGATGTCCGCTTTAATTGGGACACAGAATGTAGAGAAGCTTTTGAACTTCTCAAGCAATATCTCCTTAACCCTCCGGTGCTTTCACCGCCTAAATCTGATCGCCCATTTCTTCTATATATTTCTGCTTCAGATTCTGCCTTAGGAGCTATGTTAGCTCAGCTTGATGATGAAAAATGAGAACGTGCTAATTATTACATTAGCCGCACCTTCATCAGTTATGAAACCCGCTATACAGCGTTAGAGAAGTTATGTCTAGCAGTCGTGTTTGCTACGCAAAAATTACGACATTACATGCTTAGCCAAAAAACGTATGTCATTACCAAATATGATCCTTTAAGATATCTCATGAGTCGACCTTATTTATCGGGTCGCACGACCAAGTGGGTTCTTGCTCTAAGCGAGTTTGATCTCACCTTCATAGGACAGAAGTCCGTTAAGGGTCAAATCATAGCGAGATCAATTAGTCTGCTGCACCCTTAGAGTCTACTCATCCCCTCATTATTGAGTTTCCCGATGAATGCCTTCAATTAGAGGCGAGACCTTGTTGAACAATGGTCCTTATACTTTGATGGAGCTCGATGCATGAGTGGGGCTGGTGCGGGTATTTTAATATCTTCGCAAAAAAATCTTATTCCTCCGTCCTTCAAACTAACCTTTGCTTGCACCAACAATACTGCTGAGTATGAAGCTCTAATCCTTGGATTACGAGCTGCTTTAGCGCTTAAAATTAAAAACCTCTTAGTTTTTGGGGATTCCCAATTGGTTATAAACCAAATTAATGAAGTTTATCAGACCGAGAGATGATAAACTTCGCCCATATAAGGCCTATGTTTTACAACTAATGGCCTTGTTTGATCAAGTTACCTTGGAAGCCATTCCTCGAACTAGCAACCGTGCAGCTGATGCTATGGCCGCCGCTGCATCTCTCTTACCCTTGGAGTTAGACGACGAATATGCTACTATCATCATTCGTCGACTCCAGGAACCCGCTTCACATAAGTCATGCTTAGAGCCTTTGGATGTGTTTCTAATCAAGGAAACTACTCCCGAACTCGGTATACGAGACATATTTGATTTCCTCCAAAATGGGACTTTCCCTGCTAATTCTAATCGCAACCGAGCGTCGGTTATTACGTCGACGAGCAAGTCGATTTGTAATCATTGGCAATACTTTATATAGGAGATCTTTTGAAGGTATCCTATTAAGATGTCTAAATTTAGAAGAGTCTAAATCAGCCTTGAGTGAAGCCCACGATGGATCTTGTGGAGGACACTTTAGTGGTAGCGTCATTGCTAAAAAGCTCCTTCGGATAGGATACTTTTGGCCTACCATGGAAACGGATGCACATGAATATGTGCGCCATTGCGACAAGTGTCAAAAACATGCCGACCTTGTCCATGCGCCCGCACAAGAGCTGCAGGCTATTTCTTCTCCTTGGCCCTTTTCTAAATGGGGCTTGGATATTATTGGTAAAATTAATCCTGTGTCTTCTGATGGACATAAGTTCATCATAACCGCCACCGAGTATTTCACGAAGTGGGTTGAAGCTATGCCTTTAGCTTCCCGCACCTGTTCACGGGTCTCTAAATTCATTTTTAATCAAATCATCTCGAGGTTCGGAATTCCTGCAAATCTCATCTCTCGACAATGGAACTCCGTTCAAAAATAAAGATGTTAAAAAATTATGTCAAAAATATAAGATTCAACATCGCTGGTCTACTCCCTATTATCCTCGGGGTAATGGTCAAGCGAAGCTTCTAACAAAACCCTAATCAAAATTCTCAAAAGACTAGTCAATAAAACGGCCGTGAATCGGCATATTCAATTATATCCGACCTTGTGGGCTTATCGAACTAGTGTTCGAACCCCCACGGGCACTTCACCATTTGTTTTGGTATATGGTGCCGAAGCAGTTTTTCCATTTGAATTGGAAGTTCCTTCTTTGGCTCTGCTACTTCAAGACACCGAAGTAGGAGATGAATATCGCATGCCGTGAGACTCGATCACCTGGAACTCCTAGATGAAAAATGCATCAATGCTTTAGAGCATCTCCGTGCATACCAAAACAAGCTTAAAAGAGCATATAATAAGAAAGTTCGTCATCGATCCTTTGAGATTGGCGACCTTGTTCTAAAAGAAAATAAAAAAAATACAAATGCAACCAAAGAACTTAAAGGTAAATTTGAGCCCAACTGGCTCGGACCGTACATCATTACTGCAAAATTTGAATCAGGAGCGTATAAATTATCTACCTTAGATGGTAAAGAACTTAAAGAACCCATGAATATTTTACATCTCAAACGTTATTATGCATAAATTTGGTCATTTCATCCATGTATATATTTGTTCAAAATCATTATCGTGTATTTCTTTCAATTTATTCAAAAAACCTCAAAAACATTCATAAAATCTTCAAAAATCTTCAAAAATATTTATTGCATTTTTTAAAAGCACTTGTAAAGTTCCTTTTGCTCCAAAACAAAAATCAACATAAAAATCCAAAAACAGCTATATGCTTGACTCTTTCGAAACCAAAACAATATACAAAATAAAGAGAGAGTCAACATTCTCAAAACTTTCTCAAAATCATTATTTTCTTACAATTATTGCAATTCTATGTTTCAACTTATTTTGGATAAAACTAGCATTTATTTGGCATCCCTCACTTGCACACTCACACAATAAATATCTTGATTTTATCTGGCATGATTACTAATCTCTCTTATATCAAAGTTCACAAAATTCAATTAAATAAAGTTTGAGCATAGAGAATTGATCTTGTTATTTACTTAAACCAAGCACATCTTTTCACAATGAAATGATTATATTTGTAATTTCCATGTTTTGCTACATAGTAGAACCGATTTCTTGAGTGAAAAGTTTCCCTTGCTATCCTATCATGCACATGGTCTAGAATCTTTGAGAATTGGCAAAAGGACAAGCTCACCCCTACCCAGAATAAAAATCCCTTGCTCTACAGCTAATCTGAGCAAGTATCCCTAGAAAAAAGAAAAAGAAAAGAAAAATTCAAGAAAAAGAGAAAAGAAAAATGTTATGTCAGCAATGTTCCAAGCATTATCAAGCAAAAGAAATACAAAAAGAAAAATAAGCAAAGTTCAAAAGAAAGCAAGAAAAGCAATAAAATCCCTTTCCCTACCCTTTGAAAAGAAAAGAAGGGTGAATGAGCTTGAATCCCTGGAATTCTCAATTATTCGAAAATCTGTGAGGTAAGCCCCATAACAGGTGGTTTGTGCCCAACCTGCTTGGCCTTGGGTAACTCCTAGCGTGGCGATATGTCTGTCACATTAGCGACCTTCTTTTGTACAGACCTATGTCTGCTTATGGATTAGCTAGCTCTTGATAATCCGATCTACATAGTAGCCTAGTATGGTTATATGCATCTACATCATGGTTAATGAACACTTATTTGGTTTCTTCAAATCACTTGTATCATAGTATCTTGCTCAAAACTGGTAAATGAACAATGCAATTGCACACACATTTGTATTTGAGAGATTTTGTCTATCATTATGATAAATCAAGATTGGCAATGAATTCACTTATGCACATGGGATTCCTTATAAATCTAACTTTTTGTCTTCAAAATACTTTGAAATATTATTTTTGCAAACTTGTTTGGAATAAACCAAGTACAATTATTTACCACAAAGATAACTATATAATAGAAAAAATCAAAAATTTCAATCAAAACATATCATATATATCTTATCGACTTTCGCGACGATGGCATAGTTCCAAAACCAAAATGGGAATTTTATGCTTAGCGCAAGTCCTCATTATCATATTTTCTGTTCATCAAAAATTAATCATGCAATAAAACTATCCTTTCTTTGATCTTCGCGATGATGGTATAAGTCTATACCTACATATTCTATGCCTAGCGCAAACCATTGTAACAATTTTATTTCCCAATTTATCAAAGATCATACAAAACATATGACTTCATTTTACACAAATTATGCTTTTGCGAAAGCAAATACATTTTTACTATGTTATGTCATTATGTCACCTTTGCATTTTGCAATGATGGTATAATTCTTAAGGAATTATTCACAAATTTTATCACACTTAAGAATTTATGCCTAGCAAAAATCATTTCACAATATTTCATGCATAATATTTTTATGGAAATCTGAAAGCAAACCATCATCATCATCATTTGCATCATCACAACAAAGTCTTAAGACAGTCTCTTAAGCACTCTTTTCTTTTAACAATATTTCTATCCTGGGACTAGCTTGACGACCGAGTGAGCAACGACTCCATGAAATGGTCTATAATAGCGACAATGTCCTTTGAAATTATTGTTAGAAATCTCTTTTTATTTTTATCACATTTCATTACAACCAATCAATTTGTTACATCAGATTATTTCATTTAAAATATTTAAAGCATGACATCCAAGTTATAATATTTTCCAAAACGACATAATTACATGAATCATCAATAAAATCATTACATCAATCAACTCAATCAATCAATCAAACATAAAAAGCATCATAAGCATCACATAAGACAAGTCATATGACCAAAAATATCTCATCTATATATATCAACAAGAATATATACATCATCAAACCTGGATTGGTATGCCACAATCTGTACCTCGGCATACTCAATCCTCTATCAATACAAGTATAATACAATATCAATGGCAGTATCCCGCCCTCTAGCCTCGAGAGCCTCTAGAGCTCTCGGCCTCATCTCCTCCCCCGCCCTACGGAGGACGAGGTGGTCCCATCGCAGTATGTGTGGTACTACGAGTCCTCGTCGTCGACCGGGATGAGCTCCTCGTCGACCCTGTCCTGATAGGATCTGCTATGGCAGGTGGCACCTGTATCCTCTGGCCCTCTGGCACCGCCCCGGTAGTATAGCGCCCGATAGAATGCGGTCCGAGAAACCGACCGCATCAGCTCCCTGAGTGCTCACCCCTCCGCCTCGTGCCCTAAGACGAGCATTCTCGTCTCGTAGCTGCGACACCTCAGCCTGGTGCTGTGCAACTGCATCCTGTAACGTCTGCACCTGAGCTCGTAGACGATCTCTCTCTGCCCGGAGAGTAGCCATCTCGCTACTCTCGCCAATGTCCACACCCTTGCCCTTATCAGGCGATGGTGGCCTCTGTGGAGATGGGGGTCTCGCCTCCCTCCTCTCCCTCTCCCTCTGTCGTGGCCTCTCCTGTGCCTGTGGCCTCCTCCGCTCTCCTCTGTCGTGACCCCGGGCTGCCTCTACCACCGCCTGGCACCGCCTCCCTATCCGATGCACAACTGCGTGGATCGGTCCTTGAGCCCTCGTCATCCGAGGAGGGCGGATGCCTACGTACCAGGCATCGTAGCCATCGGCTACCCCTGCGTCATCCCCATCCACTGGCTGAATGGGGGCATCGTCCACGTCCTGACTCCAGAATCACTGCATATCTGGAGCCCCGCTAACTATGGTGTTATCCCGGATAGTCCGAGAAAACTCATAATCCCTGAGAGATGGGATCCCCTGCTGTAGACCGAACTGTCGCAACACTCGGTCGTAGCGGTGGAGCTCCACCTCTCCCCTCTCCATCCATAGCCAACAGACTCGCCTGATGCGAGCCAGCTCCTGTGCATCCTCTGCCCACCCCGGATGCTGCCTCCATGGCCTCCAGGTGATCTGGTCTGGGACCAAGTCATCCAGTAGTCTCCGGGACACCGGCAGGTCGATCCGTCGCTGTGCCCCTCTCCGGAGCCACCAGTAGAAGACTCGGGGCCTCTCCCCGTCAACCCCTGTCAGTGGAAGCCCTACCGGCCTCCGCACCGCAATGTGCTCCCAGCACCAAACCCGTAGGAGCGATGTCATGACCAGACATCGCCCGCCCTTGTACACGACCCCGTAAAGGATCCTGTATAGCCGGCATAGAACAAAGCTGCCCCAAGAAAATCTGTAGCCATGGTCACGCATGTCGCAGATCACATCTGCCAGAGATCCATGGTACCCTGCATCCGCTCTGGTGGCACAGCAGAAGTCCACCAACCACCCCAGCCAAAACTCGTGTCAGTGTAGATGCCCCAGGCATCTGGCGCAGTGCCTCGATGTTCACTCCGCCCTTCTCCAGGGCGAAGCTCGGGTCACCGCAGAGTCGTCCCATCACGTGGCCCTGATTGGCCGCAGGTGTGATCATCCTCCCTTGTATGGGGATTCTAAGAATCCTCCATACATCCTCTAGTGTGGGAGTCATCTCCCCGTTGGTAACCGAAAGCATGAAGAGCCCGGGTACCACCTCTCTGCTAGGGTCGTCAGTAGCCCCATGTCAGTAGAAACCTACGGCATCTCTGCCACATGCTGCAAGCCGGCCTGTGCCAGCAGATCCCGCTCTGCTTGGGTGAGAGCGGCCAAGTCGTCTCTCAGCCCGCCGTATTTCCACTCTCTGCTCTTTAGTAATCCTCTCCGCAAGCATAAACAATCAAAACAACAAACAATCATTAATAACAATTTTAGCAATCAATAATGCCACTTAAAGATCAAATTTTTGCAATTGATGATATCGCCCACTATTGGCCGATATCGTCTGAAATTTGAGCAAAATCGTCTCCGATTTCGCGTGTCGAAATCGTCTCTAATTTGACGAAATCGTCCCTTTTCGCCGATTTCGCCCTTGGGCGAAATTGACGAACTTGAGACGATTTCGTCCAACTAGGGACGATTTCGTCCGGACGACGTCGATGGCCAAAAACGGCCGCGATGCTCAAAATTCATCCTAAAATTCATTTACAAAGCATGTAAATTCAAATTAAATCAATCTAAACTAAGTTTAAACCCTTACCCGTAGACCGCGGCGGACCTCTGCAGATCTGTGCGCTGTCTCTACCATTTTTGCTCCAGAGCTCTAAAAACAGTAAAATGAACAGTAACAATGAATTAGGGTTTTACCCTATTTTTCTTAATTTTATTCAAAATAATTCACAAATAATTTTTGCTTTTTCGCGTTTTTACCTCAAACGTTCGATTTGGGTAAAAACACGGAGGGGGCACCATAGTAAGTCGTCGTACGATTCGACCAAGAATCGTCGCCTAAAAATGGGAATAATTTTTTGCTTTCTCGTAGATCGAGAAGAACTCATCTTTAACGCATTTTCTTCGAAAAATTCGCTAAAGAGGGGGCAAAATGTAGCACCCTAAAATTGGCGCAGATAAAATTGGAATAATTACATTCACCTTAGTAAATAAATTTAAATTCAAATTTAACCTCCCAAACCGCCCGTTAACCGCCGAGAAACCCGTTTCCTCTTTTTTCGTGCCATTTTTAGCAGTTGTTTTGACCGTTTGACGATATCGTCTCCGATCATACGATATCGCCCCAGATTTGACGATTTCGTCCGGACTAGAACGTCCGGACGATTTTGTCGCAAAACTGAATTTGCATAGTTGGAATCCGTTCCAACGGGTCTCCAATCTGGGCGGAAGCGTGTCTGCACCGTTGGGACCCTTCCCCCGTTGGAGATCTCCCAAATTGGGATGATCTCCAACCTCCCAACAACTATCCTATGCCTATTTAACTCTAAAACTTTTCCTTCCCCAACCCCTGGCTGAATTTTTATGTAAATCAACTCCCTATGCGCTAAAACACTTCAAATTTGCTCTTGCACTAGTCCTATATTAATTTTATTGCAGGTACACCACCGGTTTTCAGCCGGAGCCAGCATCTATCGCAGCCGACGAACCTGTCAAGATCGGAGGCGATCTCATCAAATTCGGGACGATCTCGTTCTGATGCGAGACGATTTCGACTACAGCACACATCGAGGCAATCAGTGCCTGGAGTTTGCTCTTCTTTCTCTTTTCTCTGTCATTTTATGCTATAAATTAGATTGTCTATTCAGTTTTTATACTATATTGCATCCGGAGTTCACCCATTTTGTCTAGTTTGCATATTAAGATCATATTCTGCTATCTAAACACAAGTGATTTGCATTTACTTTTGTTCTTGTATATTGTTCAATACTCATATTACTTTTTCATATAGTTTGCCCTCGTTTACAAAATAGAATTTCTTGTATTTCGCATCCTGTTTGTCTGTTTTGCGGGTCTCTCGATGAATTCGTCCGACGAATTCGTCGGATTGCAGACGATCCCGTCGCTTTAGACGATTTTATCAAATTGAAGGCGATCCTGTTGAATTGCAGACGATCCAGATCGCTACAAGTAATCGAAACTTCATCGGACTTCCGGATCGGGTAATCTTCATTGGCCTCCCGCAAATTCTCTCGTTTCTGCTTTCTTTTCTGTTTGTTGTATTCATTTAAATTGCATTTTCATGTAGTTTAAGTTAGAATCATTCGGCCAAACCTAGGATGAATGTTTAAAAATAAAACGAACTCATCAAAACTCATTCCCAAAACCTAGGCGTGGAAACCGCCGCCAAATGTTTCCCTGGTGAACCCACCATCCGTCGAAAAATCACCAAAATGCACCTCCCTTGAGAGGCGGGACCTTCGCGAAGTCCTCTCGTCCGAGGTACCGCATCATCCTTTTCCCATCCTCCTTCCGGGCGCGGATCCAATAGCCTGAAGGTAGGGATGCGAAAAATTTGGAGCGATACACTCTTATCAGTCTCATTTTCAATCATTTCTTTGAAAGCTTTAAATTTTTTAAAAGCTTCAGATTTTTCTTTGAGAAAAGTAACCCAAGTCATTCTAGAATAATCATCTATAAATAGCATGAAGTAGCTTTCTCCTTGAATGCTCTGAGTTTTGGTGGGGCCACATAAATCAGTATGAATAAGATCCAATGGTTTTGAAGAAGTATACCCTTTTGATTTGAAACTGGTTCTGGTCTGTTTTCCATGTTGACAGGGACCGCAAATGATATTATGGGGCCTTTTTATTTTGGGCAAGTCTCTAATCGCTTCCTTGTTACTAATATTGACAAGATTATCAAAGCTCAAATGCCCCAATCTTTTATGCCATAGCCAACTCTCATCTTCTTGAGTTAGAAAACACTTTTCCCTTTTTATCTCACTCAAAATGTAAAGATTGTTTGGAGTCCTTGTAGCACTCGCAATGAGTTTTCCATTTTTTTATTTACTTATCTCACATCTATCTGAAAAGAAAGATACTATGTGCCCTTGATCGTAAAGTTGACTCACACTTAGAAGATTATGTCTTAGGCCTTCTACATAAAGTATATTTTTTGTTTTGGATTTCCCATCCAAACTAAGAGTCCCTTTACCACAGATTTTAGCTGACCTATTCTCTCCAAAATTGACTGTTCCTCTGTTTGTTTGTTTTAAGACCAAAAACTTTTCCTTTTCACCAGTCATATGTTTTGAACAACCACTATCAAGATACAATTTTTCTACTTTATCTTGAGAATGAAAAGTAGTGTTGTGGCTGATCCACAACACACCCCAAAATTGGGGACCCACCTTTTTTGCATGCTTTCAAAGAAGATCTCAGTGACCCAGATGCTAAAAATCAAGAAAAAGGCAAAATTGCACAAGGATGAAAAGGGGTCGCGAAATCGCGACATGTCGCAAAATCGCGGCCGAAAATGAAAAAGTGTCGCGAAATCGCGACAAGTTGCTCCGTCGCTGCCAAAAAATGAAAAGTGTCACGAAATCACGACATGTCGCAAAATCGCGGGCGAAAACGAGAAAGCGTAGCAAAATCGTGACATGTCGCAAAATCACGGTCAACGCGATCAACGACAGCAGGTGGGTGGAACCGTCATGAAATCGTGACGTGTTTGATTTTGCGCCCGAGAGGAGAGAGAAAGACGAAGCAGAAAAGTGTCGCGATATCGCGACAAAAATCAGCAAAGGTGCATGAAGTGAAAAGAACGTCGTGAAATCACGACAGGAAGCGGAAGGCATGAAATAGAAAATGGTAGCGAAATCATGACAAAATGAGGCAAAGGCAAAGGAGGTAGCGAAATCGTGATGAAAATCGACATAAGGCTCATAAGCCAAAAATGGTAGCGAAATCGTGAATTTTGAGAAAGATGGGAAAAAGCGTCGTGAAATCGCGACAGGTTGAAGACCAAGCAGTACGGAGTGAAAAAACGTCACGAAATCGTGACAGAATGAGCGAAAGGGTCGAAGTGAAAAAACGTCGCGATATCGTGACAGCATGCGACAAAGGTGCCCGAAGTGGAAAAATGTCGCGATATCGTGACAGGTTGCGGGCAAATGGTACGAAATGAGAAAAGCGTCACGATTTCGTGACATGTCGATGGACATGTCCGGGCGTGATGGCAGAAAGGCTGTTGGTAGGAAAACATCGCGATATCGCGACATGTCGCGTTTTTGCGGCCAGGAAAGCGGACAAAGCTGCATGCTATTTTTGTCATGATTTTCATGGGGCCATTACAGAACGTGCAGAAAGGTGCGGGACACGTGGCGTACAGGCTGCGAGGCGTTACAAAGAAGATCAAACGTCTCAATGTCGAGCATAAAGCCAAAGCAACAAAAATACAGAAAGATGAAACGAATCGATCTGGAAGATGAAGCGAAGCGTCACAGGCCGAAACAGAGAGCATTGCCAGAAAGTATAAATGCAGAAGCACAGGACTGATACGGGGTCGGAAACCGTTGGAGCAGAGTTGCAGTGCTAGAGGCCAGAGGGTCATTCTGGGCCTGCTTTGAGGTTGTTTTCCTTCCTTTTGCTGGTTTTGAGAAAACCAGAGATGCTGCCATTGTAACTTGACATATTATTAATGCAGAGTGTTCAGAAATTTGCATCTTGTTGGCAAGAAAGAAGGAGTTATTTTCTGCATGCATGTTTTAATATTTATCATTCCCTTTTTCAGATTTCTAGGCTTATAGATGAAGTTTAATGCAAGTTCTCTTGGTTGCTTCATGCGAATGTCTAAATCTGAAAAATAACAGTAAACCCCAGAGACCAGCACTTAACTTATCTGGATTGTGCGTGTTTGCAGGTTCAATAGGTTAGGTTGCATGCATGGAAACCTCACATCTTCGGTTTTGCCAGGACGGGATAGCATCAAACTGAATGCAATTTTTAATTTCTTTTCTTTTACATTTTATTTTCTTTTTGTTGTATTTTATTTTTCAGAAGCTCCAATTTTATTTTCAAGCATTAAAATAAAATAAAAATTAAAAAACTTCAAAATCCATAAATAATTCCATCATTTATGGCATTTCATTAAACTTTATTTTGAAGTTACAGCATGGTCATATAAGGATCAAATCACATTTGCTTTATAAGGGTTCAATGAACAATCATTAATTTTCATAGTAAAATAAACCACAGTGCCCCTTGTTTTTAGTTACTTGCAACCACTAAGGTGTTCCAAGCATTTTAATTAAATATCTTTATTTGAGATTATTAATACACAGATGCGAAAATGCTCACATAACAGGAACCTTGGAGAAATTACTTGTTTAATTTCTTTGCAAGCAGAGGATTTAGAACCCAAATCCTATCGGAGAGTGTGTTTTCACAATCGGGTGAAAATACCACTCAACAGATTGGCGCTAGAAGGAGGGCCTGAAAAGGGTTTATTTTATCATGATTTTAGATGCTACGGGTTTATAATTGTTTAAGAACTTTACATTGCTAAATATTTCAAGTCCATTTTATTAGCATCTTCGGCCTCTAACACCACTCAACGGTTTGGTGCTAGGAGGGCCGAACGGGTTTATTTTTAGTGTAATATAAATTTAAATTTTTGTATGCATTAGTCCTCTAACATTCAGCAGATTGTAAAAAGGACGGCCTGAATTTATTTACTTGTTCTATTTTTCAGGTATGCTGTATATTATTCTAGCACTTTTCTGATTGTTCATACAGAAATATGTGATTTGATTTAATTTTGAAAATTTTGGTCTCATGCAATTACTTTTCATTTGATTTTAATGAATACATCTCTTGGTTGATGCTAACTTGATTTTTTTTAAATTGCAGGTTGAATATTCAACAGATTTGGTTCTGAAATTACATTTTACAGTTTCACTAATGGCAACACTTGAGGAACAAATGGTATCCCTGAGAGCTGAAATAATGTCTCTAAGAGAGAGAATGGTATCAATGATAGAGGATTATTATGAGGGTTTATCTATACCTGTGGTACCCTATCATATTCCTACAATGTTATTGGATTTTTTACGGTGTTTTAATCAAGAGGTGCCACTAGGATACTTGCAAAAACTGCATGTTTACAAGGATGCATTATGTAAATTCCAGATTTTTTATGAGGAGGTAGCTTGTAAGTTATTTGCATACATTTTGGATGATAGACCATTCTTTTGGTATAGCCAACTACCCATGGAGGTTAGGACTTCTTGGATACAACTAGAAGCAGCCTATCTTAATCATTTTGGTAATCGAGCTCGACTTAGAAATATTGAAAAATCAGTTTACCTCCATATGTAAAGAGTCTAATGAATCCTTGAGTCAATTCAATGGAAGATTTCGTGAGTTGCACTCCCAAATGTGGGAAAATTTTAACACATTGGAAGAGGAAGCCATGGAAGTATACCTAGGAGCCATACACCCCACACTTGCTTCACTCATTGAGGAAAAGCTGAGTGGTTTGTCTCTAGAGAAAATCCATGAGGTCTTAGAAGAGATAGAACGACAAGGTCTTGAAGAAGAAAAGGCACAACATGTTCACATGAGAGATTGTTCTTTTGATGCCAACCTACACCAACCATCAAACATAGCACCCTCCACTCCAATGATACCTAAGGTGAATGATCAAGGGGATGAATTTGAATATCCAAATTTTACGACCACCTTAGATGTAGTCCAAGAGGAGGTGCAAATTGCTAAGACAACATCCACTAGTGAGGATCATGTAGAGATACATGATTATCTAGATGAAGGGGTTCTAAATTCAACAATGTTTGATATATGTGATAGGATGGAACCCACCATAGAATTGAATGAAGTGGTTGAAAGTGAAATGGAAAGAAAATCAATAAATAAATTTGAAGATATGATAGAGTTTCACCACTTGTTCTTGGAAGATACTATTGATGAGATGTGTAAAATTAAAGATCAAGAAATTCTTCACCCTCCAAATTATGATAATGAATCATGGGTTACTAATTTGGACAATGATAGCCTTATAAATTTGAATTCAAGAAATAACCCACTTTTGGAAATAATTGAACCATCTAAGGAAGGTGAAGATGAATTTGATGAGAAGCACATTGATGAATTGGAAGATGTTGAAGAAGTAGTTGAACGTCACCACTTGATTTTGAAAGATGATTATTATGATGCTTGGAAGAAGTGGGAAGACTTCACTCATTCCAAAACTACTAATGAAACTTGTGTGCCAATTGATATACAGGACAACATAATTGCCTACTCAAAGGAAGATATTACAACTCCTGTACAATTTGAGGATGTTTTGGAAGAGGGTTTCAAATCTCATCAAATTTTGGAAGATTATAATGATCTTATTGCCAAGGACAAAGAAGAAAAAGAATTGATGAATGAATCAAGAGATCATGTCACAAACATCATGGATTTTCATTCTATGGATTTGGATGACGATTTTTACAATGGTTGGGGGAGATATGATGATGCATTCTTTTCTCACATCCCTATAGATGAAACTCATATTTCACTTGATATGCAGGATGTTGAACCTTCTACATCATACGAAGATCTCATATTCACAAGATTTGAAAAGGGGACAAAATTTGATCATGTTGAATATAAATTCATTGAAAGTGTGGATGCAAGTTTGCATGATGATTTGGAGGATTCAAATGAAGAGATACCATGGATAGTGAACAAAGAATTAGAACCAAATGACAAAGAGATGGATCAATTGGAAGCAACTCAAATAAGTGATCATCAAAATAGATTACTTGACATACACTTTGACCAAGAATGTTTGAGGATTGAAAAGGATGACCATATTTTGAATTTAAATAATGTTTATGATGAAATGTCATTAAAGGTAAATGAAAAACAAGGTATAATTTTTAATCACACCTTTAATAACATTGTTTTAATGAATGGAAAAGAAGTTGATGCACTTGAATTGTTAAACAAAATTCATCAACAATTATTAATTGAATCTAGGATAAAAACTTTTAATGATCCTAATTTAGTAAATATCCTAGATGCTTGTAAATTGTTACACAAATTTGATT
This sequence comes from Wollemia nobilis, assembly GCA_028583015.1. Taxonomy (NCBI): domain Eukaryota; kingdom Viridiplantae; phylum Streptophyta; class Pinopsida; order Araucariales; family Araucariaceae; genus Wollemia; species Wollemia nobilis. The sequence goes on along the minus strand of JAQPPZ010016913.1, from coordinate 2,582,596 downwards.
GGCCTACAAATTTGGAAAATGATTTGGCTTTGAAATTTGTAGAAATAGGCTCTTACTTACAAAATTGCATATTTGAAAAAGATAGCCTAATTCTAAATCAAGGAGGGAATTATGAAGTTTACATTTTAAAGAATAGACAAGATAAAATTGAAAATCATTTATTGTCTAATCATTTTAGTAATTTGATGCTCACCTATGGGAGTATTATTGGAACTAAATCAAATTGGTATGGTGAGCATGGCAAGTGGAAATTTGTTGCATTGTTTGGCCTAGTCTTGTTTGTGTTGGATTCCCACAACATTTGGCATGCATATCATGTCATATTTTTGTTGAAATGTTCTAATCATGTGTGGGATCCAGGAAAGTGATAATCCAAGCTTTGCATCATTTTGTATTATAGTGTACATTTGTATATAGATTTTGGTTTCTGGTTTTGGGTTTGTGTTTTCAAGTTTCATTTTGGGATTGCTATTTGGATTTGAATTTAAAGTTGTGTGTTTATTTGACATGTTTTGTTTGTCTATAAAAAAAAAAAAAATAATGATGAAAAAGTTGCCTTGAGATGCTAACTTATGTTCTAGATCGGGAGAATATGAAACATTGGAATTGTCTTGTAAAAGCTCCACAAGTAACACAAACAATTTAATAATATCGTTTGAAACTTGTGATGCATGAAGTAGTCAGTTTTATATAGCAATATTTCATCTGCAATTCAAAAGACAATGCATTCATATTACATCTCACTTTGCACATACATGCCATCGTAGTTGCAAGTGCATTTCAAATGCAAATCATTAAAGTGTGTCAAATCCTCTTAAGGTTATGCTATCATATAAATAAGAAGAAGATCCTAAGGTTGGGAACTGAGTCTTGAGATATCTAGAACCAAGCACGTCTTATACATTAAAAAGGATCTTGAGCAAAATGATCAAAACCTAACTTGGAAGAAAAGGTTGGGCGAAAGAAGTATTTCATGTCTATCCTATTATGCAACATGATCCTTAAAACAGTGGTTTTGACCACTTCCATAGAGCTTAAAGCCTAAAATCGGAGTAGTAAGGATAGGGCTAAATCCTCATCGAACTTAGGTTGAGGATCCAATTCCCCAAAGCTTTGATTTGACCTACATGGAGTAGTAAGGATAGGGCATAAATTCTCATCTCGCTTAGGTTGAGAATCTGATTCCCCAAAGCTCCTATGTCTCATTTCATAATAAATCTTGGATTGGAAGGATCGTACTAATTGTCCCTAGCAAGGATGGGTAGTCATCCCCAAGGTCTAAGCAATAAAATTAATATTTTCCATTTACATCTAAAGTTTGGATTGGAAGGATCGTACTACATGTCCCTAGCAAGGATGGGTAGTCATCCCTAAGGTCCAAGAAGTAAAAAATAAATTTTTCCCATCTCATATTTATATTGGATTGGAAGGATCGTACTACTTGTCCTCTGCAAAGGATGGGTAGTCATCCCCAAGGTCCAAAGAAATGAAGATAAGTTTTGGATTGTGGGGTTAAGTATGCCCATGCATGGCAACATGTCTTGTCTAAAAAACAAGACCACTGATTGTCCAAAGGGTTAGACTAGCATGACCATTTCTTCCATAATTGGTTAAATTATTTTGCTCAAAGTGAGGTAATGAATTCTAAATCAGAATAGTAAGGATAGGGTTAAACTCCCATCTCGGTTAGGTTGGGAGTCTGATTCCCCAAAGTTCTGATTTCACATTCACTTGCACATGGGTTCAAGATAGTAGGGACTCATAACCAACTTTGGGATATATAATAAAGCAATTCATATAGTTGATCCTAAGAGGGTTTGATAATCTTGAATGTTTGTGTATGATACTAGAAGAAAGACTATGCCTTTTATAAAAGCAAAATCTCTTAGCATATTTATTAGATTACACAAATCATTCATAATCTCACATATGCATTCATGTAAAATTGACAATGGAATGTTGATCAATTTCAAACGATAGGGAATGAAAACACATTGCACACACTGAGCTAATACTTGATGATTCTGATGATTCATATATTTTTGATCTTTGGGCATTTGTTTATATTTCTTATGTGCTAATGCATGTTTTCGAGTTTATATATGTTTCCAGGTTGGGTTCTCACTAAAATGCTCAAGAGCATTTGATAGCAGAGTCGCCATTTGTTGTGGCTGATCCACAACACACCCCAAAATTGGGGACCCACCTTTTTGCATGCTTTCAAAGAAGATCTCAGTGACCCAGATGCTAAAAATCAAGAAAAAGGCAAAATTGCACAAGGATGAAAAGGGGTCGCGAAATCGTGACATGTCGCGAAATCGTGACATGTCGCAAAATCGGAAAATGAAAAAGTGTCACGAAATCGTGACAAGTTGCTCCGTCGCTGCCAGAAAATGAAAAGTGTCATGAAATCGTGACATGTCGCAAAATCGCGGGCAAAAATGAGAAAGCGTAGCGAAATCGTGACATGTCGCAAAATCATGGTCAACGCAGTCAACGGAGAGGGGAAATGTCGAAATCGCGACGTGTTTGATTTTCATGGCCCAAAGAGGAGAGAGAAAGATGAAGAAAAAGTGTAGCGATATCGTGACAGAAAATCGGGCAAAGGTAAACGAAGGCAAAATGAAAGTCGCGAAATCGCGACGAAGGAAAGGCATGAAATAGAAAATGGTAGCGAAATCGTGACAAAAGAGAAAGGTAAAGAGTAGGAAATCGTAAAGAAAAGGAAGGAAAAGTGGAAATGGGAAAGAGGAAAAAGCGTCGCGAAATCGCGACAGAAGAAGGAGATGAAAAAAGTCGTGATATCATGACAATGAGCGAAAGGTGAGTGAAAAAATGTCATAATATCATGACAGCATGCAGCGAAGGTGCCGAAGTGGAAAAACGTCGTGATTTCATGACAGGTTGCGGAAATGGTACGAAAGAGAAAAGCGTCATGATTTCGTGACATGTCACGTTTGGGCGTGATGGCAGAAAGGCTGTTGGAGGAAAACGTCGCGATATCGCGACATGTCGCGTTTTCGCGGCCAGGAAGGCGGACAAAGCTGCATGCTATTTTTTGTCATGATTTTCATGGGGCCATTACAGAATGTGCAAAAAAGTGCGGGACACGTGGCGTACAGGCTGCAGAAGCGTTACAAAGAAGATCAAACGTCTCAATGTCGAGCATAATCAAAGCAACAAAACATGCGGTAGAAGGATGAAACGAATCGATCTGGAAGATGAAGCGAAGCGTCACAGGACGAAACAGAGAGCATTGCCAGAAAGTATAAATGCAGAAGCACAGATTGACATAGGGTCGGAAACCGCTGGAGCAGAGTTGCAGTGCTAGAGGCCAGAGGGTCATTCTGGGCCTGCTTTGAGGCTGTTTTCCTTCCTTTTTCTGGTTTTGAGAAAACCAGAGATGCTGCCATTGTAACTTGACATATTATTAATGCAGAGTGTTCAGAAATTTGCATCTTGTTGGCAAGAAAGAAGGAGTTATTTTCTGCATGCATGTTTTAATATTTATCATTCCCTTTTTCAGATTTCTAGGCTTATAGATGAAGTTTAATGCAAGTTCTCTTGGTTGCTTCATGCGAATGTCTAAATCTGAAAAATAACAATAAACCCCAGAGACCAGCACTTAACTTATCCGGATTGTGCGTGTTTTGCAGGTTCAATAGGTTAGGTTGCATGCATGGAAACCTCACATCTTCGGTTTTGCCAGGACGGGATAGCATCAAACTGAATGCAATTTTTAATTTCTTTTCTTTTACATTTTATTTTCTTTTTGCTGTATTTTATTTTTCAGAAGCTCCAATTTTATTTTCAAGCATTAAAATAAAATAAAAATTAAAAAACTTCAAAATCCATAAATAATTCCATCATTTATGGCATTTCATTAAAATTCATTTTGAAGTTACAGCATGGTCATATAAGGATCAAATCACATTTGCTTTATCAGGGTTCAATGAACAATCATTAAATTTCACAGTAAAATAAACCACGGTGCCCCTTGTTTTCAGTTACTTGCAACCACTAAGGTGTTCCAAGCATTTTAATTAAATATCTTCATTTGAGATTATTAATACACAGATGCAGAATGCTCACATAACAGGAACCTTGGAGAAATTACATGTTTAATTTCTTTGCAAGTAGAGGATTTAGAACCCAAATCCTATCGGAGAGTGTGTTTTCACAATCGGGTGAAAATACCACTCAACAAGTAGTTTTAACTATCATTGACTTAGATTTGATCTCATTTTTTTTTTTAGTGAACTCAAAGCTAGATCTATCTAAATTGCACATCCTTGCTATATGCCCAAAATTCTTGCACTTGTAACACATGAAATTTTTATTCATAAGAGGTGCAAAAGAGTTAACATTTTCCTTACTATGGCTATTCAAGGATTTATTGCAATGCATAGTTTTGTGACCAAAATTCTTGCGGGAAAAACAATAGCCATGGAAAGTATTATGTAACCTATTTTGATGCCTTGGATGATTGTTCTTCTTGTGACCAACTGGAATCCACCGCTCTTCAGGATGAAGATTGGTCTTGCTCGAAGACCCTATTTCATGAATAGTGATACCATCCTTCTTTTGCTTTTCATACGGAGTATTCTGTCTGAGAGCCAATTTTTCCAACTTCACTCTAAGAGACATAACCTCTTCTTCTAGTTTCTCGCAATCAGCTTCCTCTCCTTTTAAAGCCTCTGTCAGAACCTGTTCAAACTTCTTTCCTTCTTTAGCTAGAATTTTGAAGTCTATAACTCTTTGAGACAATTTTGATCTTGCAATCTCTTCTTCCTGACATTGATGCTTGAGAACAAAATTTTCTTCCCTAAATTTCTCAAGCTTTTTTAAAGCCAAGAAGAATTCACCTTTGAGATCGAACTTGACCTCTTCATCTCTTTTTAAATCTGTATGTTCCTCTGATAGATCCTTCTCCAAGCTATTAGGATCTTTTTGGAGAACCTGGATCTGATACCAATTGAAGAACATAAGCTTATACTGAGAGGGGGGTGAACAGTATAAGACTTAAGCAATTAATAATTTTAACTTTAGATAGCAGAGGCATCAACACAACATTAATCAAGACAGAAAGCATCACACATTGAATACCCATTTTAACGTGGTTCACCCAAAAAAAGGTTGGGCTACATCCACGGATAAAATATTTCACTAAATTTTATCGATCCAAATTCTGGGAATACCTTTCCCGATTATAATGTTTATGGGAACCAACCCAAAGGAGACACCAATCCCCTAATATCGAGTTCGTGGGCACCAACCCACAGGAGACACCAATCCCCTAGCTTTGCTTTGGCTGGTGATCCTCTAGAAAACCTCTGCCTCCGTTGCCCTTAGCAAATGGAACTCTATCCATAGAAGACACCTGTCCTCCCTGCTTTGGCTAGAGACCTCTGTCCTCAACTCTATCACCTCCAAAGCTGGTCCTCGAATTTGCACTAAACATAGTCCTTCGGTCTAGCACAAATGTCCTCGTTCATCTTTGCCTGTTGCGCTCACTCTGCATGCTTCAACATCATCTCCCCACTTCTGCGCTCTCTGTGCTCTTTTGGATACATCTCACACACTTCGACACACATTCCATGATTACTCAATTCGCCAAACAACCCTCCTTTTATACTAACACTTTCAAGATCAAAACCTTGATCTTAGTCGGCTGCACAACCCTAAACTACGTCGGTTGCAAACCCTAATCTTCGTTGACCCAAATTTAACTTTGTCGGCCTCACTGCCTCTGCAACTCTTCTGTAGCTTTTGCCACGAAACTACAACATGTCGTGATATCGTGACACCTTTGCAACTGTACACTTTCTTTTGCCTTTTGTCGCTATATCGCGACACTTTAGCCTTTGTCGACTTCAACCATGTTCTTGTCATGATATCGTGACACTTCTATCTTAGTCAGCATCAACTTTGCTTTTGTCGCGATATCATGACACTTCTCCCTTCGTCGACCTCCTTTCTGCTTTTGTCACGAAATCGTGACACTTTACCTATGGAAGACATGCTTTTAGTTTTTGTTGCAAAATCATGACACTTTCTCCATCCGTACGCTGCCATCTCAAACTGTCACAAAATCATGACACTTTCTCTTCCTTGCACTCTTGTCTGCTTGTACTAGCGAAAACAGAACATGTTGCGAAATCGTGACACTTTCGCTGCCTTGTGTTTTTCTCTGCCTTATGCCCACAAAAATAGAACATGTCATGAAATTGTGATTCTTTCGCATTTGAGCTCTTCCTCCTTGAATTTGTCATGAAATCATGACACTTCTAGCTTCCGTACGTTTTCTTTGCAGCCTATCATGAAATCATGACGCTTTCAGCTTCCGTACGACTTCTCTGCAACCTGTCGTGAAATCACGATGCTTCTCATTTCAGAATCTTCTCTTTGCTGCATGTCATGAAATCGTGACAGTTCTTACTTGGAATATTTTTATCTGTAGCATGTCGTGAAATCGTGACACTTTATCTTGCTTCCACGTTGTCTTTTGACTTGTCGCGAAATCATGACACTTTTTCTCCTTAGCACTTTTCTTTTCTTCGGGTCGCGAAAACTTGACATGTCATGATATCGCGACACTTTTTTGGGTCGCGAAAATGCGACATGTCACGATATCATGACATTTTTCAAACTTAATTTCTTTCGAACCTGTCATGCCGAACCTTCATCAAAACAAATTAATTTACATCAAATCAAATTCCTTCAACAACTTCTTGACATCAATGACAACTTATTCACTTGAGCAAAAGCAATGTACCCAAGGTACCCAAAATTGCCAATATTTAGGTGTTGTCACTCAATGGTTCAACCAACTACCTAAGCATAGCATAACCACCTTTGAACAACTAGTAAACACATTCTTAAAGCATTTATCCTTTGGTGCTAATAAGAAGGTGAACATTTTAGACCTGGCCAACTTGAAACAGTATGATGATGAGTCAGTAATAGATTATGGGAATAGATGGAGAAAAATCATGGCAAAATTGTCGTTCTTTGTTCCCATAGAAGAGATCATTCATATGTTCACCAAAAGTAGTTCTAAACACATCTCCCTCTTGCTAAAACTTGAGCAATATCCTTTATTTTAGGAAGCTTTGGCATAGGCCAAGCTCATCGAAGAAATAAAAGTAGATGAGAGAACTATTAAACTCCAATACAAAAAGGAGTGGAACAAGAATGGTAATAATGACAAGTATAAGAAGAATTAGGGCAACCCTACTCCGGTCAATCAAGTCGCATTGGCTACACCCAAGGATGGGGATGCACAAAAACCTCAGAACTATCAAGCACATCCCCCACCTTCCTACTACAACCGAAAGAAAAATCAAGGAAGAACTAGAGAATGCAAGCTGCCTCGTTATTTCATGCCTCTAATAGAATCAATGCAATAAATCTTTAATCAATTGAGCGAGGCTAGGAGGATCAGATTTCTTTATATACCTCTTATATATCCCAAACATACTAAGCCAAAAGGATATAGGGAAGATCAATTTTGCCCTTATCATAGGATACCAGGGCATGACATTGAGGGTTGCATCGGGTTTAAGCATCAAGTGAAAAACATGATTGAGGTAGGAGAACTCAAAGCTGACAAACCTTTGGATCTCGATAATAGAGACATGGGCATATACAGAAACCCATTGCCCAATCATGATGTCCCTCGAGAGCAAGGGGCCCAAGTCAATAAGGTTCGAGTTGACATACCTACCCACGGATGCGTTGGGATGGTTGAGATTGTTAACATAGCAATAAGAACTAGGCGATATGGTCAACCACAACCATCTGCAACTCCCATGAACATCCCAGCTGCTCCTAGGCAAAGGAAAGACAACCTTCTAGGTCCACCAATGCGACTTGTGGTGACTATTTAGAGTAGATTGGAGTAAAAACTATAGACAACTCCAGCTAAGTTATCCATATATGAGCTCATACAATAGTCCCCTAAGCATAGGGAGACTCTAATGGAGATTTTAAGAACAATTGAGCTCCAGTTGCAAGATGCGAATGCATTCACTCACTTTGTAGGACAAGTGCAAGAATTCTAGGAACCTGTAATCTGATTCTATGATAATGAGATTAAGACAGTTCATGTTTCCTTACGAGACCCTCTAATAAACATTGTAGTGGAAATCAACAACTTACCTTTCAAGAGGGTCTTGGTCGATACAGGTTCATCGATAAACATCATCACAACAACTGCAATAGAGCACCTCAAGATCCCCAAGTCCAATATCATTCCAGGAGCTTACACATTGAGATATTTTAATGATGCTTTATGAAATACTATGGGAATGATAGTCCTACCCATCAAGGTGGGGCACAAGACCATCCCTATGATGTGTCCTATCTTGGAAGGAGCTATGCAGTACAACATCCTCTTAGGTCATCCTTAGATAAGGGCAATGAAGTGTGTGCCTTCGATATTGCACCAATGTGTCAAATATGTGCACGAGAACAAAGTCTATGTGGTTTTGGCCGATGAAGAGCCTTTTAAATACGTCAATCAGGTGGACATTCTGAGAGAATTTATAATCCCTTCTACTCACCTGTACGTGGCACCTTCATCCCAACCACACAAGTGGATAATGAAGACAAAGGGGTAAGAAAATACCCATGCACATCAACACCTCCTAGTGCACTCAAAATAGTAAATGCTTCTAAAGTACCATCAATGTCAAAACCAAAAGATAATCAGAAGCTAAAGGTACCCTTAGTTAAGGAAGAAAAGCCCAAGGAAGTGCCAACTATAGCCATTGTTGAAATGCAAGTCCTATGGAAGAGGAAGATATTCAAGATCAATATGAAGATAGTGATTATCACCCTACTTCACCAGTATCATCTGTAGGGTCATCCACATCGCATGCATCAATACACTTGGAAAGCACAGACATAGGGGAGTACCTTATGCAAAAAATCACCTTTAAACCTATCATTCAGTCTGCACAAGACATAGGAAGGCCTAAGGACTTGAGGCTGCCCATGGGAATAGTGGTTCCACTTGGAATCTCTCCCAACCAAACCAATTTTGTCTATGTCGGCCTTGACTACGCTCATAAGTATTCAGATATAGAAGAGGATAGTGAAAAATTATTAATGGTCAATGTTCATTACCTCTCTAACCTCAAGTTTTATCTAAGCTACTTTGAGAATTGCCATTGGCATGGCTATGGTCTTGGTATATTGAGCAGGGATGCAGGCGGCCATACGAGCCACAATATCAACTTCCCTCTGACAGATTTTGCGTAGGCTATTATATCGGAGGTCGAGATGACTCTCTTGCAGTAGCATTGGAAAAATTAAGCTTAGGGTTAGGAGAAGACATTGATTTCATTCCTCATCACCCCCTAAGAATAGGAAATTTGAGCAATAGACAAGTGGCCACAGTAAACATACCGCCACCAGATATTTATCATCCAAACATCTCAATTGATTCCACCCCAATCGGGTACAACTCGTGGGATGAGGAAATTTGATATGGAAAAAATGAAGCTGGTATTTACATTATTTTATAGGGCTTAAATAAGCCATACAAACAACAATTCGAGGACTATGGGATTAAGATCTGCCGACATGACCTGGACAAATATCAAAATATCGACAAAAATATGTCGACAATAACTTTAGGAAAAACAAAATAAAAATTAAATAAATCCTAAAGTCTAAGCTAACTAAACCTCATCACTCATCCCAACAAAAGAAGCATTGGACTCCAATGCTTTTAACAAAGAGGGAAAATCCCGGGACATATGGTGAGCAGAAATCCAGCGAGCCTGGTGTGGAAATTGGCCACGACGGGCAACAAGATATGAAGTAGAAGTACCCTGGCGAGTCTGCCGAGTCTTCGTATCAAAGAGTGTATTGGCAATAAGCGAAAGTTGTGCATCAGGAACCACATCAATAGGATGACTGATAGCTAGAATGGATTCCAAGGTGGAATCATAGTATGGTTTGAGGAGATCAACATTGACGACATCATGAATGCCAAGATGAGCCGAAAGATCCAAGCGAAAGGTATTCTCTAAAATCTGTTGAACAATGGTATAAGGTCCATAGCGGAGAGGCTTGATTTTGCTATGTACCTTATCCACAAAATGTCGTCTATCGAGATAAAACCATACTTTGTCACCAACCTAAAAATGATGAGGAGTACGGTGTCGATCCATTTGTTGTCGTTGCTTCTGTTGAGTCTTCTGAAGAATCTGAACCACTTTGGACTGAAGGCTCTGCAGGTGTTGTACAAAAGAGTTTACCTTTTCCTGCTCCTTCTGAATATGCATGGTAGCTGGTGAGGGCAAGGACAAAGGTAACTCATAAGGAGCCAATGACTGAAATCCAAAGTAAACTTCAAAAGGAGAGTGCCTAGTAGAACTGTGAACGACCCTGTTATACGCATGCTCAATGTGAATGAGGCTTAAATCCCACCTGGCTAGAGTGGAATGATGGTAAATCCTCAAACTCTGCACAAGCATACGGTTAACCACCTCTGTCTGCCCATCGGACTGTGGATGATAAGCAGTAGAGAAGTTAAGTGAAACTCCTAAGATCTTCCAAAGGGATCGCCAAAAGTGACCCACAAATCGTGAGTCTCGATCGGATACAATGCTGGTAGGAAGACCAAAAGAGCGCCACACTATTTCAAAGAAAATTTGGGCCAAGTCCTGAGCAGTACTCGTCTTACGACATGGAATGAATTTGGCCATCTTGCTGAATCTATCCACAATGACGAAGACACAGTCATGTTGCCTCACTGTCATTGGAAAACCGCTCAATAGGTCCATGGAAATGCTCTCCCAAGGATGAGAAGGAATGGGCAAAGGCATACTCATGCCCAATTTCCTGTTTGTGGATTTAGAACGGTTGCAGATGGCACATTGTCACAAGAAGTGAAGGACATCTCTCTGCATGTGGGGCCAAAATAAAAATTGTTGAAGATGATGTAGAGTTTTCTGCTTGCCAAAGTGTCCTCCATAAAGTGTAGAATGAGCCTCCTTCAAGAGAGACTCCCTATGCTCACGAGGAACACAAAGCTTATCCAACTTATACAACATTCCATCCTGAATATGAAAGTCACGAAGGGCTCTCAAATTGGTGGATGAAGGATGAGAAAGTTGTTTAAATACTTTGGCAAAATCAGGATCCAATGGATATTGTGAAGGCCATGACTGGAAGCCAATATGAGACATAGTTACAATAGTCAAGGCATGGGCTGATGGAGGTCGACTGAGACAATCTACCACTACATTTTTTAGCCCTTTCTTGTACTTAATCACTAAGTGAAACTGCTGCAAATAAGATGCCCACTTCATATGTCGAGCCTCTTCAATTTTAGACTGAGATTGAAGAAACTTAAGGGGCATATGGTCTATGTGAACCACTGTCTCTTTGCCCAAAAGATAATGTCTCCAATATTTGATGGCCTGCACCAATGCATACAACTCCTTATCATAAGTGGAATAATTTTTCTTGGCCTCAAAAAAAGTTTCAGAATGATAGGCCACTGGATGGCCATTCTATTTAAGCACGACTCCAAGTGCATACTGTGAAGCATCTGTCTCAATCTCAAAAGGTTGTGCAAGATCTGGCAACACAAGGACAGGTGCACTACACAATTTTTGTTTCAAAGTGTCAAAGGCCTCCTGTTGTTCCTTTGTCCACTGAAACTGAATTTTGATCTTTGTTAAATGGTGCAATGGAGCAGCAATGGTGGAATATCCTGCAATGAACTTGCGATAGAAATTAGCAAGTCCAAGAAAACTCCTCAACTCCGTGACAGAAGTAGGAGTTGGCCATTGGAGAATGACTTTGATCTTAGCAGGATCCACTTGAACTCCTTTTTCACTGATTACAAATCCCAAATAGGCAATGGAAGTTTACCCAAAAGAACACTTGGGAAGATTGGCATACAATTGGTTCTTCTGAAGAGTTTGAAGAACATATTCCAAGTGCTCAAGATGACTTTTCCAAGTTGGGGAGAACACAAGGATGTCATATAAATAAATGATTACAAATTTATCCAAACAATCATGAAACACTTCATTCATTAGCCGCATGAATGTGGCTGGAGCATTCGTAAGACCAAAGGGCATGACAAGCCATTCAAAGAGCCCCATCTTAGTCTTGAATGCAGTCTTCCAGGTATCCTCTGCCTCAATTCTGACTTGATGATACCCACTTTTGAGATCGATCTTGGAAAAGAATTTAGCTCCTTGGAGCTGATCCAAGAGATCATCAATTCATGGAAGTGGATATCGATTTTTGATGGTGATCTTATTCAATGCTCTAAAATCAATGCATAGTCTCCAAGTGCCATATTTCTTCAATACAAGCAAAATAGGTGAAGCACAAGGAGAAGTGCTAGGTTTGATGAAACCTTTTGCTAACAAATCATGAATTTGTTTTTTAATTTCTTCCATTTGCACTATTGATTGTCTATACATTGGAGCATTAGGAAGTGAAGCAGCAGGAACAATTTCAATGTTGTGATTAATTGTTCTTTGAGGTGGAAGACTTGTAGGTTCTTGAAACACACCTGAATATGATTGTAGCAAAGAACTAACTGAAGCATGCATATGTTGTTTTTTCTTAGGTGCTTGATTGTGTTCATTCTGTGGTCTGATAAAGATGAGTGCTAGTTCCCTTGCTTGATTTACAGCTTTGCGTGCTTGTCTACAACTGAGCATCAAATTTTGTGGAGTTTGTTGAGTGCTTCTGATTATGTAGGCCTTATCATATTTGTGCAAGGTATATGTGTTTTTAAACCCATCATGAATAGACCTCCTATCATATTGATAGGGTCTCCCAAGCAATAAACCACAACAGTCCATTGGAGTGACATCACACACAACTGTGTCCACAAAAGAGGGACTGAAAGCAAAATTCATAGTGCATGTGTGTGTGATGTCTGATGAAGTCCCATTATCCTTCCACCCTAAAGGATATGGATGAGGATGGGGATTCATTGGTAGCTTTAGTTTGTCAACAACGAACCTCACAATTAGATTCTTCTACGAGCCGCTATCGATGTGTTGTGGTTGATCCACAACACACCCCAAAATTGGGGACCCACCTTTTTGCAGGCTCACAGGGAAGGATCTCAGTGACCCAGATGCCAGAATTGAAAAAAAAAGAGAAAATGCACAAGTGTAGAAAGGGGTCGCGAAATCGCGACAGGTAGCGAAATCGCGACATGTCGCGAAATCGCGACAGGTCACGAAATCGCGACCGAAACCGGAAAGGTGTCGCGAAATCGCGACATGTCGGTGACAGGGAAGAAAAAGGTGTCACGAAATCGCGACGTGTCGGTGACCAGGAGGAAAAAGGTGTCGCGAAATCGCGACGTGTCGGTGACAAGGAAGAAAAAGGTGTCACGAAATCGCGACGTGTCGGTGAGGGAAAAAGAAAAGGTGTCACGAAATCGCGACGTGTTTTGCCGAAGCGTACGGATGATGAAAAGTGTCGCGATTTCGCGACGTGTTTTGGAAAAGTGTACGGAAGCGAAAAAACGTCGCGATATCGCGACAGGAAAGACGTCGCGATTTCGCGACCGATTGCAGCAAAGGTGTACGGACGGAAAAATGGTCACGATTTCGCGACGGGTTTTGACAGACTGTACGAAACAGAAAAATGGTCGCGATTTCGCGACAGGAAGCTGCATGAAGGTCCGAAAGGGAAAAGCGTCGCGATTTCACGACGAGTTTTGCGGAAGCGTACGGATGATGAAAAGTGTCACGATTTCGCGACGCATTTTGGCAAACAGTACGGACGGAGAAAATGGTCGCGATTTCGTGACAGAAGCTGCATGAAGGTCCGAAAGGGAAAAGCGTCGCGATTTCGCGACGAGTTTTGCGGAAGCGTACGGATGATGAAAAGTGTCACGATTTCGCGACGCATTTTGGCAAACAGTACGGACGGAGAAAATGGTCACGATTTCGTGACAGAAAGCTGCATGAAGGTCCGAGAGGGAAAGGTGTCGCGATATCGCGACAAGTTTTGCCAAGGCGTACGGAAGATAAGAACGGTAGCGATATCGCGACGGTTTGTCGAAGGAAGGCGAGAGGATGATAATGGTCGCGATATCGCGACATAAAGTTGCCAAGGAGGCTCGAGGCTAGAATGGTCGCGATATCGCGACGTAAAGCCGAAATCGCGTACGACAGAGAAAGACGTCGCGAAATCGTGACATGTCGCGATTTCGCGACATGTCGCGATTTCGCGGCGGGAAGATGAACGGGCGGACTTGCAGTTTTGTCGGTTCTATCATAGAAAAGCGGTACGGTAGGCACAGAAAGTGCGTGACACGTGGCGTGCAGGTGTCAAACTTGCAGGGGCGTTACATGCAGAGTGAATTTCGGGACTTTCCAAATTTGAGCGTGAATCAAAGCGGGAAAAAGCGAGGAATTTGAAGGGTCGCCCACAGGAAGAGGAAATGAAGCGACAGAGGAAATCGAAGAGCCATAACCTTGCTATAAAGCCAGAATTGCAAATCGAAGAAAGGGTTGGAAATTGCCGAATACGGAGTTGCGAGAGACGAAGGCTTTGTGCTATTCTAGGCCCGTACTTGGGCAATTTCCTTCTTTTTATTCTAGGATTTTCTTTCACACCCGGAACATTTTTGAATGTAATTGAGATATCATTTAAATACAAATACAGAGAGTTGGCATCTTATTGGATGAGAAAGAAGGAGTAACTTTTGCATGCATGATTTAATGTTTATATTTCCCTTCCAGATTTCTTAGGTTTTTAGGTGAAGTTAATGCAAGATCTCTTGGTTGCTTCATGCGAATGCCTGTTTTCTGGAATTACCACGAAACCCTCGAGACTACTTTGGCCTATTTGGATTGTGTGGATGTGCAGGTTCATTAGGTTAGGTTGCATGTAGAAAGCCTCATTATCTTCGGTTTCATCTGATTAATTACAGCTTTCTGACTGTAATCTATTTTTTATTGTTACTTTTATTTTATTTTTGTCTTTGCTTTTCAAACCCATATTTTATTTTCAGCAGTTTAATTACTGTGTTTGAATAAATCACTGAAAATCCATCAGAATTAAAGGTTAAAGCAGATTTTATTCATTTTGAGTCCATTGAAAGTTCAAAATTAATAAACCACAGTGCCCCTTGTTAACATCCACTTGCAAACCCTAAGGTGTTCTTAGCATTTCATTTTAAGCAGCATTCTTGATAATTAATAATCGGCATAATAAGAACCTTGGAGAAATCGTTTTTCTTTGCAAGCAGAGGATTTAGGACTCGGATCCTACGGGAGAGTGTGTTTTCACAATCGGGTTAAAACACCACTCAACAGATTGGCGCTAGAAGGAGGGCGGATCGGTTTATTTATTTTAATTTTTATATATCTGAATATTTTATTTTAATTTAATTCTGAAATAATTTACGGCTAAACTGCAACACTATTTTTTTTGTTTGTTGCAGGTTTTCTTCGAACTAGCCGAGGGTTTCCTCAGGCAGGCTGGACCCACCACGCCGTATTGCGACCAGGTCTCAAACAACCGGAGAAACCATTTTTCACGACCTTACTGGTACTCCCAAGGGTAAAATCAAGCAAGTCGTAAGCACTCCGGTAGCAAAAGGACTATTTTCTCCAGGAACGTCGAGTGGACCTACGCCAGTAGTATCTGTTGCCCCTAGTGCGCCTATAGTTTCTAACATTTCATCTGCTATTGTAGGTCTGTCTACATCAATTCTGAGTCAAATGGCTCAAGCTCCAGCAGCTCCTTGGTATGGAGCTAACAATACTCCTTTGAATATTGCTGGGGATATCCATGAAATCCCCAAGAACATTGAAATATTTTTGCCTAAGTACAAGCCAGATGGCCTAAGAATAGTAGAAGAACATATCCAAGCCTATAGAGATGTTTTAATTAGACTACAAGTTCAGCATGAAGATGTAGCCTGCAGACTTTTCCCCATGAGCTTGGATCCAATAGCATATGAATGGTATATATGCTTGCCAACTGGTTCAATCACCTCTTGGACGCAAATGGAAAATGCATTTGTCAATCAATTTAGGTCTCCCTTAGATCCCGCAACTATTTACAATCGAGTTTATTACATGCAAACGGGGCCAAGGGGAACCAATCCGAATGTTTAATCGAGAGATTCCAAAAGAACTATAACAGAGCAATTAGACATTTTGCCATCGATCCTGCGGTAGCTTTGCGAGATATATTTTGGGGCATTGGACCCCATGACAGCCATGTTTGCAAGGCGTAATCCTCAGGTCACCACGCTTGCTTTGGCCTATAATGAAGCCATGACTATTGAGCAGCAGTTGACACCGCAAGGCTACGGGTTTACCCAAATGCCTATGTTGGGACAGGGTGCTCCATATGGTCAAATTCCCCAGGCAAATCAGCTCATGGCACCACAAATGCCAAATATGAACGCATTCCCATATCCGCAGCCGTATCCATCAGCACCCGCATATGCACCCATTCCAATCCAACCAATCGTAGCCATTCCACCTGTTCCTGCATTTTTGCAGAACAGTCAATCAACTACGCAGGAAACTAGTCAAGTCAATCCTCAAGCCATAGTTCCTGTTCCGAATCCAATCCCAATTCAAGGTATCAATCCATTTGGGAATCCAATGCCTCAGAACCCCACCCAAATGTGGAATCAAGACCCCATCAATTATGCAAATCCAATGGGGGTTAATAACAATGTGGTTCCACCGAAGGATGTCTTTTCGGAAGTCGAAGAGCTCAAGAAACTAGTGCATAAACTAAGTAATGACAGAGTTCAACAGCATAAGCATGAGTCCCGTGCCCCTCACCCAAGTCGGAATTTTAACAATAGAGGGAGGCACTAGAACACTAAGCCAAACAATGGGGGAGTTCCTGCTCCCATTGCTAATCAATTAGATGCTTACGAGGCCCTGACCAATCCAATTCTCTTTTGAATCTTTCAGATTTGGCATGGGAAAGAGGGTGCGGGTTACATAACACAAAAGAACACAATGAAAAGAATTGTCCTGAGATAGCTAGATACACTCATTGTCTTCAGGCACAAGTTGATGATTTGGAACTGGTATCAAATGAGGATCCATCGTATCAGCAAGATGAAAATATTATGGTGATGGAAACAGTATATCACCAAGAGGGTGAGAGCGAGGAGGAAGAAGATGAAGTATTGGAGCGGGAGGTGCAAGCTTTTCGATATTTCAGAAAGGGGACTCATGGGTACCATTTGAGGAGTAAGTCTAAAACCCCTAAAACCTCATCAACACCTCCAAACAGTTCTATTCTTCCTCCAGATACAAAGGCAAGTAACAACCCTCCCCCTCCACTCAGAAGAGAAATGTCTAATGACGTCCAGAAGACGGTCAAATTCGAAAAACCAAATTATGACGTAGTGGAGGATATGAAGAAGTCCAAATCTAGCCTTTCATTCCTGGATGTAGCTAAATTGCCTGGTCAAAAGGAGGCGTTGATAAGAGCTTTGAACTCACCTGATCCGATGTGGAAGGAAAAGAAAGCTGAATCCCACCTAATTTTGCGAAAGGAAAGAAGGGATGTCCCGCCATTCTTATTAACTCTGAGAATTGCGGGTAAGAACTTGCATAACTGTTTGGTAGACACAGGAGCCACTAGCAACCTCATGCCTACGGAGATATGTCAAATGCTTTGGGTCTACAACCGGTTTCATCCAAATGCACGGTCTTGCAATTGGACCGTTCGAAGGTAAATGTAGTAGGGACCTTATATGATGTCAAGATTCAATTAAATTCTGAACCCAGGGTCCAGCAGGTTGTAGATATTTTGGTGGTTAACATCCCGAGTAGGTATGGAATGTTACTTGCGAGAGATTGGATGAAAATGCTGAATGGCTATTTTGCAACAGACTGCTCGCATATGTGGCTGCCATGGAAGGGCATTGCTAACCAAATCAGAGTGGAAAACGAACCGAGGCTTAAGGAGATTATAACAGATTTTAACAAGCCGAATGAGGTTCAGTTTTTCGAGCCAGACCTAGGGGTCTATGCTCTTGATGTTGAGAAAGCTGCTGATGAACTTAAAGAAGAAGTGTGTCATGGTGGTTCTTTTGAGGAAAAATATCACACGTGGTTGCTCAAGTTTGATGGATCAAAATCTAGACGGGGAGCGGGAGGCTGGAGTCGAGCTCACTTGGTCCGGGAGGTAAACCATTATTGGCTGCCTACGGACTGCAATTTCCTTGCACAAACAATGTGGCAGAATACGAAGCATTGATCTACGGTTTACGTCTAGCATTGAGCAAACATGTTAAATGCTTGAAGGTTTTGGGTGATTCTGAGTTGGTTGTCAAGCAAATCAAAGGACAGTATACATGCCGCGACAAAATACTGAGCCTTTATAGGACTAGGGTTATGGATCTCATGGAGGAGTTTGATGCATTCAACATAGCCCTTATTTCTAGGAGAGGGAATCGAATAGCAGACTCTCTTGCAGTCGCCGCGGGCATGTTAAACCCGGTGGATATAAAAAGATGTAAAAAGTTTTCCATTGAGATGGTTCCTTGTCCATCAATACACGATAATGTGAAGAATTTCCAGGTTTTTGAGTGTGAGAGGCACATCTTCAAGTTTGTCACAAACTCGGGTATTTTTGAAAATCAAGTGATCGATGAGGAACAAAGGTGGCGGGATGAAACGAGAAGAAAGTGAAGCTGCGTATCAATCCAACAAAATCCCTAAAGACGTGGTTTCATTAGAAAAAATGTTCGACATGGAATGCAAGAACAAGAAAAGAAAAAGAGTCCCGCTCCCCAAAGATGCATGCGATTCAATTAATGCGGGAGTGCGGACAATCCAAAGGAGGTGTACATAGCAAAGGCATGTAGAGAGGAAGAAAGGAGCAATATAATGCGAGACTTTGAAGCATTACATAGATTGTATTGCTTGGAACTACAATGAGCTAAAGACTTACAATCAGAACATTATCACGCATACCATACCTTTGAAGCCAGACTCCAAGCCTTTTAGGCAAAGACAGCGAGTTGTTAACCCGCTATTGGAGCCTTTGATCGAAAAGGAGGTTAAAAGACTGTTAGAGGCGAAAATCATTTTTCCCGTTAGGCACTCAACCTGGGTGGCTAACCTCGTTCCAGTCAGAAAAAAGAGTGGAGAGATCAGGCTGTGCATAGACTTTCGAAATCTTAATAAGGCCTCCCAGAAAGATAATTATCCATTGCCATCAATCGATGAAATCTTACAAATGGTAAATGGATCAGAAATGATGTCCTTTCTCGATGGATATTTTGGGTACAACCAAGTTCTTATACATCCAGATGACGGGATGAAAACAGCCTTCACTACCAAGTGGGGGACATTTGCATATAAGAGAATGCCATTCGGACTATTAAATGTTGGTGCAACTTTTCAACGCGCCATGGATTACGCATTCAAAGGACTAATAGGCAAATGCATCATCGTGTATGTGGATGATATCCCGATTTTCTCGAAGAAGAGAGAGGATCATGTTAAAGACTTAAAGAAGGTGCTTCAAAGGTGCGGGGAACATGGAATTTCATTAAATCCCAAGAAATGCATTTTTGGAGTGACAGAAGGGAAACTGCTAGGTCACATTATTTCAAAGGAGGGAATATCCATCGACCCAGAAAGGATACAAGCTATCCAAGACCTACCTCTCCCGAGCAGTAAAAAAGAATTGAGGTCTTTCTTTGGGCAAGTCAATTTTGTGAGGAAGTTCATTTCTAGCTTTGCTGAGATAGCTAAACCTCTAAACGAGATGCTCAAGAAAGATGTGGACGTAAGATGGAGCGAGGAAAGTAGAGTAGCTTTCCAGAATATAAAAGACGCCATTTCCAAAGCCCCGGTCTTGATAAGCCCGAGACTATTCCAAGCCTTTTTACATTTATGCTTTTGCATCGGAGCACTCCTTGGCGAGTGTATTAACCCAAAAAGGCGAAGATAATGCCGAAAAGCCCATTGCGTTTTTAAGTGCCCCCTTAAAAGATGCCCAATTAAGGTATTCAATCCTTGATAAGCAAATGTACGCACTTTTTAAAGCTGTGAAAAAATTTAGGCATTACATCGTACACAGCAGAATTATTGCCATTGTACCCGATTCTGCTGTCAAGACCATGTTTTTACAGAATGAACTAGGTGAAAAGAGAGGAAAGTGGATTGCAACCATCCAAGAATTTGATCTCGAGATCCAACCAATGAAACTAGTTCGAGGACAAGGACTGGCAAAGGCGATCGTAGAAAATGATCCACAAATAACGAGGTCAATGCTCAAATACGAGAATACATGGCTAAGGAGGATTTGGTATGTTGATATTGTGCAATTTTTATTGGTGGTAAGTGCCCGTCTAATTTGAATTCAACACAAAGGAGAGCTCTAAGGCTTAAATCTATTAACTATCTAATAAAGTCTGGTGTACTTTACGGGAAAAATCACGAAGGTATCTACCGAGATGCTTGAGCAAAGACGAAGCCGCCGGGGTGTTGCAAGAATTTCATGGCAAGCACGGAGCTGGTCATGGTGCAGCCAATCCTACGACACACCAAATCCTGTGAGCGAGGATATTACTGGCCTCATATATTCAAAGATGCGCATGCTCATGTGCGATCTTGTCACATCTGTCAAGTGGCTGCAAATAGAGAAAGAAATGCAGCCATGCCGTTGCAGCCTGTAGTTGAAATGAGACCGTTTGCATAGTGGGGACTGGATTTTATCGGGGTTATTAACCCAAATTCTTCTGACTCTCACAAATTTATTTTGACGGCTACAGATTACTTGTACAAGGTGGACAGAAGCGATTCCCACTAAACACGCCACCACAGACGTTGTGATTAAATTCCTTGAGGATCAAATTATCACAAGATATGGAATGCCCGATTCTATTGTCAGTGACAATGGTAAAGCTTTCATTTCCACACAATTTGCAGAATGGGCATATGATAATAAAGTGAGCTTAAAGTTTGCATCCAATTACTATCCTCAAGGAAATGGGTTGGCCGAATCTTCAAATAAGAATTTGTTGAATACTATTAAGAAGTTGCTGGAAAAGAATCCTCGGGACTGGCATAGTCAATTAAAGTTTGCCCTGTGGGCAGATAGGACCAGGGTGAAAGAAGCCATAGGGAATACTCCCTATCATTTGGTCTATGGGCAAGACCCGATATTTCCAGCCAATTTGGAGCTGTAGACCTTACATTTCATACAAGAGTACATGGGGACGAGATGATCAAGTTGAAGCTAGATTGAGCCGGTTATTGCACCTGGATGAAAAGAGAGAAGAAGCCATGAATCACATGAACAAACACCGGGAAGTCATCAAGAGATGGTTTGATAGAAGGGCCAAAGTTAAATCATTCAGAATTTCAGATTTGGTGTTACTATGGGACAAAAGACATGAGGAAAAAGGAAACCATCAAAAGTTTGATTGTCTCTGGTTAGGCCCATATCAGATTTCAGAAATACTTGGGAAGAACACCTTCAGGCTAAAAACCTTAGAAGGGAAAGATTTCATGCTGCCGGTTAATGGGCAGATTCTAAAACATTATTTTAGCCCTTAGGTTGTGAGACTTTGATATTATTCTGTTGGTGTTGGTGAAGGATTTTCAGATTTTGTTTTTATTGTTTAGGATTGTTAGTTTAGTTAGGATTTTGATTATGGATTTGATTTCAATTGACATGTGTGTTAATTTAAAAAAAAAAATATATATATATATATATATATATATATATATAAATATAATAGAAAATAAGATGTCAACTTATGCTTAGGATTAGGAGAATATGAAATATTGGAATTGTCTTGTAAAAGCTCCACAAGTTGCACAAAACTTTTTAAGTTATATTGTTTGACTTTGTGATATATGAAAGAATCAGTTTTGCATGATAAATCATTTCATTCACAATTCAAGAAGTAATGCATTCATATTCCATCTCACCTCACATACATTTCATTTTAGTTGCATATGCATCTTATGTACAAGCCATGAAAGTATGTCAAATCCTCTTAGGGTTGTGTTATAACATATATGTAAGTAGCTCCTAAGGTTGGAAACTGAGTCTTGAGATATCTAGAACTAAGCACGTATCATAAATTAAAAAAGATCTTGAGTAAAATGATCAAAACCTAGCTTGGAAGAAAAGGTTGAGCGAAAGTGGTTTTCATGTCTATCCTATTATGCAACATGATCCTTAAAACAGTGGTTTTAACCACTTCCATAAAGCTTAAAGCTTAAAATCAGAGTAGTAAGGATAGGGTTAAATCCTCATCAAACTTAGGTTGAGGATCCAATTCCCCAAAGCTTTGATTTGACCCACATGGAGTAGTAAGGATAGGGCATAAATTCTCATCTTGGTTGGTTGAGAATCCGATTCCCCAAAGCTCTTATGTCTCATTTCATAGTAAGTCTTGGATTGTAAGGATCGTACTATTTGTCCTCTGCAAAGGATGGGTAGTCATCCCCAAGGTTTAAGCAATAGAATTAATGATTTATATCTAAGGTTTGGATTGTAAGGATCGTACTACTTGTCCCTAACCAGGATGGGTAGTCATCCCCAAGGTCCAAGAAATAAAAAATAAATAAATTTTTCCCATCTCATCTTTATTTTGGATTGTAAGGATCGTACTACTTGTCCTCTGCAAGGGATGGGTAGTCATCCCCAAGGTCCAAGGAAATGAAGATATGTTCTGGATTGTGGGGTTAGATATGCCCATGCATGGCATCATGTCTTGCCTAAAAACAAGACCACTGATTGTCTAGAGGGTTAGACTAGCATGACCATTTCTTCCATAATTGGTTTAATTATTTTGCTTAAAGTGAGGTAATAAACTCCAAATCAGAATAGTAAGGATAGGGTTAAACTCTCATCTCGGTTGGTTGGGAGTCTGATTCCCCAAAGTTCTGATTTCACATTCACTTGCACATGGGTTCTAAATAGTAGGGACTCATAACCAACTTTGGGATACAATAAGGAAATGAACTTGTGGGTCCTAAGAGGGTTTGGCAATCTTGAATGCTTGTACATAATAGTAGGAGAATGATCATGCTTATTAGGAAAAGCAAAATCTTCTAGCTCATTCATTTAGGACCACAAATCATTCACCATCCCATATATGCATTCATGCAAAACTGATAATGGAATGTTGATCAATTTCAAACGATAGGGAATGAAAACACATTGCACACACTGAGCTAATACTTGATGATTCATGTACTTTTGATCTTTGGGCATTTGTTATTTTGCTCATGTGCTAACATGTATTTACGAGTTTGTGATATGTTTCAGGTTGGGTTCTTACTAAAATGCTCAAGAGCATTTGACAGGAGAGTCGCCATTTGTTGTGGTTGATCCACAACACACCCCAAAATTGGGGACCCACCTTTTTGCAGGCTCACAGGGAAGGATCTCAGTGACCCAGATGCCAGAATTGAAAAAAAAAGAGAAAATGCACAAGTGTAGAAAGGGGTCGCGAAATCGCGACATGTCGCGAAATCGCGACCAAAACCGAAAAGGTGTCGCGGGTGGCCAGGAAGAAAAAGGTATCGCGAAATCGCGACGTGTCGATGGCCAGGAGGAAAAAGGTGTCGCGAAATCGCGACGTGTCGGTGACAAGGAAGAAAAAGGTGTCGCGAAATCGCGACGTGTCGGTGAGGGAAAAAGAAAAGGTGTCGCGAAATCGCGACGGGTTTTGCCAAAGCGTACGGATGATGAAAAGTGTCACGATTTCGCGACGTGTTTTGGAAAAGTGTACGAAAGCGGAAAAACGTCGCGATATCGCGACAGGAAAGACGTCGCGATTTCGCGACCGATTGCAGCAAAGGTGTACGGACGGAAAAATGGTCGCGATTTCGCGACGGGTTTTGACAGACTGTACGGAACAGAAAAATGGTCGCGATTTCGCGACAGGAAGCTGCATGAAGGTCCGAAAGGGAAAAGCGTCACGATTTCGCGACGAGTTTTGCGGAAGCGTACGGATGATGAAAAGTGTCGCGATTTCGCGACGCATTTTGGCAAATAGTACGGACGGAGAAAATGGTCGCGATTTCGTGACAGGAAGCTGCATGAAGGTCCGAAAGGGAAAAGCGTCGCGATTTCGCGACGAGTTTTGCGGAAGCGTACGGATGATGAAAAGTGTCGCGATTTCGCGACGCATTTTGGCAAACAGTACGGACGGAGAAAATGGTCACGATTTCACGACAGAAAGCTGCATGAAGGTCCGAGAGGGAAAGGTGTCGCGATATCGCGACAAGTTTTGCCAAGGCGTACGGAAGATAAGAACGGTAGCGATATCACGACGGTTTGTCGAAGGAAGGCGAGAGGATGATAATGGTCGCGATATCACGACATAAAGTTGCCAAGGAGGCTCGAGGCTAGAATGGTCGCGATATCACGACGTAAAGCTGAAATCGCGTACGACAGAGAAAGACGTCGTGAAATCGTGACATGTCACGATTTCGCGACATGTCACGATTTCGCGGCCGGGAAGATGAACGGGCGGACTTGCAGTTTTGTCGGTTCTGTCACAGAAAAGTGGTACGGTAGGTGCAGAAAGTGCGTGACACGTGGCGTGCAGGTGTCAAACTTGCAGGGGCGTTACATGCAGAGTGAATTTCGGGACTTTCCAAATTTGAGCGTGAATCAAAGCGGGAAAAAGCAGGAATTTGAAGGGTCGCCCATAGGAAGAGGAAATGAAGCGACAGAGGAAATCGAAGAGCCATAACCTTGCTATAAAGCCAGAATTGCAAATCGAAGAAAGGGTTGGAAATTGCCGAATACGGAGTTGCAGAGACGAAGGCTTTGTGCTATTCTGGGCCCGTACTTGGGCAATTTCCTTCTTTTTATTACGGGATTTTCTTTCACACCCGGAACATTTTTGAATGTAATTGAGATATCATTTAAATACAAATACAGAGAGTTGGCATCTTATTGGATGAGAAAGAAGGAGTAACTTTTGCATGCATGATTTAATGTTTACATTTCCCTTCCGGATTTCTTAGGTTTTTAGGTGAAGTTAATGCAAGATCTCTTGGTTGCTTCATGCGAATGCCTATTTTTGGAATTACCACGAAACCCTCGAGACTGACTCTGGCCTATTTGGATTGTGTGGATGTGCAGGTTCATTAGGTTAGGTTGCATGTAGAAAGCCTCATTATCTTCGGTTTCATCTGATTAATTACAGCTTTCTGACTGTAATCTATTTTTTTTATTGTTACTTTTATTTTATTTTTGTCTTTGCTTTTCAAACCCATATTTTATTTTCAGCAGTTTAATTACTGTGTTTGAATAAATCACTGAAAATCCATCAGAATTAAAGGTTAAAGCAGATTTTATTCATTTTGAGTCCATTGAAAGATCAAAATTAATAAACCACAGTGCCCCTTGTTAACATCCACTTGCAAACCCTAAGGTGTTCTTAGCATTTCATTTTAGGCAGCATTCTTGATAATTAATAATCAGCATAATAAGAACCTTGGAGAAATCGTTTTTCTTTGCAAGCAGAGGATTTAGGACTCGGATCCTACAGGAGAGTGTGTTTTCACAATCGGGTTAAAACACCACTCAACATGATGATACAATCAACTACAAAGTAATCATTGAGGTGAACCGTGGTCACAAAAAAGTTCTCACGATCCCCTTTTGAAGTGTTCATAATGGTTTTGAACTGGTTTTTCAAACCAACCAGTTCCTTATATACATTTATTTCCCCTGTAGCCTCAATGAGACCTTCTTGAGGTTCCTCATTTGAAGGCTTTACAACTAGGGACTTCTTTTTCAAAATTTTCAACTTAAAACATTGATGTTTTTTATGACCCTTCTTCTTACAATAAGTGCATTCCATAGGAGTTTTGAAATATTTTGGAGAAGAAGAGGAAGAAGAAGAAATGGGAGAAGGAGAAGAGGGAGAAAAAGAAGAAGAATTAACCGCCTTGGATTGCTGTTGTGAAGCCTTCGGATTTCCTCCCGATGATGAAGAGCGAGTCCCTTGCAATGACTCTCATAATTCCTCCTCCGCAAGTATGGCTTGATTGAAAGCCATATCAATGCTGACAATGACTTTGTATTTCAACTTGCGATAAAGTGGTTCCTGCAATCCACTTTTGAATTTTGTCACAAGTTGAGTAGCAGAATCCTGCACGGAATTCAAAATTCTCAATTTTTTAAATTGCAACACATAATCATGAACACTCATATTAGCAGTTTTTTGAGGACGAAGCCATTTGATTTCAATATCTTCAGCATAATTTGAAGGGTAAAAAATACTCTTCAATTCACGTTGCAATTCATCCCATGTGTCAATGGGATTTTGGGTCCTCTATCGATCAGTGACAAGGATCTTGGCAAGGCCCGATAGTTTAAGTTTGCAAATGCAACTTTTTGAGCCTTCTCCAATTTGGTGTACTTGAACCAACTATCCATGTCCAAGATCCAATTGTTGAGAACTTCAGGATCCCACGAACCGTCATAGATGGGAACATCACAATGCGGTTGAATATCTTGGGTGGTGACCTTATCAACCAAAGCACTCACAAGTTGTGTGAGTTGAGCCATTTTGTTGGCCAATTCGGTAGCCATTTGACCCCGGGTACGTGCCAGCAAGGAAAATTACAAATTAATAGAGGATTTAAGTGCTCTAAATAATTGTAAAATAAAAATACAATTTACAATTATATAAGAAAAGAGCACTAAAGTATTTAACAAAAGCCTACAAAAAGTAGAACACCTTCGCCATATAAGAATTTTCCTTCTTTTTCTTGAATAAATTGCAAATACATTTTTAAATAAAAAGGTGTAAGCAATACCTTATAAACCCTTTGTAAATTAAAAAAAAAAAAAAATTCCTCCCTTGCCAAATGAAAGTAAAATACTTGCTGGTCTTGCTGTTGGAGTGCAGAAGAAGTCTTGTAAATTATAAAAGATGATAATAATTAACTCCACACTTATCAAATATATATTTGAAACCCTCCAATTGAGCAATGTGGTAATTTGTGGGATCACCAACAAAAGAAGAATCGCTAGTACCTTAGGCCGATGCACGCATCAATTTTGGCATGCATCACTGGACAACTCAGTTCACGTTTCCTTGGTGAGCCCATAGTCCATGTCATATTTAGTGACGTGGTAATGGATAACAAATCAGTGGAGGAATCTTCAATGGCTAGAAATGGACATCTTTCTCCTCACCGATGGGACTACACAGCTCACAGATTTCCAGAACATGCAGGTGTTTGTGGCCCTTTTTGAAGCCATCGATGTTGTCAATAAGACAAATTGCACAACCTGATTATTATTGCCTGTCCACAATGAACCCACAAAATGAGATTTAGAACCTTCACTTTTTGGAGCTACAAATCATAGATTGCAACATGGGGAGGGCACTATGGATCAGAGGTCACGTATTGACTGTTGTGCTTAAAAACAAATCACAAACAAAAATAAAAAAAAATCATCAATAATCTATGGCGCTCGTCAGTTTATTACAATTGGGTGAATAGAACAGCTCGAACGTGTCAATGGATGGCACGAGCTCTATTCACCGATGGTAGAAAGAATTGGCTAGGGCACAAAGAGAAAAACAAATGTAGGTAATTCTAGGGACAAATGAATGAGAGATGCCATTTTTCATCAAAGTCAGCACCAAAAAATTTGAAGGTCACTATAGACATAACATATTAGCCAGAACTAAATGACATGCATGAAAGATACACAGGTCATGTATTTAGGTTAGTTCGCATCGACGTCCTCTAATATTCCTAGCAATGCCAAAATAGAACAACAACGTCATGCTTTAGCGTGAGAGATAACATCAATAACAAGGTACAGTTTTGATTGGTGTGTCAAATTCGAACTAGGAGTAGCTAATTAGTAGCAAATGCAACTAATAATAGGTACATCTAAAGCACCATGTACAGCAGATAGAACCTATGCAAAATAATTTTTGCAACAGTCAACAAAAATTGACAGTAATTTTGCAACAGGATTTAAGAGCTTCAAAAGGGAGGATGATGTTGATTGGACAACCCAATCAACCAGCATGAGGTCAAAAATCACCCAATAACTCCATAATAACCTGCTCTGATACCATTTTTGATATGGCAAAAATAAAGCTGGTATTTACATTATTTTACAGGGCTTAAATAAGCCATACAAAGAACAATAAGAGGGCTATGGGATTAAGATTTTTTGACATGACTTAGATAAATATCAAAATGTCGACAAAAATATGTCGACAATAAATTTAGGAAAACAAAATAAAAATTAAAAATTAAATCCTAAAGTCTATGTCTAAGCCTAAGCCTCATCACTCATCCCATCAAAAGAAGCATTGGACTCCAATGCTTTTAACAAAGAGGGAAAATCCTTAAAATAGGGCAACACCAAAGGATTCATTCCCATTGCCAAACATAGATGCTCTTGTAGATGCAATCGTAGGTCATGAAATGCTCTCCCTAATGGATGGTTTTTTTGGATACAACCAGATCCGAATTAAGCCCGAAGATCAACATAAAACTACTTTCATTACTCCATGGGGAATATTCTGTTACAAAGTGATGTCATTCGGTCTCAAAAATGTTGGTGCCACATATCAGCGGGCCATGACATACATATTCCATGACTATATGCATAAGATCTTGGAGGATTACATGGATGACTTACTGGCCAAGTCCCTGTTGCGGCAAGAGCATGCCGAAGTCCTTAGACAAGTCTTTGATCGCCTCATAGAACACAATGTCCGATTGAATCCTAAGAAGTGCATGTTTGGCATAACTTCTGGCAAGCTTTTGGGATTCATCGTATCCAAGAGAGGCATCGAAGTCAATCCTACAAAGGTAAAGGCTATACTAGAAATGGCCACCCCTACCAACATTAGGGAATTATGGAGCCTACAAGGCAAGATAGCATCCATCAAAATATTCATCGTGCAATTATCAAATAAATTCTGACCTATGAATCGGTTGCTATGCAAGGAAGTCCCATTTCATTGGGATGAATAATGCCATCAAGCCTTTGTAGAGATCAAGACTTATCTGGCAACACTGCCAGTATTGGCTCCACCAAGGCCAAACATACCGTTTTTACTATATATATCGCTACTAATTTTGCATTGGGCACCATGTTAGCCCAAAAGAATGAATAAGATAAAGAGCAAGCCATATATTACATTAGTCGCACCTTGGTGAGTTATGAGCTAGGATATGCGTATGTCAAAAAGTTGTGTTTAGCAGTGGTCTTTGCAACTCAAAATTTGTGACACTACATGTTGAGCCATACGACCTACGTCATATCAAAATAGAATCCTTTGCAGTACATGATGAGCAAGACATATCACAATACACGTACCGCAAAGTGGATCATGCTATTGATAGAATTTGATCTAGATTTCATAAGCCAAAATTCCATCAAGGGATAAGTCATAGCAGATCAATTAGTAGAGGTGCCTCTTCAGGATAACAAGCCTCTCACTATAGAATTGCTTGATGATGCGGTCTTT
Organism: Wollemia nobilis; assembly: GCA_028583015.1. Classification (NCBI taxonomy): domain Eukaryota; kingdom Viridiplantae; phylum Streptophyta; class Pinopsida; order Araucariales; family Araucariaceae; genus Wollemia; species Wollemia nobilis. The sequence continues at coordinate 2,553,105 of JAQPPZ010016913.1, read as the reverse complement.
GCATTATCAGATCTTCCAGAGCTCGAAGAACCTAAGAAATAAAGAGACATGTCATTGTTCTTCGATGGTTCAAAGTGTGAACAAGGAGGCGGAGTAGGGATTGTCTTTATCACACCATAGGGTGCTCCATTACCCTTATCATTCAAACTAGACTTCCCATGCACAAACAACAATACAGAATATGAAGCATTGATCCTAGGACTCCAAACAACCATAGAAATGGGCATTAAAATATTGAATATCTTTGGTGACTCCTTGCTCATAGTAAACCAGGTCAAAGGACTATTCCAATGTAGGTGCCCACTCCTGAAGACTTACAAGGAACTTGTTGACACCTACCTAGCCCGGCTGGAATGGTACGACATCGAGGCAATCCCTCGTACGTCAAATAGATTTGTAGACACCATGGCCTCTTTGGGATCCTTAATCCCTTAGAATCCATCTACTGATTTTACAACCATTCATGTGAAAGTGCTTTCGCACTCAGCAATACGTCGTGAAGCTTTTGACAATCAAGAATCAGTCAACATGATCAACATCGAGCCAAATCAGGATTGGTCCTTCACAGCCAGAGATTTCTTGCAAATAGGCACCTTGGGGGTCTTTGATCTCCCAAGGACCTATGGAGTGTGGTGCAACCATACACCATAGAGTTGTTTCTCAATCCGTGTTCACTAGCTCAAAAATACAGGAAGAGCAAGTTGTCTTTTCTATAGAAGTCATGGCTTATCAGGATTGGCTTTCCCAACTACGGGACTTCCTGAAGCTTGGAATAGTACCTCAAGGTTTGTCGCATACTGAAAGGTGAACGTTCAAATAGAGAGCAACAAGATACATCTTGCTAGGAGAAATCCTCTACATACGAGGATATGATGGAGTATTACTCCATTGTCTTGAGCCCCAGGAAGCATCCTGGGCAATTTTGCAAGCTCACGATGGTACATGTGGAGGGCATTTCAGTGGCATGGCCATCGTTAAGTGCATCTTGAGAATGGGTTACTATTGGCCCACCATGGAAAAGGACTATTGTGAGTATGTCAAGAAATGTAGTAAGTGCCAACATCATGCAAATCTAATGCACTTACCATCGCAAGCTTTGCAGCCCATCCAGGCAGCATGGCCATTCTCGCAATGGGGACTAGACTTGATTGGGAAGATCTCACCCCCGTCCTCAGGCTGACACACATTCATCATAATAGCCACAGAATACTTCACTAAATGGGTAGAAGTGATCCCCTTAACATCAACAACTGGACCAAGGATTATGGAGTTTATACTCCACAATATCATAAGTCATTTTGGGGTCCCTTCTAAGATAATATCGGATAATGGGCCATCTTTCAAGAACAAAAATGTGCGTGCTTTAATGAAAAAATACCATATTCAGCATATTTTTTCAATGCCTTATTATCCACAAGCAAACGGGCAAGCAGAAGCCTCAAACAAAACAATAGTCTCCATTTTGAGGAAGACGGTGCAAGACAATCACAAGGATTGGCACATGCGAGTTGCCTCTTGCACTATGGGCATACAGGACTAGTATACGGATGCCCACTAGGGCAACACCATTTTCACTAGTATATGGCACTGAGGCCATCATGCCACTAGAGTTAGAAATTTTGACTCTACGCATAGCATTAAAGGACTTCATAGATGATGATGTTGCATGGCAAGGCCACCTTGATCAGTTGATGCTTCTTGATGAACGTTGAGTCAATGCTTTAGAGCATCTTCACGTTTACCAAGATCACCTTGCGCGAGCTTACAATAGTAAAGTCCATTTAAGGGAATTCAAGGTTGGAGATCTAGTGCTCAAAGAAAACCAGCATAATTCGAATCTATCACCGCATCTGCGAGATAAGTTCATGGTAAACTGGATAGGTCCATACATGATTTCACAGAGAGTTGGGCCTGGAGCATATCGCCTTATATCATTAGATGGTGTTGAGGAGCCTGAGCCTCTCAATATCATTCACTTAAAGGCATTTTACACATAAAACACAAAAACATTCAAATATTTCATAAATTCAAAAAACATTCAAATATTTCATACACAAAACAAATCATAAAAACATAAAATATTTCAAAAATACAATCAAAAGCTCCAAGGGTAATTCATAATTGGTCAAAATCAAATCAAAGGTCAAGGGTAATTCAAATATGGTCAAATCAATAATCAAAGGCTCCAAGGGTAATTCATACTTGGTCAAAATCAAATCAAAGGCTCCAAGGGTAATTCAAATATGGTCAAAAATAAAAAGGCATCCAAGGTAATTCATAAAACTTGGTAAAAATCAATTCAAAGGCTCCAAGGGTAATTCAAACCGCTTGGTCAAAATCCAATCAATTCAAATGCTCCAAGGGTAATTCATACCGCTTGGTCAAAATCAATTCAAAGGCTCCAAGGGTAATTCATACCGCTTGGTCAAACATCAATTCAAAAGCTCCAAGGGTAATTCAAACCGCTTGGTCAAAATCAATTCAAAAATCTCCAAGGGTAATTCAAACCACTTGGTCAACATCAATTCAAAAGCTCCAAGGGTAATTCAAACCACTTGGTCAAAATCAATACAAAAAGCCCCAAAGGCATAATAAGCCCTTTGGTCAAATTAATCAAAAATACAAAAACAACATAAAAATCAAAAATACAAAAACAATTGCATCTCACATCTTGCATCCACATCATTGCATTGCATTTTCATATCCACTACAATTGCATATGTCATGAGAGCCTTAAAAGTGATACCACAGTTTGTCACACAAATCATTCAAATCCATACCTCCATTAACACAGTGTGTAATTGTGTTTTTCAACACAACCATTATTTGTTGCTATACATAATATACTAAGGTTTTTGGTTAATCAACCACACCTAGTGATCTTATCAACTTTTGAGGAAAATAACTTTGATTAGTAGAAGGTAAGGTCTAGCTGTGATAATGCCTTGGATATTCAAGATCCCGTCACTAATTGAAACACTAAAATCCTAGCTGGTACAAGGAAAATATGAAAGCTGCAAAGCGGTCTAGGTTACCTTAAGCGAAAAGGATCTTCCTTGCTTATCCCCCTATGCAACCGGTTTAAAGGTGCTGAGAATTGGCAAAAGGACAAGCTTTACCCTATCCAAATCCCTTGCTTAAATCAAAATAAGCAAAATCCCAAAGCAAAGTACATATTCAAAAGGCCAAGCATACAATCCAGATTTCAAAGCAATAATCCGATACACAAATCATAAATTCAAAAAAAAAAAAATCATAGCTCAAAAAAAAAATCAATAAAAAATAAACAATGATTTTCATCACTACATATGAGAAAAATAAATAGTGATTATCATCACTACAAAAATCCTCGCTCAAAGAAAAAATCAATCAAAATAAAAAGTGATTTTCATCACTACATATGAGCAAATATCCAAAGCCAAAAAGAAGCCAAAAAAAGGGAATAAAGCTTGAATCCTTGGAATTCTCAGCATTGTACAAAACTGGAAGGAGAAATCCTTATGCATGATGATATGTCTATCACAATTGCTTCATGCATTTGTGTAGACCAATGTTTGAATGTGGATGAGCTAGCTTAGGTAACCCAATATTGCCTAGTGGTATAGTCCAACTAAGTCCAACATAAGGATGAGATGAACACTTGAGGATCCCTGATCTTAGCAATGGGCTGAAAGAATCCCGCCTGACATCGGAGGAAATGCTTGAGTTCTACCTCAAAATATACAATCACATGCACACATAGAGATCATGAAAAACTAGGTCCATGGTAAAAGCCTTACTTTTCAAAAGTCTAAGTGGTCAGTAGACAGTTGTTGATAGGGTAACTAGAGTGTTTGAATCTCCGGAAAGCCCCAAAAATTCTTACATAGCAACAAATCATAACATCATTCACACCATCACTTTCTTTATAAGATTCTATAAATTAGGGGGTATCAACATAGTAGGACAAATACCACATATATATTAGAAATAGTATATAGACGACCACTGACTACTTTATATCTTTTAATTTACAGAAACTTATTAAGAAAATACATTACACACCATTACATCTCATATATGAATACTTAATCAATTCTTATGATAAGAGTGATTATTTAAATTCATGATTATTTTTTTACTTTCTGTGGTATCACCCATTAAGATTGTCAATGTCATATGCATTCCGTATGTTTTAAGTGATTAGAGCATACAGGTTCATTTATACCATTCCACCACATAAGTTAGATGCATACAATTAAAGCAAAGTTAAAACATGCATTTAGCAATAACATCACATTCACAAAAACAAGTCATTAATCATCCATAAACCACATCATAAAACATATAGGCAATATCCATTTGCATACAATCATAAATTCATCATTCATCATCAAAATACATCGCATCATATCATCAAATCATATAAGCATCTACACATCCATCTAAGCATCTTCAAATATCATCTATCATCTAACATATTCATCAAATCATCATAATACCATCATCGCATCATATCATAAAATAAAATAACAACAAAAACATGAGCAATAAATGATACACATAATAAGTCATAATGCAAAGCTATCATAAAAGTATGTGTGTCAAGTCCAATGGATGTACAAAAATGCCCATGGGCTACAGTCATATAGGTCAGTCGACCTCAAAAATGGATCAAGGACCAAGTAAAGCATCAATCAAATATCGGGCTTGAGCCCCTTGCATCACCTCCTCTAGTGCCACCTCCCCTTGTGGCGGTGTCATGAGTCGAATGATGTGAGCCTGTCGGTCTCTCTATTTGAGTCTGGGTCCTCTGGCTAGGATGGGTGGAAGACTACCTCGAGGTGGAGCACCCACTGACCTATGAACCACCCACACCAGTTGGATCCTTAGGGATAATCCCATGCCTCCTGAGCTGCATCTGAAGAATGGTGACATGATCCACAAGTCCTCGGATCCACTCCTCATGCTCATCCAACAAAGACTAAAGTTGTCCCACATCTGCTCCTGAACCTACCACTGGAACCTCCTATGGTGTAGAAGGAGGAACAACAAACTGCATCCTAGCATCGCCACCCCCAATAGTAGCCTATAGAGCCTGTATCTATGCTGAGAGCTACTCAATGGTAGCATCTCACCATTGTACCTAGATCTTAGTGGCCTAAAGCTCAACCTCGACCTCATGTAGCTATGCTCTCAGAGGAGAGTCTCTCTCCTCGGGCTCTAACTCCTCCTCCTCCTCAGGAACATCAGGATCCTCCACTACCACCTGCTCTACTGGCTGGCCCCATACCTCGGTCCTGGCTCGGACTCTACGTCCTATCGGATCTACACCATCACCCCCACCATCATCCTCATGCCCTAGGCTACCGATACCATGCCACATCCGATCACCCCACCACTGAGTGTATGCCTCTGTAACTCCCCCAACCACTCTAGGGTCAATATTTAGGGCATCCTCCTCATCTGAAAGCTCTATAATCTATCATGGAGGTAGGTCCTTCTCTATTGTGAGGCACCTATACAAGAATGGTATCAAGGGCACATCCTGCTACAACCCATACTGATGAAGAACCCATGAGTAGAAGAAATACTCCTGGATGGCAACCTTACGGCCAATGAGCCATCGCTCATATCGTGTCCTGGTAGTAAAACTAGTTGGATCATCCCAAGTAGGACACTCATAGTAAGGCCACCACACGACATCTCCAGCCAAAAGTCTAGTGAAAGCATCAGTGTAGTGGGATAGCTCCCCTATGAAAGTGTGGCTCTTACACTCCTCATGCTCTCGAGCCCATCTAGCAGCATAGCACTATGTTCGAGCATCAATCATTGTAATCTCAGTCAGGAGCCCCTTAGGGTGATCTACCCTAATATGCTCCCATCCCCAAACCTGTAGGAGCAAGCTATAGGTAATGCTGACACATCCTCATCGATGGATGTGGTACAACTCATCATAGCACTGAGCCAATAGTGATCTACCCCATGCATAGATGATAGGCTCCTCACTATCCAATAGATCCTGCACCATCGCCAAAAGGTTCCATGGGAACCTCAAACCCAAGCAGTCCGAGATAAGAACATTGTTGATCACCATCAGCAATACGACATGCCTCATCGTAAAGATGCCCTCCCCATGCCAGCGGCTGATGGACACTCCTCCGGACTTGTTGTCCTTGAGAGCATCCATAGAGTGCCCTCTAAACACTCGAGTGAAGACAACCACCTGATCATTAGTGGTCGAAGAGACAATGGCCACCCCATCAAATGGAATCTGAAAGATCCTATATACATCCTTCGACGTAATGGTCATCTCATCGATCGAGAGGTGGAAGGTATTAGTCCATGGGTCCCAATGATGGGCTAGAGCCATAAGGTAAGCCTGATCTGCCATGATGTAAGGTAGCCTGATGACATACTACAACCCACGGGCTTTGAACCATGCCCAGTCCGTATCATCAAAGCTAGGAAGTAAGTCAAGCAGGAGCTTCGGGTCCCGAGCCCGAGCAGTAAGGATCTAAGCAAAGCAGAAGAAAGACAAAACATAACTACAGTGCATCTAAGGCATAATTCACAATAAACATGAAAAGGGTGCAAAAGAGTATGGACTATTCTAAGTCTAAGCAAAAAGGATAAGATTGCACCTAATCAAACAAATCAAAAATTCAAAAATTCCAAAAAAATCAAATATGTCATAAAAATCCAACAAAAATGCAAGAAAACATAGCTAAGGGTTTAGCCGTTGTTGCCTACAACGGCCAAAACCTGGCCGCTGGAGGCAACAATGACCAAGACCCAATGGTCAAATTTTTGACCATTGGGGTTCAAGCTTGGCCGCTCTGAGCGACAGCGGCTCAGAACCGGCCGCTCTGAGCGACAACGGCCAAGGGGCGACACGGCAAACCCGTGAACCCTTGGCCAGAAAATAAAAAAATTGCAAAATTACAAAATAACTTAAACAAATCAAAAGAGGGAGGGAAAACAAATAAAATAGAAAGCAAATATTCCCACCCAAGCATCAAAAACTAAGCTAAGTTCAAAAATGCTCAAAATGGCGGCAATAGGTGAATAACAGAAAAATTCAAAAACCCTAGGCTAAAGCCACTAACAAAAAATAAAATTGGGGACTAACCCACCATAGCAAAGGGTATGCTAAGCCTAATTACGGAGTTTGTTCATTGCCAACAGGTTTAGTGAGGTTCATTTTACCCATTACTTAGTGAGGTTCAGTTTTACTCAGACAAGAGAAAAGAGAGCTAGGGTTTAGAAAAGAGAAATACCCGAGAAGCTTCGGCTCCTCCAGCAGCTGATGTCTCACCCTGCGCAGCCATGTCCTCAATGCCAACAAACTCCAAAGTCGCAATCGTCGTTGTCACACCAGAGCTCCCAAAGCGAATCTTCAAATAGTGAAAGTGAAAGGTCAAACCCTAGAAATGCAAATTTTATATTTCCTTAATTATGCCTTGGCCACTGCTGACGTCAGTGGCCCAAACTTCTTGGCCGCTCAAGGCGACAATGGCCACAGGCAGGAACTCAGAGGCCGCTGGACCTGACAATGGCCAGATCCACAGGTCAAAATAAGGGACTTCCTCCTTGAGGGATCCCACAAAAATAGCAAATAAACACACTTTGGTGGTTTTAGATCATCAGAATGTTCAAAATAACAAAAAAAATCACATAAAAGCACAATCTCAGGTAGGCCTCGTATTCAGTCACCTACTCTATCCACTCGATGATTGCAGCGAGTTGCACTCCATGTATTTTGGTGAGATGAGTAGATAACCATAAGGCCACTTGGGGCAAAAACAACTCATTTTGGAATTACGATGTGCCACCCTTCAATCCCGAAGAAGACCAAGATGGTCGGACTGCTCCATGGGTGCGAAAGGATCATCCTAATTCCCCTATGACATCAAAAACATTAAGTCAAAGTGATACAATCTAAACATAAATAGAATCACTCATCCTAACTCCCTAAGAAGGCTATTGATAGTCGAGACCGCTCCTCGGGATAAGGATGGATGATTATCATAAACAATTGGAATCACACTTGGATGTGGGATTGCCCATTAAAAGCAACAAATGCTAGAAAGGAACCAGATTAGTCATATTGGTCAAGCGACTTGTCGCTTCATTCATTGTCATTTCTTCACCAATTCATTGTGTGAGGAAGTAGTTCAAAACTTCAACATAATCATAATCAAAATCAGCAAAATATCACTCGATCATAGCAAAATCATGTTCATCCTACGAATCATTGCATACAACAATCACAAATTTCCCTTGTTTGCTGGGAACGTAAGCAGACATGACATCTTCAATTGTAGCTCTCCTATCGATCGAAATTGTTGTAGCAGTTGAAGCTACCCGATTGAGTTTGAGGAATGAGTGCAATTTAACATGCAAAAGCCACTGAGCTAAGTCCTCCAAACATTGAGGCAATGATTCAAGGGATGCACACCATCTTGCATGATTGGGCCATCCGACGTTGATCAGACCATTGATCACCATACACCCTACAAATAGATCAGTCTACGTTTTTGCTCAGCGTTGTGTTTTCCACACAGCGCATCACAAAAAGGGGCATCTATAGACACCTAAATCATGTCATGCTTAGGGGAGCTGCTCACATAGACACACTCATAAGATCATAAGACATAATATTGGACTTTCCAAGCATCAACAGTGGTTCTCACCACTCATTTGGGGCCTTTTCAAGCCATCCAAGCCTAGCCACTCAAGCCAAGAGCGGCCAGATCCTAGCCGCTCAAGCCTAGAGCGGCCAGACCTTAGCCACTGTAGATGACAGTGGCCAGATCTTAGCCATTGTAGATGACAATGGCTAAGCCATAAGAAGCAGTTTTTCGACAAACAGGCCTAATCACAGGTGGAAGTGGCAGTCTGCATGCAATAAAGGTGAGCGGGAGTAACTTTGCATTCCTTTTCATGACCAGTTCACATAGGAGGCTTGAGTTTGCATTTAAAATTTAGTTAACTGACCTCCAAGCATAAACAAAGGACAAAAGCTTCTCATGCTAACGACCAGTTCACATAGAAGACTCAAGTGGGCAGTTAGATTTCAGTTAACTGGCCTTCAAACATAGACAAAGGACAAAAGCTTCTCATGCTAACTTACACTACGCATGAGAAATTCATTCCTAGGGCTTGGACATAGACCTAGGGTTTCACACTATAAAAGGTGCAAGCCTAAGAGCACCAAGATATCACAAGAGAGATAGGAGATCATATCAGAGAGAGACATCTTTTTGAGGAGAGCTTTCGAGACTTGGAGAGTTCTCTTTGAGATCACGTGTATGATGAAGCCCTGATGAATTGAAGAGCATAACACCTATTATTTTGACATCAGATACAGGCTTTGACCCATAACTTTGGGGCAAAGAGAGCAAGGTTTACCTTAGCGGCCATTGTCTTGGACAGTGGCCCATAGGCTTAGCTTAGGTTTTAGACATAGCTTCTTTTATTCTGTTTCTTCATGTTTTCATATCATTAGCATAGATTTACATGATTTCATGGCATAGTTTCATCATATTTCCATTACATTCTTTTATTACTAACAACCTCATCCGGGAGGCAATCTCGGACACCTAAGCGTGTGTTGTTGTTTCATTGCTTGCAGGGCCACAGGTTCATCGGACGAAGTTTGCAACATACGAGAGCAAAAGGGATCCCTCTAGGAAATAGACCTAGAGAAGGAGGCATCTGTAAGCCCTCATACATTTTCGTGTGCGGAATCGGGAAGCTTTTATAAGCGCACCACCTCTTCATGAAAGGGGCACTCTTTGCCTATTTGTAACTTATTGTATCAAAATGGGTATCCCTAAGAGGGACCGACATGTAACCGAGTTTCAATATCAATAAAGAGATCTATCTTTGTTATTTCGTGTTATATGCTTTTTCTTCTTGTCTTCCATTTCATCTTGGGTTTTTAATAACATTGCAAGTAGGGTTAAAAAGGGGCGGTGCGTGCGTCTCAAGGTCGCTACAGAATTTACAATCTCTACAAAATTAGATTACCAATAAGCTGACCAAAACCATTTTGAGCATAACTTTGATGTGGATGATATGGTTTTCCTTCACTTGCAGCCATACAAAAAATCATCCCTTTAGCTTTACATGTGCTAAAAACTTATTTCCAAATACCAAGGCTCTACTGGGTTTTACAATGGATTGGTGTCACAACCTACAAATTGGTCCTCCTACCTACATCCAAGCTCCATATTACTTTTCATGTCTCCTTTCTTAAGAATTTTGTGGACAATTAGGTGTAGTTTCAATCTGCACTTCCCAAATTGGATGAAAAAGGTTCTATCTTGCTCAATCCTAAACAATTTGTGGATCATTGAACTTGCACTCTATGCAACCGAGCCATTACTGAGTTCCTTGCTTAGTGGTGTGGTCTACAATAGAAATATGCTACATGGAAGTCTCTCCAATAGCTGTAGCACCAATTTCTTCATCTCTAGATTTGACAATAAATATTTTTGAAGGGGAAGGACATGTTAAGACCCCATCCTAAAATTATTTTTTAATTATCATTTGCTTATATAATGACCCACTTCCATCGTGGGGATGCCATCTACAATGATATTTTATAATATTTTGTAATATATGTTGTAATTAATGTGCCTAGACAAGTTGGGCCATTTCATTTAACTATTATTAATATTGTAACCATTGTTTGGTAGAATATTCTAGCTCGAGTGACATTTTAGTATTTTGTGTGAATGTGATTATTTTTAATAGTAGGTTCCTAACACGTAACACCAGCATTGGATAGATCAAAGGGCATTTGTTGATATGCAAAAGTTCCCCACTTAGTGGTAAATGCAATATTATATTATTGTTCATCTAGAGAATATATCTAGTAGTGATAACCTCTTTTCTCCTGCTAAAATGTGTAATATTTGATCAATTTAGGGTAGAGGGTAGTGGTATTTTAATGAGGCCCTATTAAGGTTTCAAAAATCTACATAAAGATAAATATATCTATTTTTCTTTCTTACCAACACAAGATTAGCTACCCATGTAGAGTGCTTAATTAGATAGATAATTTTAGCATTCAATAGCTTCTATAGCTCCTACTTCATCAAAGCCTCTATCTTCGGATTGATTGATCATTGATTTTATTGAAAAGGTTTGGCATCTGGTATGAGTTCAATAGTGTGTTCAATGGTTTCTTTGCTATAAAATTTGAGATCATCATAAGTCCATGCTATAATATCATTTAAATTCTTGTATAAGTACAAAATTTGATTAACTTCCTCTTCAAAGCAATGAATTCCTACTTTAATATGCTTCCTAGGCTCCATCTAGACTTCTTTATAACCTTGGCTATCAATTTCCATTCTAAGAGCAATTGGATAATCATTGTTATCAAATAAACTCTTCAAGGTGATCAATCATTTTGGGATATGGTTGTTTTTAGTTGTATTGGATCTCTTTCTTCTTCATCTTTTAGTAGCCTCCTAGTTTCAATTACACAATTCATTTCTTGGTTCAAATAGCCATAATTTGTTCATCACTATCAAATATCTTCTAGAATGTACCTTTTGAAGAGGTATATAGAAACGTATTATAGAAATAATATAGAAATAAATAACTTAGAAGAAATGACACCACACAATGCACATATGACACATGATATTTACCCTGGTTCACCCGATGTGGGCTACTCCAGCAAAACAAGAGCCAATCCTCCTTGATATTATTATTCTCTTTCTTATCCGAAAATAGGACATTATAATAAAATATTAAGGAAACTCTCACAACCCTAAACTACTATGTGGTATTAGAATAAAATGGGGATAATACCATGGGCTAAACCACCCACACCCACCAACTATCCACCAACCGTGGGAATCCTGGAAATTGCTCTACCAATCGCTTCGAAAAAAGGGAGAATTTTTTTTTTCATCGTTGTCAGAATCTGCCTTCAATGTGGCCGAGGGGGCTACCACCCCCCCTAAACCCCCATGGCATCCTTGGGAAGGGCTTCAAACTCCTCTTGAGGAGCTCAACTCCTCTTACCCTCTCGTTCCTGCCGTACAATATTTCCTCTGCAAAGGATGAGACATATCCAACATTCTCCCACTTGTTGAATACTTTGCCAAACCCATTTCAACTGTATAAAATCTAAACTTTTCTATGCTAACTACCTTGGTTAAAGCATCTGCAACATTTTCCTTTGTATCCACTTTCTCCAAAAACACTTTCTTCTATTCAATCATGTCCCTATTGAAATGGAACTTTGTATCAATGTGCTTCATTCTGGAATGGTAAGCAGGGTTCTTTGCTAGAAATATAGTACTCTAGCTATCACAATTTATCTTCACAACTCCTTGAAAGAACCCAGTTTCAGTACATAGTATTTGTAGCCATACTACTTACTTACTAGCATAAGTGGCTGCCATGTCCTCAACTTCAATTGTTGAAAGAGCAACAACAATTTACCTTTTTCTCATACAACTAACAACTCCAAACAAATTGAATACATAAGCACTAGTAGATATTCTATTGTCTAGATCTCCAGCCCAATCTGCATCAAAAAACCCTTCTATATCCAAGGATATATCTTCTTTACCTATACCCTCATAATAGATTGAAAAATTAGAAGTACCATGCAGATATCTAAAAACCCTTTTCACAACAGTCCAATGCTCTTTACCAGGTTTGGACATATATCTACTCAAAAATCCCACTGCATGGTCAATGTATGGTCTAGTACAGACCATGGCATACATTAAAATACCTATAGCATTTGCATAAGGAACATGAGACATTTTTCCTACCTCTTCTTCTATTTTTGGACATTGTTTAACAAACATTTTTTCCCCCAAAGGAATAGGTACCTTCACTGGTTTGCAATCCTGCATATTGAATCTCTTTCATATTGTCTCAACATATTTTTTTGATCCAACCATAGCTTTCTGTTAGAACGATCTCTATTTATTTGCATGCCCAAAATAAAATTTGTAGGGCCAAGATCTTTCATATCAAACTGTGATGCTAATTGAGACTTCACTTCCCTGATCATTTTCTTAATGTTTCCAATTAGTAACATGTCATCAACATACAAAACTATAATGACAAGTACATTACCAATATTCTTTGAATATACACAGTGATCTGCATTGCTACGAACAAAATCAATTTCTTAGACATAAGTATCAAATTTTTGATACCACATTGTAGGTGACTGTTTCAATCCATACAAATATTTCTTTAACTTACATACAAGATCCTCATTTCCTGCAACAATAAAACCTTCAGGTTGTCTCATATAGATTTCTTCCTCTAAATATCCATGAAGGAATGTAGTATTTACATCCATTTGCTCTATTTCAATATCAAAAGTAGCAACAACAAATAACAAAAATCTAATTGAGGCTAGATTTGCAATAGGAGAAAATACTTCACCATAATCAATTCCCTCTACTTGAGAATAACCTTTAGCCACCAAGTGAGCTTCGTATTTCTCCACTTTACCTTCAGCATTTTGCTTCTTCTTGAAAATCCATTTACAAACTATTGCTTTTCTTCCACAAGTTAATTTCACTAAATCCCATGTTATGTTATTTTTTAGGGTCATCATTTCCTCATCCATGGCCTCTTCCCAAAGGTTTACCTCTTCAAAATTTATAGCTTCTCTAACAATTCTAGGATCTTCATCAGTAATAGATAATACAAAGGAGTAGGAAATGCAGATGGACTGTACCTTTTAGGTTGCCTTATTTCCCATGTTGATATCCTTACCACAGGTGTATGAACCTCTTGTTCATCCTCATCTGTCTGCTCCTCTTCCAGATCCTCTTCTGTGTGATCTTCTTCCATGAGATCAAATTGGACCTTTTCAGGTTCTTCTTCTATTACTTCCTTCCTGTGATCACTTTTAGTTTCCCTAAACACCACATCTCTACTGTACACCATTATTTTAGTTTTTCGATTCCAAATTTTATATCCTTTAACACTATCTTTATAACCAATAAAGATACATTTAACAACCTTATTATCAAGATTACTTATTTTATCCTTTGGAATATGCATGTATGCATCACAACCAAAAACTCTAAGATGTGAGAGAGAGGGTTTCTTACCAAACCATGCTTCAAATGGAGTTTGATCTAGCAATGCTGACGTAGGAGATCGATTTCATAAGTAGCATGTCGCACTCACCGCCTCAGCCCAGAATTCCTATGCCAAACCTTCACCACTGAGCATACTTCTAGCCTTTTCCATTAGGGATCCATTCAATCTCTCTACAAATCCATTTTGTTGAGGTATATATGGAGTAGTATTCTTTCTTGCAATACCACACTGCTTACAAAAATTCTCAAATTTAATTGAACAATAATCTCCTCCATAATCAGACCTCAACACCTTAATCCTTTTATTAGTTTGATTTTCAACAAGTGCTTTAAATTATCTAAATTTATCAAACACTTTATCTTTACTCTTAAGAAAATAAATCCATGCATATCTTGAAAATCATCAATAAAAGAAGCATAATACCATGATTTTACAAGTGATGGTATAGGAACAGGACCAAATATATCACTGTGAATCAGATCTAATATCCCTCTTGCTCTAGCAGAACCAGATGAGAAACTCACATGATTCTACTTTCCATAAATATAGTGTTCACAGAAATCAAAAACCATTGAGCAATCAAGGATACCATGAACCATACCTTTTGTGTGTAGGGTATACAATCCCTTTTCTCCAATATGTCCCATTATTTAATGCCAGAGTGTTGAGATTTTATCTGATTCAACCTCAGAAATAGTTGAGCTATTGAACTCATTTGTCATAATTCTTCCCAATAACTTGTACAAATTTCCAAAATGAACTCCTATTGCTAACACCATTGATCCTCGAACCATTTTACAAGAATATTTGTTAAAACTAACATTTACTACTACATCAACCATTTTGCTTACAAAAATTAAATTTCTAACAAGGTCCAAAATATGCATCACACCTGGAAGGGTCTTAACCCTACCATCCTACAATAGTATTTTCACCCTTCCATGACCAATGATATTAAGTGGTGAATCATCTCCCAATAGTACCTCCCCTCCATCATATCTTTCATATTTTCTGAACCAACCCCTATGAGGGGTCATATGAAAAGAAGCACCTGTATCGATCAACCAATCATTTTTATCTAAATGTGTGGAGCAGGATGCCAGATATACATCCCCTCCTTCATCATTAGATTTATGTACCTCTGTTGAAGTGGATTCATCAGACCTCTTTCCAGAATCAACATTATTTGATCTGCAATCCTTCTTCATGTGACCAGGCTTACCACACTTCCAACATTTTCTCTCAAACTTTCCTCGAGACTTAGATCTACCCCTAGACTTAGATCTATCATCGTATCTTGTTTTATCCTTTTCCTTGGCACACCCTCTCACTGTTAGGGCTTCCTTTGAAGTGCCCTCCATGGATTTTCTCCTCATATCCTCTGATATAAGAGATGCCACAATATCTTCAAACTTAAATGTAGATGAAGTTGTACTACCAATTGCTATAACTAGGTTATCCCATGAATCTAGTAAAGAGCATAGCAAGGTAATACATTTATCTTCCTCACTTAACTTAATATCAACAAATGTAAGCTAACTTACCACTATATTGAATGAATTTAGATGATCTGCAACTGAATATCCTTCATTCATCTTGATATTGTACAGTTTCTTTCAGAGGAACAACTTGTTCACCAGAGACTTAGGTTGATACAAAGCCCCTAATTTCTCCTAGAGATCCTTTGTAGTAGCTTCTCCAGAAACATTGATTAAGACTGAATCTGCAAGACATAGTCAAATCAGACTTCTTGCTTTTTGATTCATATTTTCCCAATATTCATCGGATGTTCCTATAGGTTTTGTTTATTCAAAAATAACAACCCACTGATCTCTGTCCATGAGCAGATCCTCCATCTTCAAATTCCATAGCTCAAATATTTTTCCATCAAATTTCTTGATCTCTATCCTTGAATAATTTCCAGTCATTTCCTTCAAGCTCCTTCTATGAAAAAATCACACTTCGAAATAGGTTTTCTCTCCCTCATAGAAAACCTAGAAACCCTTAAAATGAAATGAAACCCTAGCAATAAAGGCATCCCCCTATGGCTAACAACTTGGCTCTGATACCAAATGAAGAGGTCTACATAAAATTATTCCAGAAATGTAGAAATAAATAACTTAGAAAAAATGACACCACACAATGCACATATGACACACGAGATTTACCCTGGTTCACCCGATGTGGGCTACTCCAGCAAAACAAGAGCCACTCCTCATTGATATTATTATTATCTTTCTTGCCAGAAAATGGGACATTACAATAAAATATAAAGGAAACTCTCAAAACCTTAAACCACTATGTGGTATTATAATACAATGGGTACAATATCATGGGCTAAACCACCCATACCCACCAACCACCCACCAACTGTGGGAATGCTGGCAATTGATCCACCAATCACTTTGAAAAAAGGGGGAAAACAATTTCCATTGTTGCCATAAACTGCCTTTGGTGTACACCTTCGATGTGTTCGGGGGGCTACCGGACCCCTTCGGCATCCTCGAGGAGGGCTTTTCCATCCTCTTGAGGAGATCCGCTCCTCTTACCCTCTCATGCCTGTCATATAGTATTTCCTCTACAAATTATGAGACACATCCAACACCTTTATCTTACACTAATGGCCTATATATTAGCTTGTTATCTTGGACTTGTAGACTATATTTGACATTGAACAATAATTAGCTCCAAGAGAAGCTAATGTATCATCATAAGTATTATTTTATCTAGGAATAGCCTTTATAGTGAGTGCTTCAAAGCCTTCTAGAAAGTCCCATACTCTATTCTAGTAGGATTTAAGATAATGTTGTTTACTATTGCATTGTTATGTAACCTAATTAACAATTAGCTCTAAATATTCATGAATTGATAGTTTCTTAATACCCATTTTTAGGCCTTCTTAAGACCAAGATAAAATCCTTCATATTCTATTGCATTATTTGTGTGGATCCAATCTAATATGTATGAGAATCCTTTCTCTACATCAATAGGTGAAATCAAAACTATGCTTGCTCCAACACCAATCTTGCACCTTGCTCCATCAAAATAAAGCTTTCATAATGCATCTTGTTATAGTTCTTGTATTATATTATTTGAGATATTTTTTCTTCTAGATTTGTGATTGAATATGTTTCAATCCCTATTTCAATCATGATATTAAATTCCTTTAATGAGAATTGATCCTTTGTTTGCAATCCATCCAAAATTTATTCCATCATGTTAGTTTATTTAGTGATCATGCTAATTGTAGTGACTTGTTGATATTGTTTTTTAATCCTCTCTATGTGATAGGTAAATGGATTTTCAAATAATATTTTTACTCTTTTGCCTTTGTATGGGATCTCCATATGTAAAGAGTCAAGAGATAGATATCCACCTAATTTAGATGTGAATTCATTTGAGAGGTACATTACAAAGTAAGGCTCTAAGTCCAGTACCACCATATTCTAAATACTTGGTATATAGGGTATTCTATGAAGAACCATAGGTATATATTTAATTAATCCCATAGTATTTACAAGAGTACCATCTAATTATAGCATGCCAAGATTACTTCTAATATATTACATCTCCATTATTTCACACACAACTTGGACATCACTATTGTTGCTACTCTAGAATTAATCATGCAGTTATGCACCACACATACTTCCATGTGTATGGATAAATAGAATGGTAATAGCCTATTTTTTCGTATCCCTGAGGTGGGATTTCCCTAAGCTAAATTGAGATTCAACTGGTGCTTACCTTCATGCTTTATGGATTTTAAAGAAGCGTGAAGCAAGTCAATTTTCTCCAGAATTAGGAAAGGCTCATACATGCTAGCTTTAGATGGCGTCTTCTTCAATTTCTCAATTATATTTAAACTAGTAGTTTTAGGATGCTTTCCCCATTATTTTTCAGGTTTATTATAACTTGTCTTGTACTCTCGACTTGCTTCAATTCTCTGATGCTTAGTAAGGGAAGAATATCTAAGCTTATATTTTAATGTTTCTAAGTTGGCATATGAATTGGGGTATGCTGAGAGGTATCCTTCTTGGGCTGATCTATTTGCTTATAAGGAAACTCAAAAGGATCCATTGTTTTAGTATCAACATGCAATGGCTTCTTACCTAACCTTGTCAGAACTACCACTTGCTCTACTTATGACATCATAAAGTTATGATCTATTTCTCTAAGCATATTTACCTACCCTTTTTGAGTTCTTTCAGCCTTTTCAATCACCACTTTTTGTATATGATGTTGATATATCATCCAAGAAATTTCACCATGAGGATCATTGCATGTTGAACACCAATAATTTTATTCAGAGGTTGAAGTGGGAAGCTCGACTTCTTGATTATTATACAATGTATTATATTTTTTAGTAACCTTGCTGGTAGAAATTGCTTAATATTTTGTTACATATGGAAACATTTTGGGTTGAAAATTTCTTAGTTTATCATATTTTCATACAAGTGATTTCATTTGTTAGATTCTTCATGGTTGTGACCATTTCTTGCAAAGCAATCATTTTAGGGTCTAGGGTTGGTAATATAGTCATAGGAGGAGGTGTTGGTAGCATTGGAATTGTAGGAGGTATCAATAATATTTGAGTCATTGGTTGCATTTGCCATGTTGGAAAGTTGACGACAAAGGAAAAATTGGGTAGGAAGTATTTGTGATAGGGATTTGTGATTGCTACTAGGAAAATTCCAAAAATATTGGTATTATAGTTTTGAGAGGTAATCTGCCTATTGAAATTAAATCTTTCTATACCCTCAATACCTCTTGGAAGATATTCAGGTATGTAAACAAATTAGATTATCATATGGACATGCCTAAATCTAAATTAAAAGCCCTTAGATAATAGTACATTACTTTTTCATCAGTTGGCCTAAGACCTTGAGGTACTCTCTTCCATGTGCAACTAAATCTAATATTAAAATCTATTATTTCCTCCTATGGTTACCTCTATATTACTATAAATTATGTTAACAAATAATGAATCAACTTGTTCATTGAATTCTTGCACTAATCTTCTAGCAAGTTATGCCCATGAATTTATACTGTGATATGGCAGAGTTCTGTACCAATATAGCATCTTCCCTTTTAATGATATTACCAACAACCTTATCATGACATATTCATATTGGATATTATGTATAGTAGCCAATGAAGCCACATCCTGGAAATGTTTATAAATAGACATATCAATAACATCATTAGTAGGAAATGCTTTAAGCATTGCTTGAGGGATAAGTTTTTGGTTAAGTAGAATTAGAGGTCCCGTATTATTCTAGTTTAGAAAATTTAGTAGATTCTAATTTTGAGCCATTGGTGGTGATGTGTTTGAAGGTATTGAGGAGATGTAATCTGTGTGATAATATTCTTTTGAAATATTTAAAGAGGAATATAATTCAAAATATGGGATGGAATGTTGTCTCCTAAAAGCATAGGGATGCAATTCTAGGAATTCTATTGGTTTGTCTGGTCTTCTAGTAGCTTGTCTTGTGATATTAAGGTTTGGAAATCCATAGAGCAACTAAATTTCTAAGGTTTAAGCTTGATTTTATGTATATCTGGGTTATTAAAATAAGTGGAGTCACAAAAATATCTACTAGAGAAAAAAATCACCAAGTTATCTAATATATTAAGATGATGAGGTTTGGGTCTCATTGGCATGCCAAAAACTGTTGGTCTAAAAATTTGCATAAGGTTGAAATCTATGCCATAATATTTTGAAAAAAAATGAAATACCTTGAAGAAATGAAACTTCAAGTGTCAATCTCTAGAGTAGGCCAGTTTTTTTAGATCTTAACTACCTAACTACAACACATGGGGGGATGAAAAGAGTGTAGAGAGAAAAGAATGAAAGATATCTAGACTTATAGCGATACGGATCCAACCACATCAATAAATATTATGCATGAAAACTCATGTGTTTCAAATATGTATTAAATTGCTTAACAAACTAGGTGGTTGTTTCATATATGAATTAAATAATAAAATATTGCATTTCTTATTCTAGAACTAGAGAATGAAACTACTTATAAATCTAGAAAATATAAGTACTATTGCATTCACTCAACCAATGAATAATATAAATGATCAATATACATACATGTTTTGCAAGCATTTGAACCAGATGCCAAATCATAATGCAATATTCTATTTCTCAAAGGTACAATATGTTTTCATATGGTGCAAATTATAAAAGCTTAAACGATGACCCCTAGAACCTATCACATTCTAGTAGATATGATTTTTATAATCTATTCTATTACTTTGATTTCTCATTACTTTGAGAGTGGATGTTGTTGTGTTAGATATTCTGCTAGATTGCACACGTGCTTAGCATCATGATTGTTGTAACCAACTAGTTATGGTCAGTTGACATGTCTTGATTAGGCTCCATATAAAGGATATATGGTTGTGTTGTCTACATTTGATTATAAGGATCTTCTGACATTTTTGTGATGCGTCTTATTCTTCCATATTCATACATTAACACGAGCCTTAGTGAGTGTTCTAGTTGTTAGGATTCTATGATAACACACCTCAATCGTTTGATGTGCCATGAAAGTGATGGCCAACACCTTGGAATACATAAATCATTTAATTATTTTGCTTATTTCTAACCATGCACTAAATTGTTTGCTTGCTCTACTAGTTTCGGATGCTAGGAAGGTCCAACCTCTTCTAAACCTGAATTTATGCTCTAATAGCTTCTTTCTAGGTGATGGGATTTTTGTACCCATTCTACTACCTTGTGAGGTACCAAAAATTTGATGCTCTTAACACTTAGCCAATTTTACACTTTCAGTGCTTGCTATCAAGTGATGGGATTTTGGTACCCATTTGCTCCCTCTAGTGGTACAAAAATTTTTATGAGCCTCATACTTAGCCAAAATTGACTTTCATTGCTTACTATCGAGCGATGGGATTTTGGTGCCCGTTCACTACCTTATGAGGTACCAAAAGTCTAATGGATTCAAAACTTAGCCACTTTTGCTCTTTCATTGCTTGTTATTGGGTGATGGTATTTTGGTACCTATCCATTGCCTTGTGAGATACCAAAAGTCTAATGGCTTCAACACTTGGCCACTTTTTCTCTTTCATTGCTTTCTACTAGGGGATAAAAGTCTAATGGCTTCAACACTTAGCCACTTTTGCTCTTCCATTGCTTTCTACCATGGGATAGGATGTTGGTACCCATCCAATTCCTTATGTGGTATCAATAGTTTGATGACTTCAACACTTAACCACTTTTTCTATTTCATTGCTTGTTATCGTGTGATAAGATTTTGGTACCTGTTTGTTGCCTTTTGAGGTACCAAAAGTTTGATGGCTTCAACACTTTGCTACTTTTGCTCTTTCACTACTTGCTATTATGTGACAAGATTTTGGTACTTGTTCATTGCCTTATGAGGTACCAAAAGTCTAGTGTCTTCAACACTTGGCCACTTTTGCTTTTTTGCTGCTTGTTGCCATGTGATAAAATTTTGGTACCCATCTACTACCTTGTGAGGTACCAAAAGTCTGATGGCTTCAACACTTAGTTGCTTTTTCTCTTTTATTGTTTGCTATTGGGTAATGGAATTATGGTACCCATCTATAGCCTCTAGTGGTACAAAAAGTATGATGAGCCTCATACTTAGCCAAAATTGGCTTTCTTTGCTTGCTATTAGGTGATGGAATTTTGGTATCCATTCACTGCCTTATGAAATACCAAAAAATCATCGAGCCTCATACTTAGCCAAAATTGTGTTTCACATATTGAAAAGATATGGATGTGGGTAATCATAAAAAATTAACCACAGGACTTTATGAATTTTGAGGAGGATTTGGAAAATTAAAGAGGAATTAGGACACTTAAGAGAATTAAGAAGGGTTTTGAGGAATTAAGGAGGGTAGGGAGAAATTAGAGAGATTAGAGGAGGAATTAGAAGAAATTAAAGATATTAGAGAGAAATTAGAAGAAATTAAAGAGGATTGGAAGAATTAGAGGGTAATTAGAGGAATTAAAGGGGGTTAGAGGAAATTAGGGGGAGCTAAAAGGGAATTAGGGATTTTTAGATGAATTAGATAAATTAGAGAATGAACTAGGGAAATTAGATAAATCTAAAGGTGGAGTTTGAAAATTTGGAAGGATTAAGAGAATTTAGAGAAAGAATATAGGATTTATAAGGAATTATAAGAATAACTAAGAACTTAGGGGAATTCAAAGAGAATTTAGAGATTTTATGGATTTTAGACGAATTATTTATAATTTTGGAGAATTTTGGTGAATTATGGGAATTTTGGGTGGTGTTTTGAGAATTTGCAAAATTAATCAAAATTTGGGTTTTTAGGGGATCACAAAATGATATGTTTTGGGTGTCTAACAAAATGATCAAGTAAGCATGGCTAGATATCAAAACTTGAGTCCATCATAAAATCATCTTTGTGGTTCATTTTATTTAAATGACAATATAAATATAACCATGTAAACAACAAATAAATTGGATGAAGTATCATATTTTAAATAAGGTAAATAGATGTAGTACCTAAATGAAAAATCCTTAATAGATAAATATTAACCACACAAACTTAGTTCACCGTATAGGGTTGATAATGGAGCATCACCTATTTCACGTCACTAGTCCCTATAGGAATATATATTGACTATATTATCATGTAACTTAGAGGGGTGTATTTAAATCTCAATATATATATCTATATCTATCTATATATATATATATATATAATACTTAAAGATTAGCAATTGTAATTTATCCTTAGAGACTATATCTAGGCCAAATGTAACATGAAACAACTAAGAGAAGAGTTATGAAACTAATTGTATATTTTTATAATATAAAAGATGGATATACATATAAGTAATGTTTAATATTATATAAATTGATAAGTGGAAATGCAGAAATTGCTATAAATTGTGATGGAACTGAATTAAGAGAATTTTATGATGAGAAAAAAAAATTAAAATGTAATTTAGAAGCAATAAGAGAAAAGGGTTCTTATATTTATGGTGTTGTATGTGTGTGAAGTGTAGGCTAGCAACACCTTAGAATTAAACTAAGACAAATAAAGAAGATATAAAAGTAGCTCATTACAAATGACTTCAAAATAAAAGCTATAGCTCTATTTCAAATTCTTTTAGTAGAAATAGGTATATCCCCTAAAGAGGTAGTTACAATGGTTTGTATTCTATATTATGTAAGAATCAAACAAATGGATGAGATTAGATATCATCAAACTATAATATAAGAGGATCTAAATAATTTTTTTTTTTTATGAAATAAAACAAGTGGATGAAAAAATTGAATATTAAATTGGACGAATACTGGATAATAACAATGAAAAAGTATTTTTCAAGGAAAAAATCATAGTGGTTACATGGGTAAATAAGTTAGGAAAAAAGATATAATATCATCTTTATAATTTTAATATTACATATAATCACCATGAAAAGGACTATGTAGTGTTAAACATCAATAAAAGTACAAAGATGCTCATGCCTCAACTAAGGATTGTGTCACAACAAATTAGAAGTGAAAAAATATGGAAGAGGCCAAAAGAGGAATTCTAGGATAGGATATGTACCATTTGTACATCATGGAAAATTGATATAAAAAAATATTTTATTTTCAAATATGAAGCACATAGAGATACTTGAGATACTACATTGATACTCTTGCAACAAAATTATGCACATTATTTATTTGAGGAGAAGAAAGAAAGGAAGTAGTAGAATTCATCATTAAAATAAATAGCAAAAGATCAATTTTTAAAAAATAAAAATAATTTGATAAAAATTTTAGGGTGGCAACCTCAATTAGTCCCATAGGCTGGCTTTGGCTCTACAGATGTTAAAAACCTTCTATTTTATATTTTTCTATTTAATTGCAATAATTTTGTTAAAAGTGTCATTATATCATATAATATAAATCCAATCCAAACATGAGTGCAAGCTAGGAGAAAGTGCAAGTTAGAAATGACCCCACCTAAGTAGTATGGAAGGAAATTCATATTTTAAGTTCTTTATGGGAAGTTAGAATGCTCTACTTGGAAGTATAGATGCCTAAGTTGGACATAAGAGGAAGAACAAATATATGGAAAGTTCAATATGGGTAATACATGTTACATAAAAGTTATTATTATGAATGAGATGATCAAGCATGATATAATAATTCTTAAAAGTAGAGTTTTAATATGTAAGTTCCATGGATACTGATCAAGGTTTTTAAAATTCAAAACTAGATCAAGTGGATGTGGGGATTGAATTCAAACTATGTTGTGACTTTTATTAAAGGCTTTTTATTCATTATATTTTCTATTTTGAAAATTAGAGATAATATAATTTGTAGTGGACCATGTTTTAGGGGGAGAGATGCCATTTATTTAAGATAATGCAGTGAGTTTTTCTATCAAGATAAAGACTATTAAGCTTCTAGTGTGGGTTAGAATTTTTGGAATTTTATATCAATATATCAATAAGCATACTTTGAAGAATGTGGGGAATACCCTAGGAGAATTCATAAAGGTACCAACTACTAAGAAGCAAAATAATACTATATATGCTCAGATATGTGTTGTTATGGATATTTCAAATCCTTTGGCATAATCCATTTAAGAAAAAGTTTGAATCAAGATAATGGGGTCAAGAAGTGGATTATAAAAATATTGCATTCTGCTATCATAATTGTTAAGAGACTAAATATAGGGTAAAATATTACAAAGTGAAAACAATGAAGAAAAGGACAAAAAAATTGGATCATGAGATAAAATTCAAGATAAAACAAGAAAATCATATTCTAATAGAAGCTAGACTAGATCAAGGAGATTCCAATACAAAGAAAAAGCAATGAAAGAATAAGCAAATAAGGATACAAGATTTATGAAAATACAATATGCAAGTTCAAATTTAGAACAAATTAAAGTGCAAGGAAGATGTGGAAAGCGAAGAGGATAGAAGAGATCAACTTTCTTCTAGGTAAATTGTCTATTTACATCTAGTACAGATTCCTCTCCTAGAAATAGAAATGAAAGTAGTGTAGAGGTTATCCCTTACACTTTAGGGTTTCAAGAGAAACATAGTAAGGAAATGAGGATGGAGGAAATACATAGAAATTTAGGATTTTTAGGAAATTATTAGTAGTTTTTCACTATACCACATTAAAATTCTGATCAAATTTTGTAGAAGGATTTATGATTGTAAAAGCGACATATATATTAATCTATGATGCAATATTTTTGGCCTGTATAATGTGTTACAATATTTTTGTGTTAATATTCTTTCTCATTTTCATAAATTTTATGCTTGAAGAATAATGGGTGTTTCCAGTCAAATTGTTTGCGAAGAATCAGTAAAGGTCACCTGATGGCGGCAAGGAAAATAGTGCTTTAAAGTTCAAAATTTAAAGGGGACTATGGTAGTCATTTCACTCGAATGAAGAACAAAAACCCGATGCCCTTCCTTGGGGTGAAAGAATTTCTTTTTATTAAAAAATCGGGTTGTTGAGCAAAAGGAATGGCAAAAGCACGTTCACCCCTAATTTGGGGTGATTGATGCATTCACCCCATTTCGGGGTGAACGTGATGTTTTTTAAAAAGAAAAATAAAGAAAATGGGTTAAGGTTTGAGCAAGGATGCTTTCACCCCAAATGAGGGGTGAAAGTCCTTTTCACCCCACTTTGGGGCGAAAAGGCATTTAAGTAATTAAGTTGAGAGTGTGCCCGAAGTTGAAGTGGAAAGCCAAAATAACAAGAGTGTGTTCACCCTAAAGTTGGGGTGAAAGCATCGTTCGCCCCACTTTGGGGTGAACTCCATTTAAAGTGAAGGCATTGACAAGTCAAAGATGCATTCACCCCAGGTGAGGGGTGAAAGTCCCATTCACCCCTCCTTGGGGTGAAAGCTCATCAAAATATGGATTCGGGCGAACCCAAAAGAAAGTAGCAAGCACTATGGCGATGTTGAAAAGTCAACTATGCATTCACCCCAGGTGAGGGGTGAAAGTCCCATTCGCCCCTCCTTGGGGTGAAGCTACATGAATACGGTCCCACCAATACGTCAAAGTTTTATTTTTGCTTCAAGCAGATATTAAAGGGGTAGCATTGAAAAGTCAAAGCTACGTTCACCCAAGGTGAAGGGCGACAATGCCTTTCACCTCTTTTTGGGGTGAACGTATGTTTTAAGAAGTAAGGCATCTTATGTGAAGCGCTTCCACCCTGGGAGAAATGTGAAGCTCTCAATCACCCCTTTCAGAGGCTAAACAATGTGAAATGGTTTGAAGCATCGAATGTGAAATCGAAGGGATACAGTGAACTATTTTTACCCGGATTTTCTCCAAGTTGATTGTTGCCATGACAAGAAGGTGAATGCAACATTAAATTCAAGGGATGTCCATGGAGTACAATGACATAAGTGTTAAAATAGGAAGCATGGATAAGGAGGAAGTAATAAGAGTTAAAGGAAGCACTTTCGCTCATGGCTCTGTTTTGAGTGAACTCAAGTTTAAGCATCAACGGAGACTTTTCAAAGGTGCTTGGATCAGATGCGGGATGAGAATTTAATGATTGGGGTGAAAAGTAATTAAAGTTGTTGATTTTATGTTGAAAAGGCTATCAAGATTTAATATCATAGGGCAATTTTCATGAGTTCCAAAAATATTCGAAACAGGAGCAAATTTTCGAGGTGCAACGAATGAACCAAGTCAATGACCAAGCTTTGTAGTTTTTCATGCATCGACACCCAAATGTGTTGATTTCCTAGAGATTTCATCTTAGAAACTGGATCGCTATCTCAGGAGGAATATTCTCAAGGACTTCGAGGAGAAATTTCTTCACAAAGGTTCCTGATCTATAAACATTTTGTCATATGTGCATTAAATGATAGAGGTAAAATTCCTCTATAAATACTACTCAATTTCCATTGTAAAAAGGAGGATAGACACTCTGCAGAAAAACTCCTCAAGTTTTCTACATAAATAGAAGGAATTTGGCTTCTGATTCTTGCAAGAAATTTCTATGTGTGATTTATTTCTATTCTAAGCATTTCTATTTTATATTCATGTTTGCTATTTGTTGTTAAGTTCAAATTCTACACCTGGATTTGGGCATTGTTGGTGTAAGTGTGAATACTAGAATGTGATTCTAGAAGTTATCTCTGAGGAACTGTAAGTAGATTCTCTTGCCTCCTTTTCTATTTTATGTTGCTATAACACTTGGTTGGAATTCCTATTGCTAGTCTGTCCCCAATCCTACATCTTTGGCCTATGGCTATATTTCCCATTTCTTTCCATTATTTCAAATTTCTTTCCTACAACTCTAGACTTTAAATCGATGTAGGATTAGTAAGGGAGCCAACCCTCTCTGGAGATTGGCATAGAGGACATTTCTTTCCTTTGGCATTTCAATGTTGGCCATGTCTAGGGTGCACAAATGTATGTTTGTATTTTAGGCAGATATTTGACCAATAGTTTTTGGCATGCCCGATGGGACATTCAAAAGTTCCACTTTCAATAGTATTGAGGTTTGATGTTCGCCTTCATGTTGTATAGTTAGAACATTTGGAGACTCAGTTATACCCAGAAGCCTTTGAACGTGAAGGCAACAAAAGTTGTACTTCATGATCACAATATTGAAGGCCAAAAATTTTGAAGATCCCATTGAGTTCTATGAACTTGACACCGAAATATTAGGTGAACACCCAGGTTAGTTCCTCCACCTTATACATCATCCGCAACATCCTCATAAATAGTTGATGTGTTCTCCGTTCCTTCAATTCTAGCTAGTACTACTACTAGCATCCCCCCTCCTCAAAATCATACACCAGTTCAAATGGCTCAGAACCCACCACCACAAAAACCACAACCACCAAGGTAGTTCCCAGCATGGAATAGCTCAGGAGCTTTGAATTTACAAGCACAAAATCTAGTTCCTCAAGAAGCATTGAAGGCTTTGCCTACCTATGATGGTACTGGTAAGACCGCTTATGAACATATCCAAGATGTGGCTTCTTTGGCGATAATCCATGGTATTATGGATGAAGATATTATGATAATATTGTTGGTGTTGTCCCTTAGAGGGAAGTTGTTATATTGGTATTGGTATTTGTCGCCCACCACTATCACCACATGGGACCAGTTGGCAGAATTTCTAATCAAGAAATTCCATGAGTAAGCTAACCCTTTCTCCTTATTGCATCAATTCACAAATATCCAAAGACATCTATAGGAGGAGATAGTGGACTTCAACATCAGGTTCACCCGAAGCTGATAGAGAGTTCCTGATGGCCTTCGATCCACACATGAGCAAGCTATGTTTTACTACCTCTAGGCCTTCAACTCATAAATTGGTATGGTTGTCCAATAAGCCAATGTAAATATTTTTCCAGAGCTATATACGTAGGCATAGAAGGCCGAAGAAAATTTAATCACAATAGGTAAGCTTCCCCCGAAGGTAACCATACCCATCCTTCTTGATATTTTGCAATATTTATATTCGAGTGTGTTTTTATAGCCAATGACTTATATGTACCCTATTCCCTCATGGAGCTTGGATCCGCCTCAAATTACTCCACTCCTGATTCCATAACTCCCCGTTCCAAATATTCTATAATTACACATGCCAATTATGTCATAGTTTCCAACACCAGTCCCTTTCCCAACACTACCAGCACTACCTTTTTCCACCATCATTTCCTACTCCATCAGTGCCCCTACATTTACCAGCACCTCCTACACCCTCAAATATTGATCCTTACATGAAGTTGTTACAAGAAGTGCAATCTATTAATTTGATAGTAAGGACAATGTCGAATGAAATCACTATAGTTAGGAAGAAATAAGCTGAAGCTGATTTTTTATCAAGGAGGTTTCAAACACCGCCAATTACTAGGGAGCAATCAACCACTAGCAAGGGCCCTGAGAGGAACACAACCATGTTGGCAAATGAAGAAACTAGTACATCAGAGAGAGCATACTGGTGCTCCACCTGCAATGATCCTCATGGAGAAGACATGTGCATGGTTCACTTGAACTATGTACAAACATTAGCAAAAAGTTCTACCAGTGGATAAGTTAATATGATAATGGAAGCTAATCATAATTTTATGGTCCCTTCTTTGGAGCAAGTTTTAGTTCTCACAAGGGCTGGAAAGAAGTCGGTGACTATTGATCCAACAGAAATGGAACCTCTGAAAGTTCTTGTTGAATAGAAGGTACAAAATGAAAAAGTACAATCACAAGAAAAAACACCTGGCTTGAAATAAATAGCAAGATTCTATCTTATTGAAGGATATATTTCCTAAGAAAGCTCAAGAGAAGTTGCATATTAAGGTGTCAATATCATAGCCTACAGCCACTCAAGTGCAAATGGGGGAAAAAGGGTAAGCTAAGGAACACATCAAATACCCATCATTGACTAAGCGGTAAAGGGTGGAATCTACTCAATAGTATCGAAACAAGTATGAGCCAGTTGTAGAAGAAAAGGTTCCTGGTGTTTCTGATTACAATATTGTGGAGGAAATGAAGAAGATTCCTATGAAGGTGAGTTTATATGATGCATTATAGTTACCTAGATAAGTTGACCTGTTGCAAGAATCTCTCAAATCTTCTAAAGATCAAAAGAAAAATCATTCCCAAATAGTGTTAGCATAGATGCTGCCAATCTCTACCATCAGTAAGAATATACCACCTCTATTCTATTTGTCTCTCAGAATGGAAGGATGGATCGTGCATAATTGTATGATTGACTTTGGAGTTGCGACTATTGTCATGCCAAAGGCAATATGTGAAGTAATGGGAATGGAGTACACAAGAAGTAGTCTAGGCATATTGCAAATGGATGGGACTCCGGTAAAAATGGTGGGAGTAATCAAGGATATTCCCATAGTTCTACACAACATGCCGCAAATCATTGTCATTCAAGAAGTAGTGGTGGTTGACCTGGAACCATACTTTAGTATGTGCCTCTCGAGGGAGTTCACAGTAAAACTAGGAGGATACCTTTCCTTGGATTATTCACATTTGGAGATACCATTCAAGGGAAGAAGAATCCACATCTATAATGAAAAGCCATCCACTTTTCATATAGAAAAATTGGAAGAGGAAGAAAAGCCCACTGGTGCAGTCAACATGATGACAGAGGAATTACAAGAAGTGGACTTGATGGAAGAAGCGCTTGGTGAGATCCGCCTTGAGGATGAGTTCTCATTAATGGATTTCAACGCAATGGTAGAAACTAACATTGGTTGTTATACCATAGCTAAACTTGAGAAGACTGAAGAAAAAGTCTCTGATTCCCTAGACCCTATCTCGCATCAGCTATGGAAGTTGTATTTTGATGGTGCAAGGTGCAAGAATGGCATAGGGGTTGGTATTGTTCTTGTTTCTCCTACAAGGTTGCAGAAAACCTATTCATATCGGTTAACTTGGAGCTGCACGAATAATGCCACCGAATATGAAGCATTGTGCCTTGGTTTGAAGAAAGCTAAAAAGTTGGGCATAAAACAACTACAAATATTTGGAGATTCTGAGCTCATTGTCAACCAGACTACAAAAAAATGTGTGTCAAAGCAACACTACTTGAAGGCCTACCATAACAAGGTATGGGATTTGTTTGAGTCCTTTACAACATTAAACATTCAGGCGATTTCATGGGAGTAGAACAAACATGCAGATATCCTAGCTTCTCTTGGTGCTAATTTCTCTCCCCTGGAGCAAGTAGTCAGGAAACCCAAGACTGTGAGGGTAATTTATAGACCCTCGGTCCTTGATAAAAACCTTTATTGGCAAGTGTTCGACAATGATGAACAAATAATCAATTTTTTGATTAAGGAAGCTGTAGGTGCAGAAGACAAAACATTGGTCGAGGAGGAAATGGAGGGAATGATTCAATTGAAGAACAATCACATTCCTAGGGGACTGATTTTACTTGAAAGTCTTGTTTGATCAAAATGATAGGGTGGAGAAACATAAGATCAAGGTTGATGCGAAGGAATACAAGAAAATGCAACTTGAGCTTGAGAATATTATCAAAGTTGAAATAGATTATACGGTAGAAGAGCTTGAGGATATCAAAAATTTGTGTTATGAGTTCCTCGACATCGTTGCATGGAGCTATCATGATTTAAAAGGATATGATAAAAATGTAATCCAACATACTATTGAATTGTAGGAGGGAGTCAAGCCTTTTCGATAGAAACAATGGCCTGTTAATCCCAAAATTGAAGTGCTTATGAAAGCAGAGCTGTTAAAAATGCTAGAGGCAAAAATAATTTATCCAATCAAGCACTCAACATGGGTGGCAAACTTGGTGCTAGTTCGAAAGAAGAATGGTGATATCCATTTATGCATGGATTTTTGAAATCTAAACCAGGCGTCATTAAAATATCACTACCCCCTACCGCATATTGATCAAATTCTCCATGTATTCGTTGGAGCGTAGAGGTTTTCATTGTTGGATGGTTTTTTGGGCTACAATCAGATCTAAGTGAAGGATGAAGACCAACACAAGATGGTGTTTACTACAAAATGGGGCACTTTCGCCTATCAGAGAATGCCATTTGGTCTTTCCAATGTTGGCACTACATTTCAGAGAGCTATGGATATTGCTTTCGGTGAGTTGTTGAATAGAGTTATTGTGATTTACCTTGACGACATGACTATTTTCTCACACCACAGGGAAGAGCACGTCTCTCATTTGAGGCAAGTGTTCAAAAAATATCAGGAATTTGGAATTTCCATTAACCCAAAGAAGTCCATTTTCATTGTCAAAGAAGGGAAACTCTTGGGACATGTGATTTCACAGGAAGGAATGGCGATTGATCCTACGAGAGTTGAGGCACTCTTGAAATTACCACTGCCAGTTAATAAGAAAGATCTGCAATCATTCTTTGGCCAGATTAATTTCATCCAAAAATTCATTGTTGATTTTGCTCAAGTAGTCAAGCCAATGACTGAGCTTTTGAAGAAGAATGCAGATTTTAAATGGATAAAAGTGAGAAGATAGGATTTTTCGAGAAATCAAGGAGAGAATCACTCAAGCGCCAATATTAATTAACCCAAACTACTCAAAATATTTCATCCTCTATGCAGTAGGTGAGTAGGAGAGTTACGCTGTTGTTCTCACCCATAAGCAAGAAGATGGAGATGAAAAGCTGATTGCCTTTTTTGAGCCAAGTGATTTCACCACACCAAGAAAAGTATAATTTTATTGAAAAATAGGTGTATGTAGTTATGAAATCCTTAAAAAATATATGACATTTTATTTCACAGAGCAAGATAGTAGTCTATGTTATTCACCCAGATGTCAAAAACTTCATTCTTCAAGGAGAATTAGGTGACAAAAGAGTAGGTTGGGTCTCAAAGATTCAAGAATATGATGTGGAGATATGACCGACTAAGTTGGTTTATGGATGAGCTCTCTGCCAAGAACTGGCCAAAAGCGCAACTTCTAAATCATTGGTTCTACCATAGAATGAGGATATCAATGAAAGTGTTTGTGCAAATCGAGCTATAGGTGATCATGACTGGATAGAGGACCTTGTTGAATTCTTTACATCTGGAAAATTTCCATCACATCTTGATGCTTCACATTGGCGAATATTCAGACTACAAGTGCTTAGGTATGTCCTATTGCCAAGTGGGTTATTCCATAAGAATATAGATGGAGTACTCCTTAGATGTGTAAAGGAGTTAGAGAAGCAAAAAATATTGGAGGAATTCCACTCTAGTCTATCCGATGGACATTATGCAGGAAGGCCTATGGCCTTGAAGATCATTCGAGCTGATTATTTTTGGCCTACTCTTTTCACAGATGCACATAAGGTGAGCCAAAGTTGCGATAATTATCAGCGGTATGTTGGTAGGAATAAGAAAGCATCTTTGCCCTTACACCCGATTCAAGTGGAAGCACCTTTTCAATAGTGGGGACTGGACTTCATTGGAGTTATTGATCCTCATTCCTCTATCGAACATAAGTATATCTTGACCATGACTAATTATTTTACCAGGTGGGTAGAGGCCATCCCAACCAAAAAAGTAGATCAGGCTACAGTCATCTCTTTCCTGGAGGGATTGATTACCCATTTTGGTGTTCCATATGCCATTGTAACATATAATGGGACTCCATTCATTGGGGCCAAGATTACTAAATTTATGAGCAAATATGGGATTTATATGAAGATATCCTCCAATTATTACCCACAAGAAAATGGTTTGGCCGAATCCACAAACAAAAACTTACTATGAATCTTAAAAAGGATATTGGAAAACAATAAAAGAAGCTGGAACTTATTATTAAATCAGGCTCTGTGGGTAGATCGGATATCAGTAAAGAAGTCTATTAAAGCCTCTCCTTACTCCTTGGTGTATGGGAAAGAAGTAGTTCTACCCACTCACATCAAGCTACCTATCCTCCAAACATTGTAGTTGTTCAAAGATGAAGATGATGAGTTTGATCCAATGAGTGCAAGGTTGGCTCAGTTGCTACAACTGGAAGAGGAGAGAGAAAAGGTATATCAGGATTTCACCGAACACACTAAAGTTATGCAGAAGTGGTTTGGAAGGAAGACAACAGAACACAAGTTTTAGGTGGAAGATCTAGTTCTCAAATGGAATGAGAACAAAGCCAAACCAGGGAAGCACCACAAGTTTGATGCGATATGGGAAGGTCCATTTCAGGTTTCTACAGTGAATTCGGTGAATGCATATTATCTTCGAGATATGGATGGTTGGGATCTTTCGATTCCAGTTAATGGTCTTCATCTAAAGGCCTATTTTCAATGAAGCAATCAAGAGGTATGAGGTGTAAATATGTACATATTTTATTTATAAGCACTTTGTTGTTTTATAATATATTAAAAAAAAAGGGGTATGGTGTGAGCTCTACTAAGGATGCCAAGATTTCTTAAAGTGCTTTCAAAATCCTCTTCACGGAGGGGCAAAAACAACATTCACCTCAAATATTTCCATGAGGGTATGCTCCAATTTTGTGTGAATTAATGCTTGCCCTAGAAAGTTTTAGTAGGTACAAAAGGTGAATAAAATAAATTGAATTGGGGGTGTTAAAGGAAAAGTGAAAATGTTTGAAGTATAAGTAAAGTGTCAAAAAAATCAAAGATGGTCAATAGTGCTTTCATCCCAGGGGAGGGGCGAAAGCCCCATTCGCCCCTATAAGGAGGCAAGCATATGTTGTAAAAAAAAAAAGGACGAAAGTGCAAAGTCAACATAACAAAAATGGTCAAAAGGGATTTCACCCCAAATGAGGGGTGAAACCCCCGTTCACCCCTCGTTGGAGCGAAAATACTAAAATGAAATTTAAGAGCTCGCGCTATGTTTTAAAAGGTTTTCACCCCAAGTTCCATGTTTTTTGTTGAAAAGAATATGGTGTGCAATAACGAACATGCTGACAATTAAAAAGAAAAAAATTCTTTCGATGGAGCTTTGATAAAAGAAGAACAACGAAAAAGGGAAAAGCAAGAGTTCTATTTTAAAGCTTTTGGTTAAAAAAGCAAGGGTTATATTTTTAAAATTTGATGTTCTTTCTATGGCGAAAATAAAGAGAAAAAAAAAAGAAAAGCTCTAAAATCAGGGGAGTTTTTTAAGAAAATCCATGCTTTTCTAAATAAGGGGCGAAAGAGAAAAGCTTGAAACTATTTTAAAAGGAAGATGTTTGCCATGAAATCAAATCAAGCAAGTTGAAGACGTCTTTGGAAGCGAAAGGAGAAGAGATCAAGTGCACCCCAAGGTGTTTTCGCCCGTCCATTGCTTTTTCAGAAGAAGGATGATTTTTAAAGTGCAATCAGGTTTTTAAGAGCGCCCTCCTAAAGTGATTTCACCCTCTAGTACATGTGGTTGATTTTGAAAATTGTGCATGCACGTTGAGATGCATTTTCGGGGCATTTAATTTAAAATGTGTGCCCGGATTTACGTTGGAAGGTGATTTGGCGTTCCCGAGGAACGAAATATCACACCGATGAAAGCATAAGTGCTCATTGGTCCCCAAGTGGTGAATTTATTTTTCCAAGGCAGTTTTAGTAGCCAGGGCACGTTTGAAGTTCTACACGACAGAAGGGCACATATTTTAAGGAGGATTTTATGGTAAATTTAAAAATCAGTTGCTATCATAGTATTGGGAATAGTGCCCACCAATGGAAGCAAAGTGTAACTCCTCCCGAATCCACCATGAAAATTTACTACATTTACTATGGTAGTTGGAGAGCATTCTATAAATAGAGCATAGGTAAATTCACTCAAAGATTATATTTTTAAAAATTTTCATCGATGTATTTTCAAGTTTTTATTGCAGAAACTGTAGAGCGCTTTCAGAGTTAGGGTTTTCACAATGGGTAAGAAAAGAAAAGAGGTGAAAGAAGTTGTAGAGCCTAAGCAGTCTAAGAAATGGGCATAGAAGGTGGGTCAAAATCCAAGAAGGCTCACAAAAATGAGAATGTAGATTTGGACCCGTACTCTAACACTATGGCAGAGGTCAGAGACTATGTGATTACCAACAAGGGCATGGTGAAGCTCCGACAGGATGTAGAATTCACAGTAAGTCAAGGATTGACGATGGAGAGTCCTTTGACTATGTCATTTTATGTGCAATTATTTTGGTATTTGTGTACATCCGTACACCCTTTCCCGGAGCTGGTAAAATTAATTGCTAGATTTTATAATCCAGTTACTAGGGCTGTTCAAAAAGCCAATGGGGAGGTGCTTTTCTCTATATCTATCGCTAAAGTGAGGGAAGCATTTTCTTGTGGGTTAAAACCCCCATCTGATATGATTTTCAAGAAGTTGCACATCAATGAGCAAGAAGAAATATATGTTTCTATGGTGACAATGTGCCAGTTTATGGAAACACAATTGATCAAGGAGCCGCAGTTAGGGAAAATTTCGAATCTACCAAAATATTTATCGAAATTCAAGAGCCCTAACTTATTTTCTATGTTGGTATGGGTTTATGGTCTTTTGGTGGATTCTACAGTTCACAAGTGGCAAGCGGTGATGGTGCATGAGAAGGGACACAAATCCAATTTATTTTGATTGGGACGATTTCATTTATCAAAAGATGCACATCTAGTTGGAGAAAATGCATATGGGAGAAGAGACTTCATTCAAGCATATGTCCTTCCTCGTTTGGTATTTCTTCTTTCATTTGCACCAATATTTTTCATTCATTGCAATAAAATAGGTTGATGAAAAGGATGAATTGTTGCCTGTTTATATGTGGACTCCTACTCTGTCAAGAAGGGAGTCGTACTATAGTTTTAACCATCTATTTTTGGGGCCCACGATTGAGTTGATTTGTGGCCAAAGTGAGAGAGTGCCACGGGCAATGAAGGAGGCAGTTGTCACAACCGAAAAGGGTGACATATTTTTTCTGACTCAAGGAGTGGTTGTCAGAATTTATGGCTTCACGGGTAAGCCATTCCTGCTCCCATACTTCACCATCGAGCATGTTTTCACCATGGAGGTGGTGCGCTAGATAGATTATACCAATGATGTGTATGGAGTAGGGTATGGCAAGAGAACAACTTGCACCATGTCGTTCAAGTTTAGCAGTATAGAGGTGAACCAGGTCAGGTAGAATAGGCTACTCATAGAGGCACTTCAAGACCTGGGTTTGATAGAACTACCGCAACGGTGGAGATATGATCCATTGGGTAAATTTTTGAAAATAATCAAGGCCAAGACTTTTCATTGTTGTCCACGGCCCGACATCTAGGAAAGGTGAAACAATTTTGATGGATGTGATTTAGAGTGGCATGTTGAAGATATGATGGCACTTCCTCCATGGCACAACTTTTACAAGCAGGAGGCTGAATACAACCCAGAAGTGCATAGATATCACATTCCTCCATCGAGGATATTTGGCCAAATGAATGAACAATTACCTTGGACCAAAGAAAAAATTATGAATAGGTGGATAATGCGGGTCCATAGAGGAAAAATTACATCACCTTATGGGTTGAAGATGGATGGGGTATTTTTGGAAGCCTATGATGAGTTTGTCAATGCCTATCAACCCATCACTTTCGCCAAGGTCCTACCTCAAAGTTTTCAAAATTTTGATAGTGAAAAAAGCATGACGAGAGAAGAGTGCCCAACAATTGATGAAGAGACACCTGAGGAAGAAGAACAACAATATGTGTTTCAACGGAGGTCACAATAGGTAAAGCAAAAAATTGATGAGGTACCTTTGTTGGAGAAGCAAACTATTCGAGAGGTGCTCCCATTCTCAAATGCTACGAAGAAGCCAAGAACTGGTTCCACTTATTCATCTACTATTGTAGTTTTATTGTTGCAGTTCCTATAGTTATAGTTGATGCAGTGATTGCTAATTCTCCTTTGCTAGTGTCAGATGCTCCAGTGAGCATCATCCAAATGTTCCTATTGATTCCATGAGTAATCAATGGACCAGTAGGTGGAGGTTGTTAACCTCGAAGTGGAAGTGGAGGAGCAACAGGAGAAAATTATTACATAGTTGCTTCCATCACTAGGACACATGGTGCCCACACCTAAAGGTACGTCTTTCCTTCCCTCTTCTTCTACTTCAGAGCATGTAGTGACTGTTAGTTCATTTCCATTAGTTCCTACTTTAGTCGACCCCACTTTCGATATGCCTAATGTGTCCATTTCACTCCCCTCCTCTAACCCACAAGTCACTACTACTCCTTCTCTTCCCCTCTCTTTGACCTCCCTTTATTTTAGTTCATTTGCATCAGGGCCGAATCTATTTTCGTGTCCTTCCCCTTCCATTGCTACCACCACTTCCACTGAGGTTGTAAGTATGCAAGCTCCTCCAAGAGTGAGCGTAAATACAGTCAAACCAGGTTCTTCCATCCACTCCACTATTTTGGTCCCCCCTCTTATTGCTATCTCCTCTTCTTCCTTTGAGCTAGACCGTTCATAGATTCTCATTCCCTTCACACCATTTTTGGAGTTGCAAGTATTGCCTGAAGCCGAGGTGGCACCTAAGCATCCTGATGTAGAGAAAATAAATTAAGCATACCTCAGTTCATTATAGTGGTTGAAGATTCATAGGAGAAAAGAGGTACTTGCTCCAGCCTGGCCTCTCAAGAAAGTTGCCTTCGATCTAGTTGCTATGGAGGCTCATACCACTAAGATAACCCCCTTGGTCCAGAAGCCACAAGGAGAGATGACACCGAGCAATTACGCTTATGAGACCATGATAGAGGACCTGACAAGGATTTATCCAACTGAGAAAATAGGAAATATCCAGGTTGATATGAGCTCGGTCTATTTACACGGTGAATATTATAAGCAAAGATATTATGACACCAAGACAAAAAATTTTGAACTCGAGGATGCCTTGGTAGCGAGTAGAGTGCAACAGGAGAATATGGCAATGGAGAATGAACACTTGCATCAACAGGTAGCGACGCATCAAAAGGAAAAGGATGTAGCGGAGCAGCAGGTGCAAGCACTTAAGGTGCAACTTGAATCTATACAAAACCAACTGGTAGAGAAGGCCACACAGGCTACAGGCTTCTCTCCAAAAATGATTAAGGAGACCCACCTTCGCTCGGGTCGAAGTTGCAAGAAGTTAGCGATGAAAGAAGTTCAAGTTTTGTAGTATCTCTATGCAACTCGGATCTAGATCTAGTTGAGCCAACAAGTCATAGATACTACTGAGGAGATGCTGGAACCTTATTTGGAAATGGCTATAAAAATCTAAGCCCTAGCTCAGTCCAACATGCACATTCACCCCCTAAGTGAAATGGACCACGCTTGGTCTATCACCAAGGTCACACTGCATAGCTACTTTTAGAGAATGGACCTAGTGAGAGAGGGTAGGAAGATCCTTAATGCCATAGAGTGGGAGCATACTATTTTCATGATCCATTTTGATGCTCTCATCGATATGGGATTTCCAAGTTTTACTGATGAATGGGGCGAGCCTCTGCCAAAGGAACAGTTGGAAGCGGCTTGGAAGAATTTTGTGGAAGACACTTCCAAGATTGACAAGTGGGAGGAGCCCATCACAGAACAACAAGTGCTGCCACTTATGAAGAAGTTTACCCGCATGGAGCTGTCCTTATTTGAGTTAGCTCAACGAGCTAAGCACCTTAGCCTGGAGGACATCTAGAACTTGCGGTATGTGTATGAGTCACTGAGTGTTCCTTTCTTATTCACCATGCATGCTTGGGCTGAGGTAGTTATAGTCTATGAAGTTACCTATGAAATATTGAAATAGCAGGAGGATCGGGACTTATAGGAGCAAGTAGTAGCAGAGTAAATAACAGCGGAGTAGAAGCAAGCAGAAGTTCTACAGGTAGCTGCAGAGGCATAGGTGGCTGAAAAGGTAACAGAGCAGCAGGGACAAAAAAAGGCATCCAAGTCAAAAGCACTAGCCAAAGCAACCATTAAGAAGACTCAATAAGTAGCCCAATGGATAAAGGCCTAGGATTGCTTGCATCCATGCGATCTAGATACCTCGTGAGCTACCAAAAATATTGGCAGTTTTACACTATGCCACATTAAAGTTCTAATCAAATTTTGTAGAAGGATTTTTGATTGTAAAAGTGGCATATATATTAATCTATGATGTAGTATTTTTGGCCTATATAATGTGTTACAATATTTTTGTGTTAATCTTCTTTCTCATTTTCATAAATTTTATGCTTGAAGAATAATGGGTGTTGCCAGTCAAATTGTTTGCGAAGAATTAGTAAAGGTCACCTGATGGCGGCAAGGAAAATAGTGCTTTAAAGTTAAAAATTTAAAGGGGACTATGGTAGTCCTTTCGCCTGAATGAAGAACAAAAACCCGACGCCCTTCCTCGGGGCAAAAACATTTATTTTTATTCAAAAATCAGGTCATTGAGCAAAAGGAATGGCAAAAGCATGTTTGCCCCATTCCGGGGCGAACGTGATGTTTTAAAAAAATAAAAACAAAGAAAATGGGTTAAGGTTCGAGCAAGGATGCTTTCACCCCAAATGAGGGGTGAAAGTCCCTTTCACCCCACTTTGGGGTGAAAAGGTATTTAAGTAATTAAGTTGAGAGTGCGCCCAAAGTTGAAGTGCAAATCCAAAATAACAAGAGTGTGTTTGCCCCAAAGTTGGGGCGAAAGCATCGTTCACCCCACTTTGGGATGAACATCATTTAAAGTGAAGGTATTGACAAGTCAAAGATGCATTCACCCCAGGTGAGGGGCGAAAGTCCCATTCGCCCTTCCTTGGGGTGAAAGCTCATCAAAATATGGATTCGGGTGAACCCAAAAGAAAGTAGCAAGTACTATGGCGATGTTGAAAATTCAACTATGCATTCACCCCAGGTGAGGGGTGAAAGTCCCATTCACCCCTCCTTGGGGTGAAGCTACATGAAGATGGCCCCACCAATATGTCAAAGTTTTATTTTTGCTTCAGGCAAATATTAAAGGGGTAGCATTGAAAAGTCAAAGCTAAGTTCACCCAAGGTGAAGGGCGACAACGCATTTCACCTCTTTTTGGGATGTGTTGGTGAAAATGACAACATGCAGGGAAATAAAGGTATTCTCCTCAAAATTTAGCTAAGGAGAATCATCATGATGGCATGAAATTTTGGAGGGCCAGTGGCGAGCAAAGAAGAATTGTCGTGATGGCACGACATTTTGGAGGTCCAGTGGCCAGCAAAGAAGAATTGTCATGATGGCACGACATTTTGGAGGACCAGTAGTGAGCTAAGGATAATTGTCATGATGGTGTGATATTTTGGAGGACCAGTAGCGAGCTAAGGAGAATAATCATGATGGCACGCCATTTTGGAGGGCCAGTGGTGACCAAAGAAGAATTGTCATGATGGTGCAACATTTTGGAGGGCCAGTAGTGAGCAAAGAAGAATGGTCGTGATGTCACAATATTTTGAAGGGCCAATGGCGAGAAAAGAAGAATCATCATGATGGTATGACATTTTGGAGGGCTAGTGGTGAGCAAAGAAGAATTTTCGTGATGGTGCGACATTTTTGAGGGCCAGTAGACCATGATTTATAAAAGAAGATGGAGAAGATATTTTTAACAGAAATATCTTAACTTCTTTTAGTTAGGAGAATCATGATCTAAGAAATATCTCTGTAACAAGAAGATCATGAAATCTAATCAATCTGTTACTAGGATAAGCCTGCAGGCAATTTGTTGTAACAACTTTCAATTTTCTATTTATGAAAAACTCTATATATAGGATGAGCAACCTAAAAACTAGGTCGGCTCTTAGGTGTTTACAAGGCTATGTATTTAGACTTTTGAAAGATAAATAGAGATCATCTATCTTGGTTCTGGGTTCAATTGGTGTACAAGTATGTATGCGTTTGTTTATTTCTAATTTACTCTTTGATGAACGTACCATGCATTAATTATTAAAGCTGAATTTTTGTGTTAAGCATTTTATAAGATCTGCAATTTAATTCACGTAGAAACTGCTATAGAAATATACGCTGAATGATCTTAGCTTTACATGTGTCAGTTATCATTATGTTTTTCTGCAAAATCTTGAAGTAGTCCTATGTTGTTGCTTAATATGTACCTTATTATCTCTTAGCTTTGGCTATATTTCCTTCCTTTTATGCATTACTTTCTCTTCCCTATTTTCCTATAAAAAATAAGGAACCAACCTTCTCTGGATATTGAATCAGGCAAACTCTATTTTAGCCTGGTCTTTCAATGTTGACGAAGTCTTTGGCGCAAATTATTACCTAAGGTGGATTTCATTCCAATAGTTTTTGGCACACCTAGTGGGACACAAATCCCACACATTATATACAGATCAAATTCATGGTGAAGCCTTTGCCCTGTCAATATTTTATTATCACCTCGCGACTCCGCACCAGAAAGAAACCCTAAAAAAAAAGCCCTTACCCAGATTCTGGTTATGAATCATCCTTATATTAACCAAATCTAAAGCAAAAAATTTAGAAGAACCTATAGAGTTCTTCGATATACATCTTGGTAGCCTCCGAGGTAACCCAGTTTTGGTTGCAAGAACGTTTTATATTCTCAATAGAAATCCAAGACAAGTGTACACTCCTTGTGCAGCCTTTGTTAGCACTGCTGCTATCAAAACCTCTACTTTAGTTACCAATACAACTACAATGGCCAAAAATCTACCAGATCTACCTTATCCTCTATGGAATAATACAAGCCCTTTAAATATTGTAGTTTACCATCCAATACCATTAGTGGATTTGAAAGCACTACCTCAGTACGATGGTACTAGGAAGATAGCTTATGAACATTGCCTAGATGTAGCCACATTGGCACCAATATATAACATTACAGAGGAAGACGTGATGATCAGGCTCATGATTATTTACCTCAAAGGAAAAATGCTCTACTGGTATAGAGGTCTTGACTACCAGGCTATATCTACTTGGGCCCAACTTGCTGGTAAACTAGTGAAAGATTTTAATGAATATGTAGACCCCTTTTCATTGTTAAATCAGTTTAGTGTCATTCAAAGAAGCCCACAAGAGGATATGGTGGATTTCAATATTAGGTTTGATCAAACTTGGAATAGAGTTCCTGATGGTTTGATACCAGCCCTAGAGGGAGCCATATACTACTATCAAAGAGCTTTTAATTCAGAAATTAGTATGGCAATTAGACAATCCCGGGTGACGACATTTTTTGAAATCTATCAAGAAGCACTAAAAGCAAAAAAGGATTTGATCACCATAGGAAGGTTCCCTTAAAATATGATGCCTCCCATTTTCCCTAATTTACCTCAAATTTTAAACGATGCTCTCCCAGTTCCCTCGATTGCTGATCTTCCCAAGTGGAATGGATAGCTCAATATCCTGCTTCTACCAATGCCACCCACTCTTCCAATGCTTCCTCCTATTCTTTCTAATTCCTCAATGGGAAATACGTCTACTCAAGATGCCCACCTGGTGATCTTGGAAGATCTAAAAGCCTCTTATAAGACTATCAAATAAATTTATCTCTATGGAGCAAAGAGAAGTAGAAAGAAACTCTCAACCAAGACGTTACCCACAAGTAACTAGATATCAGGCATCTACCAGTGCATGGAATTATAAAAAAACTAATACAGTCTACGCTAGTAAGGAAGGTGAACCTAGTAATGCCTCACCTGAATCATATTACTGGTATTCCACGTGTAATGATCCTTATGGGGAGACCAACTTCATGGTTTATCATCATCAGGTACAACAAACAACTACCAAAAAAATAGAAAGATCCCTTAAAGGTCAAGTGAACATAATTCGAGAAGATGACTAGAATTGTTTGATTCCCTCCCTAGAACAAGTTTCTATTCTGACAATATCGGGAAAGAAATTTTTTTAGGTGGATACTAAGGACCTTAATCCTTAAAAGTACCCATGCCTACAAAGAGTCCTATTGAGAAAATACATCCACAAAATCTAGATCCAAAAGGAGTTGAAATTCAAATAGAAATGCCTCCAGTTAAAGAGATAGAAACTCAAGAATAGGCTAGAGAAAAGTTGAGGTATCCTTCATTGAATAAATGCTAGAGAGTTGATGCTACTCAGGGTTACAGAAATAGGTTTGATATAGTAGTAAAATAAAAAAGCATAGATGCTCTTCCTTTTTAATATTGTCGAAGAGATGAAAAAGACTCCTTCCAAGGCCACTATGTATGAAGCCCTATGGATTCTAGGGCAGATTTATCTTTTGCAAGAATAATCGAGGTCCATGAAAAACAAATATAAAGACCCAATGATATTGAGTTCTACCCAAGAAAGTCTTACTTCCACTTTAGGAAAAAATAGACCTCCCCTTTTTATTTATATCTCCAAATGAAAGGATGGATAATCCATAATTGTATGATCTATTCTGGATCCACAACTACTATTATGCCCAAATTAGTGTGTGATATAATGGGGATGGAATACACAAGGAGTGCTTTGGGGGTATTACAATTGGATGGGACTCCTGTAAAAATATTAGGCATGATAAAAGATATTCCTATAGTTTTGCACAGGCTTCCCAAACTCGTAGTCATACAAGAAGTAGTAGTAGTGGATTTAGAGCCTTATTTTGGTATGTGCTTATCTAGAGAATTTATGGCCAAAATAGGAGGATATATCTCTCTTGATTTCTCACACCTTGATATTCCATTCAAAGGAAAAAGGGTAAAAATATTCAATGAAAAACCTTCCACCTTCCATGTCGAAAAACTTGGAGAAGAGGAGAAAAACTCTACTACTGTAAACATGATGACAAGGGAACTAACAGACTTGAGTCTGATGGATGAAGCCTTAAATGAGTTACAATAATAAGATCAGTTTTATCTTCTGGATTTCAATGCTATGATCAAGACAGATCTAGGGAGTTACACTATTCTGAAACCTGAAAAGAATAAATTTACCCCCCCCACCAGTTGCATCATCTACAAATCAGTTGTGGAAACTTTTCTTTGATGGCGCTAGATGCAAAAATGGAGTTGGAGCAGGTATTGTCATCATTGCTCCGACTGGTGAAGAAAATATTTTCTCTTACAGGCTAACTTGGAGCTGCACCAATAATGCAGTAGAATATGAAGCACTCTGTTTGGGACTAAAGAAGGCAAAAAATATGTGTATTAAAAAACTGTAAATTTTTGGTGACTCTGAACTAATAGTGAATCAAGTGATAAAAAAATGCATAAGCAAACAACATTATATAAAGGCTTACAAAAATAAAGTCTCGGACCTGCTAGAATATTTTGAATCCCTGAACATGAAAGCAATCCCTAGGGAGAAAAATACGCATGCTAATTTTTTGGCTTTGGTAGAAGCAAACGTTTACCCTATAAGCAACGTTATCCAAAAATAAAAAATAGTTAGACTGATATACATACA
Organism: Wollemia nobilis; assembly: GCA_028583015.1. Classification (NCBI taxonomy): domain Eukaryota; kingdom Viridiplantae; phylum Streptophyta; class Pinopsida; order Araucariales; family Araucariaceae; genus Wollemia; species Wollemia nobilis. Next base: position 2,508,217 of record JAQPPZ010016913.1, on the reverse strand, counting down.
TTTAGTACCTGATAGAGATACTTTTTGGTAGGTCTTTGAATCAGCACATTATATATTTCCTAGCTCATGAGATAAACTACTCTAGCAATAGAGAAAGTGAAGACGAAGAGGAGGAAAATGTCATCCAGTTGAAAAATAATCACATCCCTAAGGGGCTAGTCACACTTGAGTCTCTTTTTGATAACAATGATAGGTCAATAGGTCATAAGATGAAAGTTGACAAACATAGATATAAAGAGATAAAAATATCACCTGAAAAGGCGATCAAAGTAGGGGTGAATACTATAGATAAAGAACTAAATGAAATTAGAGAATTATGTGAAGAATTTCTAGATACAATGGCCTGGACCTATGGAGATTTAAAAGTATACTCAAAGGAAACAATTCAACATACGATTGAACTCTAAGAAGGTGCTAAACCTTTTCGTCAAAAGCAACGCTCAGTAAATCCAAAAATAGAAGCTTTTATGAAATAGAAGTTGCTAAAAATACTAGACACTAAGATTATATATCCAATTAAGAACTCTACATGGGTCGCTAATCTTGTTCCAGTAAGAAATAAAAATGGAGATATCCGACTATGTGTTTACTTTCGAAACCTAAACAAAGCTTCACTCAAGTATCATTATCCTCTCCCATAGATCGATTAGATTTTACACACTGTTGTAGGAGCTGAGAGGTTTTCTCTATTGGATGGTTTCTCTGGGTATAATCAGGTATGGGTAAAAGATGAAGATCAATTCAAAACAGCATTCAATACCAAATGGGGAACATTTGCATATCAAAGGATGCCTCTTGGGTTATCAAACGCTGGAGCAAATTTTCAAAGAGCCATGGATGTAGCTTTTGGAGAACTTGCAAATAAAATTATAGTGATATACATGTATGATATGACTGTCTTTTCTCACAAAAAATGAGATCACATAACTCACCTCAAGAAAGTGCTATAAAAGTACCAAGAGTTTGGGATATCCATAAATCCAAAGAAATATATCTTTGTCGTAGAAGAACGAATCTTACTTGGTCATGTAGTTTCAAAATCTTGCCTAACAATAGACACTAGTAGAGTGAAAGCCTTGCTGGAACTCTCCCTTCCACTAAACAAAAAGGGTTTGTAGTCATTTTTTGGTCAAATTAATTTTGTACGTAAATTCATAGCAGATTTTGCACAGATTGTTAAACCTATGACTGAATTGTTAAAAAAGGATGATATGTTCAAATGGATAGATGCAAGAAAAGAAGCTTTCAAACAGATCAAGGAGAAAATAGCTCAAGCTCTAGTCTTGGTAAACCCAAAATACTCCAAATATTTTATCTTATATTCTATAGGCGAATAGGGAAGTTACGCTATAGTACTTACCCAGAAGGGAGCTGAAAATGAAGAAATGCCTATCACTTTTCTAAGTAAAAACATGCAAGAGCATGAGGAAAAGTATAATTTTATTGAAAAATAGATTTACGCTATCATGAAGTCTCTAAAAAATTTTAGGCACTCCTTATCATAAAACAAAATCATATTTTATCCTATTCACCCCGATGTATGAAGTTTCATTATGCAAGGAGAGCTTGGTGATACAAGAGTAGGTTGGGTAACTAAAATACAAGAGTATGACATGGAAATACACCTAGAAAAGCTAGTTAGAGGTAGAGCATTGTGCTAGGATCTTGTAAAACAAGCGACAATAGACTATGTAGCTTGCCAGGCTCAAGAGGCAATACCAGAAGAAGATCAAGCTTTAGAACAACTTGACTGGGGAGATAAATTAATCAAGCATTTCCAGACTGGACTATGTCCAGCTAACTTGAACTCTTCCCAAAGAAGAAGGTACAGGATTCAATCTCTAAAGTACACTTCATTACCTGAAGGGTTATACAAAAAAAACTTGGATGGAGTATTGCTTCGATGTGTGTCGGATGAACAAAAAGAAATAATTTTAAAAGAGTTTCATGGAGGTCTATCAGGAGGACACTACTCTGGGAGAACTACCACACTAAAAATAATTAGAATGGGGTGCTATTGACCTACAATTTTTGTATACGCTTTCAAAGTTACGAGATACTGTGAAGAATGTTAGATATATGTAGGAAGGAACAAAAATGCACCATACCTCTAAAGAATATTCAGGTTGAAGAACTGTTCTAGAAATGGGGGCTAGATTTCATAGGCATCATAGAACCAAATTCATCGATAGGGCATAAATATATTCTCACAGACACTGATTATTTCACGAAGTGGTCTGAATTAATACCCACAAAAAAGAGTGACCAAGAAGTAGTGATTGAATTTGTAGAAAGTTTGATTACAAGATTCGGCACTCCAGATGCCTTGGTCATAGATAATGACCCACAATTTGTAGGAGCCAAGGTAATTCACTTCACCAGTAAATATGGGATATATTTAAAAGCATCATCAAATTACTATCCTCAAGGTAATGGGTTAGCTGAATCCACGAACAAGAATCTGCTTAGAATTTTGAAAAGAACACTCAAGGAGAATAAAAGGAGTTGGCATACTCTGATAAACCAAGCACTTTGGGCTGATAGGATCACAATTAAAAAATATCTCAACACATACCCTTATTATCTAGTTTATGGAAAGGAAGCTATGCTACCGATACACATAGAAATACCAGCTTTAAAGTTGTTAGATATAACTGGTACAGAAGAAGTAGAACCAATGGAAAATATGCTAATTCAGCTCTTACAATTGGAAGAAAATCAGGAATAAGCCTATGATCACTATCAAAACATGCAGTTGCAACGAAGGGGTGGTTCGACAAAAATATGACCTTAAGAAACTTCAAGGTAGGAAATTTAGTCCTGAAGTGGAATACTAAGAGGTTGAAACCAGGAAATCATGACATGTTTGATACCTTCTGGGATGGCCCTTTCAAAATTATTGAAGAGAAGCAACATAATTCCTTCCAGCTAAAATATGAACAAGACAAGATCCTACCCATTCCTATTAATGGTTTCCACCTAAAGTTATTTTACAAGTAATGGGTTCCAATCTATCCTTGTATATATTTTATTATTTTTCGTATGTATACCCTTGTGAATATGTTACTTTTTGTGAGTTTTTATGTTGAGGTAAAATATCTTGATAGTGTGACTTTTGGGAATTCATGGCCTTCTTTTAGGGAAAATGTCACGACAATGCAAATTTTGGGCATTCATGGCCTTATTTCAGGTAAAATGTCATGATAGCATGATTTTTGGGCATTCATGACCTTCTTTCAGGGAAAATGTTGCGATAGCGCGACTTTTGGGTATTCATGGCCTTCTTTCAGGGAAAATGTTGCGATAGCACGATTTTTGGGAATTCATGGACTTATTTAAGGGAAAATGTCATGATAGCATGACTTTTGGATATTATTTACGTAACAGGTTTCAAAATTATTATGATGCCATGTTAGATATGACTTTTTGTACAGCAGAGAGCCACGTCAGGTTCAATTTTCTATACAACTAAAAGCCATGTCAGAACAACGGTAAAAGCACGTGCCTTGGGAACCTAAAAGGCACCATTCTTAAAAAATAAAAATCATACCCAATGATCAAATCAAGAGATGAAGTTGTCTTATTGGATCGATACCACGGTGGTCATTTTTTATTGGTCTAAGATAAAAATGACAACTCGAGGTAGTTGAGATCTTTTAAAGCTGGCATACTAACTAAAGCTCCTACCTGTATTTAAAATCTATTTTGAAATACGTGCTGCCCATTGCATTTAATCCACATCACCTGAGCATTTTAATTGCGTATCTTTTTGGCATAAACATACATAGTGGGTTATTTTGAAAGAATTGTTTCACATTCCCTCCTCCCATTTTTTGCATCTTGCTACCTGAGTTCCAAAGTTCTTCTTGAAAGTTATGTATTCTCATATGGTGTCCCTACGATAGTATCACAATGACCACCTCTGTAGCTTCGGGATCCACATCCAGGTTTGCAAAGAAGAATAGAAGTTCAAGTGTTAAGGTAAACAACTTCGCAAAGACACGAGGCTGACATGGAGAAGCCCTGGAAAAATTTGCAAAGACATCCGCTAGGTTGGTCGTAAATAGTTCACCTTCAAATCCAAGTAACTTCCATTACTATTCTATGATTTACTGGTACGTATTATCTCATGTTCACCCTTGTCCAAAGTTAATTAGGGTAATGGCCATGATGTACGATGCAAAGAATAAGAGTGTAAAAAATCATAAGGGAGAAATACTTTTTACGATTGATTCATACACAATTAGAGTGGTATTTTCTCTGGGATACAAGATGCCAGTTCCTCCTATCTTGTTTGATCCAGCCAATTCTTCTAAATTTTATCTGAATACTCCAAACATTAGGTCTTTTCTCCAATAGAATATTGAAGGTGAACTCCCCAAAGGTTCCATCCCCCAATCTCCCATTCCTTTGTCCAAATTTAAAAGCAAAATACTTTTCTCCATGCTGGCCATGATAGTAGGGTTAGAAGATGATTCTCAGGTTCATGGATGGCAGGTTGCAGTGGTGCAGTGTATTTCCATCTATAAATTTTATGATAAAGAACAAATGGATCCAAACATAGTACCTATTTTCTATTAGGACTAGAACTGATGGGATTATCTTATTGATACAAATGAGTTACATATATAGGCAGAAGGTCTATATGATAAACTGACAAGTGTCAATATAAACTGATAAGTGTCAAAATAGAGGCATAGTGCACTTTAATTCTAACATTCCCCCTTAAAGTGCACTATCCTAACTAAAGAAGAAACAAAACAAGTCAACATTAGGTAACATTCCCCCTTAGTTTTGACAACCTATCATCCTCTCTTATTGCTGATTTGGTCTAGGCTCGTGCTTTTTGCGCTTGGCTCTCCAACTGTGAATAATGCTAGATTCACTGTGTATACATCTCGGTATGTTGCCTAAAGGTCAGCCACTTCCACGGGTCTGTTGGCACTGGGTCAGCCATCTAAGTGCCTTAGGGTCATCATGGGTGCCTCAGGGTCAGCCACTTCTGGGTCTGTTGCCTTTGCAAGTCATCCTCAGAGGATGTTGCCTCTCGTAGGTCACTGACTAGATTCACCATAAATATCAAATCCCTCCTTATGGTGAACTCAATATAGAAGGTGTCGGTCTCTGCCAAAAATGCACCTTAATACAAAAGAAATATGAGCCATGAAATACAATAAAATTGAGCCTTAGAATCCAAGTGTGGAGGAGAAGAAGAAAGAAGAATAGAAGAGAATCTTCTAAAGTGTCTTCGTCTGTAGTCTTCAGAAGTAGATCCGAAAAAACCTCGGATAGAGTCTAGGGTGTCTTTGTCTGTAGTCCCTAGAATAAGTGTCCTTATTATAGTCACCTCATCTTACCGAAATGCATGGGTAACCAGCCACTGCATCCGCCAAGTAGAAAGGGGAGACTACTAGATACTAGGTTCACTTATAAGTGCCTTGGGAGTGTCGGGTACAACCGAAAGTGCACTCCAAGGTAGAAAAATTTTGAGGCTAAAAAACTCAATTGAAATAGCCTCAAAATAACAATATGACACCACCATTGTGTCCGTCACGGAAAAACGTTTCCAACGACTATAAATACCCCCATACTTGGGTTTGAATGGGGCCTTTAACTTGCTGAAAGAACAATAGCATGCCTCTCTAGGCAGTAAAATAAACCTCAGGAATAAAAAATTCCTGGCATCGCACTCTGGTGGCATAAAAACGGTCTCAGTTTCCCTCACAGGGTTTTTACATAGGCTATGCATGCCATCTTTGAAATGGTCATGAGAACCTTCCACTCTTCACTCCCATGTGGAAAACAAATATTAAATAAATGATTTGAGGCCATATTTTCGACCAATACAAATGCCAAGCCTCCATACAATAAAGTGATAGGTCTAAAAAAAAAATGGTAGTGCTTATCAGCAAACATAACTGGCAGTATCAATATGAGATTATTCGAACCAGGTTCACCGGGAATGGCCCGCGATCAAGCAATGCTATGTGTGCTTATGGAAATAAATTAACACTTCTCTAATTGCCCCAATCAAGTATCTTTTGGGGACAATTTCTCTAATGAAGTGATGATGGATCTCAATGTGCTTTGTTCTAGCATGGAAAACTGGATTCTTGGTCATCTTGATGGTACTTTGATTGTCACAATATATATATGTTGGACCATGTATGAATAGCCCAATATCCTGAAGTAATTGCCTCAACCATATTGCTTCCTTAGTTGCCTCAACTGGTTGCTCTATATTCATGCTCTGTCGAAGATAGTGAAAGTGTGTGTTGCTTCTTTGTGCTCCATGAAATAGATCCTTGGCCTAATTGAAAGCAATAACCTGATGTAGATCTTCTGGTTTCAGGACAACTGGCCCAATCTGAATCTGTGTATCCAATCAAAGAAACATTATCACTTGATTTATACATAAGGCCATGATGAGGTGTGGCATTTAGGAATCTCACAATCCTCTTAGCTGCTATCCAATGGCTCTTCTTAGGATCCTGCATGAATCTAGAAATAAGGCCAACTGAATAGCAAATATCTGGTCTAGTTGAAGTTAAGTAGATCAAACTTCCAACTAGTTGCCTATAAAGTGTACCATCAACCCTTTCTTCTTCATCATTATTTAGCAATTTCAATCTAGTTTCCATGGGAGTTAGAGAGGGCTTACAATCCTCCATGAGAAACCTCTCCAAAATATACTGAATGTACTTAGCCTGTGAGATAAAAATCTTACCAAGTTGTTGCCATACCTCTATTCCTAAGCAATAGTGGAGGAGACCTAAATCTGTCATCTCAAAGTTCTTGCATAAGTCCTCTTTGAGCAACCTTATTCCTTCTATGTCATCACCTGTAATGAGGATATCATCCACATACAATGTAATAAAAATGATGCGGTTCCTCCAATGTTTCACATAGAGAGTAGATTCTGCTGCAGATCTAGTGAAACAAAGGTTGAGGAAATAGGAGTCAATCTTTGCATACCAAGCTCGGGGTGCTTGCTTCAACCCATATAGAGCTTTCTTTAATCTAAGGACTTTGTTGTTTTGGCCTTCAACTATGTACCCTAGTGGTTGTTTCACATACACTTCCTCCTTCAAATGACCATTTAGAAATGCACTTTTGACATCCATTTGATATATTGGCCAATGTTTTTGAGCTGCCATAGCAATAACTGTCCTGATTGTAGTCATCTTAGCCATAGGAGCAAAGGTCTCCTCATAATCAATTCCCTCTTGTTGCTTATAGCCTTGAGCTACTAGGCGAGCCTTGTAGCTATCTAGTGAGCCGTCTACTTTATATTTTGCTTTGTATACCCATTTTGTGCCTATGGTATATTTTCATTTGGGTAAATCAACTAACTCCCAAGTGTGATTCCTTTCAATGGAATCCAATTCCTGATCCATGGAATGAACCCATTTAGGATCACCAAGTGCTTCTTTGACATTAGAAGGTTCAGGTTGGCTAAGGACTTTGGCTATTAGGGCATAATTCACTTGGTGTCTTAGGGATGAAGGCCTTTTACCTGTATAGGTGGGCAAATGATTTTGGGCTTCATCTATTGTGGCTTGAACCCACTTGGGTAAAGGATTGGATGTTGTTACTTGATCATTATGAGGAGGAGATGGAGGACATGGATTATTTGTAGGAAGTTCTTCTTGTGGATGAATTTCTTGATTTATGAGTGAAGGAGAAGAATTAGATGATATTGTATGCATGAATGGAGCAACTATTTCATTAGTTATTTCTAAAGTGGGGGCTTTAGGAGGATTATATGGGGGATACTCATGAAAGGTAACATCCCTAGATAAAATGATTTTCTTGGAAATAGGCTCATATAATTTATATGCATTGGCACTATCACTATAGCCAACAAAGATGCATTTTTGGCTCTTATCATCAAACTTCTTCCTTTTCTTATGAGGAATGTGAGCATAGGCATCACATCCAAATATTCTCAAATGGCCTACATAGGGCGTTCTTCCACTCCATGCTTCTTCAGGTGTTCTTTCATGTAAGGCCTTTGTGTATGACCTATTAGTCAAGTATGCAGTAGTAAGAACAACTTCTCCCCAAAATGAGTTAGGTAATAGAGCAGCATGTAACATTGATTTTGCCCTATTTGTGATTGTTTGATTCATTCTCTCAGCAACTCCATTTTTTTGCGGGGTATAAGGAGTTGTGAATTGCCTCCTTATCCCATGATACTTACAAAAATTAAAGAATTCATTGGAGACATATTCTCCACCATTATCTGATATTAAGGTGGAGATTTGATAGCCACTTTCTCTTTCAACAAGTGCAATGAATTCTTTGAACTTATCAAGGGCTTGCCACTTATATTGAATTAGGTAGATCCATACCTTTCTGCTGTAATCATCAATGAAAGTGATGTAGTATTTTGCCCTTGTATAAGATTGAACAGACATTGGCCCACAAATGTCTGAATGAATCAATTGCAAAGGTCTATTAGCCCTCCATGCCTTTCCTATTTAAAATGGTTGCCTATGGTGTTTGGCTATTACACATGGCTCACAAAAACATTTTGACTCCTTAAGATGTGGAAGTCCTTTAACTAATCCTTTTGTAGCCATCATTTGAAGATTATTAAAATTTAAATGTCCCAATATTTCATGCCACATGTACTCCAAAGAGAAAGTTGTTGTATGCAAAGATGTTTGTGTTATAGATTTTGTAAGGAGGTAGTAAACACCATCCTTTTTCACTCCCATGGCCTTGACATTACCATTGGGTTCCTTAATGTAGCATTTTTATTTTTCAAAATAGACATTATAGCCCTTATCTGTAAGTTGTCCAATAGAAAGAAGACTCCTTTTAAGACTAGGCACATACAAAACATCTATTGTAGGAACATTATTACCATCATGCAAAGTAAGTGGTGCCTCCCCAACACCTTCAATGGGTAGAGCACTTTCATCACCAAAAGTAATGAATTGATTTGATGTGGGCTGAACCTTGGTCAACCAATCTTACCTTCCTGTCATGTGCTTTGCTACTCCAGAATCAATATACCAACATTCTTTATCTTCAACATTAACTTGGTTGGCTGCATACAATGTGTTCATATTATTATTTTGTGGTTCTCCCTGTTCTATTTGCCTTTGATAGCAATTAGCAATATTATGATTCCATTTTCCACAATATTCACACCCTTGTTGATTGTTGTTTTGACCCCCTTGAGGTCTTGTTTGCCATCTTTGCTACTGCTGGTACTACTATTGTTGTGGCTATTGCTGGTACTATTGCTGATGTTGTTGCTAATGGTACTGTTGATTTGGCTACTGCTGGTACTGTGTGTATCTCTGGTGTTGTCTACCCCTTTGATTCTGATTATGCTGATTTTGACCCTTGTTTTGTTTAGGCTGTAGAGTTGCTTTGGTGGCAAAAGCTGCTGATGTGGCTTCAATTTCTTCATATTTGATTAGGGTTTGCTCATGCTTCTTAAGTAAGATCTCAATATCCTCAAGTGTTGAATTTATTGTTTTATCACTCAAGTCTAACATGGTAGCATAGGAGTGAAACTTTGAAGGAAGGCCATGCAACATTATTGGAATTAATTCATTATCATCTAGGGTTTTACCAACAGCTAATAAATCATTTTTAATAGACTTCACTTCCATAAGATAATCGGTAAGTCAGACTTTCATACATAGATTGTGCAATTTTTGTTTGAGATACAAAATATTATCTTGAATTGGCCTATCAAACAATCTATTGAGAGCATCCCATGCTTGTTTAGGTGTTTTTGCAGCCCTTACAGTTTCTATGCATTGAATTCCTGTAGCTAGCTTGATTAAACTTAAAGCTATGTTGGAATTCTTTTCAAATTGTTATTTTTATTTAGGGTCTGTAGGTGCAGTGAGTGGGTCTTCATTAGCCTACCTATCTCTCACAAAGTCCCACATGTCATTCATCATTAATATTGACTCCATATCATACTTCCAATTTGCAAAAGTCTGTGCTCCTTCAAGTTTCTTTGTAAGTCCACTTAATAGGTTTGTAGTAGCCATGATTTAGAAAAGGATAAAAAGAAAAGGGAGCTCAAAAAAGGATGAAGTAAGAACGAAAAATGCCAAATTAGAGCCCTAAAAAAAATCTAGGGTACATCGCTGAAGATCCAGAGGAGGGTTCGCCTAGTTTTTCCACTCTAAATCTTCAAGATATTCCAACAGTGGGAGGGTGCCTTTTTCTATCCAAAGAGAGTAAGAATTAGAATTTTTCCAGACCTTTATACCAAACTTCTCAATATACCCGCCCTTACGTGAGGGAGACTGTAAGTATTTGAGTAGTTGATACGTGGAACATAGGCGATTTTGAAAGGGAATAACCTGCCAAACCTTTATATCAAACTACTCAATATACTCGTCATTACATGAGGGAGACTATAAGTATTTTGAGAAGTTGATACGTGGAACATAGGTGGTTATAAAAGTGTGATGCTTGCTTTTTGTAGAATTATTACAATCAATATGCCAATGTATTATTGCTGAAAATGCATGTATGTGTTTTCTTGCTTGTATATGGCTTAGTGTCAAGTGTGTATGAATTGGAACTACACTTGATTGCAATTATAAAACCCAAAGTCATGCAAGGGTGATAGCAAACATAAAATGTATACAAATACCAAATAGAAGATGCAAGAAACAAACACCTAGTGGCCAAGAGAGTGCCACAAAATGAATCCATCGACAAGGGACAAGGGGTCCTAAATCACCCCTTAAGTTGATGATTTGTATTGAAAACTTGGCTAAAAAACAAATTAGCCCTAAATGTGCTTCCAAAATTATGAGACAATATCAATTTCTCCTTTTACAAGATTGCCCCCAAATTCAAAAAATGACTTGGCATAATGTCCTCCCAAAATACTGAGCCTTTCACAATTTTGCCAAACTATCAACCAAGAGTTTCGGATACAACCGAAAATGCACTCTGTTTACAACATCAAATTCAAGTCAAAATTTAGTTAAGTAAAAAGTCTCAAAACTGAAAAATAATTACACCAATGGATACCCCTCAAAATTCACTTTCCAATGACTATATATAAGCCTATAGTTAGATACAATTTGATGTTCAAAATGGCAAAAATATAATGACCCTGAAAAAGTGTGCAACTCCGGGACTTCCCAAATGGTTACCCATCCGAGTGCTACTCTCGAATGTATTGCTTAACTTTTGAGTTTTACTAAAAATTGTTTCCAATAGACTCAAACAAACATATTGAAATATTTTAACATTGACTACAAATTCATCTGCCCCTTCTGTGATTCACAAGATGTTAAATTTGTTTGTTTTCAGCTATCATCCACGATGCATAAAATTATTAGACATGTTTCACCATGGGTTTGAATTTGTAGGAACACGTGGAGGAAGTAGTGAATAGATGGCAATTGGAAGAAATTTACTTAAAAAACTCTATTTTGGATACAGTTTACTTTGGATACCTCTTTTAGAGAAATTTGCTTTCCATTGTGTGGGAGTTGGCACCGTGATCAACTCAACAGTAAGTAACACAGAACTGGAGCTCAATCTACACCTCAATACAAGGTTACGGATCACATGTGTACGCCGAAATGCTACTTTAGGTTGTTTGGCCACTAGGATGGATGTTGCTTCGGGCTGTTTGATTTGAGGAGGCCACACTGCGAAAAGAAACAACTTATCAAAGTAAAAAAAATACCGCGTGGGAGGGCTAGCAATGCTGTGCAGAGATGAATACACGACACAATCTAAACTGAAATATTGTAGCAAGTGTGTCATCTGTTGCCCCTTCCTTGTCCAATGATATGTACCAGATATCTGTCAACTCTCAGAATGAGCTCTGCATCTTCATAGGCCGAGGCCAAAACCGTGAATGTCCGGGTGAAGGGCGTGGTGCAGGGGGTGTTTTACCAAAAAATTACGACGGAGAACGCCCAACAACTGGGATTGAAAGGTTGGGTCCGTAACAGACGCGACAGAAGTGTGGAAGCCATTTTCTCTGGGGAAACGAAATCAATAGATGATATGCTGGAGCGCTACAAATGGGGGGGCCACCGGTGGTAATTGTAATGGCCGTGAATGTTAACCCGACGGAGGAACCAGTGGGTGAAACTTTTTTTTTTTTTTTTTGATCTTCAACAGAATCACGTCAAAAAAAATTTCAATTCGTGCTAGGGTTTGTTTTCTTCGAACATCATCATAACATGGCAAGTTCCATGATCATGATGGAATAGCATCGACATCATAATAATAACCACCATCGGAAGTAGCAGGTGCAGAATTTATTCGGAGGGGGGGCGTGCTTCTACTTTTGGTTCTCGGTGCAAAGGTCTTGTGGATGAGGCGAATGCGAGCTCCACTCCTCTTTATCCATTATGCCGCATCCACGTCCACAGTGAACAACAATGTTCAGCAATGTCAAACTTTCTTGATATAGCACGTGTATCAGCTCAATGGAAATTTTGAAAGAGACATGTCCTCGGATGGCGAGGATTGTCCTCTATGGAGTTTCTAGTTTTTGATCCACTCAATGAGTGGAGAGCATACTCCCTAACTCCATAAACCAGACTCCTTAACCCATAGGTCCTTCAGGCGGATCTCACCGCTCTGATACCAGATGTTAGGACTAGAACTGATGGAATTATCTTATTGATACAAATGAGTTACATATATAGGCAGAAGGTCTATATGATAAACTGACAAGTGTCAATATAAACTGAGAAGTGTCAAAATAGAGGCATAGTGCACTTTAATTCTAACATTTTCTTCGATTGGCCAACTTTTTTAGCTCATCAGCTACACTTGGGACTCTCAAAATTACACACAAAAGCTCCATATGTTTTTAGATATTCTTCTTATTTGGTTTGGCTATTCTTTTTATTTCAATCAAAGAATTTAAAATCAATACCTGTAACTCATAAAGATGCACAAGGATAGAGTTTTTGTGTATGTGAATAGAATTTTCTCCTCTTGAGCGATAATTCATATTATCAGTTCAATAGAGATTTTTTGGGCCCTTCTCTGCAAATCATGCTAGGACACACAACAAGAATTCCTAAAATAGTGGAGGAAACCCTAAGGTGCTCTCAAGTGGAAGAAGGGGACTTTTTTGTACTGACCTAGGGGGTAATCATAAGGCTCTATGGCTTCACAGGGAAGCCCTTCCTATTGCATTACTACGTCACCAACTGGATTTTCGCCTTGGAGTATGTAAGGCAAAAAGAGTTTATAAATTACACATTTGGGACTGACACCCAAAAAACTCACACCTACCTTATGCACTTCCATTTCAAAGGGTTTGTCATCTCAAAAAAGAGAGATCATCAAAAAATTGCCAAAGTACTAAGAAATATGAAGTTGGTGGAGCTCCTGCAAAGGTGGAAATACGATCTTGATGATGTATTCACTGAAAGGCAGGCCACTCTGAACAAGAGTCCTTTCCAGCAATTTCATGCCTCTGATAGAGTCGTTGAACAAAATTGAAATAATAGCGGAGGACAACCCCTAGAATTGCATGTGGATAAAATGCAGCCTCTAGCTCCATGGCATGATTTTTATGAACACTTGGTGGACTATGACCCAAAGACTCATCCGACCCACAACATCCCCACCAAAATAGTCAATAACATGAAGAAGAGAGGAGATGACTGGGATGCACCCGATATTGAGGCTTGGTGGCAGATGCGATGCCATCATAATACTTTCTCCAGGTATGGGCTAAAAATAGATAACAAATTTTATACCAAATATGATGAGCACCATAAGAATTGGTCTGTGACACCATTCAATGAGGTCCCTCTCAGAATAGGTGGTATTTCCCCAAGAGTGTTTGTTCCATATGCTGATAAAGAAAAATGAAAGGAGGTCACAGTTGAACAACCAGGGGTAAAAAAGTAGAAGCATAGGATGTACATTCCACATTTAGGATCAGACACAGATCCTAAAGATATGGCTCCACTTGAACGGAAGAAGCTGACACCAACACGAAGAAAGAGAAAATTTGAGCAAGGAAAAGTTGAGAGTCAAAAAAAGAGGAAGATACAAGAATCCTCTTTTGAACAATCTAAAGGATACGATCAAGAGAAACTAGAAGATACAAATGTTTTGGAGGAAAGCTCTGAAGACATATCAGAATGTATGCAATAAGAAGGATCTAACCATATGCAAGAAGGAGAAGTTTAGCAAGAAGAATAAGTCACCGAGGAGCATTCAAAAGCACAGGTGGAAGAGCAAGTGGTGGAAGAAGCAGAAGGGGCCCCTCAGAAAGAATATTTAAATCAAGAGTAGACTCTCCTGCTAATGCCAAATAGTGCAGACATTTCCTGTTTACAACACTTAGCAAAGGTTTATTCGAAGGAATCACCAAAAAAGGAAGGCTCCAATCCACAAAAGGAGCAAGAAAAATCCCCAATTAATATTGATACTCCCTCCTCTTCCCCTCATCCTCATACAGATTCTCCTCCTCAGTCAAAAGATAAAGAGATTTCAAAATCATCCTCCTCCCATAATTCTTTGTAAAGTTATCCTCCTAGTACCCCGATCGGATCTTCCTCTCAGTAGATAGGCCTAGAATCTGCCCTGTCACATACTCCCTTTTCCATTTCCACAAATATTTTGGGTCTTCAGTATTTACAAAGCACTTCCTCTGCAAAAAAATATACCATCACCAAGATTAAAAAGATAAGAAAAGCCACAATGAATGTTGTGACATGGCTAAAGTCACGGAATCCTCCAAGTGACATTGATATGGCCCAAGTGCAAGAAGGGGCAGTTTTGAATCCAATCAATATGTAGAGGTCTACTATGAGGATGACTCTAGTACAAAATCCAAAGAAACAAATGACTCTAGATGATTATTAGACTGAAATAATCACTAAATACATGACTCAGCTACCAATGAATGATGAGTGGAAAAAGGCTCAGACCCACATGGGTACGATCTATTTGAATATGAATAATTACAAATAGAAGTTCCTTAGAATAGGGCAGGATCGACAGCGATTGGAAGAGGCCTTCAACCAACAAAAAAATACCGAGAAGGCTCTCAAGAATGATGTTAAAAATTGGGAGCAGAAGTTCAAAAAGGCTGCATATTTCTAGGATAAAGTAGCCAAGGCCGAGGAGCAGGTACAGGCATTGCAAAAATAGGTAGAAGATATGAATCAACAGTTATTGATAGCTTCAAAAAAGGTTCAAGGCTTCTCTAAAGAAAAAGCGATTACAATACAAAGAGAAAAACTCGCAGTGGTTAGAAAAATAGTCCTTAAGGCTAGACCCACCCTGGATTATCTCTCCAAAGTAAATAAAATGATGAGCCAGGTAGAAAAGGAGTTTGAAGCTTCAATGAAGCTCTTGAGACCAAGGGTGTCTGTGGATAACAAGATTCAGGTCCTAGAAAATAGTACGCAAACAATAGCTGGCTATAGAGCTTAGGATGAAAGTTGGTCTCAAGCAAAATTAGTCGCCAAGAATTTTTGCAAGAGGTATAAGTTAGTGACAACAACGGTGAATATATTACAGGAGTTGAGGGTGGAAGCGAAGTCTATCTCTAAACATATCAGTATGGTTGAGGACTATGGCATGCCTAAGTTTTGGCTTGCTCAGTCTAACCTCTTGATGGAAGAGCAAATAGAGACAACTTGACTAAATTTTTACAGTGATGTATCTAAAATTGATGGATGGGAAGAAACTGTGCAAGAGGACCATATTTTTGGTATGGCTCAAAATATAACTCAAATGAATTCTAGTCTCAATGAGCTCTATCTGAAGTGTAAAAGTTTATCTTACAATAATATAGAAGAACTGGAATATTTGTATGCTACTTTCAACGAGAAATCGAATACATACAAGGAAACCTGGAAAAAGGCCTGTGCCACCTATAATGAAGCCATTCAATCTAAGGAGAAACAAGCAAATGCCAAGAAGGTCCTAGCAAGTAGTACAGTGTATTTGGGACAAGAGTAAACACATTTTGAAGAGGAATATCCAGAGGAATGATCATTCCTAAGTTTGATTCTTTGTTTTTTTGATGACTCTTGGTATCATTCCTTTTATTTCCCTTCCCTTTCTTCTTTTGTATTTTTATATTTCTTTATTTTGACTCCATTGCCCAATGGATAAAGGCTCTAAGTTCTAACATTCAGTTAATAGAATTACCCCAGGAGGTACCAAGAATGTTGGTCAAAATGACAACATGCAGGGAAATAAAGGTATTCTCCTAAAAATTTAGCTAAGGAGAATCGTCGCAATGGTGCGACATTTTGTAGGGCCAATGGCGAGCAAAGAATAATTGTCATGATGGAATGACATTTTGGAGGGCCAGTGGCAAGCAAAGAATAATTGTCATGATGGCACGACATTTTGGAGGACCAACAGTAAGCTAAGAAGAATTGTCATGATGGCGTGGCATTTTGGAGGACCAACAACGAGCTAAGGAGAATCACCATGATGACACGACATTTTGGAGGGCTAGTGGTGAGAAAAGAAGAATTGTCATGATGGTGCGACATTTTGGAGGGCAAATAGCGAGCAAAGAAGAATGGTCACAATGATGTAAATTTTTTTAGGGCCAGTTGCAAGCAAAGAAGAATCGTCGTGATGGTGAGATATTTTGGAGGGCCAGTGGTGAGCAAAGAAGAATTTTCGTGATGGAATGATATTTTGGAGGGCCAGTAGACCACAATTTCTAAAAGAATATGGAAAATATCTTTGTAATGAAAATATCTTAACTTATTTTAGTTAGGAGAATCATGATCTGAGAAATATCTCTGTAACAAGAAGATTGTGACATCTAATCAATCTGTTACTAGGATAAGCCTGCGGTCAATTTGTTGTAACAACTTTTAGTTTTTTATATATGAAAAACTCTATATATAGGATGAGCGACCTAAAAACTAGGCCGACTCTTAGGTGTTTACAAGGCTATGTATTCAAACTTCTGAAAGATAAATAGAGATCATCTATCTTGGTTCTGGGCTCAATTGGTGTACAAGTATGTATGCGTTTGTTTATTTCTAATTTAGTCTTTGCTGAACGTACCATGCATTAATTCTTAAAGCTGAATTTTTGTGTTAAGCGTTCTATAAGATCTACAATTTACTTCACGTAGAAACTACTATAGAAATATATGCTGAATGATCTTAGCTTTCCATGTGTCGGTTATCATTATGTTTTTTTGCAAAAGCTTGAAGTAGTCCTATGTTGTTGCTTAATATGTACCTTATTATCTCTTAGATTTGGCTATATTTCCCTCCTTTTATGCATTCCTTTCTCTTCCCCATTTTCCTATAAAAAACAAGGAACCAACCTTCTCTGGAGATTGAATCAAGCAAACTCTGTTTTAGCCTGGTCTTTCAATGTTGACAAAGTCTTTGGTGCAAATTATTACCTAAGGCGGATTTCGTTCCAATAGGATGAACATACATTTTAAGAGGTAAGGCATATTATGTGAAGCACTTCCACCATGGGAGAAATGTGAAGCTCTCAATCACCCCTTTCAAAGGCTAAAAAATGCAAAATGGTTCGAAGCATCAAATGTGAAATTGAAGGGATACAGTGAACTATTTTTTACCCAAATTTTCTCTAAGTTGACTGCTGCCACGACAAGAAGGTGAATGCAACATTAAATTTAGGGGTATGTCCATGGAACGCAATGGTGTAAGCATTAAAAGAGGAAGCATGGATAAGGATGAAGTAATAATAGTTAAAGGAAGCATGACTTTGTTTTGAGCAAACTCAAGTTTAAGCATCAACAAAGACTGTTCGAAGGCGCTTGGATCAGATGCGGGATGAGAATTTAATGATTGGGACAAAAAGTAATTAAAAGTTTCTGATTTTATGCTAAAAAGGTTGTCAGATTTAGTATCACATGGTGCTTTTTATGAGTTCCAAAAATATTTGAAACATGAGAGAATTTTTGAGGCGCAACAAATGAACCAAATCAATGACCAAGCTTTATAGTTTTCCATGCACCGACACCCAAATGTGTTGATTTCCTAGAGATTTCATCTTACAAGCATAATTGCTATCTCAGGAGGAATATTCTCAAGGACTTTGAGGAGGAATTTATTTGAGGAGGAATTTGATGAGGTACCTTTGTTGGAGAAGCAAACTATTCAAGAGGTGCTCCCATTTGTGAAGGCTATAAAGAAGCCAAGAACTGATGCCACTATTGTAGTTCGTACAGTTGCAGTTGATGCAGTGACTGCGAATTATCCTCTGTTGGTTTCAGATGCTCTATGAGCATTGCACAAATGTTCCTGTTGATTCACGAGTAGTCGATGGATTAGCATATTGAAATTGTTAATCTTGAAGTGGAAGTAGCGGAGGAGCAATAGGAGGAAATTATTATGCAGTTACTTCCATAACCAGGACACACGGTACCCACACCTGAAGGTACATCTTTCTTTCCCTCTTCTTCTACTTTGGAGCATGTAGTTACTATTAGTTCATTTACATCAGTTCCTACGTTAGTCAATCCCCCTTTTGGTATCCCCTTTGTGTCCATTTCACTCCCCTCTTCTAACCCACAAGTCACTATTGCTCCTTCTCTTCCCATTTCTTTGGCCTCCCTTTATTTTAGTTCATTTGCGATAGGACCAAATCCATTTTTGTGTCCTTCCCATTCCATTGCTACCACTACTACCATTGATGCTATAAGTACACAAGCACCTCTAAGAATGAGCATAACTGTAGCTGAACCAGGTTCTTCCATATGCTCCACTATTTTTGTCCCCTCTCTTATTGCTATCTCCTCTTCTTCCTTTGAGTCATACCATTCATAGATTCTCGTTTCCTTCACACTATTTTTGGATATGCAAGTACTGGTTGTAGTCGATGTGGCACCTAAGTAGCATGATGTAGAGAAAATAAATCGAGCGCACCTCAGTTCATCATAGTGGTTGAAGAGTCACATAAGAAAATAGGTACTTGCTCTAGCCTAGCCTCTCAAAAAATTTACCTTCGATATAGTTGCTATAGAGGCTCATACTACTAAGATAACCCACCTAGTCCAGAAGCCACAAGGAGAGAGGACATCAAGAGATTATGCCTATGAGACCATGACAAAGGACCTGACGAGGATTGATCCAACTGAGAAAATGGGAAATATCTAGGTTTATATGAGCTCGGTCTATTTGCATGGCGAATATTATAAGCAAATATATTACGACACTGGAACAAAAATTACTAAACTCGAGGATGCCTTAGCAATGAGTAGAGTACATCAGGAGAATATGGTAATGGGGAATGAACACTTGCATCAGTAGGCAGCAGTGCATCGAAAGGAAAAGGATGCAGTGGAGTAGTAGGTGCAAGCACTGAAGGTGCAGCTTGAATCTATACAAAACCAACTGGTGGAGAAGGCCACACAGGCTATATGATTCTCTTAAAAAATAATTAAGGAGGCTCTCCTTCACTCAGTTCAGAGTTGCAAGAAGTTAGCAGTGAAAGCAGTTCAAATTTTGTAGTATCTCTATGCAACTCATATCTAGATCTAGTTTATCCAACAAGTCATAGATACTACTGAGGAGATTCTGGAACCTTATCTATAAATGGCTATAAAAATCCAAACTCTGGCTCATTCCAACATGCACATTTATCCCCTAAGTGAAATAGACCATGCTTGGTCTACCGCAAAGGTCATGTTGTGTAGCTACTTTCAGAGGATGGACCTGGTGAGAGAAGGCAAAAGTATCCTTAATGCCATAGAGCAGGAGCATACCATTTTCATGATCCACTTTGATGCTCTCATCGATATGGGCTTTCCA
Source organism: Wollemia nobilis (assembly GCA_028583015.1). Classification (NCBI taxonomy): domain Eukaryota; kingdom Viridiplantae; phylum Streptophyta; class Pinopsida; order Araucariales; family Araucariaceae; genus Wollemia; species Wollemia nobilis. The sequence continues at coordinate 2,488,460 of JAQPPZ010016913.1, read as the reverse complement.
GGTTTTACTAATGAATGGGGTAAGCCTATGCCAAAGGAATGGTTGGAAGTGACTTGGAAGAATTTTATGGAAGACACTTTAAATATTGACAAGTGGGAGGATCCCATCACGGAACAACAAGTGCTACCACTTATGAAGAAGTTTAACCACATGGAGCTATCCTTGTTTGAGTTAGCTCAACGAGATAAGTGCCTTAGCTTGGAGGATGTCTAGAACCTGCGGTATGTGTATGAGTTACTAAGTGTTCCTTTCTTATTCACCATGAATAATTGGAATGAGGCAATTACAGTCTATGAAGTTACCTATGAAACATTAAGAGAGGATTATCGAGCCTCAACAGAGCGAGCAGTACCGAAGCAAGCAACAACAAATAAAGAGTGAGCAGAAGTTCTACGGGTAGTTGTAGAGGAAGAGGTGGCTGAAAAGGAAGTAGAATAACAGGTACAAAAAAAGGTATCCAAATTAGAAGCACCAGCAAAAGAAACCAGTAAAAAGACTCAATAAGGAACCCAATGGATAAAGTACTGGGATCACTTGCATCCATGTGAGATGGATACTCTGTGATCCACCATAAATATTGGTAGTTTTGCACTATACCACATTAAAGTTCTGATCAAATTTTGTAGAAGGATTTTTTATTGTAAAATTGGCATATTTATTAATCTATGATGCAATATTTTTGGATTGTATAATGTGTTACAATATTTTTGTGTTAATATTATTTTTCATTTTCATAAATTTTATGCTTGAAGAATAATGGGTGTTGCTAGTCAAATTATTTGCGAATAATCCATAAAGGTCACCTGATGGTGGTAAGGAAAATAATGCTTTAACTTTAAAATTTAAAGGGGACTATGGTAGTCCTTTCACCTGAATGAAGAACGAAAACCCGACGCCCTTCCTCTGGGAGAAAACTTTTCTTTTTATTCAAAAATTGGGTTGTTGAGAAAAAGGAATGTCAAAAGCATGTTTACCCCATTCTGGGGTGAACATGATGTTTTTTAAAAATAAAAATAAAGAAAATGGGTTAAGGTTCAAGCAAGGATGCTTTCACCCCAAACAATGGGTGAAATTCCCTTTTGCCCCACTTTGGGGTGAAAAGGCATTTAAGTAATTAAGTTGAAAGTGCACCCGAAGTTGAAGTGCAAAGCCAAAATAACAAGAGTGCGTTCACCCCAAAGTTGGGGTAAAAGCATCATTCACCCCACTTTGGGGTGAACATCATTTAAAGTGAAGGCACTGACAAGTCAAATATGCATTCACTCCAGGTGAGGGGAGAAATTCCCATTCACCCCTCCTTGGGGAAAAAGCTCATCAAAATATGGATTTGGTCGAACCCAAAAGAAATTAGTAAGCACTACAATGATGTTGAAAATTCAACTATGAATTCACCCTAGGTGAGGGGTGAAATTCCCATTTGCCCCTCCTCAGGGTGAAGCTACATGAATATGGCCCCACCAATACATCAAAGTTTTATTTTTGCTTCAGGCAAATATTAATGGGGTAGCATTGAAAAGTCAAAGCTACATTCACTCAAGGTGAAGGGTGACAACACCATTCACCTCTTTTTGGTATTAACATACATTTTAAGAAGTAAGGCATCTTATGTGAAGGGGTTCCACCATGGGAGAAATGCAAATATCTCAATCATACCTTTCAAATTCTAAACAATATGAAATGGTATGAAGCATCGAATATGAAATCGAAGGGATACTGTGAACTATATTTTGCTTAGATTTTATCCAATTTTACTGGTGCCACGACAAGAAGGTGAATGCAACATTAAATTCGGGGGGATGTCCATTGAGTGCAATGGTGCAAGAGTTAAAAGAGGAAGCATGGATAAGGATTAATTAATAAGAGTTAAATGAATCATTGTTTTGTTTTGAGCGAGCTCAAGTTTAAGCATCAATGAAGACTTTTTGAAGGTGCTTGGATCAGATACAGGATGAGAATTTAATTATTGGGACAAAAAGTAATTATAAGTTGTTGAAATTATGCTAAAAAGGTTTCCAAATTTAATATCATAGGGCAATTTTAATGAGTTCTAAAAATATTTGAAGCAGGAGAAAATTTTTTAGGTGCAAAAAATGAACCAAGTCAACGACCAAGCTTTGCAGTTTTCCATGCATCGACACCCAAATGTGTTGATTTCCTAGATATTTCATCTTATAAACTGAATCGCTATCTCAAGAGGAATATTCTCAAGGACTTCGAGGAGGAATTTCTTCACAAAGGTTCCTGATCTATAAAGTTTTTGTCATATGTGCATTAAAATATAGAGGTAAAATTCCTCTATAAATACTACTCAATTTCCATTGTAAAAAGGAGGATAGACACTCTGCTGAAAAACTCCTCAATTTTTCTACGTAAATAGAAGGAATTTGGATTCTGATTCTTGCAATAAATTTCTATGTGTGATTTGTTTCTATTCTGAGCATTTCTAATTCATATTCATGTTTGCTATCTACTGTTAAGTTCAAATTCTGCACATAGATTTGGGACTTTATGGTGTAAGTGTGAATACTAGAATGTGAATGTGGAAGTTATTTTCGGGGGACTGTAATTAGATTCTTTTGCCTCCTTTTCTATTTTATGTTTCTATTACACTTGGTTGGAATTCCTGCTGCTAGTCTATTCCCAATCCTACATATTTGGCCTGTGGCTATATTTTCCATTTCTTTATGTTATTTCTAATTTATTTCCTACAAATCTAGACTTTAATCGGTGTAGGATTAGTAAGGGAGCCAAACCTCTTTGGAGATTGGCACGGAGGACATTTATTCTTTTGGCCTTTCAATGTTGGCCATGTCTACGACACACAAACTTATGTTTGTATTTTACATAGATATTTGACCAACAAAAACATAATAAGGTAATTGCTATAGAGGATCATCCTTACACTTTATGGTTTCTAGGAAAACATAAATAAGAAAGTGTTTTTGAGGTTATTCCTTACACTTTGAATCCTTCAATGCAAGAAAAACTTTTAGATGATAAGTCTTACCATGAGCAATATAGAAAATTGAAGATATTGATGATTATGAAAGTGTTTATGGAAATAGAAAAAGAGAGGAATGCCCAATAATCAAAATAAAAGAGAAAAAAAAAATTAGAGGGATGTTGATATGAGACAAAAAAAAATTATCATAAGTGTTAACAACAAGTGGGGCTAAAACCACAAATAAAAAAATGTTGACAAAAATTATATCTTGTAATATTAGGGTATGAATAAGACCCTTAAAAAAGGTAGATCTTTGGGAATTAACAACATGTATTTATCATGAATCGATAGAGATAGGGCAATTGTTTTAAAAAATAAACAATATTTTAGGAGCCATATCTTTGCATAGATTTACCTAGTTCATACTATTCTTATGCCATTTTGTGTGGATTTTGAAAATATTTGAAATGAGTGGTCATTTGAAAGAATCCAATTAGTATTAATGGAGATATGACCATGTGAATATATTCATTCAAAACTAGGGAAAAATTGTAACAATTTTTTTCAAAAAATATTTCATCTTTTAGGAGCCTTACCTTCATGAAGGGTTGTTCGATTTAGCTAATTCTTGGACCACTTTAGAATTTAAATATATTTAGAATTATTGGTCATATAAATAAATCCATCAAAACTTGTCTTCTCCCTCATGGACTAGGATTCTCATTATATTGTGGGGAAAATTTTAAGGCCTCACCCTAACATGGAGTCAATCCATAAATGGATCTTTACCCTTTGGAACCTTAAAGGATCCATGGACCTAGTTACATTTCAAAGAGGGATTTTTCTCATTCATCTTATAACCCCATTGATTCAAGCAAAATCCTATCAGGTGGATCATGGTTTTACGAATGAAGAGAGTTTTTTCTTAGGAAATGGAATGTGGATTTTGACCCAAAGACTCAAAATATCAACCTACCTCCAATATAGGTCTACCTTTTGGGTCTTGCTCTCCATTTTTGGGACAAAGACATTTTACAAGGTATTTATCATGACATTAGTGAGTTCATCAATCTTGATTCACCTACCAAAGCTAAGACCCGCATGGTCCATGCTCACATGTGCATCAATGCTAACCTTGATTCCTCTCTTCCTTATTTCATCGAGATAATTTTAGATGAGATCTCTAAGACATAGATCATAGTATATAAGAACAAGCTAGCATTTTGTTCTAGGTTCTCTAAGCAAGGTAACCTCATCTCTTAGTGTAAGATGTTTAAGATTTCTAAGGTACCTCCCACAAAAAAACCTTTAGGAGAAGGGTTTTGGCAGTAACAAAATTTCCACAATCGATCTAATTATTCTTCTTTGGTGGGCTCCAATATCCCTTCCTTTGGTACTAAATTTATTTCTAATAAGAGGATTCATTCTCAAGGTTCGTTAGGGGAGGATTTAAGTGATTTGGTTCAAGTATTTCCATTCACTGCTCAAATTGTTTTTGGGGATCCTCTAAATTATTTATCCTTTGTCGATCAAGCTCTCCAAGATGTTCTCCTAGCCCAAGTTGATTTCTCATCCTCCTTTAAGGTATGCCATTCAAATTCTATTTCTAATCCTTTTTTCTCTACCTATTCCTGAGGTTCTTCCTTCTATTGAGAATTTTTCTTCCCAAAACCCTCCTCCATAGAGCCCTCATTCCTCTAATGGCCTTATTAGCCCTTCCCCATGCAAAAATATTCCTAGAAATATTTTTTCCTCGAGCTACTTCTTCACCAAAAATAAAACAAGGCTCCATGTTGATGTCAATTCAGTGAAGAAGTGAGGTTGTCCTTCCTCTCAACTCATAAAAAATAAAGAATTTTTTGAGGATATTGCCAATGGAACTCAACTCACTTTGAGTCTCTCCTCCAAGAAAAATACTCTTCCAAATCCACTTTATAATGATACCCAATCCAAATTCCCCTCTTCACAAGGAAGAGAGAAAATATCTTCTTCTAGAATCTCCAAATAAAAATTCTCTCATGGAACGTGAGAGACCTCAATGGACACAACAAACAATGTTTTGTTAAGTCCATGAGGAAAGACCTAAAACCAACCATATTCCTCTTGCAAGAATTCAAACTGGATACCTATAATCATAAATGCATTTAAACACATCTAGAAAAACTATTAATATCTTATAAGCCCTACCAATGGAGCCTCAAGAGGATTGTTATGTTTGTGGGATTCAAATGTTGTTGAAGGAAGACTCCTATTTGTAATAGAAAACTATATGAACATCCTATTATTTAGTAAGGACTACCATTGTAGATGTGTTTTATCAAAAATTTATGCTCCAAACTCCTCATTTGCAAGATTTCATCTCTATAACAATCTTAGTCATATGAGAGAGGATTTTTACAATGAGATTTTGATGTTGGCTAGCGATTTTAATTCTTCCTTATTACCCACTAATAAGAAAGGAGGCTCTAAAATAATAGTTAATTCCTATGAAGATTTTGATTCTTTTGTGGATGAGAATTAACTCATGGATATCCAACTCAAAGGTCCAAACTTTACCTAGAGCAATCATAGAAAGGGTGACAAATTTACTCAAATAAGGCTTGGCAGATTCCTAATATTCATTAATGATATCATTCCATTTGGATATGCTACCCTTCATTATATACCCTGAATAGAATTTGATCACAACCCCCTCCTCCTTTATTGTTCGTTCTAGGTCTCCTCGTTCAAATCCCCTTTCAAATTTGAGGTTATGTGGCTTCAGGATTTGGATCTCAAGGCACTCATTGCAAATTGGTTGTGTTGTAGTTTTTATATGTCCCTAGACTCTCAGGTCAAAAATAAGCTTCATTTTGTGAAAGCACAGCTCAATAAGTGCAACAAAGATATTTTTGGTAATATTTTTTCTAGGAAATAGAATATTGAATACCATCTCACAAACATCGAGCTTCTTTCCAAATAGGGATAATTGGAAATAAATCTTATTTATATTGAAAGGAAGCTTTTATCTGAATACCACAATATTATTAAAAGTGAAGAATTTTTTTGGAAGTAGAAGTCCAGAGTGACCTAGTTGAAAGAGCAATATTCTAATACTAAATTTTTCCATGCTACCACGATGAGGCACAGGGGATCTAACAAGATCAGGGAACTCACTAGAACTGATGGGACAATTATTTTAGAAATTATAGAGATCAGATATGAGGGAGTGGATTTATTTAAAGATATACTTGGATCTAGTTCGGAGTGCAATGTGCAAATATCAAAGATCCTCCTGAACAATATCCCCAGGTTGGTATCCCATGAGCATAACAATTATTTGATTAAACTATTTTTTGTTGAGGAAATCCATAATGTAATTTTTCAATGCAAGGTAGGAAGACTCCAAGCCCAGATGGTTTCACCCCATTTTTTTTTTAAATATTGGGATATTGTGGGGTCCGAATTCATTTCAGCCATCCAACAAATGCAATAGACTAAGAACATTCCTAAATATGTAAAATCTACCTTTTTGGCTCTCGTATCTAAGTCCAATAATGTCAAATCCTTATCTAATTTTTGCCCAATTAGTCTATGCAATATGTTTTATAATATCCTCACAAAAGTGATTTCCACGAGGTTAAACCCATTGTCCCTTTCATATTTTATTCCTATCAAGGTAATTTTTTTCCAGGGAGTCTTATTATTGATAGTATAATCATAATCCATAATCTTATTCATTCTATTTCTAAAAGTGGTAAATCTAGCCTTTTCCTAAAATTGGACATGAACAAGGCTTTTGATAGAGTGTCTTAGAGTTTCCTCTTCTTTGTCTTGTCTAGATATGGTTTCCATACTTATTGGATCAACCTAGTCAAGGCATGCATCTCAAGGGCTAAATTCTTTGTTTTAGTTAATGGCTCCATTGCTTGTTATTTATAGTGTCAAAGGTTTGATACAAGGTGACCCTTTGTCCCCTTTTCTCTTTATCATTATAATGGAAGCCCTAGGGAGAAATTTGTGGTCTTCCTATTCCAAAGGAGAAATCTCTAGCATTAAAACTACCCTATCTCTCATGTCCATATACCACCAACAGTTTGTGGATAACACTATTATTTCCACTCATACCTCTATTCCCCAATCCAAAATCATCAAGTCCATTCTTCTTTCCTTTGAGTCTACTACTAGTCAAAAAGTCAACTCTCTAAAAGTAAGCTTTATTTTCTCAATACATCCCCATATGGTAAACCCATATAGCTGATATCCTTGGTTGTACCATTAATGATTTTCCTACTACCTACCTTGGTTTTCCACTCTTTGATGGTCTACCAAAAATCTCTTTGGTTTCCACTCATTAAAAGAATTCACAAAAAATTGGTAGGATGAAAAGGAGGAATCCTTAGTCAGGTGGGAAAGACAACCTTAGTCAAATCCACTCTCCAGACCATGCCTATTTTCTTTTTGTCCATATTCTACATTTTGATTGAAGTTTGTAACAAGATCGAATAGATCCAGAGGAATTTTATATGGTTAGACTCAAAACACAAACAAATATTCCTTTTAGTTGCATGGGACTAGGTTTATCCCAAGAAATAATATGATGGTATTAGGATCATGAAGGTTAAATAGATGAATCTAACCCTCATTGCCAAGAAAGTTTGGAGGATCCTTCAAAATGAGCTATCATTACGGGTTGATATCATCAAGATAAAATACCTCTAGCATAAACCAAAATTTCTAGATAATCCTTTGCCTATTCAAGGTTCTACCACTTGGAATTCCATATTGTGTACAAGGGAGATCATAAACAAAGGAATCTATTGGAAACTTGGTGATGGCCAAAAGATAAGCTTTTGGGAGGACAAGTGGTTGGGCAACAACCCTATTTAGAACTACCTTAATATGATCTACCTCAAACCTGTGATTGACATACTATTTGGTACATAGGTGTACAATTTCATTAATATTTATAGGAAGCACTGGAAAACCATTCCTCATGGTAATCTAAATGAAGACAAAAAAACTAATCTTATTTTGTCTAACATGTTGCATCTTTGTGTTATTTCTAGTTGTTCAATTTAAGATAAGCTCCTATGGGTATCCAGTAAGAATGATATTTTCTTTGTCAAATACACTTATTTCCTTACTGTAAATCCTAATAAACCATGGTTTCCTTCTAACATTATTTGGAACAAGCACCTCTTTCCCAAAGTTGTTTTTCTTTTGATTTTTTTCTCGGGATAAAATCCTTTCCATTCCAAATCTCCAGATTCGAGGGGTCCCCGTTCCTAACTGTTGTTACCTTTGCAAGAAAGAGTGTGAATCCACCCAAAATATTTTCCTATCATATCCTTTCTCCCTAAAAGTTATTTGTTCCTTATTTTACACTATAGGTATCGTCTAGGTTCCTCCCTATTCTCTGAATGACCTCTATTTACAGTGGCCTAATCCCTTTAAATTTTTTTGTGTCAAAACATTTTGGACATTATATCTCCCCCATTTCCTCTAGGATGTTTGACGTGAACAAAATTCCAAAGCCTTCATTAATTCCATCCATGATTCCAACTGTATTATTTATATATCTATCCACGCGGTACCTAAAATATCTTTGGGGTGCTAGATGGTTGAAGTCCCTGAGTGAAGTTCGGTTAGCCAAGTCCCTCCAAATCCCTTCCTATAATATTTTCTCTCCCACTTTTGTGGTTGATTTCTCGCTTATCAAGTGGGTTCCTCCACCCTTGGTATGGATAAAATTTAATTTTTATGGTGCTTCCAAATGAAACCTAGGGTTGGCTATATCAAGAGGTATCTTTAGAGATCATACAAGGAAGATCTTGCTAACCTTTGCAAAAAATCTCGATGTCCAAGAAAATAATTTTGTCGAAGCTCGATCCCTCTTCCAAGGTAAATCTCTCTTGTCCAAAACTAACTTCCTTAACCTTATTGTCAAAGGTAACTCTATGAATATTATTAGAAGCATTGTAGGCACCTAGTTAACATTGTGGAACATCTCCAGCTTAATATTTGAGGCAAAGGTTTTTCTAAGCTCTTCCCCTAATGTCACCATTCAACATATCATTAGGGAAGTAAACCAAACCATTTAATTATTAGCTAACTTGGAGTTCTCTATACCTAATATCATCATTTGGAATGAAATTTCTCCTCCCCCATGATCAATGGAAATCACACACCTGTATCTCTTTTGTGATTTTTCTTAGAATTTGAATTTCCTAGGTATCTACATCTTCTCAATGTTATGGTATCCCAATCTAGAGAATCTTCCTCATATTGGATAGCATATCCAAGAAACATCATCAAAGGTTTCATTGATCTATGGAATTCTTCTAAGTTCACTAGATTTATTTTCAACATATATTCTCATGAGTGGCTTCACCTTGATAAAATGAATGCTCGGGGTACGTGGAGCTTATGGCTCAACATGGAGAATGCTTTTGTGAGTTATAAGTGGAGATAGTGTAATCACACCATATTCAATGAAAACCACTTGTAGGTTTTTTATTGTGTGACGACTGACACAATGGAGCCAATTGTTGTCTTTCCTAGACATGTAAGCAAGCTTTACTCTAAATAAAATTTAGTAATTATTGTTACTGGTCTCTTTTAGTGGATGAGGAATGACTGGGTTTCTAGGGTACCTTTATGGTTCAACCTTCTCCTTACACATGAGCTTGCAGGAAACATGGCTCAAGAAGATGCTCTTCGAGAGGAGTACAAGTACCATTTTGAAATTCTAACTAAGTTCAAGAATTTTGTGGGTGACAAAGGACAACAAGTAATTGTGTGCCTCTTTGTGAGTTTTTATGGTTTTTTGGCTCAAAGTCCCCTGCAACATTTGTTATCTATATGATTTTATCTTTCTTCTAGTTTGTTTTGAAGAAGATGTTTCCTTTTTTTTTAGATGGTTGGGAGCATTTTTCCTAACTAGATTTTTTTTGTAAATGATTATGGGAACCTTTCAAAACCCCTCTTACCAATCAAAAAATATATAAATAAATCCAAGCACTATTATAGGATATACAACCCTACAAATTTAGTGTAGACACCTTAAATGCGTCATGTGTAGGGGAATACTCATATGGGTATCTTAGCAGACCATATGAATGATATTGGACCATTCCAAGGCAAAGTAGTGGTTATAACCACTCAAATTAGACAACTTTGGCCTACTCAACCTCAACCACGACTACCACCCATGACTAGGATCCTAGATACGCTTAGGAGCCACAACTAGATTTGTAACTATCATGGACTCCTAAGCTAGGCCAAAATTAGTTACAATGGCCATGGCGATATATTTTGAGTAGTTTCAAGTGAGGAAGCTTCCATATTATTCCTTACAACTACTCCAACCTCCTAGTTCTTGATCTTGGCTTCCCAAGGAAGCTAGGATTAGGAATTGAGAAGGCTATAATATCCCCATCCAAATTAGGGAGAAGTAATATAAGAGATTTCAATTGAATGTAGCAAAGCCCTATCGAATTGGAGAGCCACTTACAACCCTTGAGGAGTGCCTACATGCTATCAATTTGGAGAATCATAACTACATTTGAAGCTATGGAGGTTTCAAGAGCTTGAAGAGATAATTCATCCCTAATTGAACCACTTCCACTGCAAATTCAAAGAATCTACACCACCAATTCATTCCAGAATATATAGGTGACCCTTGATCATCAATTCCTTAGAGTAATTTTGAGATTCAAGCCCTGGTTACAAGAGAAATAGCATTTTCACCTCAGTCACGACTAACAGAGCCATCTGCACTTGAAAACCTCGGCTAGGGTTTTATTCTCAATTTCCTTTGTTTTACCCATAGGAATTTCATTTAAAGCATGCAATTAGGTAGATATGCCTTATATTAGCCTTCAATAATGCTTTTGTATGGTTAATTCTAGAAATTAGAAGTATCTTTGGTCTTATTTCATATCATTCACTAGTTTGCACTAATTTGCTTAGATTAGTCATATTTCAAGTTTATATTGTAAATCATGTCTTAGATTGGCTAGATTTACTATTTTACTAGTAATATTATCATCATTTAGAGATTTTGTGAATCTTGTGAATTTAGTGTCCCTAAGAGGGATGTACTTGTAATCGATATTTGATGAAGATTTAATAAAATAAGTCCTATATTCATATTCAATTATTTGTTATTCATGCTTTAATGCTTTAATGATTGGTATAATTTATGTAATAGTTTAGGTGCATGCTTTTTAGAATGGTATAGATGGCGATCATAGAGGAAACCCACAAAATACGTTGTAGTTACTGATATTTCTATGTTTTTAAGTTATAGGTCTTAGCCATGCTTGATAGCCATGACACATAGTTTTAGCCATGTTTACCACCCACGGTTAACATCTCAACCACGCTTGACAGCTGCGGTGAGCAAAAATTAGAGAAATAGACAGTAAGTAGTCTGTCTCTTCATCAGATGAGGGATTCCAGGTAATTTTCCCTTCTTTGTGATTTCCATGTCTCTGTGTTTTTCCTATCAATAGGCTAATTAGATAATTTAGCCAAAGTTAGAGAGACAAATAATGGAAATTTTCATATCCGCTTCTAGCTGTGACTGACAACAATAGCTAGCACTACTAGCTGTGGCTATCACTAGAAGCTAAGAATTAGTTAACTGTTAGCGATGGTACAAAATAGTAGCTAGCATTAAATATCTATGTTAGGTTTTCCTTGCTTGGTACCTATATAAAGGCCGATTTCTCATGTAATTTTACATCTACGAATTTAGAAAATAACATTTAGATTTGCATATTTTTGAATTCAAACGTAAATTTCTTAGGCATATAGGAAAGATCATGGGTGATCTTTGATGCATTTTACTTTTATTGAAAAATTAAAATGAACCCTCACACACCATGAAATATCTAAATGCTAGTGAGTTGGAATTCACACCCAACCACTAGTAGAGTTCAATGACGGTGGCAGTCATTTCCATCCGTTGGCTCAAATTCCATGAACCTTTTTCTATTGGCCAATATTTTCTCCAATATTTGTCCTATCCATGCAAAATAGCATGCATTCCTCTTCAGAGGGGTGTATATTTATGCACAGTATGTTGGGTGAGGATCGACAGGACCTGTGCTCCCTAACCAGGTGTGGGCTTCATCTCCACACTTTGGTGGGTTTATGTGACCATGAATTTCATTGTCGATTGTTGAGTTATGAGCATATAGATGAAAAAAATTAAACTAAACAAGTATTTCATCAACAAATTTTCAAACATGATGAGAGTTAGTTTAAGTTTTCAACACATATAAAACACACTAAAACTAGTTTTAGGGCTCACAAAAACTTTTAAAAGAGATAATCATAATTGTATACTTTGTTTGCTCTAAAATCTACATAGGAGATAATTCACATTATGGTTAATACATGGAGAGATCAAACTTGACACATAACTGAGGTTGAAACTGAAGCTCCACCAAACACACAAAATAATATGTTGAAATCTCAACCATAGAATCCTCCCGAATGACACTTGATGAGTATTAGAGGGGATAATTCAACACGCAGGGATTCTATTTAGAACACCCAAATTAGAGGAGGTAATGAACACTCATAAAGAGATAGATCTAAGGGTGGCTCAAGGCCCCCACCATCCCAAGATAGACAACAAGAAAATCCACCCTATTAAGGGTAAGAAGAGAGGGCTGCTTCAGAGCATAGGCCCTTGCAAACTCCAAATAATAATGAACCTAGGAAGTTCACGATTGACATGGCTAGACTTGGAGAAAATGGTACTCCACAAAATCAACCTTGAAAAACTAGATATCTTGATGGACTTGATCAAGTCCTAGGGCAATTAGGATGTAGAGCCTCATTTGCACATTCTCATTCTACAAGTTCACATAGTGAGGGCACACGTAGGACTATCCAAGAGCTAGGAGAATTCTCAAAGTATTATTGAAGCATACATGTCCCATAAAACCATGTGGGCACAAATAATAGACAACAATAGAATACGAATGTCATCTATATAGATAAATGTAAGAGTGTGGCAAACAAGTATTTTGTGGTTCACACCAACAAAGCTACCTAAATAGAGCAAAACCACAAGAGGCCACAGACTACTGATCTGATAGATCAATCACAAAAATTGGTGTTAGAGCAAAGGCAGTGGATCTTCCAAGATCAATTGGAAGATGTGCATGTAGAGTGCGAGTGCCTTGAGAATGAGGATACTCAATGGTAGAGGTTGCTAAGGCAACATATATATGAGTAGTGCATGCATGAGCAATGCATACTTGATCAAAAGGAGTATGCAAAGAGAGAATATAGGTTGGATCACATTAATTTAGCTCCTTAGAGTGAATACAGGGAGTGCCATCACAGACAAGATGCTTCACAGCCCAAATTGCATCTTGAGCATATTGGAAATTATACTCATTATACAACCCAAAAAATGTTGAAACACACAACGCTCGAACATCATGGGTGTACTTAGTACGAAGAAGTAGAAGGAGATGATCAAGAACAAGAATATCTTAAGATATCCTTAGTGGACATGGAGTATGAGCCTAGCCCTCCACCTCGATCGAAGAAGAGTCTACCTCCAAAGGCTCCCTAGAGACCTCTCAAGGAAGAAGAGATTCTATATTTGAATACCTACAAGGACTTGGAAAAAAAGGTAAGAGCCATTGAGAAACAAGGGATGAATTACAAAAATACAACCTTGAACAAGATCCACAATATGCCTTTATGCCCCTTAGTGCCTACTCCAATGTATCCTGATCACTTTGAGATGCCAAATATAGATAAATTTCTAGGAGATGAATATGCCCAAGAGCATGTCACATGTTTCATGAACATGTGCTTTCAGATACAAAGTGATGATGCTTTGTTATTTAGGACCTTCATCATGACCCTTTTAGGCCCTATCCTAGAATGGTTCAACCAGTTAAAAAGGCATAGCATAACTAGTTTCAAGTAGTTGGCTAATGCTTTTCTTGAACGTTTCTTCTTCAACATCAAGAAGAGAATAAATTTGTCAAATTTGGATGCTTTAATGCAATACGATGAAGATCAAATCATGGAATATGGAAAGATATGGAGAAATTTTATGGTAAAGTTACAATATTATATTCCAATGATGGAACTAACTTGAATGTTTATAAAGAGTTATGCGAAGCACATATCACTATTGTTGCAACTACAACAATACCATACATTTGAGGAGGCATTGGCACAAGCCAAGGTAATTGAGGACATCAAGTTACAGGAGGGTAACTTGAAGCTCCAGAACAAAAAGCATTAGAATAAGAAGAACACTCAAAATCAAAATCACCAAGCCAAGCTAGCCCATGTGAATCAAGTAGTTTTGAACCTCTAGAAAGGGGACAAGGGTCAACAATAGCAAAATTATCAGGCCCAACCTACACCTGCACAATAAAACCAATGCAATAATTAGAAATAGGGTAATAATAAGGAGTAATGCCCTCCTCACCAGTTCACACCATTGTCGAAGACAATGACATTGATATTTCATCAACTATGTGAGGCTAAGGCTATCAACTTACCCGAGATCAAGTTGCAAGATCCTAACCAACCAAAACCAAAAGGGTATAGGGAGGATCAATATTTCTCATACCACATGCAAAAATGACATGACATTGAAGGATGTTATAGTTTTAAGCATGTGGTACAAAACATGATTGAAAAAGGTAAGTTAATTGTCGATAACCCTCAGGCTATGGATAACCAAAACATGGGTATTTTCAAAAATCCTCTTCCAAACCATGAGCCTTCAAGGAACAATGTTGGCCAAGTGAACCAAGTGCCTATTGAGCCACCTACACAAGGATTCATCGGTATGGTAAACATTATCACAAGAAAATGGAGGTACGAGTGACTAGATCTACCTCCAACTCCAATCAGGGTTCAAGCTGCACCGCCGCAAAGGCCAATGTAAAACAATATGCTAGGCCCACCAACTAGACTGGTGGTGACCATCAAAAATAGGCTTGTGCAAAGCCTTCAGATAGCTTCAGCAAAGCTATCAATTTATAAATTGATACATTAGTATCCTAAGTACATGGAGATGCTAATGGACATCTTGAGGTCCATTGAAGTTCAATCCCAAAACCTGGAAGCATTTACAAATTTTGTGGGACATGTGCAGCAGTGTCGAGAGTCAATGATTCAATTTCATGATCATGAGATTAAAATGGTTTCTACTGCTATAGTGAAACCATCACTCTACATGATTATGTGTGTTAACCACACACCATTCAAAAAGGTATTGATCGACATAGGGTCTTTGATCAATATTATTACTACCAATGTATTTGCATACTTGAAATTTCCAAAATCATATATTGTGCCATCGACCTTCACTTTGAGAGCATTTAATGATGCACTATGCTCAATGGTCGGTACTATAGTATTACCTATTTAGGTTGGACTGAAGACCATCCTATGATGTGTCACATACTAGAAGGTGCAATGTAGTATACCATATTCTTAGGGAGGCCTTGGATCAAAGAGATGCATTGTGTTCCCTCAATTTTACATCAATGTATCAAGTATATGCATGAGTGACAAGTGCACGTGGTTCCTTATGATGAGGAGCCATTTAAATATGTGAACCAAGTACATTTACCTAGATATTTTATTCTCCCTTCAACACATCTAGATATATGGTGAACATTACCCATTAAACATCCAAAAGGTAAACTAAAGGAAGTGTGTACTGGACCTTCGACATCAGCACCATAAACATTTGTGCATACAATAGTAGCTTCAATAAAGCCTACAACATCAACGATGCTTAGAAATGACTAGAAGCTCAAGGTAGTTATGGGCAAGAAAGAGTCAAAAGAAACACCTAAAGTAGTCAATGCTAAAGTATTTGGTCACATGGATGAAGGAGACGCATAGAATGAAGTTGAGGAGGCACCTTAGCTAACTTCACATATTTCTTTAGTTGGGTCATTTGCATCACAGTTGACCATCCATTTGGTTAATCCTGGCCTAGTAAAGTATATAGTGCAGAACATGACATTCATGCCTTTTATCGAGACTACATAAGACATGGGCAGAACTCAAACCCATCACTTTCCTATAGGGATGGTAGTACCACTAGGGGTGCCACCCAACCAAACAAATTTCATCTATGGAGGTCTTGACCAACTTTATAATCGCACACCCATAAATAAATATGATGATGAACCATTCTCAACAAATGTTCATTATTTTTCCAACCTAGAGTTCACCTTGCGTTATTTTAAATTTTACCATTGGTATGGTTATAGTCTAGGCTTATTCAAACAAGGGCATCTAACTCCCTATGAACCACAATATTAGTTGTTAACTGATAGGTTCATGTTGGGATATCATATAAGAGGATATGATGAGCTTTAGAATCATATCTCAATCACCTAAATCTTAGTTTAGGGGATAATGTGGATTGGAATCCTTATCACCCTAACCCTTCATACATGCAAAGGGGTAATCGGCTAGTGACTATGGTTGCTATTGAACCACCTACGATTTATCATGAAAACATCTTGGTGGAGGCCGATCCAGAAGACATCCCAAGATCTAACTTGGAGATTGAAAGCTGTGAAGTTGTAGGTGACATAGGCATGCAGATCCAAAATCTAGGACTAACAGTAGATACTGAATCAAAAGTTGCTTCTAAGGAAGTTAAAGTAGAATCTATTTCTGAAAGGGATGGACCAAAATGTGATTTTAGAAAATATGATGATAAGGAATCCTCAAAAAGTGAAGAATATGAGGATGAGACTAAGTTGGTCTACTTAGGACCTCAACATTTACACCACCTATTACCTGTGGAGCCAATGGGTAGGAATTATGGATTCTTCATTGACGATAATGACTATGAAGATGAGACCGATATGGCCTACCTTGGGTCTCAGTATTTACATCACCACAATGAGCCATTCAACATGGATACAATATATCAAAGAGTTTATCCTAGCCCACATTTCAGGGGAGATTGGCTAATGCAGATGAAATTTATTGCATAGTTTCCCCGATCTGCATACATATAGACAACTCCTTGAGCCAAATGATCCCATTTTCTAGTCTATCCAAAGATCGCATCCAAAGATCCCCATACCCCTAGAGCCACATCTCGGGTATTAACACTGATAATGTAGAATTGCACACACATGGTCTTGGAGATCTAATCCATTCCATCAATATGATCTCCATTGACCTGAACACTCCACTTCACAACCCAACTGATCCTTCTAAACCATTGTGTCTTAATTTAGATGTTATTGATTGGGATCACACCGATTCACCTCTAGAGCCTAAATATTTATTCCCTAATTAAGAAATGTTACAATGTTTTCACTTTGTACTAGGCTACACACATGATGTTTATCATGTTGAGGGTAATTCTGATGTGGAATATTTAAACCCAGTGGATGACATCCACCTGATTCCTATGCCTCACCAACTTGAGGGATCACACATGTCAATAGAGGAAATATTTGATGTGGATATCAATGATGATCCCACTAATCCTAAGAAGGTTAATTTTAGAGAAATTTTATCTCTTAATGAGCATGCCAACCTCATACCTCTACTAAAAGAGAGACCTAATCTATTTTCTTGGATATACAAAGATATGTTGGGGCTAGATCCAAAAATGGTTACTCATAACCTTTTTCTAGACCCCTCTAAAAAGCTATTCAAGAAAAAGCTCAAGAAAATGCATCCAACCATTACTTTAATGGTTAAATATGAGTTACATAAGCTATTAGATGTAGAGTTTATTATCTCCATCGACTATCTAGAATGGGTATCAAACATGGTACCTATACGAAAACTTGATGGAAGGATCCGTATTTGTATGGATTTCAGAGACCTCAACAAGGAAAAACTAAAAGATTCATTCCTGTTACCCAATATAGATGCTCTTGTAGATGCAACTGCAAGTCATGAGATGCTTTCCATTATGGAAGGTTTTTTGGTTACAATCAAATTTGGATTAAAGCTGAAGACCAACACAAAATTGCATTCCCAACACCATGGGGAACATTTTGTTATAAATTTATACCATTCGGCCTTAAAAATGCTAGTACCACATATCAGTGAGCCATGACATACATTTTTTATGACTACATTCACAATTTCCTTGAGGATTACATTGATGACTTATTGACAAAGTCATTCTTGAATGAAGAGCATGTCGAGGTTCTCAAAAAGGTCTTCGATAGCCTAATAGAGCATAATGTTGGGTTGAATCCCAAGAAGTGTGTATTTTGCGTAACTTTAAGAAAAATCTTTGGATTCATAATTTCTAAATGAGGGATTGAATTTGACCCATCAAAGGTCAAGGCCATACTATAAATTCATTCTACCACCAATATCAAAGAGCTAAGAAGCCTACAAGACAAAGTAGCATCCATAAAGTATTTTTTTGTACAATTATCAGATAAATGCCAACCCATGAATCAAATACTACACAAGGGGGTCCCATTCAATTGGAACAAGGACTTCCAAGCATCGTGATAAGATATGTACTCTATACGAGTGCTCAATCAACACCCCTCCATGGTCAGTGTCCTCTAGCACATAATCACTCCTAACACTAAATATTTGCTGAAAAACTACAACCTTTGTTGTAGTAGGCAAAGATGTGATGGCCTTGCCATCAATAGGGATAAAAAATATGCGGTAGACATCCTCCAGTGTCATTGTTATATCACTTGTGGGTAGGTGGAAGGTGTTGATCTGCTCATCCCAATGATGGGCCAAGGTAGTCATATAGGCCTGATCGGCCCAAATAGAAGGTAACCATAACACATAGCCAAAGCTTATGGCCGTAAACCAGTCTCGATCAACATCACCCATCCTGCATAGAATATCATAGAGATCAATCTCCCATGCTCTAGCAGTTAGGATGTAAGGGCAAATAATAATTAAATTATTAAAATCACAAAAATAACAAAAAAATGTACTTAAAAAGCCAAAAAAAAACAAAAAGCCTTTCAAAAAGCAACAACAATAAAAAATACAATCAAAACATTCAAAAAAATTAAAATTGCACTTGGAAAATCCAAAAATTGTAAATTAATTCCACCAAAAATTAAAAAAAAATATTTTTAGAAAATTTTTCTAAAATTACTCAGCTGCGGTTGTCACCTATGGCAGGTTTCAATGGTTAAATTTTTGACCATTGAGGTTTGAAGTCAGCCACAGCTGACATCTGTGGCTCCTAATTTTTTAATTGGGAGCCGCGGTTGCCACCCGCAGCTACAAGAAAAACCTCTTTTGAGGTCATTTATCGCCCCAAGCAACCCCAAATTAAACCCACCCTATAACTAGCCTAGTCTAAATCCTAACTAAGGTGTGGTTCATTACCAACAGTTTAATTTTTCATTAAACCCATTAATTAGTGAGGTTTATTTTAGAGGTTGGTAAAATCAAATAGCAAGGCTCGCGAGGCTACCTTCATAGCACCGGCTTCGCCACTGGTGGATGCCTCTAGTTGGTCAACCATCAGTATAGGTAGAAGTTCTAGCAGCATTCTGTATCAAGTTTTTAGCTTCACCTCTCAAATCTCTCTCTCAACCAATAAGCAAACTGGAAATAATAAAATTGAAAATGATAATTTTTTCTTTTATATATCTCAGTCTGTCCTCAACCATGGATGGTACATATGGGTGCAAAACTAGGGTTTTCCAACCACTGGTTTCAGCCATGACTAAATAATTTACCAAAACCAGCTACGAATGACAACCGTGGCTAGCAAAAAATAATAAATAACCTCAAAATCCAACTATGAGGATATTTAAAATGTAAAATTAAAAATATTCAATGGTCTAGAAATCTAAAAAAATTCAATAACTACTATAAACATCAATTAAATAAATATTCAAATGTGCCTCGTATTCAGTCATTTATTCTACACACTTGGTGGTTGTAGTGACTTGCACTCCATGCAATCCGACAAGATGAGTAAATTACCATAAGTCCATTTGGGGTAAATTAGTCATCGTTAAATTGAAATGCTTCACTTCAATCTCCAAGAAGGTCATACTGCTCAGACTACCCCATGGGAACGAGGTGTTCATTTCATTTCTTCTATGATATTTTCAACAAATCATCGACCATAAGTGATTCAACACAAGCATAATTGAAATTGCCATCATCTTGATTCCCTAAAAAGGCCATTGCAATCGCACTGGTCTATGGGATAGAGATGTACAATTACTATTAACAATTGAAATCACAACTAAATTAGGCCTTGCCAAATAACAAAGTGCAAAAGTCTTAAATCATACAAATTATTCATCTTGGTCAAGTGATATGTCACTTCATTAATTGTCCTTGCCTTATCAACTCGTCGCTTGAGGGGGTAGTCATAATATCAACAATCATAATCAAATTCAATAAAAGATCACTCGATCTTGCCAAATTTCATTTGTATTATAAAAATTATCCAAAACTATGATAAGCTTACCCTTTGTAGGGGTAAAAAGCAAATATGACAGTTCTGATTGAAGCTCTCCACCTATCAAAACGATTATAGCACTAAAGCTACCCAATCACTGTGGACACATGAAAGCTTTGTAAATTTAAGCCTTCCACCCAGTTGGAAGCAACGATTCTAAGATGCACATCCTTTTGTAGTACTAGAAATATAATATTGATCAGATCAATGATCATCATTCAACCTACAATATGGATTTAGGTGGTCTATTTTTTCTCAACATTGTGTTCCCACAAACACATCCTAAAAGGGGCATATGTAGACACTTAAAACACATCATGTGTAGGAACTACTCATATGGGCATCTTAGTAGACCATATGAATGATATTTGACCATTCCACGGCAAAGTAGTGGTTTTAACC
Organism: Wollemia nobilis; assembly: GCA_028583015.1. Classification (NCBI taxonomy): domain Eukaryota; kingdom Viridiplantae; phylum Streptophyta; class Pinopsida; order Araucariales; family Araucariaceae; genus Wollemia; species Wollemia nobilis. The sequence goes on along the minus strand of JAQPPZ010016913.1, from coordinate 2,467,671 downwards.
ACTCAAATTGGATAGCTTTGGCCTACTCAGCCTTAGCCATAGCTGCCACCCGTGGCTAGAATTCTAGCTATGCTTAGGAGATGCGACTAGCTCTACAAATATCATGGACTTCTAAGCCAGGACAAAATTAGTTACAATGGCCATGGAAACAAATTTCAAGCGGTTTCAAGTGAGGAAGCTTCTAGATTCTTCCTCCCAATTGCTCCAACCTCCTGGTTCTTGATATTGGTTTCCCAAGGAAGCTAGGATTAGGAATTGAGAATGCTATAAGATCCCCATCCAAATTGGGGAGAAATACTAAAAGAGATTTCAATTGAATGTAGCGAAGCCCTGCAAAATTGGAGAGCCACTTACAACCCTTGAGGAGTGCCTACATACTGCCAATTTGGAGAATTATGACTACATTTGAAGCTATGGAGGTTTCAAGAGCTTGAAGCTATCATTCATCCCCAATTGAACCACTTCCACTACAAATTCAAAGAATCTGCATTGTAAATTCATTCCAAAATACAAAGGTGACCCTTGATCATCAATTCCTTGGAGGAATTTGATATTCAAGCTCTGGTTACAAGAGAAAGAGCACTTTCACCTCAGCCACAACTGTCAGCTGCGACTAACAGAGCCAACTACACTTGAAAACCATGGATAGGATTTGATTCTCAATTTACTTCATTTTGGCCATAGAAATTTCATTTAAAGTATGTAATTATGTATATTTGCCTTAGATTAACCTTCAATTATGCTTTTTTATGGTTAATTCTAGAAATTAGAAGTATCTTTGCTCTTATTTCATATCATTTTCTAGTTTGCACTAATTTGCTTAGATTAGTCATATTTCAAGTTTCTATTGTAAATCATGTCTTAGATTAGCTAGATTTACTATTTTATTAGCAAGCTTATCATAATTTAGAGATTTTATGATTATATTTGCAAGTCTTTATGCTTTCTTTCCATATTTTCTATATTTCTTGCAAATCCTCCATAAGAGCCTCATCATGAGAGGCTTCCTTTGCTTCTAATCGTGCTATGTTGTTTCTTGAATGCAGATTTATAGGATCTTGATAAATTTGAGGTATTCTTGGCATCATATTCCTCCAAGAAAGTGAGAAGAAGGCTTCCTTGAGCCTTGAGCAGTTCGTATCTATTCTAAGAGCCTGTGGATTGCACCATCCCCATTTAGGGGCCTTCAAATTTGTATTAATTGTATCAATAATTTGGTATCCCTAAGAGGGATGTACTTGTAATCGAGATTTGACAAAGATTTAATAAAAGAATTTCTATCTTCATGTTCAATTCTCTGTTATTCATTATTTAATGCTTTAATGATTGGTATAATTGATGCAATAGTTTAGGTGCATGGTTTTTAGGATGGTACAGTTAGCCATCTTGAACAAAGTGTCATGACCCTCCCATATGGATATTTGAACATGAAAGAGAACAATGTATTAAAAAATGTGACTAATACTCAATTTTGTGCAATTAAGAAGCCTCACAATAATAAATAGATAGTGAAGGATATGATACTACTAATAAATTGCCAATGTGTAGTACCAGGTGCGCTCGAGAGTGGAAAGAATTAAGTCAACCACCAGAGACGAGAGTACCTGAGGAAGGGGATATGATGATAAGGTAACTCAAAGGTAACACATATAGATACCTTCATATAGGCATGCACTCGGTTAAGGATAATTATCAATATCTAACCACCTTGAGCCCCG